>JAJKFI010000010.1:6412468-6464334 GCA_029204185.1 Lerista edwardsae
GTATGTATGTATGTATGTATGTATGTATGTATGTATGTATGTATGTATGTATGTATGTTCCTTATACAAATCTCCGTCCCTTGACCCATGGCCACGAAACTTGGCACACATGTTCCTTGCAGCCTGGAAGGAATCACTGCGGGGGTCAGACCCCCCCTACGGCCCCCCGTTTTTCAGGGAGGGGGCCGGATCGTCAGGAACCAAGGGGATTGCATGGGGCTACAGGTCTGCTGCCACCCTGTGGTCACAGACGATTCTGCAGGTTATGTGGGAGGGCTGAGCAGCTCAGCTACCAGACAGAGGCAGAACAGAAAGCGAAACTAAATGCTTCGCCTGCGTTGCCTGACTGGCCCAGGGTGGAAAGAGCAGGATCCAGAGACTTCCAGCAGCCAGTCGGATCTGAGAGGGGCCTATGTCCAGGGAGCTAACTGGCCACCTCTGCCTGTTTCTCATGCTACAGGACCTGCAGACAGTAAGTGGGACCTTCAGATTGCTCTCTTAGGTTAGGGTGTCCCTGTTTCCTCATTCATTTCACAGTGATAGTGGGCATTGTGGGTTCCAGGTCATCAATACTGTTTTATTTCAGGGACGGGTTCTATATGTCTATATATGGATCTCACTATGTCATGCTTTTGAGGGAGGTTTGCATATTTGTGTGTATGTTCCACCATTACTCTGGAACGCCTGGAACGATGTGCACCACACGTGGTACACTCCTTCCTTACGATCTGGACAGATATACTGTGGGGGTAGGGCCCCCCTTACGCCCCCAGAGGTGGGGGTGCACTGCAGAACAAACTCATTCCTCCTCCTAATAGAGCCTGGGGATACTGTCTGCTCCCGGGCAACGCCGGGTCACAAAAAGCTAGTATACTTATATGCTGCCTTTCTTCCTGCATGCTTAGCTTCAGAATGTGTCCTGGAATGAAAAATCACAGGCCTCCCTTGGCTGGGCAAGACTACTGCTGGAAAACAGGGAAAGGTTAATAGAGATTTCCTTTTGCTTCCTTTTAAGCCGAACCCAGATTTCTCCAAACTTTTCTGCTTGCAGATTGCTGTCGCTCAGTACAGTGACGAGCCCAGGACAGAATTTTATTTTAACCAGCATAAGGACCGGAATGGTGTTCTGAAAGCTCTTAAGAGATTGCGCTATGCTGGCGGAAACACAAAGACTGGTGGGTGTTGCCTGTCAGTATTGTTTCTATTCCTTCTTATTCACTTGATGACTGATAGTGTAGCATGTGGGGAAGGGAGAAGGGGCTGTGGTCAGGTTTGAAACTGCAGGGATGCAAAGTGCTAAAGCCCTCCTACCCCCACTGCAGCTTAAGGGTGCATTCCTAACCTGGAGTTAGGCCGGTGGAGTTAGGCTACCAAAGTTTGGCCGGCACAAGGGACACCGTGAAGTATGTTTGAACCACTCTATGAGTCAGAGAGGCCAGCATGCAGACATGCACCTTCCTCCCTGACTCCAAGAGTGGTCCAAACGCACTTTACAGTGGCTGGGCCAAACTTTGCTGGCCTAACTGTGCCGGCCTAACTCCAGGTTAGGATTGCACCCTAAGTCTGTTTTGTCCCCCCCCTCCCCAAACACTGTTTACTGGGGAAAAAGATGGTTTACATTACATGTTTTGTGTCATGTCTAGCTTGTGCCTAAAAGCCTGGACGGTCTGTGCCCATTATTTGGGAGACACGGAAACAGTCTCCTGGGTTTTTTAAAAATGAAAACTGGGAAATCAGCTGTGGGAGGCTGCCAATTTCAGGAAAGGGGTAGTGGGGGAAACACTTTCCCCTCTTGTTTGTCCGCTTAAAAACCACCCATGCCAAGCTTTTTTTTCCTCCCTGAAGGGAAAAAGATATGAGGACCCTTTATTTTCCCTCTCTCAGCTATTAAATTATCTTGAGATGTCAATTTTGAGCTGAAAAAAGGGAGGAAATAAAAGGTCTAAGCACACACTGCCCATCACTCCTCTGATCCTAACATTTGAAGCTATTTTTCAGTTTAAAAAGCACATTTTTGTTCCTAAATCTCTCACATGTCATCTAGCCTGGTCCTTTGTTTCTGTACATGGGTTTTGGCATGATTCCAAAGAACAATGGCTAGTTTTATTCCAGTTTTTCTCTGTAGCCAAGAAACTAAGTGCTGAAAACTTCACTACTGCCCTGAGATTCCTGCACTCAAGTCCCACTGCAGTGCAGGTACTTATCCCCCTTGCTGTTGTCACTTCCCTGTCTTGTTTTTGTGTTTCTTTCCAGGCCGGGGCATTGGCTACGTGCTGAAAGAGTTATTTCAATCCTCCAAAGGGATGAGGCCCACTCTGCCTCGCACCCTGATTTTGCTGACGGATGGGCCGTCGCAGGATGATGTGATTCCCCCAGCCAAAGTGGCTCATCTTCTAGGTAAGGCCATGGACCAGGGTGGTGTCCTGAATTAGGGTTTCCCCCTCCCCAGTTGGAGGCAGTGGGAATAGTTAGGAGTAAAGAAAGCTTTCTGATAAACTCAGGGCCAAATGTAGTGTAGTAGTTAGATTGCTGGATCTATGCAGAGGAGACTTAGGTCCAAATCAGGTCTTAAGGGAGGGAGGGACGGGTGTTCAATAGGTTTCACATCTTAAAAATGGTCACTTGTTTTTAATAAAGTTAAACACCAACCGCAGTCTGGTGTCTTCCTTGGGTGTGGTGCAAAGGATAGGCTACCTCAGAATGCCAGATGCAGGGGAGTGGCAGCAAGATGCAAGTATCTGGTTGTCTTGAGTGCTCCCTGAGACGTCTAGTGGGCCACTGTGAGATACAGGGAACTGGACTAGATGTGCCTTGGCCTGATCCAGCAAGACTTTTCTTATTTAAGAAAGGCCCAGACTTTTCTTACTTAAGAAAGGCCCAGACTGCATTGCAAGTTATTATTTACCTCAGAGTTTTACCTCAGAAATTTACCTCAGAATGCCAGGTACAAGGGAGTGGCAACAGGATGAGGGCATCCTATTATCTTGAGTGCTCCCTGAGGCATCTGGTGGGCTACTGTGAGATACAGAAAACTGGACTAGATGGGCCCTTGGCCTGATCCAGCAAGGCTTCTGTGGAGAAAAATAACTTTCAGACAATCGATGTGTTCCCCTTGCTCATAGTTACTGAATTCTGCTTTTGCCACATGTACATTTGAGTGGCAGAACTAATGAGTTTGTTGTGTACCAGCTGGATAAGTGTTAACAGAGATGTAACAAGAGTGGAACCTGAGGGGCACCCACCCCAGAGTGCTACACCAAGGAGGGTGCAATTTTCCTGCAGACCCACTTTAAAAATTAAAGGAAAAAGCCCCAGATAGTTTCCCCTACTGTTGCGCATCAAAATGGCTGAATTTGGAGTGCTCTCCAGGCAGTTTTCTAAGGTCCCTGCTGTCTCTTACAGGTTGCATGGAGGCCCCTCCCTTTGTCCAGGGATGCCACATATACTTCTTTGCCCCAGGCACTTTTTTGTCTAGTATAGTTACGCCTCTGAGTGTTAAGCATGTTTTCCCCCAGGAATCCGTATGATTGTCGTGGGCATTTTGGGAGCTGATCCTGAGGAACTGAAAAGGATTCTGTTGCACCAGAACCTGCACCACCTCTTCTATGTCCGCACTTTCGATGACCTCCCGCAAATTATAAGGGAGCTAATAGAAACCATTTGCTTTGGTTCCCAACAAGTGAGTGCTTTGCCACAACATAGCATCTTTCTTTTGCTCTTTGTCAGCACAAGACCTTCTCTTGAATGCCCAGTGGAGGACCTTGAATGTTAGATTGCCAGATGCAAAGGAACACAAGGCCTCAGCCTTTCATTGTTGTGAGTAGGGGAAGTCTTGGCAGATGCACAGAAACTTTGGGAAAATCCCACAGGAGTGAGACAAGTTATGTGTTCAGCTGAGCTGACCCCATTTGCAGGAAGCAAAATTGAAGGGTCATTTCTGAACACAGGTGAGAGACAAAAGCTAATTGAACCTAGAAACACTGCTTCTCCTGACAGCTACTTGGCTGCCACCATTTTTTTAAAACCTAGAAACTCCCTCACCACAATGGGGTTTCTAGGCATAATGTCACAGTGAGGGGACTTCTGGGTAAGAATATGGTACCCATCAGCAAGGAGGAGTCTTTAGAGGAGTGCCACCCCTTACAAAACAGGAGGTGGAGAAACGTGAGCTCAGGGGACACTGTGTATGTTTGGGAGAAGATTCAAGTTGAGCGCATAACTAGCTTGCAGGGAGCTCTCCATCTGTCAGGGAAATGTTCAAAAATGGGATCTCTCATCTGTAATGTAAGGTGGATACAGTCCATTCTGCCACCACATCCGGTTCCATATGTAGACCAGGCCCATGACCTGTTGATAGGAAATACAGGGTTGGAAATGTGCTGAATCTGCAGTCCTTGCCTTGTGATGGCAGAAGCCCACAGCTCAGGGAAACAACAAGTGTGTCTCAGTCCAAGGGAACTCTCTTACCCAAGCTATTTACTTACAGCTCGCAGGCAAGGAGATGAACATATCAGAGCTGCCTTTTGAAGAGGAAACATTGCCTATCTCCAGCCCCTCTTCTGCTGCTCTCCTGGCAATCCAAACCCCACAAGGGCCTTGTGACCCCAGATGTCTGAAGGTAAGCCAGACAGTGATACTCTGGAAAACAAACCACTAGTCAAGCCCATTCCAAGGAAGAGCAATGCTCTAGGGTGCACTACTGCATGGTGCTATCTGCTGGTGCTCCACTTCTTCCAGGAGATGCAGCACAACCCAGGCTTGTGCTTCCTTCGGAGGAAAGAACTCAGGAAGCTTACAATACCTTTGTCATGTTTGCTTTATTTCCACATATAAAAGCATTTACATGGAGTTTGGTAGCATGTGCTCCTGCAAGCATCAAATGCTCAATTAAATGCATCAAATGCTGTATGACAGTCCCCCTACTGCAGAATGCAGTGCATGCCCTATTGGCACAGCTACACCAGAGCTGGAAAGTTGGATAGGATGACCCTTAATGTCCATCAGTAAAATGGCATGGCTGCATTTTGTGCCAATTACAGTTTATGGATGGTGTTTCAAGGCAGGCCCATGGCAAGAGCATTGCAATTTATAAATAGATGAAAAAATAGCATATGAATGATAGATAAAACTGAAGAAAGGAAACTGAAGACATTTGCAAAGCAGTGTTAGAGAAGACTGTGAGGCAGACAAAAGGGAAAACCAATGAAGAAATATTGGGCAGAGCTGGACAGGAACAAGGACCAGAGCAAATTGTGAAGGTGATTGAGTATAATGTGGCACATGGTAGAAAATGGGGAATTCATCCAAGATAGAAATTAAAGAGAAATAGGAAAGAAGACGAGCAGCAGGGAGACTAGATACAATTGCATAAAGCAAATTAAAGAGTGGGAAAGGGTGGAGAAATATTCAGAGCAGACAAAGTTTGAATGAAATTGAGAGTTGTCTAATCTACGGATTGAATTAATCACAAGGCAAGAAATGAGAGTAATTGTGATCTAGTTCTCAGAGGTGTTGCAAAGATCGTGGAAGTTCCAGCTGAACCAATAGCTCAGACAAACTGCCTTAGGGAAAGAGATTTGCTTTTCTGAAGGGCATCTCACTAATATATTTTCTGTTCTTTCTTCACAGGCTCAAAAAGGAGAGAAGGTAAGTATTCCAGTCAGAGGTTTGTTTGTTTGTTTGTTTGAAGAATGTATACCCTGCCTTCCCCATACTGGAGCAAATGCCCAAGGTGGCTTATAGAGAACATAAAAGTACAATGTAACCACAATAAGTAAAACACGTTTTAAAAATTATTTTAAAACATTTAACATGAATACAGAGAAAGTTCAAAAATAAGGCAAGACCCAACTCATTAGGCCCTTTCAAGGGTAGGAAACAATTGACCAGGGGTGTAAACAAACTATGGAAGTAATCCAGAGGGCAGACAGACAAGAGGGCTGAGTGTACAACGGCTGGTCATTTTCCCATATGGCAGCCAAACATTAAGAATGTGGTAGTCATCAAATTAAATGCAAGCCAGAATAGTAGCTCACCCTTGGCATAGTATAATTTAACAACTCCTGGATTATAGGATCAGGGACAGACTGGACAAAATAAATTGGGAATAAAATTTGTCTCTACTGTGACATAATTCAAGTAGTTCTGGCCTACTAATAAAATGCCCTCAGCTCCAGTGACTCTTTTCTTTCTTGATGCCCTTGCTCAGGGAGACCAAGGCCCACCTGGAGATGCGGTGAGTGATGTGGGAGCTTCCTCTGAGTGCATGATCAGGGGGAGGGGTGGAAGAGACTTCATCAGGATTGTGGTGTCTGCCCTTTACTGCAGCAATTTTCAACCAATTAAGCCCAGCCATGCCACGAGCCAATCCTCCCCCACGACATCCCTCCTTCCAACCTCCCAAACCCCTGGATATAGCATCCCCATTGTCATTCATGACAGTGGGGGCACTTGTTGGCGCCAACTCAAGCTGCACATCTCATCCGTGTACAATTACTGTCGGCTCATCTAGCAGCCAGAACAAGAGCTGCATCACATGGTCAGGGCTGAGGCCAGGATTGGCTGGCATTGTGAGCCCGCCCCTGGACACCGAGTAGCAATAATGAGGGAGGGCTCTTGCCTTCATGCCCAGCTGGTAGGCTTTCCATTGGGGCATCTGGCTGGCCACTGTGGGAAGCAGGGTGCTGGACCAAGCAGGCTTTTGGTCTTGTCTAGCAGGGCTGCTCTTATGTTCCTCAGCTGTCTGTGTTGAACAACACAATTTGTAAAAAAAAAAAAAAAAAAAAAGGGACGGACCACAGATTGACATCATGGAATCATTTGGTGAGGGGGAAATGGGATGACAAAGACATCGCCATTGAATGACACTTCTGACTTTCCTTCTAAGAGCTTCACAGGGCTGCACACTGGAGGGGGTTACGACCCATTTAGTTTTGCCACCAAAGGAGAAAAGGGAGAGCGGGTGAGTGTTGCTCCACAATTCCTTGATTAATGAATTACTGTTGCAAACCTTGACAGCCACAACTTGCATGCAAGCTGCACATCTTGCATGCAAGCTGCGCATCTTGCACCTGTGACTGTGGGATCAGATGTCCTTGGTTACCCTTTACAGCTGCCCACATGGGAAGTGGCAACTGGCTCTGCTTGGTAGTTAGAAGCTATCCTGCTGATGCTTCTCCCATAATGACCCTCACTCAGGCAGGAAATGCTGGAAAGGATGGCAACCCTACCTTACCTCTTGTCTGAACTGATGCCAAGCTGAAGCATTAGAAAGGCCCCAGAATGTCAAACACAAAGCAATAACATTCTGCTGGAGGAAATGAGAAGAACTCACATTGTCATCACTGCTGGCTGAACTGGGCTGGAAAAGTGATCTTCCAGGGTTAATTCTGGAGAAGGTTGGCAGCCTAAGAATCAACACTGGGAAACCACCCACTTTTTCCCCACCAATGCAAGCAGTTGTTAACTATAGCTGGGCTCTTGGGGCCAAAACGGATGTGATGGCAGATGTAGATGCATGCTTGCATGCTTGCATCATCATCTCATGTGTATTCCATCACATGTAAATGGATCTGCCGTGGTCCATTTGGATATGGTCCATTTGGATATGGACGATCAGGCCAGCAATTGAAGACCCAGGTGCTTGGTGCTGCTAGAATGCAAACTTGATATTCTAATGGATCAGCTCTCACGGTCAGTTCATGCTCAGTTCAAGTTCTTTATGGGTGCTTTTCCTTGATCCATGTTCTTCCTTTGTCTCATTTCCGAGATAAGCGAACACATTTTTATTTTTCAAGGCACTAGATTTCTAGTTGGAAGCATGGTGTCACCATTGTGTTGTTTTTGTATCATTTTCATAAAAAAATTTATATGTATAAGAAACCTCTGTTCCTAGTGTAAGCTCAGTTCAGTTCCTGGAAGGACAACACTAGGAGAGACAACAACAAGATCCCCATTGCTGGATCTTGAAACCATGGGGGAAGGCATGGAGTGCAACAGCCAGGAATTATTTCATGTAGATATTTTTGCAGCCCTTCCCAAAAGACTCCCTTCAATCTGATTCTTGCTGGTTCCCCAATGTGTAGGGACTTCCTGGAAAAGATGGGATTCCTGGATTACCTGGCAGGCCTGGGAGAACTGGCCCTCCTGGCTCCCCTGGACTGATGGTAACTATCTGGAGACTGAGCTAAAAGCACCTTGAAAAAGTTTGGCTTGCTAAAGAAAGGTGTGCTGTAGTCAACCTTTCTAACAGCTTTGTTTTTCTTCTGTTGATTGACAGGGCCTTCCTGGTATCCAAGGTGATCTCGTAAGTTATTCAACCTGGGCTTCATTCCCATCCTCTCTCCGAAACTGACACCTGCCAGTCTAGGCACTTCAAAACTGACACCTGCCACTCTGATTACTACAGTCTCCTGCATGGAGGCAGGGAAGGGTGGATGTGGGCCTTACTAGATGTTTCAGCAACTTCAAAGAGCTGAAGGGGCGAGAATCCCAGGAAAAAGATGGCTGAAGAAAGGGTATTAAACTGGCAATGGAATAGGAGATAAGGGTAGGTGACGGAGAATATGGCTTAAGGAAAAGGGCAGAGGAGGCAGGGGACTGAGTCAATTTTGCATGTTGATTTGGAACTAAGCCAGTGGTGTCATTCAAACGATTTAGGAACAGGAACTCACTTTTGAGTTCAAATTCAAATGTTGAAAAACAAAAACAAAAAAACCCGGAAGCAGCCACGGAGCCCATTAGGATCCGGAACGCCCGTTCTGGTCCGTTCCCCCTGAATGACATCACTGAACTAAGCCAACTCCTGGCTTCTAAATGTCAGTACATGCGTTGCATAACTGAGTTTTGATTAATGCTTAAATTTATGCCACCTTGCCACAGAATTAAGGCATTTTCAAATGCAGGGCAGGATCAGCCCAAGTATTAGTAGTAAATATTTCATTTTTATTTTGCATTGCAGGGGCTTCCTGGATATCCTGGGCCTCCTGGACCGAAAGGGGATAGAGTGAGTTTTGCTTATGTATTGAGATGTCATCTCATTAATGCACTTCCTGTTTATTTCTATGCTGCTTTTCTTCCATCATAAAATCCAAGGTAGCATACATAGGGCAATTTCCAGGCAGTTTCTTATCCAGGCACTGGCCAGATCCAGTTCTGTTTAGATTTACATCCCTTTAGTCTTACATCCCTTCTGGTCCTGCTCTAGGGTCTGTGTACTTGTGTACTCTAGTAACGCAGTTCCTTCAAAGTAACTCATCTTTAACATGCTTTAGCTCCTGTGAAAGGGCCTATAGCTTATGGGAGAGCTTGTAGCTCAGAGCCAGTGCACATGCTTTGCAAGCTGAAGGTCTCCACTTCAGTTCTCACTGTCAGTGAAAGACAGGCTGATCAAGGGGAGAAGGCAGGCTGATCAAGGGAAGTATTACCTAGTGGTTAGGGCACACACACACACACACACACACACACACACACACCTCTTCTTGCTTCCCATTTTACTGAACTAGAAGCTGAAGAGGGGAAAAGTCTTGGTACTATTCCAGGCTACAGAGACTGGGCAAAGACGGGTGATCTGGGAAGAAAACACCTCCCAAAAGAGCATTTGAACCCCTTATGTTCTTATTAAAAATCAAACCCACAGTAGCATTTGTAGGACAGAGAGATGTGACTATCAACTGAATTGCTCAGACCAATTGTCAAAATGTAACTAGTTTATTAACAGTGCAATCCTCTAATGGACGTAGCACTGATGTCAGTGCTATGTCATTAGCGTTGATGCGGGGGCACTGAGCAGCACCCCTGTGTCAGCACTAATGCTCTGATGCCGACACTACGACTAGCATCGGCTTCAGAGCACCGACGTACAGCCTCGGTTGCGCCGACCAAAGCCGGTCCGCACAAGGGAGGCTCTGTCCCATATCAGGACGGGGATTGGTGGAACAGAGGGAGGCGGGGGCGGAATGTGGGCGGGCTTGGGAGGTGGCCATACAGTCACCTCCTAATCGAGGCCCTGATTCGGGCCGCGTGGTCTCCTCGGATCTGTGCCCGCTCTTTACCTGGAGCCTCCCCTACGGTCAGGGAGCGAACGCTGCCAAGTCGGCTTCGCCATTCCAGTGCTACATAGGATTGCGCCTTAAGTCTAAACAAATAATAATAATAATAATAATAATAATAATAATAATAATAAGCAATATGGGGAAAGAGAGGTGGGTAATAAAAATACAAGCAGGTTGCTGGAAAATGCCTGAGCTTGACTGTAAAGCATACAGGAAAGTTTTTACCAAATGGACGCAATTATTGTTAATGCATAGCAGATAGAGCTGAGATGTACAGTTAGCCCACATCACACACATCCCACATGTGGGAAAGCCCAGGGAAGTTTGTAAGCTGGAAAGACAAGTAGAGAAAAGCAACAGAAAGATTCCTGATCGTGATCTAGCCAGATAGTCCCCAGCTTAAGCTACTTAGGTTACTCAAGGAATCACCTATCATTGAAGTCATGGTGGGGCAAGAGATGCTCCTCTTTGAATTCTCAATGAATGGGTCACAGAATGGGTGACTGGTAGGGAACAAATCCCACTTCCTGTACACTAAACTGTGTAATTTGGGTGGGTGGCTTTTCCTATTCCAAATGTCTGTCGTGGTGAAGGGTATCCTATCTTCTGTGTACGTCAAATGATCTTCATGTCAAGAGGCATCTTTTTGTTATTTAGAGTTTTTTGCATGATGTTTGACAAGATGAACTGTGAGATGAGCAATGTATAAATACAGGTGC
The DNA here is from genome assembly GCA_029204185.1 of Lerista edwardsae. Classification (NCBI taxonomy): domain Eukaryota; kingdom Metazoa; phylum Chordata; class Lepidosauria; order Squamata; family Scincidae; genus Lerista; species Lerista edwardsae. The sequence continues at coordinate 6,423,240 of JAJKFI010000010.1, forward strand.
TCCTGTTTGGCAGGGGGAGCCAGGATACGTGCTGGGAGGTGTGGAAGTCATCCCAGGGCAGAATGGACAGCCTGTAAGTAAGAGACGCTTCTCGTTGGGTTTTTAATTAGTGCAATCAGGATTGGTGGGGTCCAATGTGGGGCATTCCCTTGGGGCCTCCACCCATCCTGTGGCCCCCCACTCACTAAGAAGAGAGCTTGTGATGCCATGCACAAACTATGGCACCTGGAAATAGTTGGTGGAGACATGATGATGTCACAGCCAACTGCTTCCAGGAGGAACATTTTGGGCTGTTCAGAGCTAGGGACAGGTGGGAGGGCCCCAGGTAGAGCTGCTCTGCTTACGCCACTGACTTACAGAGATCCTGGCTGCAGCAGCAGGTGATATGCTTGGTGTGCTGGTGTGGGCCTTCCCCAAGCATGGGCCCCAGTGTGACGACATTGGTCACATTGGCTTAAGGCCGGCCCCAAGTGCAGTGGAGAATACAGTGCTCAGATGTTCGGGTTAAACCATTTCAGGGGCAGAAGGGGCAGCCAGGAGTCCCAGGCGTGCCAGGCCCACCAGGTTTACCAGGACTACCTGGACCACAAGGACCACCTGGATCATCAGTCAAGGTGTGTGTGTTATTCTGGGCAGGTAAGGTGCATGAAAGGCCAGGGAAGAACTGCACTTTGGTGATAGAATTCAAAAGGTGCCCAGTTCAATCAGTTGTGTGTCCAAGTAGGGCTGACTCTCTGGAAATTCCTAAGAACAGCTGCCTGTCAGTGTGGAAGATGCTGAGCTCAGTAGCCTGACTTGGCAGAAGCCATGCGTTCATAACTGGACTGCCTCACATTCTCTGCTGTTCCAAACCAGCCTCCTCCAACCAGGGTTAAGGCCGAGGCAACATGGAAAGGGGCTGTAGCTTTGCATGCAGGAGATTCCGAAGATCATAGATAAGAGTCAGCTGGCTAAACTGAGCTGCCCTTGAATGCCTTGCAAGGTGCAGGTTCCTTTGCACAAATCTCTGGCATGGAAGTGCAGATGATTAGGGGGCTGTGTCAGACCTGTGATAAGAGAAGAGCGAAAGAACAGAGATGCCCTTTCAACCTTTTTAGAATGTTATGACTTTATCCATGCTTTCTCTTTCAGGGTGAGCCAGGAGACCCTGGGATCAGAGTAAGTGTCTAGTTGCTTCAGGGCGCAATCCTAATCTGTGCCGGAGTTAGGATGGCCCAGTTTGGCCAGCAAAGTTTGGCCGGCACAAAGGACACCGTGTTTGGACCACTCAGAGTCAGAGGAGCCAGCACACAGATGTGCGCCATCCTTCCTGACTCTGAGAGTGGTCCAAACGTGCTTTACGTGTTTGGCCCTTGTGCTGTCCAAACTTAGCGGGCTTAACTGGTCTGGCCTAATTCCAGGTTACAATTGCGCTCTCATTTGCTGTTTCAGCCATCACATCCTGCCTCCCTTGTACATTTCAGCAACCCAGTTGACATTCCATTAGGCCTGGCCTGATTCCTTGAGGGCAGGCAAAGCATGCAACCAAAGCCTCAGTTTTCCCTCATTTTTAGCAGTCTCGGAACCCAATCCTATCCAACTTCCCAGTGCTGATGCAGCTGCAATGCAGCCCCAAGGTGACAAACATTCCCTTCCCTTGAGGAGGCCGCCGTGACCGCCCCCTCCCAATGCAGGATGCAGCGCTCGTCCCATTGGCAGGTCATTCATGTTCGCCGCAGTTCCATCACTTGGACAATAAAATGGTCCTTTGGTTTTGCAGGGGCCCCGGGGGAAAAATGGCATCAAAGGAGAGAAAGGAGAAATGGGAGAGCCGGTGAGTATTGCCTTCTGTTTGCCTTCATGGCCAGGAGAAATATCTGTAGGTATTCTGAGGGAAGCTGAAAGTGTTTCAGTAAAATAAGCAACGTTTCTTAGGAGTATGACATTTGCAGGCCACAGCTGAGAGAGCCAGCTAGGCAGTACAAAGGCCTCTGATGAACGAGACCTTGTGCCTGAGACAAAGTTATAAGTGGACCCAGGGAGCAGAAAGGAGTCAGAAACCCCAGCGTGTTGTCCATGTTCAGTCCATTTAGTAATTTCTCACCCAAACTCTGATGGCCCTAGAGGGTCCATCAAAAACTGGACATATCTGAGAAGCTCTGTTCCTTCAAATCACAACTCCAACCTCTTCTCTTGGCACTAAGCCTAACTATGTTGACCAGAAATAAATGCACATTCTTACCCTCACACTTCCCCACCCTTTTCCTCGGTTGAGTCTTCCTCCAGTATAAAATGTTATATTGTAGGCATCTCAGGGCAGGGGATTACTCTGCAAGATGCTGTGATGGCACTATATAAATAACAAATAATTAATTATTTGCACCCTAGAGTTTGTGGCTAACTAATTTTGATTTCCAAGGCTTGTACAGGTACAGCAGATCCACAGAGTACTTCTTGTTTCTAGTGACATCCAGTTCAGCCCCACTGAGCAGCAGTAGGAGCATGGGGGAAGAGTACTTGACCCATCTCTCCTCTTACCCATAACTTGTGGTTGCCTAAGCAACGTCTCAGCTGTGCTTGTTGAGGCTTGGACCTCCTGGTCTTTCTCTTCCTTGACTGCGGGAACTAGACATGCCTCTAGGGCAGAGTCTCAAACTTTCCCAGTTCGCAGCGGCCTTAGTGTCTCAGAATTTTTTTCACAGTGTCCCTAGGTCAGAAGAAAAACCTCAATAATACCTGTTTCCTTCAAAAATTAAAAATATCCCACAGCACCCCTATGGGCATAGTTTGGGAGCTGATGGGAAGAGACAATGGCTAATTCACACCAGGCTTTGGTCTGGCTCATACAAGGTGCAGAAACCTTCCTGAAACCAGACTCTCCTCTTTTATAGGGAAAAGCTGGCTTACCTGGGCCAATAGGACTGGATGGGGCTCCTGGAGTTTCTGGGCCAAAGGGTGAAAAGGTAATGGTTCTTAATTCGTCCTTAGGTTCAAAAACGGTTGAATTCCCCTTCTTTGGGAAGATCCACTGGGAACTTGCTTTCCCTAGAAATCTATCTATTTAAGGCCTATCCATTCATGTTTAATGGTTTGCTGCTTTCTGAAAATATTTGTACTGTGTTGCTGCTATAGTTTTACAATGTGCAAGTCTGAATTGTGTGTTTTGTTTTAAATGGTCTGGTGATGAATGTGTCGGTTTTCTATATGCTTTAGATAGCTGCAAGACATTTGGGCTACAAAATGTTATAGGAAAACACAGCCAAGCTGTTCCAACTGGCACACACTGGCAATGCCCTGTATAATATTTTCCTGCTTACGTTTCAGGGTGAGGTAGGAGTTGGAGTTCCAGGGGTCCCTGGTTTAAAGGGAGTGGAAGGAGACAAGGTGGGTTTCACCTGTGCACTGAGGTTGCTGCATCATGTGTCTAAAGTGGCCCACAGGGCCAAAGTGGGAGAGCTCAGGTTCCTGAAGTCTGTAAGCTGCATTTGGCACACATTATCTCTAAGATGATTCTGGTTGTTTAAGAGCTCAGACGCATTAAAGGTAAAGATAAAGGTTTCCCCATGACCGAATGGTCTACTCATGACCAACTGTAGGGGGTGGTGCTCATCTCCGTATCTTAGCTGAAGAGCCTGCGTTTGAGGACAAGTTTCTGTGGTCATGTGGCCGGCATGACTATACGCCGAGGCGCACAGAATGTCGTTACCTTCCCACTGAAGTGATACCTATTTATCTACGGGCATTTTTAGGTGCTTTCGAACTGCTAGGTTGGCAGGAGCTGGGACAAGCAATGGGAGCTCACTCCATCACGTGGTCTCAAACTGCCAACCTTCCGGTCAGCAAGCTCAGCAGCTGCAGTTTAACCTGCAGGTATAATTTCCCACTGCAGTGACAATATGCCAGTCACTACTTGCATAATTACATCATTATTGGACTGAATTGAATCATTATCATCATTGAATGATTGCATCATTACTTTGCTAGCTTTGATATTTTACTTTTGTTAATTCTGGCATTCATTTTGTAATTTACCTTGAGCTTTCATTTGAATTGGAAAGGGGGTGGACGTAAGTGTTTAAATAAATAGATACGGTCCAAACACGTATTGGAACACTGAAAGTTGTTTGCTTGGTAATACCCAAACTCCCTTCTTGATCTCCTTTGCAGGGGGCAATGGGACATCCTGGATCCCAAGGACAGAAGGTGAGTTTGCACAGATCAAGCTGATGATTTCCGATGATGCCCGACTACACATTACTACCAAGATGCACAAATGTACTCTGCCTCGTCAAGGTTTTTGCAGATTGAAGCTACAGTCAATCCTCTTTATCTGTGACCTTGCTTATCTGCGAGGGGCAGAATTGCTACTTATCTCATTATCTGCAGAGACTTTCCAGCATTGACTCCTTCAAAATGGCTGGCAGAAACATTTGTCGGCCATGTTTAAGGGGTCCGCTCGGATTGCAGGTGCCATTCTGAAGATCCCTGCAGACTCTGGAAGGTGTATGCAGCATTCAGAGATTTTTTGGCTCTTCCTGCTGCAGTCTGCTGTCTCCCTGAGCGACTCTGCTGGATTCTTCTGATGGCAGATAAGGTACCCCTTGCACCTAAGCCCATTGATCCCGTAGGATCAATGATTTGTTATTTGCGAATTCACTTTTCACGAGGATTTCCAGGAACCTCACCCTAGCGGATAATGAGGAATGACTGTATAAAGCACCAGTCTCCAAACTGGAGACTGCTGCAGCAGAGAAAATCCCCCAAAGCTGCTCGCTGCGCTGACCCCCTGGGAGCTATAGTTGGGGATGTTCACAGTAGGATTGAAGCCTTTGTCTAGCTATTTGATTTTATTTCCATTAAGCAAAAATGTTTCTGTCTCATATCGTCATTTACAACTTAACTCTTTTCAATGGGGAGTTCATCAGATGAATGACTTGCTGGAACACCTGACACGCACCCATGTTTTTCTCTCCTTAGGGTGAACAAGGAGTGCCCGGAGCAGAAGGGGCAACCGGCTTGAGGGTAGGGTCTGAAAATGCAGCTGGAACTTTGGAAAGGAAGAAGTGGAGAACATGTGTAGCCTAAGAGTAGGAAAACTGGAATCGATGCTTAAATTTCAGAACATATATTGCCATCAATGCATTTCTATAGATATGCTGGCATCTGAAGGGTCTTGTTAGAAGACATTACTTTAGTTTTTAAATAATGTTATGTTGTTTTGAAAGAAGCTATATAGCGTAAAATGATGACATAGTGCTGAGCCAAATTGCCTCCTCCATTTTGGCCCCTCCATTCATAGATGGGTAAAAATGGGGTAGAACATTTGGGGTAGAACATTTGGGAGATTTTCAGGCAAGAGAGAACTTATTTATGGTAGTAGCAGCAGACCACAGTTTTTTCCAGAATGCCCTCTGGGAACAACCTTGTCATGTCGTGGAATCCTAGAGTTGGAGAAGGTCTTGTGGGCCACGGAGTCCATGCAGACCATGGAGCCCCAGCTCAGTGCAGAACATCAAAAGTAGGAGCATCCCCAGCAGATGGTTCTGCTTGAAGACTTCCAGGAAGTGGTAGCCATCCACCAACCCCAGGCAATTGGTTCCCTTCTCAAACTGCCCTTATCATTAAAGAGTTTCTCCTTGTGCTCAACTGAATTCTACTGTCCTGTAACTTAAGCCCTTTAGGTCTAGTCCTGCCCTCTAGGGAAGTCTATAGAGAAGTCTATATCACAGTCCTTCAGCTATTTAAAATATGCTGGCTCTTGATTTGTCATCATATTATGCATCCTCTGGGCATTCTGGGGAAAAAAATGGGAGGTCTATTGCTCCCATAAAACATTGGGGCAGGAGAAGGAGGAAGTCAGCAGAAAAGCAGAACTTTGGGCTTTGAATAATGGAGGATATGTTTCTTTCATCTAGGGTAAAAAAGGTCAAGATGGTGTCAAAGGGGAAAAGGTAAGATCACTGATGCTATGGGAGTCAAACGAAACCGATTTTGCCCTAGTTTGTAATCAAGGACTGATTCAAAATGTGTGTGTCGTCCCCTGCCCCACATTTTGCTCCCCCATTTGCAGATGGTGACAGTGGGGGAGGGAGTATTTCTGTGAACTTCAGGGGTGTGTTACTGAGTTGCATCTGCGTCTCTGTGTGTGTGTGTGTGTGTGTGTGTGTGTGTGTGTGTGTGCGCGCGCGCGCGCTGGTGGTGGCACTAATGCTCCTGTCATGGGCCACTGACTGGCATCTACCATTTTCTTCCCAGAATTCCCCTTGTCAAAACAATATGTTCAGATATAGTGTCATTCTAATGGAAATTCTGGAGCACAGCCGGATCCACCACTGGCAACTTTGGTGCAATCTTGTGCTTAGTGTGCACATGTTGTTATACCATGTTGTCTATCAGCTGCAATCCCATCATATAACTGCTTTCTACAGTTGATCCCATACATTGGGCTGCATGCATGGAGCAGGTTGCATGTGTTTTGGAATGATGTGTGGCTGACTCCTGTCCCACTCTTCACAATGTCCTTTTCCCACATGCTGCATCCAACATCTGTTTTGCTTTACACCACCAACAGTGGACAATGAATTAAAAGTATATAACCCAGGGCGCAATCCTAACCTGGAGTTAGGCCAGCACAGTTAGGCCAGCACAGTTTAGCTGGCACAAGGGCCACAATAAAACATGTTTGGACCACTCTCAGAGTCAGGGAGGATGACACACGTCTGGATGCTGGCCTCTCTGACTCTGAGAGTGGTCAAAACGTGCTAACTCCAGGTTAGGATTGTGCCCCCACAATGGTCCGTTGTACGCTTGGCACCTTTTATGTGGAGAGTCTAATGGGTACTTATCTTTGTAGCATACAATTCATGTTATCTGTCGCCTGCAGGGAGAGCGTGGAGAGGCTGGGCTGAAGGGTCTTCAAGGCATTGCGGTAAGGCAGTCATTATGTCTGATGAGTCACTGTGGCAGAGTTGACCAACCTAAGTCCTTCTGTAAGACAGATTCTGGGCTATCCAAACCGAACGTAGGCTAGCTGGTATCAGCTAGAAGGACAAGTCCTGGAAGGAGTCCGTTGCACTCTAAATAACCTTGATATGGGTATCTAACAGGCACTTACACAACTTTATAGCATACAATTTGTGTTCTCTGCCATCTACAGGGAGAACATGGAGATACAGAACTCTGGGTGTAGTGAAAATGCCCACAAGTACAGTGCCCAGCTTGAGTGTCTCCTAAATTTCTTTGTGTGAGCTCTTCCAATTTTGAAAGATGGAGGGAGATTTTAAATAGACATTGTAAATGTATAGGAAAACTAATAGTTTATTGAATTATTTTTGAAGGCAAATTGAGCTCCTTCAGAGCCTACAGCAAAGCAACGAAATACAGTTTCAATTTGTTGGATTTATTGGATGTTTTTCAGGGTCTTCCAGGCCCCATAGGACCAAAAGGAGACCAAGTAAGTCAACGGCACAGCAGGACAGTGGATCCAGTGATGTAATTTCCCAAAACCCTTCTCCCTTGTTTTGTAAAGATTGGTGTGTCATTTGTTACCCTCCAGTCCTCTAGCACATCGGTCATTTAAGGAGAAGTTGCATGTTTAGTTAGAAGATCAACAGCATCATTCCTGAGTTCCTTAAGAACTCTTGAGTGGATGCCATCTGGGCCCACCGACTTACTATCTTTAATTTGTCAATAGGTTCTGAAACACCTCTCCCTTAAACTCTATTTGACTTACAGCACAATCCTAATCTATGCTGGACCAGGCAGGCGGGCTGGCCTGCACTGTATCCAATGCAGGTTAGAAGCAGACTGGAATCTCCAAGGGGCAAGGGCATGTCCGTCCCCTTACCCCAGGGTAAGCACCAGCCGCCCCAATTGGCCTGTTCGGATCTGTGCCTGCTGTTCAGCAGGTGCAAGTCTGAGCATGCCGTGCGGTCTGAATCAGGGCTGCCCCGCCCACCAGAATGCCCCCCTCCGCCCTGTTCCGCCCCCTGCCTCCCTCGGCCATAACAGCCCCAGTGCTGGCCGAACTCTTCTGGCACAGGGGCGGCTTACTGGCGGTTTGCTCATGCAGCTGCCTGTGTCAACAGTGCGTCTTGCGCTGGCACTACATAAGTGCCTTCATGATAGCACTGGGCTGACGCAGGCCACATGTGTCGTCCCATTGGGCATCTTGGATCGTGCCCTTAATTTTTGGTCAGGACAGGCCAATTGTTTGGCTGTTGAGGCAGTGATATCTGCTCAACCTCTTTGGCCTGGAAAGACAAATGCAAAGAACTCATGCAACTGCAGTCTCTCAGGCCCCCTTTCCCCCTCCCCTCCCCATCCACTGTCCAGTAGGCTGACTTCTTGTCTAGCAGCTTTCATGCTTCTACATATTTGAAAAAAGCTTTAATTATTCCCCTTAATGTTGCTGGACATACCCTCCTTAATGTCACCATGCTGGCACCATCTTGGGCTTAGTAGAGCCCTTCCTCCTTTGTGGCATACATTCCAGCTACCTCTTTAATTGCAGGGAGATTCTTACTGGGTGGGGCTTAAAAATGGAATCCCCACCTCCAGTTTGAAGTGGTACAGTCCACTCTGCTACCTCATTCTCCTAAACGTGTAAATGAGGTGAAAATTCAGTGGGGCTTATGCACAAGTATGTGTGTGTTTGTAGTACTTCAATTATAACACAATTTTTATTCTATTTTTATTCTATTATTCTAACCCACTCCTTTCTTATCAGGGCATTCAAGGATTCCCTGGTGCACCAGCTATGGGGGTAAGTATGAGTTCCTGTTTTTAGAGGGGCAACCCCATTAGTCTGTTGCAAAGTCTTGTGACACCTTAAAGACGGTCCAATCTATGCTCCTGTAAACGACTGTATGACAGTGGACTGTGAGTGACAGAGTCACTGATGGAAATAGCCAGTGGCTCCGTATGTGTGCTAGACTTTCCTAGACGCTCTGCTAGCCCAGGTAAAGTGGCCAAGGGCTTGATTCATGGGAAGTTTGGGGTGGTGAGGGGGAAGGGAGAAGGCTGGAGTGGTGATCTTTGTGGCAAAGGTGCACACCAGATCCTACCCCCAATTTTGCAGCCTGTGCTGCCCCCTTCCTCTCCTCAGCCTTTCACCAGCAAAGTAGTTGACATAGGTTCAAGGAGACCCATAAATGATTAAGCAGCCTACCAGGAGATAAGTGAAAAGATTTTTACTTACTGCTTGCTGCTTGATTTACCCCCCCCCACACACACACACACTTTAACATGCAGTGCATAATCTGTCAGTGTGCCTGCATGGCAGAAGATGTTGGGGGATAGGTTTGGACTGTTTGGCTGCAATCCTATACACACTTACCTGGGAGTAAATCCTGTTTACTCAGTGGGTCTTACTTTTGAGTAGACATGCCTAAGCAGTATTAGCATATATATTGTAGACTCATATCTGATGCCTCATTCATCAGATGAATTTCTAGTAACCCCTCTTTTAGTAACAAGAGAGAGCATTTGTGTGAAGCTGTTTCATGTATCACATTGTAGGTTATGAGCACCTGTGAAATCTCAACAACTGAGTAACCCAACAAGCAGATGCCCAGAATTGTCAGTGGTGCTATCTTGATGGGCTGCGGGGGAGGAGGGTTCTCATTCATTTGTGAATGGGGCCCTTTTGGTTCATTGTTCTTTTGTTCTGAAACTATTGACCAGAGCTCCAATTTCCAAATGCCTAACAAATGGATTATGTGTTTGTAACAACCCCTTTGTTGTTCAGGTTATTAAATTCCTTTGTTGTTCAGGTTGTAATAACTCCTTTGTTGTTCAGGGTTCCTGCTAGCTGAAAAATGGCTGCTGGAAGGTAAAGGCCTTCCTCCTACAGGGAGCCTAGGGGCAAGAAAATCCCCTGCAGGGGTGGAACTTTCTCCCCATCACCATTTTCTGAAGAGCAGCATGTTTACTTTCTCATAAGTGTCAACAAAGTAGTGTTGCTCTATGGGCAATGAAAAATGCAGATGAATGCAAGTTACAAAAACAAATGAAAACAATGATGAATGAATAACGACATGAATGCGATCTTCCCACATGGATAACTATGAAAACCTCTACTAACTGAACAAGTGGCGCCTTTCAAAGTTATCTTATATAAGCATGTCCTGGTATCCACAGTTTCAGTTATCCACAGATACCATGGATACAGGGAAACCTATTAAAAAGATAAAAGGTAAAGGTTTCCCCACGACCGAATGGTCTAGTTGTGACTGACTGTAGGGGGCGGTGCTCATCTCCGTTTCTAAGCCGAAAAGCCGGCGTTTGTCCTGAGGACAAGTTTCTGTGGTCATGTGGCCAGCATGACTATACGCCAAGGCTCACAGAACGCCGTTACCTTCCCACCTATTTATCTATTGGCATTTTTATGTGCTTTCGAACTGCTAGGTTGGCAGGAGCTGGGACAAGCAACGGGAGCTCATTCCGTTGTGTAGTCTGGAACTGCCAAACTTCTGATCAGCAAGCTCAACAACTCAGCTGTTTAACCCACAGTGCCACCATGTCCCTAGTTCCCCTATCTATTAACAAGATAGGGGAACATTAAACAAATATTTTTTCCCTTGTTGCAAGAAAACCACTGGTGTTCTCCTATCTTTAAAAAGGCATCCCCAGTAGCCACGGGTTCAGGTATCCGCGGGAGGGTCCGGTATGAAACCCCAGCGGACACTGGGGCATGCCTGTATTTAGCAGGCAGCAAACAGCTGTCCCTGTTTCACAGTGTCCCTCCCAGTGGCTATTTGCTGGTGGTTCTTCTGCATTTGTAAAGATTGTTTACTCTTTGCGGGCAGGAAGCAGTTTGTTTATTTTTATGGTTTAAACCACTTTATTTACTTTTTTGGTTGAAAAGCAGTATTTAAATATTTGTACTACTTAAATATCAGAACTAAACATTTAAATATCAGAACTAAACATTTAAATAAACTAAATATTTAAATATCAGAACTAAACAAATCAAGCTCTTTATGAAAACAGGCTGAAATGGCTAAATGAAAACACACACACACACCATTCCTGCACAGCCCTATCTGCCTGCAGGTGTCCAGGGTAAGTAGCATCCCTGTGCAGCAGTTGATAACACACATGATGAAATGCCCACATTGCCCATTATTGATTCAACATGTATACTTCGGGATGTTCCAGTCTAAAATAGGGAAGGGTTTGTCATGTTTGTGGCACTCTGGAACGCAGTGACTGATGGAATGCCGAATCCTATGACACAGCCCTGCTCCCACATAAACATGATTGCAAGGCACTTACATGGTCTCTTAATTCCCAGGTGGTGGGACCTACGGGCAAGAAAGGGAGTAGGGTAAGTTGTGTGGAGATTTGGGGCTTGTGGGAAGGTTCTGCAAAAGGGCTCATTCAGCACTGAGGGTGGGGGTGGGGAATCGGAGCCAGCATTGAGCAAAGGCTGGGAGGGCAACATTTTAGATACAGATTAAAAAAAGCAATCTATTTCAGAGAATTTCTGGCCACTGCTTTTTTAATATGCCATAATGACAACCATTATTATTAACGTGTGTCGAAGGGTCACCCTTGTTGTTAAGCAAGAAGGATTTCTGTCTTTGGAATGAATACCCAGTTTGACCCCAACAAGTATATGTAAACTACATTGTATGTTTAAAAAATGCAACTGGGAGAGGCTCCGTCATGGGAGACAAGCTTCCCTGAATGATAGCTTGCCCGCCACAACAGATTTTCCCAGTGCAGTCCATAACTGCAGGGGAAGTTTGGTGTCTTTGGGCAGCCCAATCCTAACCAGGGCTGGCATAGGCAGGCCTTGCCCCGAGTAAAGCCTCAGGCATCCCTATAGGGCTACTGGGATCTGTGCCAGTGAAATCACTAGTGCAGATAGGAGCAGTCGGTGTAGGGCTGATTGGGCCGGGGTTGGGGGTTTGGATCTGGCCTAAAGGCAGAAGGCCGGTCCCCCCCCCTCTGGGCTGGTCCACCCACAGGCCCCCCTCCCCCTGCTCTGACCCGCCTTTCCCCACCCTCCCCAACCTCCTGGCCCAGCCTCCAACTGCCAGCCTTACCGGGGTCAGGATGCGGTGTGGGGTGGCCAACACACATTTGGGCACCAGCTTCCCCAACTCCTAAGGAGGCGCAAATGCACTTGCGCTCTCAGTTCACATGGAGGAGGCCTAGGCCTTATCTGAACCTCATGTGGGCCCTAGATCATGTTCCAGACGCCGCTGCAGCATCTGGTGCTGGTGAGTTCCACATAAAGTGTTTCTGCAGAGTTTGTTATAAAGCAGCTGAGAAAATTATCTATTTAATCTTTATCTAGTCCACCTTTCCTCCACTTGCATGGAAACCCAAGAAGGCTTACAGAAACAAACAACCCCCCGCCCTCCACAATTACTGAACGAAGCTTTTGTTGTTGTTCATGGTTTCAGGGGGATGTAGGCCCAGTAGGTCCTCTGGGGCCAAAAGGAGACCCAGGAGATCAAGGAGAAAAGGGTGAGAAGGTAATTTTAGTCCATCTTCTTACAGGGCTGTTGTAAAATGTTGCTGAATTTTATAAATATAAGCCATGAATCTTGGGTTTGGCAGGCAATCATTTTGTGTCTCACTCACACATGCGTTGTGTGCACTTTGCCAGTCAAGGTGGACAAAGGCCCTGACAACCCATATTCTCAAAGCACAATCCTAACCTGGAGTTAGGCCAGCACAGTTAGGCCAGCAAGTTTGGCTGGCACAAGGGACACCGTAAAGCGCGTTCGAACCACTCTCAGAGTCAGGGAAGATGGCTCACGTCTGTCTGCTGGCCTCTGACTCCAAGAGTGGTCCAGACATACTTTATGATGGCCCTTGTGCTGGCCAAACTTTGCTGGCCTAACTGTGCCGGCCTAACTCTAGGTTGGGATTGTGCCTTTAAAAGCAGGTGAAAAATGCTGAAATTGGACTGAGTTTTGGCTTCATTTCTCCAGGGAAGTCCAGGATTTGGCATCCCAGGACAATTAGGATTGAAGGGGGAGCCAGGAGAGAGGGTGAGTTGGAAAACAGCGTGATTCCTCTTTGCCAGAGAGAGAGAGAGAGAGAGAGAGAGAGAGAGAGAGAGAGAGAGAGAGAGAGAGAGAGAATGACATTATGATTTGTGGATTTGAAGTATAAAGATAATTATAACAAATTAATATGAAGAGATTACAAAAAGAATAGAAAAATGGCTATTTTTTAAAGAAAGATAAAAGAATGGCTGACACAGAGATGGGCATTAAGTACTATGAAGGTGGGAGTAGATGCTTAAGAGATTTGATGAAATGAGATACTGCTCCACGCTTGCATTAATTTAGAGGTCATTTGTATGTATAAGAATTTTTAAGAATATTAGTGTTGGGTAGTGTTATGTGGTATATATGTATTAAGTAGTATTACGGGTTATTTTTGTGTTATGTGTGTGCTGTGCGTATTATTTGTTTGTAATATTAAACAGTTTTTTTAAAAAAGAAAAAACAATGAAAATGCATAGTGGAGGTTGCTGCACGTAAGTCAAGCCTGGCTTGAGCCTTCAAACTGCCCTGTATGGGTCCCCCTCCTATGTGATGTTCCCTAAGGGAGTCACTCTGCCTCCACCACAGAAAGATCTGGGCCAAACACCTATGTTTTTTCCATATGAACTGTAGTTGTCCCAAACTGAATGGGCTCCCCAATTGCAGTGGAATACGAACTGGGTGGCTGGGGCAGTGGGTCCAGGCAGCAGACCACAGGGAGTTCAGAGAGGCCAGTAGCACACAGGGGGAGGGAATGGGGTTGCACTCCTGTGGCGCTCCAGGTGTTTCTGGGCTCTAGGGGAAAGGTCTGTGCATAGAGCTCATTGCTTAAAAAGGCAATGTCACAAAGTTGGGCCCACCCCTCCTCCCTAGCATCCATTTGGCTCTGAAACGGAACAATTCCAGAAGTGGGGGAGGATGCTAGGTGCACCCTCCCCCTTTTCTGCCAAGTAACTGTGTTGCCCGGCCCCAGATGTGATTAGGCTCCGATATGCTTCTGCCGAAGGTACCCATGGTGGTGGTAGGAGAGGTTAATCCCCTCTCTCCCATGCTATGGTCATATGCACGCACGCTCTCTCACTCACACTCACACTCACACACACAACACCACAGTAAGCAAAACCAAGCATGCTCTGCCAAACTACATGTTCAGTGTGAAACTTACTTCTGAGTAAGTTTTGAGTAAGTCATGTCCAGAATTGCACTATTTGCCACTGTGCTACAACTGGCTGATAGGACTAGGGACAATTATGCATGTGTGGTTTTGAGCGTATTACAATATGTTTTTTATAACAAGACCTTTGCCATTCATTCCCTTAGGAATGATGGGGCGGGGGGAGGATCAACATTTAGATAAATAGCATTCTTGCCAACACACCAGGTTAAGGCATCTGACCATCCTACGCATTCATTTTATTTTGTTCTTAAAGGGTTTTTCTTATATCGTTCTGATTGTAATGATGCATGGAGTTTAATGACTGCATATCTAACCTTTAAAAAAAAAACTTTACAGGGAAACGTGGGCTTATCTGGCAAACCTGGGCCAAAGGTAAGCACACAACTGACCCATACAATGTGTAAGATGACTATAATGACATTTTGCATTTATTCAGAGCTTGGAGAACGTCAAATATACTCTCAATAATTTACAACTATAAGGTAGGCTACATTCTCATACCCTTTTCTTACATCGCGGTTGGGTTAAAAGAACAATGATTTGCTTAAGTTGAGTTCATGGCTGAGGTAAGGCTCGAACCAGCCTTTCCCAGCTCACTTGCTTTTCCATGACACTCTTAATCAAATGTGATCCAGCAGCTTCTAAGCCCTGTTTGCTCTAGTGTTAACACACATGCTCTGGGCAGGGTGACCAGATGTCATAACCACAGAGGAGGACACAGAATCCCCAAAACGTAAAGCATTTAAGAAAAATGTAGGATGTTACAAAATAAAAGCTAAAATCACTCATATATTGATTTGGAGGTGTCTTACTTTAATGCAACCCAATGAACGGAGGAAGAAACACACAAACAAGTGATGTGGGCAGCCCCTCTTGACATTGGCACCCCCTATCGGTCTTTTCATTTTGAAATTCACCCAGGACAGAAGGTTGAAATGTAGTACATGTACTGGAAAAGGAGAATATCTAGTCACCCTGGCTCTGAGGACACAGGCATTGTGTATTTACCAGTGCCTCCAAACATGCATGTCTAGAGATCTTGTAGTCCTTACTCATGATGTACACTCCCACATACTGTCACTACAAGTCCTTTTGGTTCAGGGGATCCAGCAGATGCTCTGGGGTTTACAACACTGACGAATTATCTACCTGCATTATACTCACCCTGTACCACACGTCTGTACTTACTGCTCTCTGCCTGCATTAGTCTATCCGACCATCTTTGTGCTTGCAGTGCATCTGTTTCTTTGGTGCCAGGTTTAAGATGGCCTTACAAAGAACAGCTCTTGAAAGTGGCTTTCATGAGCACCAGAAACCTTCCTGAAGCAAACTGTATATTTGAATGCACTATAAGCAAGCTGTGTACTGGTTCGCATTTGCATGCCCTTAGGGGAAGGGGCTGTGGCTTAGTAGTAGAGCAGGCAGTAGTTTCTTTGCAGGCAGAAAGTTCAGTCCCTGGGTCATCCAGGGGATGGTCTGAAGCTGCGCATGGCTTTCTCATATCTTAAAAGGCCTCAGGAAACTGGAAATGTCTTTCTCTGCCATGCGCAGCCCCCCCCACACCCTCAGAACTCTTCCCAGAAGCTTCTCCCTGTGCCCACCTGACTTGGGATCCTCCATTGGGGGGTTGGCACTCAGTGGTGTAATCTAAATGATTTAAGAACAGGTACTCACTTTTGATTGGCACGTGTCAGGACCCGCCCACCCGAAGTGACGTCATAAGCCAGAAGTGATGTCGTGGCAGGAAGTGACATGAAAAAAGCCCTTTTTGAGGCCTCAGATGATTTTAAACTGATATGACCCAACAGTTGCAACAGTATTCCACAGCACCCCCAGAACATGTTAAGGAGGCCTGACATCATGTTAAAACCCCAGAACAACTCATTTTTCAGTGGCAAGGAAAGGAAAGGCTCCGCTCGCTGCCTGCCTGCCTGGCTCTGAGAACATGCAGGCAACTCAAACATGCAGGAAATTCAAACGTTGCAGAGGGCGGAGTCGACGAGTGGGCGGGCGAATGGGCGGGGCCAGCTGTAATCCTAGAAACCGGTACTCGCGTACCCCCTGCATGACATCACTGTTGGCACCTCTTCAAGGCATGGTATCCAGAGCAGTGTATCCCTGTGTTCCCCCTCAGCTGTGCCACTGGTCAGCATAGACCACACTGAGCTAAATGGACCAAGGTTCTGACTCGGCACAAGGCAGCTTCATATGAATATAGTCTATGCATTCTACTTTCCTCCAGACTTTTTGTTAGAGCAATGGTTCCCAAACTTCTGCAAGGAGTAATTGCAGGGGAGGAGCTAAGGCAGCAACAAACGGCTTTTTCTACTTACAGGTGGTAGAGCTGGCCTGGGGGGGGGGAACCCTGTGGATGCCTCTGCAGGGTTCCCAAAGCCTCCAAAAAGGTAAAAATAGCAATCAGAACCCACTTCTGGTTTTGCAATCAAACCAGATCTTGGAGGCTTGCGGGATTCTGCAAAGACATCCGTGGGGCTCCCAGCACCCCCCAGAAGCTGGCCGTAATTTAGAAAAATCCCCTTTCATCACTGACAGTGATGCAATCCTGAGGATCGCATTGCTGCCATTTCCCTCTCCTTAAGGGGGCAGAGGACAGGGCTTGCCTAGCTGGTGAGTCGCAGCCGCCCTTTTGGGAAGCACGATGTTAGTAATCTAGACAAGAGAATTGTCTAAGATTTGGACTTCACACACATATGTTCAATGGTTAGGCTCATCTTGTTATGTGTAATGCTGTGATCCTTTTCTCCATAGTTCTGTTGTGTGTATTTTAACCCAAAGCAGCCCAAAGAAGAATCACAAAATGAAGACTGGGGGCGGGGAGCTGTTTAAGCCAAGGTTTCTCAAACTGTTCTTTGCGACTCACTTGGGTGGACCATTGTGACCTGATGTCTGGTGGATCTTGGGCTGGGCCCTTCCACCTGCCCTTTTGTCCAGTTGGCTCCAAACTGGAGCCCTCTGGATACAACTCGAGGCCACACCAGGCCTTGGTAGATCTCAGAAGGCCTCTGCAAGCCTCCAAAAGCAGCTAGAGAGTTACTTCCAGTGTTCATGGACATTACTTATTGCTTCCTGAGGCCTGTGGAGGGAGGCCTGGCACTGGAGAAGGAGGTGGTTTGTGGCGCTCTCCGTTGTAGAACAGGTGGGTTACGGTGGGGGAAAGTGAGAATTCTTGCTATTTCCCTCCTGTTGTTTTTCAGCTCAAAAGCACGCTTCCTAAGCTGTTTTTTGTTTTTTCACATCTGGGAGGAAAGATGCAGGGAAACAATGTGTAGATTGACTCTTAGCTAATTTGAGGATTTGTGGGTGAGACCACTTACCTATACAAGCCATTGGCCCTTTGTTGCAGTTTGCGCTCTGCATTTGTGAACCAGCCAGCAATGGGAGCAGATTCTTGCATGCCAGATTTGGTGCCTCTGAACTTTGGGCCAGCCATTGCCAAGCAAATTGGCCATGAAATGGAATGTCCTAAGAACAGACAATTATTATATCAGTAAAAGGTGGCAATTGCTAGCAGAGAGTATTATGTGAAATGCAGGGAAGAAGGATGGATAGACAGTCAGACTTCCTGGATACTGTTTCTTGCAGGGAGCAACTGGTCCAAAGGGAGATAAAGGTGAGCCAGGAGAGCCCGGCCTAAGAGGTAAAGATGTAAGTAGAAACTAGCACAACAGTTGTCTGGTGTGCTGCTATTTCTAAACTTGAGATGGAAGCTTAAAAAAAACACAGTTCTGTTCTTTAACCAAGACTCTCTCCTTCCCCCTTGGGGAACCCTTGTTGAAAAAACGGGCTCCCCTCCTTGATTCTGAGCAGGAAGTTTCCCCATAAATTGATTGGCAGTGTCTGCCATTTGGTTGTGGTCTACCCTGGTGAGAGCCAGGGAGGGAAGCCAAAAGACAACACAACATGACAATCAAAGGGGGTATAGCAATTTCACCAAATTTGCAGCTGGCCCAATACAACACAGATGGGTGTGCCCAAGTTCTGGGGAACGCAACCAGACTGAGAGCCCAATCCTAGGCAAGTCTACTCAGAAGTAAATCCCATTATAGTCAATGGGGCTTACTCCCAGGTGTGGCTAGGATTGTAGCCTGAGGATGCTTTCAATGGGGAATGTGGGGATCATGGGCAAAATGAGGTGGAAAAAAACACACATTCCATGTTATTATGATTTTTCTCAAATAAGTGTTCCAAAGGAAGAACAGTGCCCCAAGATGCCTTAGTCCAAACATTAGCATAACTCAAAAAAATCTCATTACCAACTACTGGCAGGATTGGCTGTTCGGACTTTCAATAGGAAAGTTCTTTTCCTGTGTTCTGTTCTTTGACTGAGAAGGTGGAGTTCTTTCCAAGCCAGTTGATTGCAGGTCACCCAAGACAACCTAGCCAGCTGGAACCAGGGAATGCATCATGTGGGCAGCACTGCTAGATCCATGCAATTTCTGCCTAAAACAGCAGAGATGCTTTCTTCAATAGTGCTACTTCAATAATGAGGGGCTGGCTGGATTAATCAGGTCTTCATATAAAGAGATGGGGGTGGGTGGGAATAAATGCGCAGTTATCCCATGGGAAATGCTCATTTTCATGTGAGCTTCTGCACAGCCATTCTAGGCCTGCTTGCATATTATCTGCATATGGAGTGGCAAAGATTATAGAAATAGAGTTAAATCAGAGTTAGTACTGAAATATGGAATAGCAAAATAGAGCCATAACTTTCAATATAAACTGCAGTTTCCATTAATTCTAGGGTGAACCAGGGAAGAAAGGGAAGTCTGGGATCCAGGTAATGCCTTGTGAAATCTAGGCTTCCTTCTAATTTCTTGCAATATAAACCACAGTGCACTTAACTTAAAGTCACATCAGCATGGTTTACTAATTTCAGGGTGCAATCCTAAACTGAGTTAGGCTGGCATAAATTAAGCCAGCAAGTTTGGCCAGCACAAGGGACACAGTACAGTATGTTTGGACCACTGTCGGAGTCAGAGAGGCCAGCACACAGACGTGCACCATCCTCTCTGACTCCAAGAGTAGTCCAAACATGCTTTATGATGGCGCCTTGTGCTGGCCAAACTTTGCTGTCTTAGCTTATGCCGGCCTAACTCCAGTTTAGGATTGCACTCTTAGTCAGCTTTCCAGGGATTTTTTTAGGACACACCAATGTGCAATCTTGGGTCAAATCAGTCTTGAATGGGCTTTCCATGTTTCAAGCATTCAAGAGCTTGGAAATGCCTGCCTGTGTAGGTATTTCAATCAACGCTAATTCTTGTGTCCTTCTAGGGAGAAGCAGGCGCTCCTGGGAAGCTGGGAGAGAGAGGAGTCCGGGTAAGGAATCTCTCTCTGAGTTGAACACTGAGAATTGTAATTCTCATCATCGCCAGCATCAGAAACTGGCCATAGGTGTTTCTCTACAGAGAGTGGGTCTGTTGTGTGCTCAGCCCAGGAGCAAGTCTAACAAAAGGAGCTACGACAGAACTGGGTCTGGAGAACAACCAAGTCGGTTGAGCATATGAAGCTGCCATATACCAAGTCAGACCAATGGTTCCATCTATCCCAGTACTGTCTCCTTGGACTGGCAATAGATCTTGGGCACATAGTTTCCTGTAGGCTGCACAGCTGTAATAGAAGCCTCACACAGCTGGAAGAAGTTGTCCTGTACCTCCATGCCTGCTGGTGGCAAGCCAGGGAATGTGTGCAGATTTCTGATAGAAGTGATGCTTGGAAGCCAGGCATTCATGCAGATCACAGATAGAAATGATAAGGAGGGAAGCCAGATGTGCATGCTATGTAGATAGAAGGATCCTACTCAATGTGGTTCTGTTCAGGGGCATAGCTAATGGAAGTGTAGCCCAGTGCAGAGGGCAAAATATTGCCCCGGAAGTGACATCACAACAGGATGTCACAATTGTAGTTTTGTTTTCTCTGGGTTATTGGCCATAACTTTTGGTCAAATGAAGATATTACACTCCAGTCTGTTTCATTGCGTTCCGCATGGAATTCCACAATGAACGTTATATAACATGACAGTATTATTCCTAATAAATATGATTTTAACAAACTGCAATTTTAACATCACACTTGTATTTTTGTTTTCTCTGGTTTTCTGGCCATAACTGTTGATCGAATGAAGATATTACACTCTGGTTTGTTTCATTGCATTCTGCATTAAATTACCTTTCCAATAATATATAACATGATGGTATTATTCATACATACTAAGATTTTCACAATTTTGGCCACTAGTGTCAAGTTCAGCTTATTGCCCAGTGCAATTGCACCCCCTGCGCTTCTTTAGCTACACCTCTGGTTCCGTTTGCGCCATCTCCAAAGGGATATTGTGGGAAAAGGTGCAAGAACCTTTTGTACAGAAAAAAGGTGCAAAGAACGGCCATCATGGCAGTAAGTCTCATTGAACACAATGTGCAGCAGGGCCCCAGTGGGCACTTTTGTCTTTTTAAAGAAATTAAGATCAGTAGGTATTGACATTAATACCTTGGGATCATTGACCCATCTGGCAGCCTATCTTGCAATTAAACGCAGACTCCTGGATATTCAATCTCAGGACCTGCTGAGTGCAATGAACAGATATTGCTCACCTCTGTATCTACAGATTCCAACCAGGGTAGGCTACCCAGCACTATATTTATCCCTGCTGAAATGCCCACAGCAACGCAGGGCCTACACTCTAGCCTGATGTAATGTCCTCCCATCTGCAGTTCTGTCTGGCAGATATAATGGAGTCCCTTTCAATGACAGATGCTGCTCTTGTGAGATGGGGCGGGTGGAAACCCTCTCGCATATGGTCTTGCACTGCCCACGCCACTCGGCCCCTCGTAAGAAATTCTTAGCACCTCTGCTGAGGAAGTGGAGCAGCTACCCTGACCGTGTTGTTCTAAAGAATGCCTTGTCAGCAGATGATCCTGTAGTTGTTGAGAAGACAGCAGTCCTTTTACGCCATCTTGTGAAATATCAGAAGCTACATCCTAGAGACAAGCTATCTTAGTATCCTTGTCTTAGCATTTTATATCTTAAAAAATGAAATAAAATATATAAGATTTTTTCATTTTTATGTTACTTTATTTAAACCCCTTGTCTTGTGTATTGTCTATTGTCTTGTGTATTGTATGCAGTGGTGTCATTCAAATGATTTAGGAACAAGAACTCACTTTTGATTGGCACTTGTTGGGAACCCGGAACCAGCCACGGAGCCCGTTAGGATCCGGAACGCCCATTCTGGTCCATTCCCCCTGAATGACATCACTTATTGTATGCCAATAAAGGTTCTGATTGATTGACCTTGCTCAGTAAATCTGTGTTTTCAGAGTCTCTTTTACCATTTTAGCATTCACAAAAGATCCTTCCGAGTAGATGTGCCAGCAAATGAACCTTGAACCTTCTGGATATAAAGGCTAGGCCAGAAACCTTCTTCCTCATGTACTTGCTTTCAGAGTGCAGGGAATATCTTTCGTGTAAGGGAGCATGCGGAAGGTGAACCCTCACCTGCAGTCTGAAGTGAGAGAGACCAGACGTAAGTTGACGAGCTCAAGTTTTCCCTCAATCCCTTGCAGGGTCCTTTAGGACTTCCTGGACGTCCTGGAGAACGAGGAATGAAAGGCGATGTGGGAGAACCAGGCAAGGATGTAAGTCAAATGCTGACTGAATTGTTCTTGCTTCAGCCTCCTTCCTCCCTCCTTTCCTCCTGCCATCCCTTTGTTTCCTTCCCCCTCTCTTTTTTATTTATTAACTTGAAAGAATTTGCACCCTGCCTTTCGACCTCCTGTTGGGGCACTCAAGGTAGGCTCACACCAGTAAAATACAATAAAACAATCCAGAATGAAAAATTAAAACATAGACCTAAAACAAGCAACCCCACTGGATCACCCCAATATAAATTTAGTATAATTAAAAATGCCGCTAAAATGCTGGCAGGTTAGCTGCTAAAGGCCTCCCTAAATTAAAAAGTCTTAAGATCCTGCCGAAAGATTGCGAGAGAGGGGAGCTGTTCTTAGTTCTAAGGGGAGGAAATTCCACAACTGTGGAGCCACCTCTTTTTATCCCCTTTGGCCCTCTTTTCCCCTCTGCTCTCTGGAGGTCACCATCTTGCCCCACCTGACCCCTTACAACACTTTCCAAGTTCTCAGAGCATTGCCTCCAGCCAGCTATTTGTGGCTGTGCTTAGCATCCTTGGCTGCAGGCACTTGCCCTTGGCCAGCAGACCATTTGTGGACCATTAGGTGGCTGTTCAAACTTGTTGGTCTGCAAGAGATTGTCAGCATTATCATGGGGCTCTGAAGCATATAGTGGTGTCTTGGGTAAGCAAGAGCTTCTCTGAGTCATCTCCTAAGGAGCCACTGGAGAGAAAGGTCAATCCCTAGTTTTACAGATCCTTGTCAGCCTTGCATGAGAGCCCAATGATACATCCTCAGTTAACCAATGTTTGCCATGGATTTTTCTCGTTTTTTGTTCCATGGTGGTGTGCGTTGTGTGTCTGCAGGGACAGCCTGGACCTCCTGGAAAGACAGTGAGTAATGCTTGTTTTCCTGACTAATTTGGCACAAAGGGAGAGTGTTGTTTTGGCTGCCAGGAGGAAGGAGAGAGTCTCATTCCCTGAAAAACCTCAAGTGTCAAGAGCCAAGCCAGTGGCAAGCTTGCTCCTGGCAGATGTCTGGAAGCTGGAGGGGAAGTAGCTGTTATGTTCAGCAAGCTGAAGCAAAGGATGTGCCTAAGGAAGCAAGTGAGTAGCAGGACAGTGGGTGGAATGGAAGGCTGCACACGGCAGGCCACACAGATCAAGGCAGTGGAGGTCTCAATAGGAGTGTCCAGTAGTGGACCTGCCCTTAAAGAGCTTATTTGGGCTCCCTGCTAACTGTGTGCAGCCACTGAAGGTGCAATCCTAGCCACACGAAGCCTCTTTAACTATAATGTAATTTACTTATGAGTAGACATGCATAGGTTTGGCTCTGAGACACTAGGTGAACCTGTACAACTCTTGTTCGGCTTTCCAGGCTGGCCAAATGGGTTGAGGTTTCTGTCTTCAGAGTGGAAGGACTTTTCTTCTAGCCTTCATAAGGACCAGCATCCAGCAGTGTCCTATGCAGTTATGCGAATAAATACCAGAAGGATTTTATTGACAATTTCCTGTTTTGGTTATGTACTGATGGCACCAGGAACCCAAGCAGGAAATCCTTCAGTGTGTTTCAAGATAATGGCACTTCAGTAGTTTCCACATTCAACTGGCTGCCTTTCCCCCCCCCCTGCACAAGTTCCCTCTCAGATCTTAGACAAAACCTGCGTGGAGATATGTTTAAACGTTTGGCTACTGGTGTTTCTTTGCTTGTCTGGAGTTGCTCTCAGAAAAGGCCCCTGTGTCTTATCAAGAGAAAGGAGCTTTTGTGTTCCTGTTGGTCCATCAGTTCTAATGATCCCAAAGTACAAATGAGAATCTACCTACACCGCCGGGTTGGATGGACAGCTCTGGCTTCTGTTGCAATGTCTGTCCTGGAACTGATGGATACATTTACGTATTGTCTCTCCTTTTCCTGCAGAGAGAGATCTGGTGCAGCCAACGTCTGGTTTCACTGTAGTGCTTTTAGCATTGCTGTTTTCTTGATTCGTGGCAAAGGGATAAAGTAGACTAGCAACCACAGGTGACCCAGGAAGTCTCTGTAGAAAATTGGTGGGCATCTTCTACAAAGTAGGAAGTACTGTAGGTAGGAAGGCATTTCTTCCATTGAAAGGTACTTTTTCCTCCACCCCGTGTTTATTACTTATTATTCCTCTGACACTTGTAGGTTCCTTCCCTGGAAAACAGCATCACCATCAAAGGAGAGAAGGTACTATTTCTTTGCCTGCTGGAGAATCAGTGACGTGACTGACTACATTGCATGATTTTGTAGAAATGCTGGCTGGCTCACTTTGATGCACTTCCTGCACAAGCCTAGGCATGTCTACCCATTGTGTTCAATAGAACATACTCCCAGGAAAGTGTTAGGATTGTAGCCTTCATGCCGGCCACATGGGTGTAGCGCATGGACTCAGTTGGCTACCTCTACCTTGGAGAGTGACAGCTGCATCCAATTGATCATTTTCAGTTTTTCCTTTTCTTTAAAGTACTGTTAATCATGAGGAGCGACAATTTGCAGAAGTTCCCAACCTCAGTCCCGATCCCCTATTTAAAAAATGGCCTTTGGTAACAGGCCCTGGGAGATATCTCTGCCTGAGATCTTGCAGAGACATGGCCAGCCAGCAAAGAGGGTCAGGCAGACCAATGGTGTGACTGAGTTATAAGGCACCTTTGTGCATCTATAATTTGAAAGGGTGGTGACTTTCCAGGGGATGACAAAACTTCTCGGATGACATGCAAGTCCATGGCTTGGGTGCCCTTCATTCCACCGGAATCTGTAGAAGCAGACACCAGATTTCAGTGAAATGAAGCCCACCAGGCACGGAATCTCTCGTCTTCATTTGGACTCCTTTCTATGAGACACTGAGCAAAAACCTCATGGCATAACCCATTGACTGCATGGTGGTTGCTGTTGGGAGTTGAGGCTGCTAGGAAAGCCAAGCATCCAGACTGCAGTGGCACAGCTTTTGGGGTATGGGGGAGAGCCCTACCTCAAATGTTTGGAGGGCTCCTTCATGTTAACACTTACATTGCCAACTTTAGCTTCTCTTCACAGGGGGATCCTGGACCACCTGGCAAAGGAACAGATATCAAGGTAAAACAAGAACCATGATGAACAAGATGATGAAAAGCTGGTTAGTCCTTCAACTATGCATGAAGGGCTATGCATGAAGTGATGTGGGGATGGGATGCTGCATAGTGGGTGGCTTCTAATGCCCAGATGGTACCTTATATGGACAAGCAGTTCAGGCTGCCTTATGTTGTTGGAGCTTCTCTCTTGTTCTTGTGTTAGATGTGATGAACAACCGTTCATTTAATATTGGTGACAATCATAAACGCAGTTGCATGAGAATAAATCCCATTTGACTATAACTTATTTTTGACTAGACATTTTGTGCTGATTGTTGCCCTTTTTCATGCATAGGAGCTAGAGAGCCTTTTGGAAGCCTATGGAATCAAGGTATGTGACTGTTAATGCTTATAATTGCAAACTGAATGCCTTGCAGAGCCAAACCAGATGCTACGCAGAATGTGTAGTGCAGTGTTGTGTTGCTATTGTTCTGTGAATGCAGTCAGGGCCGGCCTTAAGCCAATGTGACCAATGTCATCACATTGGGCCCCACACTTTGGGCGCGGGGGGGCACCAGCACAGTGAGCGTATTGCCTGCTGCAGCAGCTGGGATTTCTATGGGCTGTAGTCAGTGGGGGTGAACAGAGTACTTTTATCTTGAGCCCTCTCACCTGCTCCTGCCTCGAAAGTACCCCAAATGTGCCTCCTGGAAGCAGTTGGCAGTGTAGTACCCCACCTGCCCCAGCCTCGAAAGTGCCTCGAAAGTTGGCATTATGTCACCACCAATTATTTCCGGGTTCTACACACACCACCACAAGTGATGCTCTTGGTGAGTGGGGGCCCCTGCGCAACTGCGTCGCATTGGGCCCCACTGCTCCTGGAGTTGGCCCTGAATGCAGTGTTTGGTGAAACTGTCGGGCGGGGGGAGGACTTTGCCATTTTATCTCTACTGTGATTCCAATCCCATTTGAGCCCTCTCCATGCACTGTTTGTATTGTGTAACGAAATTGTCATTGGCTTTCAACTGAAAGGTTTTCCCCCAACAAAAATAATGCAGGGACCCTGTGGCAACCCACAGCCCCAGGATGTCCCCAGGAGGCAGGTAATGCTCCAAAACTGGAACTGCTGCAGTGTGTGGTACATGGTGGTGATGTCAGTAACATGTGACTCAGAAGAACCGCCAGAAAGTGTGGCTAGCTGGGGAGGGCAGGTTAGCCTTTATTATTACATGAATAATAATGTAGATAATTAATTGTGTGCCTGAGAGCACATGTTGAACCAGCAGAGAGCGGTTAGGAACTGGGCAGGTGGGGCATCCTGATCCTACCATATTGGTCGAGCAGGTCTGTTGTGAACAGCAGGGAAACAGGCCAGCTCAGCTCTATTTCGAGGCCCATGCCTGTCTTTCCTCACCTCCTCTGGGACCCTGGCGGTGAGAATGTTTTCCCCTGGAGGCTGTTGCGTCTGGCTTAACGGCCGGGGCGAGATAGAGGGGCCTCTAGCAGGAAAACCTCCCAAGGACATGTTCTCTGTACCAGGAGCTGTTTTGCCTCTGGCTGACGAGGGGGGCTGGGAAGGTGCGGGGGGGAAGTAAGAACAAAGACTCAGATTTTGAGGCTTGGGAGGAGAGACCATCTTGCCCTCATCACACCTGGTTCTGTCCTTTGCTGGGTGAGTGATAGGTAGAATGTAAGTAGACCAGGAGATAGGTGCTTTCTTATCTTGCATCAAGCATCATGTAATGCCATGCTTTGGCCTGTTTTGAAAGGCCTTATTAAGCCTCTATGCTGTAACCTGTAGTTTTAATAAATCATTATATTTTACTCCATGGTGTGCCTCGTGCATTGGGAGCGGGGGTTAGCTGACTCCAGTCTTGACGCTGGGCTACACTACTGGTTGGGCTAAGGTAATGCCTCCTGGGCCACTGGAGGTTGCTGGTGGCAAGGACGGGACATCATCCCACGACCCCTGGGGGCAGTCTGGAAGGGCCAGGCTCCTGCGTATTGTGATAAGGTCCCACTCAATCATGGTAGTTCAATGGTATCTGCTTGTTTTTGTTTTCTCCTTACAGCTGTCCCTACTGAAGGAACTGACCGACTTGCTCCTGCAGAACGGGGTTGAAATGGTGACCCAGCAGATGACTGGCTCCAGGAAAGGGAAAGGAAAGGGAGCCAAGAAGCAGCAGGGAACCAAACAAGCCATAGATAATGTGGTGAGTACCTCCAGGAGAACACGTGTGCTGTGCTATTGAAGTGGAGATTCAAAATATAGGCAAATCTGTGGATCCTGTTTCCATGGTTTCAATCATCCACGAATACAAGAACGCCGCCACCACCCCGCGGGTGCACACATAAATGTGTTTTAAAATCTTACCAGTGTAAAATTCTTCTTGTTTAAACAGAGCCTACTGAGCCTATAAGCCCACAGGTTTATAGCGCTTTGCAGTCTGCAAACTTTCATCACTAAAGTTCCCGGCTGTTTTGTTCTTTTATGTCTCATCAATTGTATTGTCTTGTGTCATCAGACAGCGTCAGAGCAAAAGACCACCATTGCTGCTAATAGTTCTACCATCACTAGCTCCATGATGCCAAACGTAACACCTAGCCAGACAGGTACTGCTGGGCTGGAAGCTGAGAGAGCAGAGGACAATCCTGAAGGGCAGAACACAACACCGCCTCTATGGAGTGAGGAAAGGTATTCTTTACATCTGGGAGGAGCTGCTGAAAATACCACTTTGGAGACCACTTTGGAGGAAGCTTTGGAAAATACCACTTTGGAAGAAGCTTGGTCTCTAGAAGAGTTCTCTATGCTGAAAGAGACAGCAGGAGAGGTAAAATATCAAGACTACCTTCATACCAAGTGTGTTTTTGTGCTAGTTTTAGCATGAGGTAAGCAGAAGTTACTACAGTGGAAAGTAGAATCCTACAAAAGAATAAAAACCAAGGAGCCCTGCATCATTTGCTGTTAGAATTCCTTAATAGCCACTTACTAGCCGTGATCCTAGGCACTCAGGGCACAATCATAACCAACTTTCCAGCACTGGGGTAAGGCAGTGCAGCTCAGAGGTGAGGGAACAAACATTCCCTTACCTCGAGGAGGCCTCCATGACTACTACTCCACTGCAGGATGCGGAACATGCCCCATTGACACAGCTGTGTCAGTGCTGAAAAGTTGGTTAGGATTGTGCCCTTAGTAAAATAAGTCCAGCCCATTCTGGGTGTCACTAGTAGCTGGCAAGAGATTGCACAAGAATATGGTGGCTTCTCCAGAAGACTGGACAGCAGCATTTCCCTCTTCCTAATTAGAGGGGGATGTATGCATTTTGGGGGCCGAAAGGCCTGTTTCAGCTCTTCCAGTCCTTGAGGACCGGCTGTTGTGCAGTGGACTTAGACAGCTCCATTTATTCTAATGATGTGCACCTGTGCCAGACTCAAAATGATCAGTCAGGGCTGTTCCTTCTTAAGCGATGAATCCCTGTGCTCCGTGCAAGAGTTACCCTAGGGGGAAAAAGGTACTCACACATGTGGTATGGAGGTGGCAGGCGAGGCAGAATTGTCCTACCATTGTTTTTTCAAAAGTGTCTCCACTGCTGCTGCAGTGGCTGTGATCCTGCAAACACTTACAACCCATGCACTTCAGCTGCTCAAAGCCCGTGTTTGCGTGATCACAGCATTCCGGTGCGGCAGTTCTGCCTCACTTGCCACACCCTCACTGCACATCACCGGTACACAGGCGTGATGTATTTAAAAGCAAATATCAGCGCAGATCTTTCCCTGGCAGAATGAGCCTCGTTGTCTCCCATATTCAGAATGTCAAATGACAGTTGTACGATTTGGCAAGCTGAGCAATGACTCAGTCTTTCCCCTTGCTCTGTCTTTCAGGCCAGCTGTTTGCCTTTTAAAGTAAATCAAGGACAGCATATGCATTCAATGTGTATAGCTGTTCCTCTCCTTATTTTAGAAACATTACAACCCAGTGGGGCTAAGCTGGGGCCAGGATGGTACATTCCTTCCCCCCCCCCCATGGTGGAATGGTGGTTTTCTGCTGCCTCCTCTGAGGCAAATGGTGACAGAGCTTACCTCAGGCGTGTGGCAAATGCTGTGAAATCAACCTTCCCACCTGCCCTCATCTCTGTACAGCTCCAAATGGAGTTGTTTCTGGAGACTAGGGTCATGCAGGCGCTGGGGAGGGAGGTGACAGTGCAGGTACGGGGGGGGTGCCGTGCTGCTCGCAGGCTCTGGGCATCACCTGACCTCACAATACAACTGCATTTGTTTTAAGTAGAAAAAACTGCTCTGGAGAGGGAATGGGAAGTGGCCTCATGACATCACAGAGAGTCAGCCACTCAGGCAGTGCACAGCCAGATTTGGTTACAAACAGGAAGAAGAGGTTTCCCCAAGTTTGAACCTTAGGAGGAGATTGAGCAAAGCGTAGTTAGTGCACTTCTGCAGCAGTCTCACAGCTCAAAATTACGTTCACCTGAAAGCCCCTTGTCTTGTCCTACGATACCAAGAAGTGCTGCTCTTTTTTTTCCTCTTCTGTGAACAGACTAAGAGCCCAATCCTATCCAGTTTTCCAGCACTGATGCATCTGTGCCAATGGGGCATGTGCTGCATCCTGCAGTGAGGGGGCAGTCACAAAGGCCTCTTCAAGGTAAGGGGGAAAAACTCGGGGCTGCATTGCAGCTGCATCAGTGCTGGAAAGTTGGATAGGATTGGGCCCTAAATAACTATCACTCTTCATCCTGATACTTCTTAACATTATTTAAAAACATTTCAGTTTACCCCTTCATCTTTTTTTCTCCCCCAGTCTAAACATTTGTTGTTGTCTTGTGTGCTCCCTGAGGCATCTGGTGGGCCACTGTGAGATCCAGGAAGCTGGACTAGATGGGCCCTTCAGCCTCTTCTTGTATGATTTTCCCTCTAGAGACTTTTATCTTATTTGGCTCTTTCTCTATAAATCCTTTCCAGTGTCAATAACCTTCTTGACTGTGGTAACCTTAAGTGAACACAGGACTCCTGATGTGGTTCCACCAGTGCTGAGCCGAGTCCTGTTTTAATTTCCTACATTTTGGAAATGTATCCGTGGAAACATCCACTTGTACAGCATTTGCCTTCTGTGCTGCAGTGTCATGTGGTTGACTCATGTCTAGATGATTATCCACCAGAACATCCAAAAAGAATTACTTTGTCTCCTTCAGTTGGAACACAGTTCTGTTCATCTTGCTCCAGAGACTCAGTTCCACTCTTCAGATAATGCATCCTATCAGATGGCAGAGATCTCAAGGAAGACGTACGAAGACATGTTTGTTGTAAGCATCATCTCCAGAGCTTAATAAAAATGCTGACATCTTCTTTTCAACTTGTTTGCTATGATGCCCAACAGCTGTTTGAGCAATCCCTCCTAACTAGGGCTGCAAATTATGGTTTGGTCCTGCAATCCTGGTTTGGAGAGAGTGTTCAAATCACTGTCCACTACTTAGGTATCAGGTTAAACAAAGATTTGATGAATCTAGCCAAATCATTAAGGTGTGTGCTGGGAAGATGAGAAGAGAGACTACTCAAACCAATTATTCATTCCAAAAACCATGGTTTGTGGAATTAAGAATATTATATCTGACTGCAGCCTCAGTTTTCACAACATTTTCTTCAGTTTTCAAAACAGTGCAGTCTTTTAATGGATAAAAACAATCCCAGCCAAAAATGTCAGAAATTAGCAACTTAATTGTTGCCATGTTGTTATGATCTACTGTTGTTCTGTTTTTCTTAGTGCCTGTTTTTTTCCTATTTCCAAATGTAATATTGCATTCTTCAGTTTAAGCAGTTTCCAAACTTATTGAGGTCTGTTATAAACAAGTCCATAGACTCAAGTGCTATGCATGCAAGCCAAGAACACAAATTACTTTGCTTAAAAGTGTGTGTGTGTGTGTGTGTGTGTGAGAGAGAGAGAGAGAGAGAGAGAGAGAGAGAGAGAGAGAACTGTAAAACTGCAATAGTTGTCAAAAAAGAAATTACAACCAATGCTCTTAAAACCATTTTCTACTGATGATGCGTTGGAGCAACATTGATAGAAACGCAATCTCCAGCACATCATTGGTAGAAAATGGGTTGCCGTCTTCACCTTCACTACTTTTAATGCAGCCAATAGCTCCAGTGAGCCCCTTGGAATTTACTGATTCTCTCCCTGCATCTACCAAAGAAATTCTCCCCCCCCCAAAAAAAAAATCAGCATCTGAAATGAAGCCCCTTGGATTCTACTTGTCGGCCACTGAAGTCAGGGAGAGCAAGGTGCATTTCATACATGCCAGTAACATAATAGCAAACTGTTGAATGTAAATACAGTAGTGCGTCTTCCAGTCTCCCTTGCCCATTTCACACAGGCCGTGATTGAGCCTGGATTTTTTCACCAGTGCCCAACATCTTCTTTTGGGTTTCCTCTGCATGGCTTCCTTGTAGTCACTTCTTTGCTTCTGTCTCTGTAGATGTCCTCCAGTCTTGAACTGGTGGCAGAACACAATTCTTCAGAGAGTGCATCCAAAGAGCTTCTGCCTTTGAAGAAAAGACACCGGGAGTGGAACAGGGGCAAAGAAACCAGCCAAGTAAGTGAAGGGGAGGAACCCACTTGGATTTCTCCTTTATCTATTAGGGGTTCTGTTGGAAGATGCTAGGGATGGTGTTTGGAGTCAGAAGGACATCTGAACGTGTTACCTTCTTTTCCTTTTGGTTGTAGACCTGGAGGTAATTGCTAGTCTTCCCTCCAGATTCAGAAGTTGATCATTTAGATCAGCCATTCTCAACCTTTTTACAGCCCTTAGGAACTCTTCTCAAGTTGCAGGGTTCCCCTGTCAAACATGGATATAAGACAAACAGATAAACATAAAATCCACTTCTCACGGTTTTCAGTCTGTGGCTCCCTTCAAATATGCCAGGGCTCCCCTGTGGGTCACATGGCTCCCATGGACTGACTGATTTAGAATACCTTGTCCCTTTCCATTGGTATCTGAAGAAAGCTAATGCTTTGAAAAGCATGGTGTGCCACTGTGTATAGTATGCATCTGGTCTTCCAGCGTTTGTAAGCAGTTTTGTTTCTAATATTTTGCTAATGAAACCAGTACAGTGGTCAACAAACCCTCAGTCAGATGTCTAACACTGTCTAGGCCAGTGATGGTGAACCTATGATATGCATGTCAAAGGTGACATGCCACAACATTCAGGGTGACACACCAGCATTCACCAAAGCCTGACAAAAACTGAATTTGCTTTACTCATTTTTAATGTTCGTAATTATTTGGTGTTTCTTTCTATAATACAAAGCACCACACATGATTGGACTGTAGTTTTAGTTTAAATAAATGAATATAAAGAATTATTTGTCTTTTGTTGGGGGGAGGGGCGGTGTTGGCCCATCAGCAGAATCAAGTTAAACATTTCCCAAAGTTTTGACACACCAAGCCCCAAATGTTCGCATCACTGGGCTATTCATGCAGTATCCACTAGAGGGTAGACAACGCACACAACTCAGATTTAGCTTAGATTGCCTTTTTAGAAGCAGGGATTGGAAGAAACAGCTTACAGTATTTTGGCAATGTTGTCAAAAACATGTGGGGTTTTGGTGACAATTTCAGGAGTAAATCAAGCAACATGGATCATTCATAATTGGTACCCTTTTGGCTTAGCCCAGCGGCAGAGGAGGATCTAAGGGGGAGCAAATCTGTAAGTTTTGCAAGAAGCCTTACCCTATCATGTAAATACCTTCCCTCCCTTGCTGCTGTAGCCAGTAAGCAATGCCAAGATGTTGCTGTTCCCTGTGAGGATTGGCTAGAACAGTGCAGGAGAGGAGTGTTTTCCACTGCAAGGTAAGGCTTCTTGCAAAACTTACAGATTTGCCCCCCCCCCTTAGATCCACCTCTGCCCAGCGGTTTCCAAAATGGAGATCGCTGCACAACGGCAAGAATGGCATTTATCATTCCAATGCTGCGTCTCCACAAAGTCCTTCTGATAGCCCCTGATCATTGTGCTGGTTAGCTATGCCTGCCTGAAAATCTGTGTGCAAGGCCTGCTGGGTAGCAGAACCCAGAAGCAGATGGCTGGCATGACAATTGGTGGCTATCAGATGGACTTTGTGGAGGCTCCCCAATGGAACAGTAAGCACTGTTCACCCAGGATGCACCCAGGATCTGGCCTATGGGCTGGAGTCTGGAGTGCCCTGGTTTAGCCAGTTCAAGGTAGTTTTTGGGCTAAAGGGTTCAAACCAGGCTAAAACATTGGTCTGGCTAAAAGGTTCAAACCAGGTGTCAGCAATTGAATGTGAGCCCTTTGGTATGTTAGATGTGATTGATTGTGCAGGGGGTGCCGTTGTGGTGCTGATGTACCCTCCTAGCTGGTCATCCTTTCTCTATGCAATCTGCCATGAAAATTCTCCCTGGGGGCAGAAAACTGGTTTTGTCTCCAACTGGCTTGCTAGTTTTGCTGTGTGCAGAATTTTGTTGTTGTTGCTGTTTGAAGGAGACACCAGCTAGCATATAAAAACGTATACCCATCTATTCAGGCATGAGCTTCCCAATGCAGTTTGAACTCAGACAAATTCTTCTTTAGGGGAAAAGTACCAAGAGAGCAAGTTAATAGTTTCATAAGCATCCTTCCAGTTACTTTGAAAACTTTTTGGTATTTTCAATCAAGTTTTTTTTTTATGAACAACAAAACATTAAAAAATAGAAACATTGTGAATATATCCTTTAAAAATTCAGGCCTATGATAGTTTTTTAGGGCCAGACTGCAGTTGGGGTTTAACTTTATTAAACACAAGTGACCAGTTTTTAACTCATGAAACCTACTGAACACCTGTCCCTCCCTTGCTAGTCCGGGGTAGGCAAAAAAAACTGCCATCCATGGCCAGTTCAGATGACAGTTCA
Organism: Lerista edwardsae; assembly: GCA_029204185.1. Taxonomy (NCBI): domain Eukaryota; kingdom Metazoa; phylum Chordata; class Lepidosauria; order Squamata; family Scincidae; genus Lerista; species Lerista edwardsae. The sequence continues at coordinate 6,457,023 of JAJKFI010000010.1, forward strand.
GATTCCTACCCAGCCCTCATGATGAGCAACCAGCAAATCATTTCCTTTGGGCTGCTTCCTCCCAATCCTTTCCTGTTTTCCCTTTTTCTTTCACCCTCTCCAACACAAGTGTGCATGTACTTTTAGCAGAGCAGTGTTTTTCTTCATCATGAAGAAGATAATCCCTCTTAGTTTCCAGTAGTATTATAATAGGGTTGTTTGTTCTTCCGGTTGGAGAGAACACTTTTAAAGTCCAAGGCACAATTTAATATCTGTTTTCAATGATCCTCTTATGTGTCATTGGCTATTTTAAAACTTTCATTGCCTACAAATGGGATCAATAGATCTGACCTGATCATGATGTTTCTCAAAGCTCCCCCCCCACATACACATATTTTGTTTCCAGCTTAAATAATTGCACAGCCACAAGTGGGCAATGCCGAGATGGAGGAGTGATAGCCAAGAAGCATCCTTTAATGAACACTCCTTCTAATTAAACTGTGGGGCTTTAAAACAATTTAGCAAGGACATTGATTAAAAAAAGAATAGGCAGGGCAATCCCTTCCATGGATCAATTTCTGTGATTCAGTTTTCTGAGGTCAGCATCATCACATCTAATTTCAGGGCTAATCACGCTTCCTGGTAAGAATGGAAGCTGTACCTCAATGGCAGCACACAAGCTTTGTGCACTTGAACAAGATCCCAGGTTCAAACCCAGCACTGCCATTTAAAAGAACCTGAGTTGGGAAAGACCCTCCAGTAAGACAGTGGGGAAGAGCTTCTGCTAGTCAGAGTTGGCATTCCTAGGTTAAAGGGACCAATGGTCTGACTAAGGAAGAAGAAGCTTGGTGTTGTTAATGCAGGTTGAGTATTCCTTATTTGGACTGCTTGGGCAGTTTGAACTGAACCAGAGGTTCATGTAGAAAGATTAGGGGAAGGTCCTCTGTGAATGTATCATTCTTGATGTGCCCCTCCCATTTTCCTACAGTGGACGGAATACCATTGAGTGAGTTTTAACTCCCCAGTTGCTCCAATATGCAAGGCTATGCAAAACAGACCTACGTTCTCGTATGGGAGCAAGCCCCTCCCAGTTCCAGCCCCACCTTGTTTCAGCAGCCTGACATCCTCTGTGGCTGGGGGACTCTCTTCACCTTGGTGGGTCCAAAGCTATGCAGGCCTGCTTTAACAGAGGCTGTTTTCCTCTGAGCAGGAAACTGCAGGTGCTGTTGCTGATCCTGAGAAAGAGAGCAACATCAGAGTTCGGAGAATGGTGGAAAGCCAGAGCCTCACGGTAAGGATCTTCCCCCTAACTCCCGGTCCAGATGGGCTTGGATTATTTCATGAAATCTCATGATTCCTCCCTTGTCCTGTTGGTGCAGGTTCATTCTCCTGGTGCTTTTGGAATTAGAGAACCACTGGTGGGATACCCTGTGCAAAGTGGGGTGAGTAACAAGCCATGATATGTGCAGAGCTGCTCGTTTTCTCTGTGGTTCTGGGGTGGAACAGTCTTGCTGCTTAGCCTCCTTTCGGGCACTACTGCAGCACTGCTCCCACAATGCTTCAGTTCAGCTCTCACTCTGGAATAGTAATGGCCCAATTATAACTGTGGCTAGTGTGTTTGGTCTGCGCCAAGTGCTTTCTGCCACAATGCTTGTTTAGGTGCAAAGCACGACTACGGAGTGTGTGGGCTGGCCATTGCCAGGAGCACCAAGTGGCTGGCTGTGCATGGCAGCAGACTCTGGGCACCCACCACCCCGGGTAGGAGCACATGGAGAGGGGGAGAGAAACAGGAGTGGGCAGAATGATACTGGGAAGGGAGCAGGTTCAGGGCACAATCCTAATCTGGAGTTAGGCCAGCAAAGTTTGGCAGGCACAAGGGCCACCGTAAAGTGGTTTTGCACCACTCTCAGAGTCAGGGAAGATGGCTCATGTTTGTGTGCTGGCCTCTCTGACTCCGAGAGTGGTCCAAATGTACTTTAAGGTGTCCCTTGCGCCAGCCAAACTGTGCCAGCCTAACTCCAGGTTAGGATCGCGCCCTCAGTGGAAGCAGCCTCTGCCAAATCTGGGCTACCTTCCTTGGCTTGATCTGCCTTCAGTGGTCCATGAGGACTTGTGCCAGCGATATCACTGGTGCAGGTCCAGCTAGACCCACTAGGCCAGCAGGGGCTTACACCAAGAGGCATACCCCAAGGAGGCCTCCAGAGGCTGAAACTCCCCCACTGGTTGCAGTGGACATCCCATTAGCACTGCGGCATCACTGCATGGGGAGTTACGATGGGTTGGTCTGGTAGTCCGCGTTATATTGCATGGGTTTGTGAATGTGATGAAAATAGTCTTGGTGTGCTTCATCCTACAGTATGATAGAGCAATGGTTCTTAACCTTTTTGCGCCATTCTCCTTGAGAATCTGATGAAAGTGATGGACCTCCCACCTCACCCCAGAAAAATGCACAAACACACGCAATTTTTTTTTGTACCCAGTCCATGGACCCCAGATTAAGAACCTCTGATTTATAGTTACACATGTGCTTAATCTCACAACAGGCCTTAACTAACCTTCCCGCTACTTGGGGAAGGACAAATGAAGCAAAACCGCTGATATCCTAACCTCCTTCCCAAATCTGATCCTACAGTGTGGGTCCATGTGGACCCTTACCCAGAGACCTCCACAACTGCACTCTGTCCATAGGATTCAGTGATCATCAATTGGGGGGGGGATGGATAAAATTGGGCTGTTAAGAGTGCAATCCTAACTGGGAGTTAGGCCGGCGCAGTTAGGCCAGCAAAGGACACTATAAGGTATGTTTGGACCATTCTCGGAGTCAGAGAGGCCAGCACACAAATGTGTGCCATCCTCCCTGACTCCTAGAGTGGTCCAAACATGCTTTATGGGTGTGCCTTGTACCAGCCAAACTTTGCTGGCTTAACTTATGCCGGCCTAACTCCATGTTAGGATTGCGCTCTAAGTCGTTGTTGGCTTTTTATGCTTATCATCAAGTTTAATTCTACCTAAGCTCTTACCTCTACGAATTTGACCTTTTTTTTCCTCAAGGCTTACCCAGGCCCCCATGGTGCAAGAAGAATTCAGGTAAATCTTTATGCTAAGATCCTACAGACTACAGAAATACAGAAGAATATCAGATAGGGCACAAAGGCCCCCATAACGCAAAAATCCTTTCTCATATCCAATTCTCTTTTTATTATTAGTGCAATTGTTACATGTCTGCCTGATTGACAGGCGAATGCACTGGCTCATTCTGCAAGTGCCCAGCACTAAACATCCCAGTCCACCTTCGTTTGCAATAAGAAAAACAAATTACTATAGACCCAATAGAGCCACTCATATCAAGCAATCAAGGAGGGAGCTGAAGGCGAGTGGCTTATTGAAAGCCTACACAAACAGTTACCTACTACGCTAAGGAAGCAAATTTGCTGAGAATAATGTGCAAAGATATAAGAATCAGTGCAGGGGTGGAAACTTCCAGGGGTCTTCTGGCCTAGTACAGAGACGGAGAGGAACTGGTCTGGAGGAATTTTGCAGCTCCCAAGATAGCAGAGGGACAAACATGAACACACACACTTGCTGTGCAGGCTGCAAGAAGTTCACCAGGTCTGGATGTTTCGGAGTGCAGACAATGTGCCCAGGGTCATGCAGTTTCATGGGAGCCGTAGTAGGATGGAGCTAATTCTCTCTTGTTTTATGACAACGCTATGTTTTCTAATTATTTCAGAGGCTTGGGCAGGGAGACACATTTAAAGGAAATTGAAAATGTAGATTAAGAAAATGTTAAAATGAGTTATTTTCTGTCTCTTTAGAAGCAGGAATTGGACACGGTGGATCCCAGTTTGGTACCCCTCCAAGGTCCAAAGGTCTGCATGATTGTTGTCAGTAATGCACGTTCTCAATGGAGAACCTTCAGCTCAGCCTTTTAAACAAATACAGAACACCAAAGGAGTTCTAGACTTCAAGCCAGAAGTGTGGTCCCTTTAAGAGATCCACTCATCACCAAGTGGGTGATGCTTCAGGGCTTGCCTGGGAGTTGACCAAGTTTGGCAGTTTTTATATCTCACTGGGTATTTCCTGCACAGCATCTGACCAAGACTGCAACAACCTGGATAAGCTCCTTAATATGACTTTGATTTGGGGCTGTACAATCGTAATGAAGGTCTGGCTTGCTATTCAGTAGTCATATCTTGTCTAGATTATAATTGCTGCACGCAGCGTCCTTCAGAAACTTCGATTCAGAAACTTTGTCCTTCAGAAACTTCGATTGGTGCAAAATTCACTGTGTGGGTTTTGACAGGCATTAGGCTGTATGATCATTCTTTGCCTTTTTTGCTCCAGCTGCAACAATTGTCAGTTTGTCTAGCAAGGTGCTGGTTATTACCTTTAGACCTTTAAATATCTTTGGCCCAGGGTACCTTAAGGATATACTTTTGCCATACAAATCTGCCCATCCTTACATGTTTCATTGCCATCAGAAGATGGAGGTGACATGGGAGAGGGCCTTTTCCATGTTGCTTCCCACCATGTGGAACTCCCTGCCACTGGAGGTTCTTTGCATTCCCTCCCTGCCTAGATTTTGGTGCAGGTTTAAAACTATACTGTTTCAACAGGCCTTCACCAGCTGCCTGCTGCCATGGATTGTTTTCTCCATGGCTTTGGGGGAATCTCCTGTTTCATTGGTTTGTTTGATTGTTTCCAGTGTCAAAGCCAAGTTCATGGATGGCCTAGACTAGAGCATTGGTCTCTTACTGACCCCCTTATGATAGACACCATCACTGTTCTCTGTACTGAGGATAAGCACAGTCAAATGGGCCCTCTGATGAGCAATGGGCCAATGCCTAACCAGGCCAACCCCAAATGCCTCCCCTAGTGGTTTCCCTCCTGGCTTTGGACACTGACTTTAACTTATATGTGTCACTGCTCTTTAAATTATTTATTATTGCTGTTTTGATCACCAATGTAAACTGCCTTGAGTTTGTCTAGTAGAAATGTGAGGTACACAATCAAAATGGATGGGCAGAAATCCTGGAGTGTTTAGAATTAAAAGGGTGAAATCTGCCATTGTAGATTATCAGATTCAGCAGAATTTGCTGATATGTTCCAGAAGAGGGTAGGGAGGGATTATAGCTGACTGGGTTTGTAAGTGATATTCTGTGTGTCTTTGCAGGGAGAAAAAGGATCTCTTGGAAGCCAAGCCAGTAAAGGAGAAAAGGTACCTTTCAGCCTATTTTTGGGTGTTACATCATCAATTATCATGTGTCATACTGCCTTGATTAAATATATTTTGGATCTCTGTAGGCACAATCCCCCCCAAAAATGTATTTTTCAATCGCACAGTGATGTTGTTGTTTGTACAACTGTTTTACGCAGTGTGTTTTTGTTGACCTCTGTTAACAAGATCACTGCCAAGCTTGTGGTTGTAAAGAAAAGGAAAGAAAACTTTACAGAAGGAATGACATAATTGGATAAGAGAGTGGGGGCTTAATCCTAACCTGAAGTTAGGTTGGGACAGTAAAGCCAGCCAAGTGTGGCTGGCACAAGGGACACAATAAAGTATGTTTGGACCACTCTCGGTGTTAAAGAGGCCAGGACACAGGCATTCGCCATCCTCCCTGACATCAAGAGTGGTCCAAATGTGCTTTACGTTGGCCCTTGTGCCAGCCAAACTTTGCTGTCCTAACTGTGCTGTCCTAACTCCAGGTTAGGCTTGAGCTCTAAGAGAGATGGAGATGACTGTTTGTCTAGCTGGAGCATCTTGAGAGAGATGTAGTGACCAGAACTGGACACACTATTCCAGACAAGGTCTTACCTTAGATTTGTACAATGGGCTAATAATATTGGCCATTTTATCCCAAGCATGGAATTGAGCATCCCTTCAAAATTGCCACACACTGGGCCAACACTCTCATTGAGCTATCAATCCGATCTCAGACAGCTCAGAACCCACATTTTGTCACATTTTGATTTCTTGCCCCCAATCTGCATCACTTCCACATTATTGCTCCACACGTTTTTTCCACATTATTGTTGATAGTTACTTTTGAACATGTATTATTATTTTACATATTGCCATCAGTGTACATATAGTTTACAGTGTAGCATAACTAAAGGGACAGGTCCCTGCCCCAAAGAGCTTGCAGTTTAAATGTCAAAAATAGTGCAAAAAGGGGGGGGGCAGGCAGAAAATACAAGGATTTGAGGAGGTTTTCTATGTGATCTGAACTACAAGAGAAAATTTGGCTGCAGACATCTAGACTGAGATGAGATGCGAAAAAACTAGGGAAAGATCACATTTCTCAAGGTGGGAAGTGAACCAGGGCTTTAGCTCAGGATGTGAGCCAGTATTTGCAATGCTGGACAAGGTGAGCAGACATGACCTGATAACAGCCTGGGATAAGGAGAGGAATCTAAGATTGTCACTCTGGAATTGCATAGAACTGGACTGTCTGAATGCAGGTTCAGAACCTGGCAGATTGATGAAATGGAGGTAGCATCAAGATCTGAGCCTGAGGTGCGGAGTGTTTTTGTTTTTGCAGGGAGAACCAGGAGAGCCAGGACACCCTGGTGAGAAGGTGAACAACAAGGTCAGAGCTGGGTGCTGGCTTGGAGGTCTTGGCTGGTGCTCCCATTCCATACAACAATTGTAGTAATGAGGCAATTTAGGGCCAAACTAGGTATGCAGGGACGTGGTGGCACTACGGGTTAAACCGCTGCTGCTGGGCTTTCTGACCAGAAGGTTGGCAGTTTGAGACCATGCAATGGAGTGAGCGCCCGTTGCTTGTCCCAGCTCCTGCCAACCTAGCAGTTCGAAAGCACATAAAAAATGCAAGTAGATAAATAGGTATCACTTCTGTGGGAAGGAAATTGCGTTCCGTGCACTACGGTGTATAGTCATGCCAGCCACATGACCACGGAAGTTTGTCCTCGGACAAACGCGAGCTCTACAGGCTTAGAAACGGAGATGAGCACTGCCCCTACAGTTGGTCACGACTAGACCATTTGGTCATGGGGAAACCTTTACCCTTTTAGGCAGTGTAGTCATGCACCCGGTTCTCACCGGTTCCCGAGAACCGGTTTCTAAATGAGCTGGCCCCGCCCACGGCAGCTGGCCCGCCAGTGCTGTCATGCAGCTGGAATGGCGTTCCGGTTGTTACAATTAGTGGACTCCGCCCACTTAACTCATTGCTGGCTCCTTGTTTTTTTTGCTTCGGGTTTTTTTTTGCTCCTTTTTTTTGCTTTGCACTTCGTGTTGGTGTGTGTTTTTTTTGCTTTGCACTTCATGGGTTTTTTGTGTGTGGCTCCGTTTGTTAATTGGACCAGAAAACAG
>JAJKFI010000010.1:6464734-6492874 GCA_029204185.1 Lerista edwardsae
TCAAAAGTGAGAACCTGTTTCTAAATCATTTGAATGACACCACTGCTTTTAGGTATCATTGCATGCAACTAGGACCATAAATCAGATTAAATCCTGGCTATCAAGATAAGCATAAAGCATGAATTGGAAGGAAGCAGAAACCATGGGTAACTGAACAATGCAACTGGAGGGGAAGACAAGGGAGAGGGGCAACTTTACCCAGGATCTCAGGCTCCTGCAAAACTTAGCATTTTGCTCCGCTCTCTAGGAACACAACTGATGTCCAGTGTGTGTTCTGAAACCATAAACACTGGAGACTTAGTCTTTGTTTTTTATTTCTAGGGTGCAAGAGGTGATGATGGTGAAATGGGTCAAAAGGTAATGAACCAGCATTGCTTTGGTCAGGATGAGAGGTCACCCCAGAAAGAACTCAATGCTCTTTTAAAAATAAAGCAACACAAAATAAAAGAAACTGATTCTGCGCTTCCAAAGTTAGCGTACATCAGACCCACAGACCAGGTATCAGAAACCTAGCCAGGGTAATCTTTACTTGCTATTAATCCTGGACCATGTGAACTCAGTAAGCAAACGTTTACTGCTATACAGTGAAAAGATATACTGTACGCAGAATACCTGTTCCTTAATACAAGTAGGCCCTGACTGAACGATTCTATCATGGTTAGGAATTTTTTTTAATGTTGTTACCGAAAAGACATTAGGTACAACATTTTATGGCAGAGAGAAATCTCTGAAAGTGATGAATGTTTGGATTTTTGACTCAAATTTGGTTTCAGCATTAAAAAAAATTGTATATCAGATATCAAATGCAATATACTACTCACTGGTACAGGTGGCAACAGATTAGTTAAACCCAACTTTTTTTTTCTTTTTAAAAATATCTTCAGAACAAGTAGCATCACAAAAAAGAAACTAGGACCAATGAATGGATTCAGAATTAATAAGGATTGGCCTGAATGGGGCCTGAAATGCGGAAAAAGAGAAGCGCCTCCAAATGAACAGGACTCCATATACAATAAGATGTTCACTTTGTGCTCTTAGTGGGTAGAGTCACTCTGGATCCTAAAGGCACATCGCAGACCAGGAAACCCTCTGCTCTGCAGTGGCGCCAAGATCCAAGTCTCCTGCAATGCAAAAGCTGACCATGGATCAGACTGTATAGTAAAGCCACAGGAGAGCTTGATATCAGGTTCTCAGCAGACTCCCAAATGCTGCCACTGATTCCTGATAGGGTGTGAACTTATCTGGAAAGGGGGTGAGAAGCAGTTTCATTTCTCCTTCTTTTTTAAAGGGAGAGCCAGGGGTTGGCTTCCGGGGGCCTGTTGGCCAGGCTGGACCTCCTGGGCATAAGGTCAGTGCAGCGATAATTCGTGTTTTTCTCTGTCTTTCTCAGGTTCAGTTTGTTTCTTGCTGCTGAGCCTAGTCACCCTGCATGTAGGAAATGCAGACTAATCCAAAATAGATAACAGGAGGTAGGGTAGGGAAGCTGCTTTGGCTCAAGGGGGGGTGGCAAATGTGCAAAGTGATTTTGTGTGTGTGTGTAAATTACGGAAGGCAAGGGGAGATGAAAAGGAAATGAAGAGATGAAATGTATTTTCTCTACAAAATATTTGCTCACATTGAAAATATGTTCTTTTTCCCCATTAGGGGGAGCCTGGGGCACCAGGACCACCAGGGGCACAAGGTATCCAGGGTATCCGTGGAAACCCAGGAATTCCTGGATCACAGGGAGAGAGAGGGGCCCCAGGGCCACCTGGAATTCCAGGGCAAAAGGTAGGTGATGGGCAAATGACTGGGGGAACCAATTCAATTCTATACAGAGTACTCTTGGAGGTGGATTGCATACATGTATCTGTTGCAGTTTCACACCACACACTCCAGAACTGGTTGAAACTGGCATTCCGTCTCTCCGTCTCCAGATCAGATAGAGCACCTGTGTGTCCTTGGGGTGCTCAGCTTCCCAGCTTGTTAGTGCAATCTGCTACACAGTAGCTGGACTCCCTTTAGTTAGTGTAACATAAGCAGGCAAAGTTTCTCACGGGAAGCGCTGGCTAGCAAACATCCACTTTCTCATGAGATCATGATGTTCAAAGGGTTACCCCATTGGTTAACATGGGGCACAAGGGTCTTCAGGTATCCACCTACCAGATATACTCTAGCTGCACCTTTTGTTCTTCTGTCTGTACCATGTGTGCGCACTGAGACTGAGAATGTAACAACATGCGTTGAAAAGCCGCTTGTATGCGGCAAGCCTTCGCCGGCTTTTGCTGACCGGCAACGAGAACTTCACTCTTTCTTGCTATCGCTACTGTAACCAATAAAATGGCTTTGTTATTGAAATGTAGCGATCTCTTCGTTTCTTCGCTCCGGTCGCGCTAGGCAAGCGCTGAATGGGTCCACAAGCCCCCAACTCTGCTACAAACAATCCAAACATACAACAGGTTATGGGTTCCATAACTACAACAGGTTATGGAAGATTCAGCCGTAACCCTGCAGGGGTTTGCCGCGGACCCGATCCACGGAGCAGAGACTGAGTTGTGAATGTGGCTACATCCCTACACTCGCAGACGTCCTGACAGATGTCTGATGAGGAAGGAGCTACCGGTGGAGTCAAGAAGGAGACAGAGGAAGACCTTGGAGACGGCGCGGGAGAAGAGGACGTTGGCGACCCAGGAGAACCCGAGCAATCCGGGGAAAGTGAGGAGAGCGACTCAGACGATCTCGGACCTCTCTTACCCCCACCGGGGGGGGGTTCCCGACGGCCAAGCACCAGTCCCGCCACCGCCGCCGCACGTCCCAGGACAAGGTCCTTTCAACCCTCTGATACCACCTCAAGTTCCACCGTTGCAGCCCGCTGCGCCCGGAGCCGGGATGGCGCAGCAACCTCCCGCCGCCCCGACGGCGCCTTTCATTGCCATTCCGCTTCTCAACGACAGCAACTATGTGCAATGGGCACACAAGATGCGGTTGCTGCTGGAAAAAGACGATCTTTGGCAGCGCACTCAAGCGCTCCCCACGAACCCTGCAGAAGAAGCAGCTGACAGGAAGGCGAAAGCGACCATCGGTCTTGCAATCTCTGAGGATCTCTTAGTTTATGTTCGCGATCTTGGACATGCTATGGACTATTGGACCACATTAAGAGAGTTGTTTGCACGTGCATCCCTGACTTCCAGCATGGTTCTGACGCGCAAATTGTGGCGATCGCGTCTTGAACCGGGAGGGGACTTGCGGGTCCACCTAAGAGCAATGCAGCAAAACCTCAAAGACCTTGAGGCAATCGGGGAACGTGTCGAGGAGAGGCTCAAAGTTTTTGCAATCCTCAATTCCCTGGATGAGACGTGGGACATGTTTACCCTAACTTTGGAATCCATCCCTGTGGCACAACTGACGGTCACCCTTGTCGTCGCACGGCTTCTCGAGGAAGCGGACAAAAGGAAAGACAACGAGAGGGAGCGAGAATTCCGAAAGGGGAAAAACAACATTCCTGGGAAGAAGCAGCAGCAACCCAAGAATGAGTCCCAGGCGCAAGTGTGCGCCAGTGCGAGACAGTGCTATGTATGCGGATCAACCCAACATCTCGCATACCAGTGTGCCAAGAAGAAAGGAGGCTCTAAAAAGGAGAAAAAGCCCCAAGGTAAGCAGGGCACGGGGCAAGGACAGTTTCCAAAGCCCCAGGCACAACATCCCAAAGCGAGTATCGCTTTCGTGGGTTCAACGGAAGGTAGGCGCACGCGAGCATCCTGGTTGTTGGACTCGGGAGCAAGCCACCATATTGTGACATCCGCTGACTTACTCACGAGTAGGTGCGAGACAGATCGTGAAACTGTCGCACTCGCAAATGGAACAACAGCGCCAGTAATTTGCGCTGGAGAGGTTTTTCTGCCACAACTGCAGACTACCTTGAGAAATGTGCTGTGTGTGCCAACAATGTCGAGAAATCTGCTCAGCCTTGGCACCCTCCAAGAAGATGGATTTAAAGTGACTTTCCAAGACGACGTCTGCACACTTGAGAGGGGGAATCTTTGCGTGGCTGTCCCCCGAGTGTATCGGCTGTTCGTGCTTGGAGCGGAGACTACAGGGAATCAACAGGCAACTGTGTGCTTCAATCAACCAAGGCACCGATCCTGTGGACATTTGTGGCACCTGCGACTAGGACATCTAAATCATGACTATGTGAGGAAGACAGCTGAACTTGTGCACGGAATGGACTTAAAAGATTGCGATGCTTTTGTGGACTGTGATGTGTGTAAACTGACTAAATCGCATCGAGCATCCATCCCGAAGTTCAGCAACCGCCAGACTCAAACCCCCTTACAGCTGGTGCACATGGACTTAATTGGCCCTTTGAAGAAGACAGCAGGGGGGGCGCAGTATGTTCTTACGCTTGTGGACGATGCTACGAGGTATAGTTTTGCATATTTATTGCGCCAAAAGTCTGAAGCTGCTAATAAAATCCGCAATTGGGTCAGGTGGGCGGAAAGGCGGTTTGGAAATCACCTAGTGGCGATCCAAACCGACCGGGGAGGTGAATTTCTGAGCAGGGAGATGTCTCAATGGTTGGAAAGGCAGGGCATCACCCACAGGCTCACCGCCCCCCGCACCCCAGAGCATAACGGGGTTGCAGAGAGGAAAAATGGTGAGCTCCAGGGCATGGTTAGAGCGCTGATGGAGCAATCAAAACTACCCAAAGGGTTGTGGGGGGAGGCGATGAAATATTCTGTATTTATTTCAAATCGAGTTTACCACCGTTCGATTGACGGGGTCCCCTACACCAAGCTATTCGGCAAACCTCCCAATCTTGCATTTCTAAAGACGTTTGGAGCACACGCCTTTGTACATGCAGATCGGGAAACACGCAGAAAAGATGACCCGCGTGCCAGGCGGCTGCAGTTCATTGGGTTTGAACCGAATTGCAAAGCGCTAAAATTCCTCAATCCTGACCACAAAACTGTCACAATATCTAACTCTTATGATTTCTCTGAGCAAAGTTTGCTGCCAGATCATGCTGACAGAATAGTCAGCATCCCCACACAAGCTGCAGAAAATGGGGGGGAGGCAAGATTAGAAAGCATTCCCGATCAACTAGCATCAACTCCTCAGAGAACTCTACAAAGACAGGAGCGACCTCCTGCCACACCAGCAAGCCCTGACAGGCTGCTGGAAGAGGGGGGGGCCACTCCAGGGTTAGATACCAGCACTTCTTCGGAGGAAGCTACACCGGAACAAGCTGTTCCGACCAGACGCATCCTTCCTCCGAGGGCTTTGCGTGGGGTCCCACCCCAAAGATTAACCTACCAGGTAGAGGTAGGAAAGGTACCTCAGACATACCAAGATGTAATGGAGTTACCGCAAACCCAGAAGGAAGAATGGCTCCAAGCTATTCGGACTGAGTTGAGGGCAATGCACGACTTAGAGGTCTTTGAGCCAGCAACCTTACCAGCTGGAAAACACGCGATTGATTCCAGATGGGTGTTTGTTCTCAAGGATCAGGAAGGTGCTGAGCCGTTAAAGAAAGCCCGTTTAGTGATCCGTGGCTGTAAACAAATCCCAGGTGTAGATTTCGAGGAAATCTATTCACCCACACTCTCAGCCACCACGCTACGCGCAGCGCTTGCCGTAGCCGCCAGCAAAGGTTTCCAAGTTCACCATTTTGATGTTGGGACGGCTTACTTGCACGCAGACCTGCAGGAAGAGGTATATATTACAATACCTCCAGGTGTGCAAAGCGATTACTCACATTTTCGCCTTAGAAAAGCTGTTTATGGGTTGAAGCAAAGTGGGAGAAGCTGGCACTTATGCCTTAAAGAGCAGCTGCAAAAATTGGGGTTCACCCCCTCTACAGCTGATCCATGCCTTTTCAGAAGGGGAAAAGGAGAGAAATTATGTGTTCTGTTATGTTTTGTTGATGATTTGCTGGTCCTCGCAAAAAGCAAACAACAGATCAATCAGATCACACTACAACTTCGAAAGGCATTCACACTGAAATGTCTTGGTCCTGTCAGTCAATACCTAGGGGTGGAGATCGAACGCACAGCTGACAGTTCCGGTTTTCTCCTCAGTCAGGAGAAAAAGATCCACGATCTACTCCAGATGTGGGGCATGCAAGACTGCAAGGTTGTATCAACTCCAATAGTGATGGGGAGAGGGGAAAAAGCAGAAGAGTCTGCACCATTTCCAAACCAGAACATGTTCCTTTCACTGTTGGGTTCACTCACACATCTTGCGTGCTGGACGCGCCCAGACATTAGCGTTGCAGTCAATCACCTGAGCAGAAAGGCTGCAAATCCCACCCAGGCAGATTGGATAGCCTTGAAACGCATCCTCAGGTACTTGAAAGGCACAAGCAACCACAAGTACCACATCACCCCAAAAGGAGCACTGCAATTAGAGGTTTTTGCAGACAGTGACTTTGGGGGGGATGACACAAGGAGATCTACCACAGGCTATGCCATACGCCTTGGGAATTGCGTGATAGATTGGGGGTCACACAAGCAAAAGACTGTTGCGTGTTCTACTCTAGAGAGTGAGTACACAGCCCTAAGTCATGTGACCAACTACCTACACATGCTCAGGCAATTGATGTCGGATTTGGATGCTCCACAAACAAATCCAATCCAGATCTGGATGGACAACCAGTCAGCAATCCAGATTGCTGGGTCAGAAAGAATCCGGATGCACTCTAAGCATGTTGACATAAAGCATAAACATGTCAGAGAAGCAGTCCAAAACGGGGACATTGACGTGCTTTACTGTCCATCGCAGGAGAACATCGCAGATGTCCTGACCAAAGCACTTCCTGCGCCACAATTCAAACAGGCAGTTCAAATGTTAGATTTGGCGCCAAAGGATGACTTCCGAGACGTAATGGGGGGGTGTTGCAGTTTCACACCACACACTCCAGAACTGGTTGAAACTGGCATTCCGTCTCTCCGTCTCCAGATCAGATAGAGCACCTGTGTGTCCTTGGGGTGCTCAGCTTCCCAGCTTGTTAGTGCAATCTGCTACACAGTAGCTGGACTCCCTTTAGTTAGTGTAACATAAGCAGGCAAAGTTTCTCACGGGAAGCGCTGGCTAGCAAACATCCACTTTCTCATGAGATCATGATGTTCAAAGGGTTACCCCATTGGTTAACATGGGGCACAAGGGTCTTCAGGTATCCACCTACCAGATATACTCTAGCTGCACCTTTTGTTCTTCTGTCTGTACCATGTGTGCGCACTGAGACTGAGAATGTAACAACATGCGTTGAAAAGCCGCTTGTATGCGGCAAGCCTTCGCCGGCTTTTGCTGACCGGCAACGAGAACTTCACTCTTTCTTGCTATCGCTACTGTAACCAATAAAATGGCTTTGTTATTGAAATGTAGCGATCTCTTCGTTTCTTCGCTCCGGTCGCGCTAGGCAAGCGCTGAATGGGTCCACAAGCCCCCAACTCTGCTACAAACAATCCAAACATACAACAAACTAGATGATGGACCAAACTAGATGATATGCTGACTGCATCATGGAGATCTGCATTCTGTGTTTTTTTTTTAATTGTAAATAGCTGCCATGGTAGCAGTTGGGAGGAGGAATCTTAGGATTTGCCCTTGGAGAAAAGCTCACTTTGGTACCATTGAGACTATTTTCCCCCTATGGCAGATAGCAGCTGTGGGGCAGCAATTTGAACTGCCACCACAGTAGGACAAAGTGACACAGTAGCCCCCTCCTGCCTTAGTCTGGAGTGGGACCTCATGTGGTTGCTAGTTATAGAGAGAGGAATAAATGCAGACACGCTGGCCCCAGTCTTACCATGAGGGTGCAATCCAAACCAAGAGTTAGGCCAGCACAGTTTTGCTGGCACAAAGGCCACCGTAAAGCATGTTTGGACCACTCTTGGAGTCAAGGAGGATGGCGCACGTCTGTGTGCTGACCTGTCTGACTCTGAGAGTGGTCCAAACATACTTTATGGTGTCCCTGGTACAGGCCAAACTATCCTGGCCTAACTCCAGGTTAGGATTGCACTCTCAGTGAATCATTTTGTCTGATCCTTGGGAAGTTCCTGACAGCAGCTCTTTCACTGCAAGAAATGGAGTATATGGCCCTTAACCTCTCTTAAAAGGGGTGCCTTTCCCTCATATCCAGGCCTATCTTCCTAGTACCTGTACACATAAGTACATTTCTTCCTAGTACCTGAACACATAAGTAAATTTCTGTTTCTCCTCACATCCGCTCTTGTCCCTTCTCTGTCCCTTCTCAATTCAGAGTGAGGGTAATGTTTCCTTCCCTCGCTCTGGAATGTTGTGGGTAAACAGATGGTGTTCACCAACAACCTGCAGCATGTGAATACCAGACTTCACGTATCTGACAATAGGAGGTTCCAGCTCCCCATGAGAGCTTATGTTGCAAAATTCTTGAGAGTCTTGAAAGTGCCATAAGAGTCTGTTGATTTTGCTTCAACAAACTAACATGGCTACCCCTCTGGTGAATATGCAGGTGCCCTGCTCTTCTCTCTCCAGCCTCAGTTGGCGGTTCTCCCCTACCCAACTTTTTCCTTGAAGCCCCAAGGAGTTGAGCTTACTGCAGTCCCTCTCACAACTGTTTGTGTCACCATGACCAAGATTGAATTCCAAGATTGTCAGAACCAGGTGTCATGGGCAAAGTGCCTTGAGGAAAACATTGCCAGCGAATGACCATGTAATGGGTTCTTTCTGAATGACTCAGGAGGATAATTGCTGGCTCAGTCTCAAGCTTCACCTCTGAAATTGCTTTCTGCCTTTCCTTTGCCGCTGTTCCCTGAGATACCTGAGACAGCCATGTTCACGTGGCTGTGGTTTCTTAGAAGAGATGGGCAGGGGCTTGGGCTGGGTTTGTGCTAAGACATGTTAAATATAGTAATTTTTTTTGTCTATTCAAGGAGTGCTTCCCCCTCGTTGTTACTACTAGAAGTGAATTAGAAGCATTCTTAGGATCCAGAGTGGAGGCTGTTGCAAAGAAAAGGTTCCATGAAAAATGTCCATGCTCTGCTCATCACTTTAGTTGCCGCATGTTTCATGGCCATGATGACCACAGCAGTGGCCATGCTGTTGCTGGGCACCATTGTTTTAGGGTGAAATTCGAACCTGGGGTTAGGCTGGCACAGTTAGGACAGCAAAGTTTGACTGGCACAAGGGATACTGTGAATTATGTTTGGACCACTCTTGGAGTCAGAGAGGCCAGGACACAGATGTGTGTCATCCTCCCTGACTCCAAGAGTAGTCCAAACGTGCTTTACGGTGGCCCTTGTGCCAGCCAAACTTTGCTGGCCTAACTGTGCCGGCATAACTCCAGGTTAGGATTGCACCCTTAAACACACAAGCCTGTAGATTGAAGACAGAAAGGATTGCCCTCACTCTGATTTAACGTCATGGCAGTGTGTGATGTCTTGATTTAAAGTCAAATCAGAGTGAAGGTAATGTTTCCTTCCCTCGCTCTGGAGGGTTGTGGGTAAACAGATGGTGTCCACCAACAGTCTGCAGCATATTAATACCAGAAAGTCCCCCTCAACTGTGCCTCTGTTTATGCCCCAGGTAATCATCAAAAGACCCTCCATCTCATAGCCTGTGAACAGGATGGCAAAGTGAACAGGGGGGATTTCAGCTCAGCCCTACTATTTAGACAGCAACATCAACATGGTTACATGTTGCAACCATGTTGCAATCCTAACACAGGGTGCATTCCTAACCAACTTTCCTGCACCAAGGTAAGGGCAATGCAGCTCTGAGGTTAGGGAATAAACATTCCCTTACCCTGAGGAGGCCTCCGTGACTACTACTCCCTTGCAGAATGTAGCACATGCCCCATTGGCACAGCTATGTCAGTGCTGGAAAGTGGGTTAGGATTGCACCCACAGTCAAAGAAAGCAGATCCTGCTCCCAAGAATAAGACAGTCTAAATATTTACATTGAAAGAGACAACAAAGAGAAGAACGGGAGAGGCAAAGGTAATGATGAATGAATGGTGAAAGACAAGGGATGAATGAGAGCAAATGCAGTTCTACTTATTTTGCTTGAGAATACGGACTAAAGGATTACTCCATTTCACAGCAAAAGGATTTAAAGGAGGGATTTAAAGAAAGGAATTTAAAGAAGGGATTTAAAGGCTTTAAGGAGGAATTTAAAGGAGGAGGGTGAGAGAGGTGGTATCTAGTGAGGCTGGCAGAATGATCCAAGTTCGTGTTTGGAACATGTTTGGAACGTTCAAAAGATCCTACCTCAAGGAGAAGTCCCCCAAATTCTTCTCTGCTCAGAGAGGTTCATGAGATCCTGCTCCCTATCCCCTTTCCCTACCAGCTCCCCCATCTCTCAAAACCATGCTCCCCTTCCTTTTAGTGGTCCCCAGCAGCTGCGAGTAGGACCAATGGCAGCAGTGAAAGAGAGTTGGGAGGGGCTCTTGGGACTTGTAGTCTTCCCAATGGATGCAGTGGGCAGAAGTCTTAGGGAAGCCCACAAGCCCCAAGAGCCTCTGCACCTTTCCTTTTACTGCTGGCATAATGGAAGACGAAAGGGAGGAGGGAAACAGAAAAGGTGCTCCCATGTGCTGCATTGCCGCTCCTTCTCACAGTGCAAAGCTGCTTTTCTTTGTCTTGGAACATTTATTTTTCATTATAACCAAACCCCATTGCTAGGGGTGGTTTTTGTTGTTGTTGTTGTTGTTGTTGTTGAAAACCGCTTTTTGGTGGTTAAACACCACCTTTTGGCAGTCAAAAATATCTGAATAAAAACACAAAACACCGCATTTTGGTGTTTTAAGATATTATCCAGAAATTAGACTACTTTTCCAATTGGAAATAATACTGTGGCTGCATCTACTAACACTATATCACCTGTATCATCTACCTAGTACACCTTTAAAGCATTTAATATTAATAAAAATGAGAACTTGGAATGAGAATGTAGAACTCCTAACACCTAATTTGCTATTGTAATGGAGACATTTTGTTAAAAAAAAATTACCACCACCCCCAAAAAAAACCACCCATACCCATTGCATTTATCATACTTTTTCCAAACTAAACCTGCTGCGCAGTATCTTTCCATATTTAAACACAAACACACACACACACACACACACACACACACACACACACACAGAGAGAGAGAGAGAGAGAGAGAGAGAGAGAGAGAGAGAGAGAGAGGTTCTATTAGGTTACTCTGATACAGTCAGATTCTATAGCTTAAAACTATGGAATAAAAATCTGAAAGAGAAAATAATCATAGCATGCCCCAGATATTTAACAAAATGTTAATTTTAGGCGCAACTGCATTACAGTATAAGATGAACATGTTGCAAGCAGAACACAAGGGTTTGCATTATCCTGTGCTGCCTTGTTTTAAAAACAAATACATAAACTCATTTTTCAAACAAACATTGCATGGCTGTCTTCCTTCCGTCACCTTAATCAGACATGTTAACCAAACAAGAAGACCTGTATTCCCTAGTCAGGGCCAGCCAACTGAAATGGTGACTAGCAGATGAAGGAGTGGGGGCGCATATCGCCAACTTGCCTCCACTGCTGCTCCTTAAATTTCTACTCCCTGGATTGGAAAAGGAAGAGAACATAAGAAATGCCCCATTGGGTCATGCCAAAGGCTCCTCTAGTGCAGCTTCCTTTATTATATCTCACAGTGGCCCACCAGATGCCTCAAGGAGCACACAAAACAACAAGATGCCTGCATCCTGTTGCCACTCCATTGCACTTGGTAGTCTGTTTCTAAAATAGAATAGTTGCACCACCCATCATGGCCTATTGCCTGTGATGGACTTTTCCTCCAGAAATCTGTCCAATCCCCTTATAATGGCACCTAGGCCAGACGCCTTCACCACCTCATGTGGCACAGAGAGGAAGAGGAAATGTGGAGGGGCAGAGAGTGTTGAGGTTGAAGCTTTAGAGTGAGAGGAGCAGAGGCTGGCCTTAGGTAAGAAGGGGCAACATTTTGCATGCCACCTCGGGTCAGGAGGTCTTGGGTCAGCTCTGCCCATAGTTATTCAGTTATAATTGGGGAGTCTACTGTTCTCCATGCTGCTGGTTCCAGGTTGGACACTGACACTCTGCAAAGTGGGCAGTGAGGGACTTCTTTGGGAAAAGGAAAAGAAATACCATTATCGCTGTTATTATTTTGTCTTTAAAGGAGGAACGTGGGAAGAGAGGCAGAAATGGATCTACTGGACCACCAGGCTCTCCTGGACTGATGGGACAAGAGGTGCTCAAAATGTCACTTGATTAGCTGGAAAATGTGGGTAGAAAACAGAAAGTGGAACATTCAACAGCATCTCGTGGCACAGATAAACTACTTTACACAGAGGATGCGGAAAATTGGTTCAGAAAATTCCTTTGGGGGGATTCAGTCACTGCCCCTGTCCTGGCAAGCATAGGGTTCCCATTCACAGCTGTGGGAGGACTGAGTTTGCAATAGAACTGTAGCTGAATCTGCCTTTCCCTCTCCCCACTATGATGCCTGCTTAACTCTCCCACCTCCAGGCAGTATGGGGGGAGGTGGTTGACCAGCAGGTGTGCCTGCAGGTCCTCTTGCCTATGCTTGGCACTGGGAAAGCCAAGAAAGAAGTGGACACCCCTTCTTTTAGTGCAGGGGTCTCCACCCTTTTCAGTACGAGAGGACTACAATTGTATCTTTTACACATTATTGTGGGCTGAAAGCCTCTGTTGCACAGGCTTTGAAAGGTTGCCGCAACCCCCAAAATGAGGCGTCGCAACCCCAGTGCAAAGTGCGGGTCCCTACCCGCAGGCTGAAGAACACTGTGCTAAAGAACGTGGGGTTCCACTGCTACCCTCCACCACCTGGTGATCCTCCCCATTGCCCCCCTCTCGTGTGTTTACTGGGTGATGGTGGGCAGCAGCCAATCTCTTCTTTCAGTATGCAGCTAGGGGATTTCCCTCCCAAGCTACCCACCCACTTGGTAATTCAAGTAGTACTTATAAGAAAGGGAAGACACTGAGCAGCATCAGCTCCTGATCTCATAAAATCTTGGTAAGCCCTAATAACATTACGGGTTTCAATAACTCATAGGGCTCCTTTTCTTGCCAAAACATAACAAAACAACCCCCCGCCTCTCTCATTTTTCTTTTTTCTTTTTTTTTTGCTCCACAGGGATTGCCTGGCGCCCCTGGGATTAAGGGCAGCAAGGTGAGTCATGTTTTGGTACAGACTACCCATAAAGTTGACGAAGCAAACATGAAATGCAGAGGCATCACTCGGAAAGAGTAGTGTTGAAACTCACTAGCTTAAGGTGCAGTGATGGCAACTAACCAAGATACAGTAGCTTTTAACAAGAATGAGTGCACACTTGATCTTAGCCAAAAGGCCGAGAAGCGAATAATCTATCATGGACGAGCCATCGTAATATGGTAAGGACTCTAGCTAAAGCTTCATCTCAAGCGGTAACTAGTTTTTTCCATAACAAGGGAGGCTCATACATCCCCGCAGCACTGAAGGTCTTCAATATGAAATGCTCCCCTCAAATCTTATATGGGGTGCCGCTTTGGATCAATTCTTTTAATTATTCATTAGAGCAGATCCAAGCATCATTTCTGAGGAAAATTCTAGGCGTGCCTAGTTGTGTAGCCTATGAGGTGCTGTGCATTGAAACGGGTCAAATCCAGCTGGAGACAATAGCCTGGATTAGAGCAACCAAATATTGGCTCAAAGTTTTCTACAACAAGGACGATAACAACTTATTATACCACCTTCTTTGCGATCCATATTTTTCAGACAGCTTTTGGGTTGCAAAAATTAAGCAAATTGGAGTAGAACCGGATTTAATTGGCTCCCTAACCCGGGATGAAGCATTCAGATTAATTAAAGGGAGATTCATGGATATCCATGCTATGAACATCTTAAGTGCAGCCAACAGAACCTGCTCCCCATTGCACTATCAATTACCGATCATTGTAGGGAAAATGCCTGCTTATTTATATATTTTGGAGTGCCCTAAAATTAGAAGAGCTTTCACCTTGGCTCGTTGTAACGCTATCCCATCTGCAGTACTGTGGGGTAGGTTTAGTGGTATTCCCCCCCAAGACAGACTTTGCCCGTGCCCCATGGGTGTCGTTGAATCAACGGAGCATCTTCTTTTTCATTGCCCCATCCACATTGAGGCTAGAGAGAAATTCTTAGCTCCTCTTCAGCAATTAAATCCCTCACTTGTGGGTCATGAATATCTGAAGCATCTTCTAGCTTCAACTGATTCTTTCATAATTAGCCAATTAGCTACGTTTATTTTTTATGTTGTGGTCTCCAATTCTAAGCGTGTCTCATCCATATGAATTATGTGTTCTGATGTTTATTTGTATTTATATTTTATTTGTAATTAGGGTTTGTATGCCAATAAAGGTTTTTTGATTTGATTTGAATGAGTGCACACATTCACTTAGGAGGGGAGGTCTATCAACTGGCCATGATAGCTGGATGGAAACTCTTGTGTTCAGAGTCGGTATACACCCTTCTGGCCGCAAGCTACTCACCCCAATGCATGAAAAGCTGTTCCTGAGGGTCAGGGGAGCTTTGGGAACAACTGCTGGGGGGGAGGTAACAAAGGTGAGGAGTAAATCAGGGGAACACACACATGCAGTTCCGCTTGTGCTCAAATTGCTTTGGATCTGAAGCCAAGATGTTGAAATTAACTTTTTTTTTAATTCAAGGAAAAATGAATAAAAATTGAGATTAAAAAATACGTAAGATTATTCCAGTATTCAAGAAAACATACAATGGCAAAATAATGGGGTAATGTTATCGCATAGACTGGAGCAGTGGTTCTCAAACCTTTCACCACTGCAGCCCACTTTATCGGCCAGGATTGTTGCGTCCTGACCCAGAATGCCTTGCAGCTTTCAGGTAGTGCTGGCCCTGTGATCCATTTCAAAAAATCTGGTTGCAACCCACAGTTTGAGAAATGCTGGGGTAGAGAATGTTTCATTCATTTATTTAAACGTATAAACTGCCTTTCTACAAATGCTCTCAATGGAGGTTTTGGGAGTAGGGCAGGAGGGATCACACACGCAGGCTTTTGACTGTCATTTCATAGTCTTGGATTTTTGAGCCAAACTCAAATGCTCCATGTGGGTAATAAAAATATTCAGAAATGAATACACGTAACTTTGTAATACCTGGTGTTTTTTTTCTGTTTCGTAGGGGGATACTGGCCTTGGCAGGGTTGGTCCAAGAGGACCACGTGGTCTCTCTGGCCCACAGGTAGGATGCCGTCTTAATACCCTCTCTGTTGGATCTTCTCATGGTAGCTTCTGCTTTGAATATCTTATTACCCCAATCCAATGGGGGACTTGCAGAAGCCAGTTGCTAGATCTGCTGCTGTAAGTTGCCTTGTTGATGGCTCAAACGTCACTATGGGGCCATTGGCGAAAATGGCCATAAGCTCCATGTGCATGCCAGAACCATCCAGATTCTCTGCCGGTGCAGGTTAATTGGCAGAGAGGACGGTTTGCAGACAGTTCAGGGCAGGGAATGGGCCAAACTAGGGGTGATTCAAGGGTGGGAGGGTGGATCTCAGCAGCAGTCATGCATCATGCCTGGACTCCCCATCCCTCGCCAGCTTCTTGGACTTATGCCAGTAAAATAGCTGGTGTAGGTCTGATGATACCCATTGGCAACCAGGCAGCTCTCACAGGCTGTCTGTTTGCCCCCTTATCATTGCCTGCCGTGTGTACTCCACTCAGTTGGAGTAGCTGCATGATATAGGAAGGTGGGAGATCCTAGGCCAGAAGAATGTATGGAGTGGGCTGGGACTGGCTAAGCGCTGGAGGTTGACTGAATGAGAGACTCCAGAGCCCTGTGACACTAATCAACTGCCCCTAGTTCGGCCTGCTCCCTGGCACCACTGCGGCTGCCATCTTACCTGCACCAATGCAGGCTGGGTGAGCCTCTGGCACATGCATGAGATTTCCAGCTGTTTGCACTGGCAGCCCCAAAGTACACAACAATGATGAGGTTTTTGTGGTGCCAGATTGAGATCCATTGTCCAGGACCCTGAATACAATTGGCCCATAAGGTTCTTTGGAAGAAATTGCACTGATTTGGGATTGCTGTACTGTAGTGAAATCATCTAGCTCATATGACATCATAACTTTAGAACTCTTCACCCCCCACTAGAGGAAAGGGGGCATGTTTCTAGAAAGGCATGCCTTAGACATTTGCCACTCTTTGACAAAGATTTGCTTCACATGATAAGTGTGGCTGTTACAAAACCTGATGTTCTGCCCAAGAAATTTGTGTGTATGCCACAGGAAATGATGTCTATCAGTTTTTACTATCTGGAAAAAAAAAAGCTATCTGTCCATCTCCATTCCTAGCTGCCTTACCCACGTTTTGTTGGGTGACGATTCACCTGACTTGCCCCCTCGTGCTAAGTATCTACATTCATCCCAAGGGGCAAGCCCAGTGATGTCATTCAGGGGGAACGGACCAGAACGGGCGTTCCGGATCCTAACGGGCTCCGTTCCAGGTTGTTGTTTTTTCTCCAACATTTGAATGTGCCTCGCCTCAGCCGACAAGTGCCAATCAAAAGTGAGTTCCTGTTCCTAAATCATTTGAATGACACCACTGGGCAAGCCCATTGAAATACGCACTGGTAAGGCCTAAGAATTTGGCCCCCCAAAGTCTTTGATTGGAGATTCAGCTGCTAAGAAAACAAAAGATTATTTGAAATGAACAAGCAACATCTGGCCCCTCTTGACACTAAGTTTTGTATAAATGGCACATTAAAGGTTAATGGGTAAAGGACAAATGTGCTAATATAAGTGGATGCTAGACAGCAGGCATGTGTTTATGATGATTTGTTTATGTTGATGACCCCACTGGCGCAAAGATACAGCTGTGTCAGTCTGGAAAAAAATGGAATGTGGCATTCTCATCAGTTACACTGACGGTCTGATTTGGTTGAAAAAAATAACACCCCTTCTGGGGTTTTTGAAGGGGATTAAATGGTCTCCAGGCACCCCAATCCTTTGTGGGGCTGATGCTGCTGGAAATAGCATTCCAATGGCTTAAGATCCTTTACAGGTGTTCAAAGCCAGGCTACCACTGCATGCGGTAAGTGGCTGTGACTCCACCCCAGTGCAATCCCCACATCCCCTGTGCCAGTAAGTCAGCACAAGGGGCGGGAGGGTAGAGGGGATGGGTAGGAATGAGGAGGAGTCCAAGGTGGAATAGGGGTTGGAAGGGAACATTATCAGCGGCAATGGTGTCACCAATATCATTACTTATCCCCTTTCCAGGCCTTGATTCACCAAATGGATTCAGATTTGCACCAGCAAAATCATAGACCCATACCTGGGTCATAGACTTACCCCCAGGTAAGGGAGCAAATGTTCCCTTACCCAGGAGAGCTTGCCAGGACTGTCCCTTCCCACAGGATGGAGCACATGCTTTGACAGCATGGCTGCACTGGTGGGGGCGGGAAAGGATAGGAGGGGTCAAGTGAGTATTTGTCCTTTGATGCAACAACTTTTCAGTGGAGAAATGTTAATGGTGCGAAGAGCTAAAACTGCCCTCTACCTGCACCACGATCCTGATCTGGATAGCCTCCTTACCTCATTGACTACTATTTGAAAGGGGGAAAATACATGCAGGAAACAATGTCATGCTAACTATATTGTCTACTTTGGACCACAGATGGCATTCGTATCATTGCTCTCAAATTCTGAATGTATCTGAAATCCAGTGGTGAACTCTGAGTCTACCACTGTTTGGTTATCAGGCTTGACTCCTTGGAATCTGTCACAGGACCAGAAATACTCTCACCCCATATTGGACCTTGCTAGCCTATGTCAACACTTGGATGCTGTTACAGGTTGTTGACCACCATGCCAGGCCTGGTTCCACTTCCGTTTGCATTAGCCAGGATTTGCACTATCAACCCACATTAGGCCTGGGTGAAGCCTTTCTCCTCAGCAGTAGTGGTGGCTGCAAAGACTGTGTCTGACTAGGCCCAGACCTTGTATGCAGGGGCGTAGCTAATGAAAGTGTAGCCCAGTGCAGAGGGCAAAGTGTTGCCCCGGAAGTGGTCACAACAGGAAATAATATCACAGTTGTATTTTCATTTTCTCTGGGTTTTTGGTCATAACGTTTGATAAAGTTATACCACTGTGGTTTGTTGCATTGAATTCTGCATTAAATTACCTTTCCAATTATATATAACATGATGGTATTATTCATACATACCAAGATTTTCATAATTTTATGCCACTAATTTTAGGCCACTAATTAAATGTCAAGCTCAGCTTGTTGCCCCCTTAAAGCTTGTGGCCCGGTGCAATTGCACCCCATGCACTTTTTTAGCTATGCCCCTGCTGGTATGTCAGACAGTGACAAAGTTATCCACCTAAGCTTTAGGGCGCAATCCTACCCAGCGCTGGGGTAGGAGCGCCGGCCAGCCAGTGCCCTATCCAGCACTGGATAGGTGGAGGCTGGAGCCTCCCTGCAGCAAGGGAGCGTGCGCTCCCTTACCGTAGGGGAGGCTCCAGCCTCCCCTATGTGCTCCTCGGATCTGTGCCCGCTAAAGAGCGGGCGCAGATCCGAGGAGACCGTGCGGCCTGAATCGGGGCCGCGCAGCCTTCCCGACGGGCTTAGGACGTGGCCATATGGCCACCTCCCAAGCCCGTCCACATCACACCCAAGTCCTGCCCCGCCTCCCTCCCTCCCTCCAATCCCTGTGCTGCCTCTGCACGGAGCCTCCCTCATGCTGACGAGCTTCAGTTGGCGTGAGAGAGGCTCAGTGTGGGCACAGCAGGGCCGGCGCTCCTGCGTTGCCGCTAAGGGCGCAGCATCAGTGCAACCCCGTTGCACTGATGCTGCGCGGGGTTTAGGATTGTGCTGCCCGTCACATGTGGAGATAATTTGGAAGTCTACTCAGTATAAAATAACTTTTTGTTCTTTCTGGCATCCTCTCAGCATTATTATGCAAATATTCAGGCTTTTTCATCAACCCTATTAAATCTCCTCCAGCTCTTTGTTCTTTAAAGGTCGTTGAGCTCAATTGAAAAGCCACTTTCACAGAACCACTGCTGCAAGCATTAACTCTTTTCAACAGGGTGAAGAAGGAATTATGGGAGTTCGTGGTCCTGTTGGCATGATGGTAAGTTGATCTTGGCATCAATTTCCCTTCTTGGTCTGGAATAATGAGGTCTCTGGCTATGTTTTTATTTTCAAGAACCCTCTTGCTTGAGAATTATTAAAACTGAACCAGAGGTGAAATTGGGTTTCACTCAATCCCGTCCCAGAATTTGAGGGAAGGTGAGGCTTCCTGAAATTTTTCAGTGTTTCAGTCAGATTCAAGCTGGTTCCCTTTTCATTTCTGTATTTACTGTTTTGTGCATTACACACATATTCATGTATATTAATCATGTCTTGGAGCATCATGGTCATATTTCTGCAGAGATCTTGTCACTCCCAAGCCATCCTGAAACACAGATTAATAGTAGACTCCCTTTCTACCTATGGTGAACATCATGGAACGTCAAATTCCTAGCAACTGAAATTTAGGGGCAAGGCTCTGGCAATCATTGAGCCTGCTTTGGAATATAAGGGCTCAGCTGATCTTCGGTCCTTGTTGGAATAACGTTTGTGCCACATATAGAGCTGTTCTGGGTGCGGCAGACCTTGTCACTGACTTTGGTACCTATTATTGTGGCTCTCCTTCTCCCAGACAAACTTGTTGCCTTGCCATTTTGCTGTACCATGACTGTTCATTATTTGTGCATTCTACATGGCACTGTCACCTCAATCAGTCTTTTGAAGCCACCTAATTTATGCAGTATCTTAACTCATCTTATGGCATTATGGAAGTATGACATCAGTGGAAGGGGACCAGTGGAAACTGAGCTATCCAGATGAATTTTTCCAAGGCAAACCGTATCTTGTCAACATAAAAATGGATGTCATGGCAGAATTCCTTTCCAGGGTTTCTCATATCCCTGCACTAAAAAACCCGAAGTTATTCCATCCGTGCAGTCATTGTGGTCTAGTTCCTCCTCACTGTGATACTGTTATACAGTCCTTGCTTTGGGGTATTGACAGTTCTCTTGCTCATCTGTTTTCAGGGACCAAATGGCATTGCAGGGCTGAAAGGTGAAAAGGTAAGTACCAAAATTCTCGGTTCTTAGTGTTGTGCACCTTTAATAGAGGATTTTTCCTCCTTTCTTCAAGAACCAATTTTTTTTCTGCAAAATGTTTGAGATATTGACAGCAAGAGAGGAATACAGACCTGAGCCCTTTTTTCATCTGATTGGATCATAGCCTACACATTGTGTTTCTCTTAGAGCTGGTGAGTATGGGAATTAACTAGCACATCTGATCTTTATAGCATGTACATATCAAAAGGCTTCAGATGCCCATCCATAGCTCCTGCCAAGCTTTTAATGCCAAAGTATTTACTGATAGCAGTAGCTAAATTTTGAAAATCAAATTTTGAAACTCAGTTTCTTGCCCCACAAAGTAGTACAGTTATGTTTCTCCAGTTAAAATGTACTTCTGTGGGCCTCATCTTGCAAAAAGCTAATCATTCCCCCATTAGCTGAGACAGGTCTGTTTTAATAACAGGCAATGGGAATAGGTGATGTAACAGTTTTAAAAAGTCATGTGTTTTTCATTTCCATTTTACATTTTTAGGGTGATGTCGGCACTCCTGGGCCCAAAGGAGAAAGGGTAAGGGAGACGCACAGGGTTGACGTTGTAGCTTTCTAGTCAGGGTCTTTCCTGGCTCTTCCTGGAGATGTTGACAGAGGGTTACAGGCACTAAAGGTCCTCTGTTAAAAAAATCTTTCCTGGAGCCCACTTAACATCTCTGCAGCCCTGCCTGAGTTCAGGTGTCCTAACTGCCAAAGACTCATTATGTGTCCTTGAAATATTCACTTAGCCTCAGATTTTCATAAGTAAAGAAGGGATCCCACATTCTTGGGGGCGCAATCCTATGCAATGCCATATCCGATGCTGCTTAGGAGAGGCTGGAGTCCCCCCGCACACAGCAAGGGAGCGTTCGCTCCCTTACTGTAGGAGAGGCTCCAGCCTCCCCTATGTGCTCCTCAGGTCTGCGCCCGCTAAAGAGCAGGCGCAGATCCGAGGAGACCGCACGGCCCCACAGACAGGCTTAGGATGTGACTGTATGGCCACCTCCCAAGCCCGCCCACGTTGTGCCCAAGTCCCGCCCCCGCCTGCCTCCCTCCCACCAATCCTCGTGCCGCCCCGTCATGGCGCCTCTTTTGTGCTGGCTTCAGCCAACACAAGGGAGGCGCTGCGCAGGCACATCAGGACTGGCATTGCCAGCAGCGCCAGTCCTGTTGCCTTAATGCTGACGCAGGGTGCCGACTGGATTGTGCTGCCCATCCCATCGCACTCCAATGTGACCAAAAAACAACTCCCAGGAATGGGCAATGCAAATGGAGCTATACCGATAAGGTGGGTTCAGATCTCAGTTGCTTCCTTCAGGTTCTATGGGGAAACATTCATGGTCCTCACTTGTAGGGTACTGATGGTAAGGATACCTGAAATACCCAGACCTTTCCTACACATGTATGCCCACAAATCAACTATCATAACAATGAGCACTTTTGCTAGTACATGGTACAGTGTTATTCAAAATGTGGGTCGGGACCCACTCAGTGGGCTGCAACCTGATGTCAGGTGGGTTGCAGAAAGCTGGAAGCAGCCATCTTGGAAGCTGCAGGCCTTTCTATTCCTTTGGTGAGTGTTCAGTTTAAATTTTCAAGTGACTTTTTTTTAACGAATTGTTTTTAGTTCAATGCTTTTGCATAATATTTTGACCTAATCTTGCTTTCTGTCGAAGATATTTCATAGTTGTGCAGTTGCTGCAGAATGAATGCCAGTTTGCATTCCAAGAGTGTCATTTGATTACATAACAATGACAAGACCCTGCTTGATGATGTCACTTCAGGCTATGACATAATTTCCAGGTTAATAACATCACTTCTGGTGGGTCCCAACACAAGTGCCACATCTAAAATGTGGGTCCCATTCTAAAACATTTAATTTGAGAAACACTGTGCTAGTAAATATTAAAAAACTTGTAGCAGTACATTTATGGCTTTTGGTTCTGTTTGGAGGTGAGCTTGCCCACTCCATCTAATCACAAAGGGTCCTCACCAGAACCACCAGCTCACCAGACCTAGAGGTGATACACTCCAAAACAAGCAACAGCAATGGCCAAAAGGGGCAGAGACGGCTACAGTGCAGTTGCCAAACCACATGCACCGCAGTGATACCCTGCTGAGTACCCAGAGGTCTTGTGAGATGGGGTGCACGGATTATGGTGCTCTGCATTTGAGGTAGGTGGCTGGTTATAACTGCCAGTGATCAGTCAGTCTGCCAGGAAAGAAGACGACATCAGTAACCAGATCCCTCTTGCAGTCTGAGGTCAGGGGAAGTGAGAGGCAGGGACCCCAGAGCCCACAGGTTGTTTTGCTACTATTTGAATCCAGCTTCAGTTTCATCCTTGACCCATGGTGAACTCATACATATCTTATGTATCGTGTGCTTGTATCATAGGGAGACCCCATGACAATATTTGGACCTCAAGGCTATAAAGGCAATAAAGGAGATTCGGTGAGTTATGTTCTGTTGCTTTTCAGCCTTCACCATAACTGGCAGCGATAAGTAAATGTTGTTCTCACTTGCGTAGTCTACACTCTGATTATAATATCCCTGGGCCTTAATCCCATTACCCCAGGAGCCTAATTTCCTTTTCCTTTCTGCAGAGTCTCATGTTCCAGCATATTCGGTGCTTGGAGGTGGTGAGACATACAAAATTATGCATGGAATGGATAGAGTGGGCAGAGGGATGTTCTTTCCCCTCTCTCACGACACCAGAACCAGGGGACATCCACTAAAATTGTGTGTTAGAAGAGTTAGAATGGAGAAAAGGAAATACTTTTTACCCAGTGGGTAATTAACCTGTGGAACTCCTACAACACAGGAGGTGGTGATGGCATCTGACCTAGGTTCCTTTAAAAGGGGATTGGGCAGATTTCTGGGGGAAAGGTCCACTGCAGGCAACAGGCCATGATGGGTGGTGCAACCTCCTTATTGTAGAAGTCGGCTACTTCAGAATGCCAGACACAGGGAAGTGGCAAGGAATTGTAACTATCTAGCTGTCTTGTGCTTCCTGAGGCATCTGGTGGGCCACTGTGAGATACAGGAGGCTGGGTTAGATGGGCCTATGGCCTGATCCAGCGGGGCTCTTTTTATGTTCTTAAATTAGCTTTGCCTTTCTCAGTGTGGATGTAACACTTATCCATGGTTGGTTCAACCATGGCTGAAATGGAGTTTATTTTTTCCTTCATAAGTAAAAAGGCATGATTCTCATGACAGAAAGGAAGTGACATGATAGAGTTGACCTGTACAAGGTGAAGTATGTTAGATAAACATTCTGCATTGCTCTTTAGGGTGAAAGGGGCCCTTCAGGCTTTGATGGAGACAAGGGCGAGAAAGGAGAGGATGGACCTGCAGGAGAAAAGGTACCCAGGGTTTCATTGAGTTGCACAGATTCCTTTGTCCTGAAAGATGGCTTGGGAAAGATACTTTTGGTCAGCCTTAGCAGGGAACATTTCACTTTACAATCTTTCTATATGCTGTTGCAGTCAGATGAGCAGCTTTCATGCACACTTTGTTTTTGCCCCCACAAATACCTGTAGATTCCAAGCTCAGAGTGTTGGCAAAAAACCCAAACATGTATGAAGGGAAAATAAATTGGATTTTTAAAAAACTAAGTTCAAAGGAATCCCGTCATTTATCATGACTCTTCCAACATTTTGGAGAAAGTTCTCTGAAAAGAACATTTGTTCAGCTGCATCCTCCCAACATGCACTGAACTGATTAATTGATTTTATTGAGTGCCAGTGGATTGTGTATTAAAAAAAACACACGAATATGCACATTGCGCTTTGCAGAGTAACAGAAATAAAAGGCCCCAAGGAGTTCCCAATATAAGCTGGCAACAGCCTCATCCTAGCCTTACTCCTGCCCCTGTTTAATGTTATATGGGCTGGGTGAGCACTTCAGCTCAGTTACAGAGCTTGCCTGAGGTGTGATCAGACGACTTCAGCTCCTTTGCACTCAAGGCTCGGGAATTACCCCTGAGCAGTATCCTGGGTGACTTTGCTCCCCCTTCCCTGGAGCCTGAAAAGCGGGCGTTTGCCTGTCTGCCTTGTACAAAAAGCAGAGCTGCACTTTTGATATTCATGCAATTTATTTAGCCAGGCATTTAAATGTTTGTCCTACAATTTTTGATGCAAAAGCCAAAAATTAGAAAAATGTGGCACCATGCAGGTAGACGACTTGCCTGACTATATTTTGCCAGTGCTAAAATACCGTTTGAAATTGCTCTTTCTCTGTGGACTTCTTTTTTCTTTCTGCTTCTCTCCAGGGGGTGAAAGGGGAAGCAGGAGCCAAAGGAATCATGGGGCTGTTTGGCACAAGAGGGCCTGTGGGACAGAAGGTCAGTCAACTAGTCAGTTGAAAGATTTCCATAGAACCTGGTGTGGGCAGGATTCTGTCTAACTAGGCTCCACTCTTGCATTGATAAAGGGCCCCAAAGAGGCTATTTGGCTTGACCAAGGGAATTAATGACAAAACCAAGAACAGAGATTTGAGGTCTCTGGGAGCAAGGAAGTTCCCATTGTCCTTTTTTTTTTTGTGACGTAGAAATGTCTCCCACCCTACTTTAAAATGTAGTCTGATGATAAGCAAGTTACCTAGAAATTACATCTGACCCCAAGGTTGCTTGTGGTCCATAGACAGAGAGTTGGGAACTAGGGTTCTAGAGGTTTGCTGACCCTAACCACTTGGCCTGCCTGTTCCAGTGCAGGTTAGGATTGGGCTGCCTAGCTTCCTACTTCTATCTGCAATTGTCCACAGTTATAAGCAAATACCCCTACCTAAGAATAGCTAAAGGTGCAAGAGGTCAATTAGTGCCACCCCTCAGTGTGATGTGGCTGGGAGGCAGGCAAATATCACAAAAAAAAACTCCATCTTGATTTCCTTTTATGCTGTATTTGCATTTAAGAGAGGGGCAGCTTCAAAGCTCACTTCCCCATAGACTGAAACAGGTGTCAATGTGTAATCCCTAAGATCTGCACACAGTTGCCAAGTCAGCTAAAGGAAAATCCCCCTAACATACTTTTAAAAATGAGAAGAAAGACTGCTGCTGCCCTCCTGATGTACTCAGCATCATTTCAGATTTGCTTGATTTGTTTTTGTTTCTTTGACAGGGTGAGCTTGGGGAACCCGGCCTGCCTGGATTTGCGGTGAGTTTGAATCACTGTCATTTTTTGAGAGTATTTGAGCAACTTCACTGGTTCAAATTGATGATGGTGTCCTGTCTAGGCCCAGTACCCCGTCTCCAGCTGTGGAGCTACTATCGGAGGCAGCAAATCATACCAGAGAGCAGGCAGAGAAAATAAGTCTCCTCTTGGTCACCGCTTTGGTTTCTAAAAGGCCTTCTGACATACAAAATGTTATTCAGTGCTTAAACTCATCCACCCTTGCAGTGGTCCTGTGGGACAGGCTATGTGTAGAGATAGCCGCTTGTCCAAGACAACTTACAGCTTCACAGCTGACACACTTCATGACAGTGGAGGGTGTTGTTTTTTTTACAGCCCCTCACTATCAATTTGGAAAGTGGCTGCTTGGAGGATCTTAAGACTGAGGGGCTGGACTGTAAGGCTTGCAATTCCAACTAAGCAGCTCATCTTTTTACTTCCAAAGTGTCCTTAGCCCCATTGGGCTAAGAGACCGTCTTAGTCAGCCCAGAGGCCCAACTTATCTTGTATTCTCTTAAGCAGGCCCGTTTGTAAAGACTGGGGTTGTTTTGCTTTCATTCTTCAAATATACAGCCTGAAGAAAGACTGCAGCATTTGAGGCTCTTCAGTCTAGAAAAAAGGCACCTGAGGGGGTCATGTTTGAGACATAAAAAATTATGCATGGGATGGATAGAGTGGATAGAAAGATGTTCTTTTCCCACTAAAATTGAGTGTTGGAAGAGTTAAAACGGATAAAAGGAAATACTTTTTTACCCAGCGGGTAATTGTGAAACTCCATGCCACAGGAGGTGGTGATGGCATCTGGCCTAGATTCCTTTAAAAGGGGATTGGGCAGATTTCTGGAGGAAAAGTCAATTGTGGGCTATAGGCGACGATGGGTGGTACAACTTCCTAACGTTAGTCATAGGCTACTTCATAATGCCAGGTGCAAGGGAGTGGCAACAGAATGCAAGCATCTTGTTGTCTCATGTGCTCCCTGAGGCATCTGGTGGGCCAATGTGAGATACAGGAAGCTGGACTAGATGGGCCTTTGGCCTGATCCAGTGGTGCTCTTCTTATGTTCTTATGTAGAAGTCTATTTGTTTAAAAATCCCCACAACTTGTTCTGCCTGGGTGAAATGTGGCACAGAGCATCTCTCCGATATCGTTTATTCTAGCTGTATATTAGAAAAATGTTTCTTGAGTTTGAGTAGTAGCAGTTTAAAATGTTTCTCTGTGAAGAGGCGCCTCTTCCATGTTTGCATCCAAGAAATTGCTCCCAAAAACATACTGTTTGTTTTTATTTTCATCCATTCAATTATATCCATAATTTCCAAAATACTGAGAGTGTGTCTTTTTCTTGGTGTGAAGACAACCTGGGGGGGTGGTTATCTTTAAGGTCATAAGGGGTTCAAGTCCCCATTCTGAATTCCCATTCAGGTCTGGGCTCATCAGCTCACACAGGGCATCTAAGACCTGTCGAGGTTGCGCAACAGCTGCCAATGAGTACTCGCAACCATATATGTTCATTCAGCACCTTGCAGTTAATGATTACGTCTGCACTGACCTTGAGTCCTCTGGTGAGCCCGGCTTGCTTCCCGGGACCACCTCCCTCTCTCATTGAAACACTCCTCCTGTTAGGTGCTGCTCTGTCAAGGCAATGGTGATACTGCCCAGCCCAGTTTCTTTGCCTGGTGTCTGCTGCTACTGTGAAGTTAGGCTGGAGAAGCAAACTTTGCTCATTTTCCGTTTCTGCTTGCAGTTTTGCAGCAAAAGATGGGCCATAGACTTGAACTGAATCCATTTCAATTTGAAAGGGCTACAGATATATGAGAAGTCAGTTCTGGACTCCTGGTCAGCCAGTCAGACTTACAAGGAGCAGAACAAAGCTGCTGCTGTTGGCACCAATTTCACTTACCCAGGAATTTACATTGACAGTGCTTGCAGTGTTGGCCGAGTCAAAGAGAAGACCACCCAGGGCCTGTGAGAGAGAGGGGAGTTCCTTTCTCCCCTGTCCTGTCCCCACAGCAGTGAGTTTAAAATGTGTAGCGTGGGACATTTCCATTCTCCGAACAGGAAAAAAGGAAGGGGAAGAGGCAGGGTGACCAGGCGTCTTCTTTTTCCAGGACATGTCCTACATTCCAACCTTCTTTCCTGGGTAAATTTCAAAATGTCCTACATTTTAAGGCAGGTGCCAGCATCAAAAGGGACTACCCCCATAACCTGCTTGTGTGTTTGTTCCTTTGTTGATTGGGTTGCATTAAAGGAAGACACCCCAAAATCAATATATATGAGTGTTTTTACCTTTTATTTTGCAACGTTCTACATTTTTCTTGAATGTCCTACAGTTTGGGGTGCTGTGTTCTCCTTTGCGGTTATGACATCTGGTCATCCTGTGAATGGGCTTATAGGAGTTGTAGCCTTTGTAAGGGCTACTTCCATTGCAGCAGACCCTTACAAAAACCCCAAGTCCCTTCACTTTTCTTCCTGTTTAAAGAGAGGAAGAAAAAGGAAGACACACACACCCCGCCACACAATTAAACTCGCTGTTTAGTTGCCTCTTCCAACAAGCGAGGAGGGAAGGTGAAAGGGACTCTCCACTGCTGCTGGGATAAATAAAGTGGTATGGGGTGATTGAAAGCTAGC
The DNA here is from genome assembly GCA_029204185.1 of Lerista edwardsae. NCBI lineage: Eukaryota > Metazoa > Chordata > Lepidosauria > Squamata > Scincidae > Lerista > Lerista edwardsae. The sequence continues at coordinate 6,492,676 of JAJKFI010000010.1, forward strand.
AGGAGAAGAGAGAAGAGTTCCTCACTGCCACTGGATTAAGTACAGGTTATGTGTGGGGTTGGGGTTGGATGTCAGTCTAGTGAGAAGGGTTCTTGAGGGGTAGAAGAGCTGGTAAAGAGGTTTACCAAGCTTCTAACTTTGTTGGTGAATGATCTCTCTCTCTCTCTCTCTCTCTCTCTCTCTCTCTCTCTCTCTCTCT
>JAJKFI010000010.1:6492884-6564424 GCA_029204185.1 Lerista edwardsae
TCTCTCTCTCTCTCTCTCTCTCTCTCTCTCTCTCTCTCTCTCTCTCTCTCTCTCTCTCTCTCTCTGTGTGTGTGTGTGTGCGCGTGTGCGCGTGCGCTGCAGATTTTATGAGGAAACTTCTGCAGCATGACTGCATTCATGCATGCTGATTATCACCCGAAAAACCATATCTTTCCCCAGCAATATTGTGGTGACAGTTTCTGCTTAATTGCTTAGCAGTGCCTGCTACCAGCACCTTGATCAATAATCACTTTTTAAATGACCACTTTAGAAGCTTTTCATAGCTTCCTTTTATTTACTTTGGGAAGATTTGAAGCGCAAATACGTGTTAACAGCTGTTCACCTAACCCCCCCCAAGCCTTGCATAGTGCAGAAGGGGAGGAGCCAGTCTTGAATATTTTTTCTGCAATATCTAAACATCTCCTCCTAGTCTCTCCTTTTCCCTTTCACAGAAGAGCAAGGTGTTTCTTTCTTCACTGACTTTTGTCTTTCTGGATATTTTTCTCTTGGTTGTCATGGATTGGCTCAGCTCTCTTGTTTTAAAACTACAGTTTTAGCATCATATGTAAATCATTCGTGCATTTATTAGGATCTCTGAGAAAGAGAGACTCTGGTTCATAATCTCAGTAGTACAGGTGTATTTTTCACCTGCAGCAATCTTGATGTTTCTCCAGTAGGGGGCTTTCAGCTGAGAAACAGCTATTGGTTGTGACCATCCTCAGTTAAGGGTTGTTATTGAAAATGAGTCTAAAGACAGTGTGCATCTCTGCACATGCAGGAGGCCCTTCCACTGAATGGAACAAAGTTGGTTTTTAACATCAACAATAACTAAAATTGATAATTAAAAAATAAATATTGGAAGATCAATGGCATGTGAGTTAGGCCTATATAATATTTATGGGTATGGGTGTATATATTGCTCTTCACCAGAAGCAGTTACATATTTAATTCCTCATTTAAAAGTGGATTGCTCTCACTACTTTGATTTGACTTCTCCTTACTTTCTTTTTCCTACTTTCCTGTTCTGCTGTAACAGTGGCTTCAGTTTTGTTGTTGCTACAGTGAAATTTGTTTCAAAACTCAGGTTTGCTGAGTGTAACTGAGAGATCAATTTCCCTCAGGTCTGATAGTTACAGAATGCCATTATTCTTGGAAGAGGAGTAGAAATAAAAAATGTAATATATGGATATATTTTTAGAAATTATCCATATTCATCTGTCATTTGTAATTGCAACTATAGAGTTGCATTACTTCCATATACAGACGTGCCCAGTGTCCACTGGTTCAGTATCCACTGTTTCAGTTATCACAGACCCCGTAGATACTGGGATGCCTATTAAAAAGATAGGGGAACATTAAACAAGTCTCTTTTTTATCTTGTTGCAGTAAAACCACTGATGTTCCCCTGTCTTTAAAAAGATGTCCCCAGTGCTCACAGTTTCAGGCATCCACTGCGGAGTCCAGAACAGAACCCCAGTGGATACTGGGGCATGCCTGTATACTGAGATAGTTACACTATTAACAACCTAATCTTATGTATGGCTACTAAGCCTCAGTTAATTCAGGGGGATTTACTCCCAGATAAGTATGCTGCCTTCAAAAAAAAAAAATGTAGGGAGTCATACTAACTGGAAAGGATTTGAGTATCTGGAGATGAAAGAGTGAAGAGGCCACGGAACCATAACATTACATGCGTTGTTCCAGCCACCACTTAATGGAGAAGATGAGAGTGTTGCTATTTCATTGTGTGTGATGTTCATCTGTTGGGTAGCTCCATTTAGAGGTGTGGTATTGTTCATTCAGTCACTCTCACTCTTCTGCAGTAATCCCGCAAATGTCTGAAAATTGGTGTGAGCCATTAAAGTGTTGCTGATTCACAAAACAATCTATCTCAAAAGACAGCTCATGCATCTGCTGTCTCATTCATTCCTGGAGAAACCCTTTTCAGTCATTATCTCTGAAGCGGATGTGAGGCCAGACATAATGGAATTTTTAATACTAAAGAAGAAAGAAAAGCGGGTAAAGGGATGTGTATTTTCTAACAGCACCGTCGGGTTCCCCATCAGATTTCAGCATCCCATTTTTCAAACCTATTATCTTGATATCACTTCTGCAACTCTCACTGTGTGAGTCAGTTTACAACTCGGAAATGCATATAATCATGACTGGAAGAAATATGTAAGCTTCTCCTACGCTAGAGGCCAATGTCTTCTTAATGGTTTTGGAAGAGTCCAGTATCCCTAACATGGTAGGTGCGTAGCCAATGGCAGCTGCCCAGTAGGTGTCCGATGTGTGTCTTCTGTGTGTTCAGGGATATACGCCTCGCCTCAAAATATCACGATGTTCACCATGTGTGACCTGGCATATATTAAGAACAGTCTTGTTGGATGAGACCAAAGGCCCATCTCGCCCAGAGTCCTGCTTACCACAGTGGCTAACCCACAACAAGGTCTACAAGCAACAGCCCATCTCCCACTGTACCTTTACTTCCCAACGACTGGTATTGAGATGTAGACTGCCTCTGAACATGAAGGATCCAGATAGCCATCATGACTAGTAGCCAGTGATAGACCTCTCCTCTTCCGCTTCCGCCATGTTGTTCCTCCAATCCCTTTTTAAAGCCATCTACACTAGCGGCCATCACCCCATGCTGTGACAGTGAATTTCATTTACGTTTTGTGAAGAAGTCCTTTTTGTTGTTCTGCCACTCTGTTTCATTGGATGACTTCTAGTAATTTGGAGGAAAGAGAGGAAAACTTACTTTCTCCACACTGAGCATCATTTTATGAACTTGTATCAGGTCCTGTCACCTCATGGCCCAATCCTATCCATCTTTAGCCCTGGATACATGTCTGAATACATGTCTGGCCAGTGCACATTATCACAAAAGTGCCGTAAAGCGCTCTGCAATGGCATTACTTAGTTGGTGTGCCAGCAGGAAGGCTGAAGCCTTCCCATGTGCCCCGGCAGGTGTTGCGAAGCCTCCCTGACCAGGTAAATCTGGCACAGGGGGAAGACAGATCAAGCCTGGGAGGGGGGCAATGCATGCAATATCCTAACTCCCTTCCTGGGTCTGATCCACCTGCATGGATCAACTTGGCTTGTGCCAGGAATATCACTAATGCAGGTCCTGAGTGACTCATTGCAGCTACTGGAGTTTACATGGTGCAAGAGGAAAAATGTCCCCTTACCCCGAGGAGACCACCAGCACCCAAATTCCCCCGCAGGATGCAATGTAGCCTGGACTGGCCCTGCTGCATTACAGCATGGGAATTTAGTTAGGATTGGACTGCTAATTTTTTTTTCCTAAACAAAACATCCCAAACTCTTTAGCCTATTTTTGTAGGGACAGGGCTCAAAACCCTGATTATTTTGTTTCTCCTTTTCTGTACCTTTTCCACCTGTACAAAATAGTAGTAAAATCCCCATCATTAAGAGGGACATGGGTAGGCTGGAGTAGAATCATAGAATTAGAAGGGTCCTATAGGGTCACGGAGTCCAATCCCTGCCAATGCAGGCCGTCCACAAATACAGCGTCCTCAGTAGATGGTTGTCCGGCCTCTGCTTAAACAGTCTACCACCTTCTGAGGCAGAAAATCCCACTGCTGAGCCCTTGATAGGAGTTGTTTGTAATATTTAATTGAAATCTTCCTTGTAATTTAAACCCATTTGTTCTGCTGTTACCCTCTGGAGAAACCAAGAACAAATTTGCTCCCTCTTCCACTTGACAGCTTCTCAGATAGTCATAGATAGTTATCATGGCATCCCTCAACCAACATTTCTCCAAATTAAACATGCCCAACTCCTTCAATCTGTCTTCACAGAACATGGTGAACACTAGAACCAGGAGACATCCACTAAAATTGAGTGTTGGGAGAGTTGGAACAGATAAAAGGAAATACGAATTTACCCAGCGGGTAATTAATCTGTGGACCTCCTCCCACGGGAGGTGGTGATGGCATCTGGCCTGGGTGCCTTTAAAAGGGAATTGGACAGATTCTGGAGGAAAAGTCAATTGTGGGCTATTATATAGACCATGATGGGTGATGCTACCTCCTTACATTAGAAGTGGGCTACTTCATAATGCCAGGTGCAAGGGAGTGGCAACAGGATGCAGGCATTTTGCTGTCTTGGGTGCTCCCTGAGGCACCTGTTGGGCCATTGTGTAAAACAGGAAGCTGAACTAGATGGGCCTTCGGCCTGATCCAGCAGGGCTCTTCTTATGTCCTTATGGTCTCCATCTCACTCACCATCCTAGTCAAGCTCCTCTGGCCCCAGTTTGTCAATGATCTTCTTAAATTGTGGCGCCTAGAACTGGACACAACATTCCAGGTCTGATTAAGGGCACTAATCCTAACCTGGAGTTAGGCTGGGCATAGTTAGGCCAACAAAGTTTGGCTGGCACAAGGGTCACTGTAAAGTACGTTTGGACCACTCTTGGAGTCAGAGAGGATGGCGCACATCTGTGTGCTGGCCTCTGACTCCAAGAGTGGTCCAAACATACTTTACTGTGTCCCTTGTGCCGGCCAAACTTTGCTGGCCTAACTGTGCCATCCTAACTCCAGGTTAGGATTGTGCCCTAAAGCAGAATACAGTGGTACCAATACTTCTTGTGATCTCAATACCATACGACTGTTGATGCAGCCTAGAGTCACTTTCACCTTCTTTGCCACCATGACACACTATCGGTTTATGTTTATCTTGCCATCTACTAAAGCCCAGATCGTTCATTTGCACTGCTTAGACAAGTATGCCCAATCTTATACATGTGCTTCTGTTTTTCTAACTCAGATGCAAAACTTTACATGTATCCCTGTTGAAGTCAATTTCACTCACATTTGCCCAGTTTCCATCCTGTCAAGATAATCTTGGATCCTTTTCCTGTGTTCTATGCCATATGGAAGAGATTTTCAAATTGGGTCTCTGTGATGCCCCAGCCTGAAAGCCTCTGCTCCTTTGCCTTTAAGGGGTGGGTAGAAGGCAGTGACGCAATCCCAGGGAGCCCCAGGACAGGGGCTGTAATGGGCTTACCTGTTGCAGCACTGGACTCCGGGGGGGGGGTGCAGGGAGCCCTATGGAAGCCTCTGCAGGGCTCCCCAACATTGGAATGAAGAAAAAAAGCTATTGCAACCAATTTCCGGTTTTGCAATTTAATTGCAATCCTTTTTTCCCCTTCATTCTGACTTTGGGGAAGCCCTGCGGAGGTTTCTGCAGGGCTCCCCAGACACCCCAGAGCCCAGCGCTGTGACAGGTAAGTCCATTGCACCCCCTGTAGCCACAGGCAGCAACTTGATCCTGGAGGTTGCGTCATTGCCTTCACCCCATCCTTGCAAACCCTTACAGCAGTGCAAACTCTCCCTAAGAGTTTGAAAACCGCTACCATATGGTATTAGCCAGAGGTGTGAGTGCAGGGAAGCACAGCCTCTCTTGCCCTGTCACCCTCCAATGAAAATAACTTTGTGTGCCTGTTATATAGGGGGAGATTAGAGCTTGCAGCAAGGAGATTGCAGCCTCTCCTATGATTGTGCAGGCACTCCACCCAGTTTCTGAGTGGTGCCCCCTGGTCCTACCTGCCTAGTCTCATCCCAGGTTGTGTTAGTTGGTCACTGGGGTGTGTTGGAGGATGTTGGGAACTGGTTAGTTGGTATGCCCCTATGAAGGCTGAAGAGTCATTTGTAATTGCCAAACTGAATGTTCCTATTACAGGGAACTGCAGGACTTGATGGAAAGAATGGCATGAAAGGGGGAAAGGGGGACCGAGGACTGCAGGGCCAGAAAGGGGAACCGGTGAGTATTAGCACTGATTTCCTCCTCCTCAACTCACCCCTTTTGCTGGATCATGGCTGCATCTATCTGAATTATGCCTATCTTTGAATAAAGTAGTGCGCACAAATGAAGAACAGCAAGATCCCCTTTTTTCCCCTCTCTGAAAGAGGCAATTGGCTATCCTATAGGATGTTACGAACCTATATAGATAAAATTCAGGGCGCAATCCTAAACTGAGTTAGGCCAGCATAAACTAAGCCAGCAAAGTTTGGCCAGCACAAGGGACACCGTAAAGCATGTTTGGACCACTCTCAGAGTCAGAGAGGCCAGCACACAGATATGCGCCATCCTCCCTGACTCCGGGAGTGGTCCAAACATGCTTCACAGTGTCCCTTGTGCTGGCCAAACTTTGCAGGCTTAGCTTATGCCGGCCTACCTCCAGTTTAGGATTGCGCTCTCAGTATGTTTTGGATGCGCTCTCTCTCTCTCTCTCTCTCTCTCTCTCTCTCTCTCTCTCTCTCTCTCTCTCTCTGTAACACATATATATATGATATTTTTCCACACAGGGGGAAAAAGGCGATCCTGGTATCACTGGTGACATAGGACGGAAAGGTTTGAAGGTATGGAGTGAACAGTTCTAGAAAAGCCATACTGAGCATAGTGGTGTGTGGAGCTCAGCTTTCTACTGTTTAAGGAATGAAAAGTATTCCCAGCAAGAACGTGAAATGACATGAAAGGCCACTGTAATAAGCAGAATGGCTCAACATCTTTCAATATGCTCTTTGGAATAATTTGAGAGTGCAAATCTAACCTGGAGTTAGGCAGGTACAGTTAGGCCAGCAAAGTTTGGCTGGCATAAGGAACACTGTTTGGACCATTCTCGGAGTCAGAGGCCAGCACACAGATGTGCACCATCCTCTCTGACTCCCAAGAATGGTCCAAACACACTTTACGGTGGCCCTTATGCCGGCTAAACTTTGCTGGCCTAACTCCAGGTTAGGATTGCGCCCTAAGTTTAGCAACTGGTATCAGCACCAGCCTGTGACATATGAATTTCAGCCTTTAAACAATCTTCTTCCTTATTCTTGCCAGTGGAAGCTTACAGCCTGATCCCGTGCATCTTTATTCAGCAGTAACAGCCCAATTCTAACTAGGACTCAGGTCCTATTTGTGACAGCGGAACCCACAAACCATGGCTAATGGTTATACAGTGGTGCAGCCATTTTGGGTCCACCACCAGAAAGGGCTTCTGAATAACCCTGGTTGCCATTTGTTCTCAGGGCTTACGTGGGCTGCCAGGGAGGACGGGGCCTTCAGGTACAGATGGGATCAAGGTAAGCAAAGATGGTCTTGTCCCTCTGGCACCCCTCCTGTTTGAAAGAGTTTTGGGCTGAGGAAAAATATCTGTCCAAATTGGCTTTGGGGGAAAAAAGATCAGCTTCCTTTCCAGAGGACAGGCAAGGAGCTCCTAGAACACCTTGTTTCCTACCTCTTAGGCCAATATATCCCAACCCTGCCTGTGACGTCTGTGGTTCCAGGTTTCTCAGGCTACTGTCTGCACCTGACTAAGGATCCTTATGCATGTGCTTTGCATGCACAAAACCTCTATGGCCTCCTCTCTATGCTCGCCATAGCCAAGTTCTCCTCCCCCAGTGCTCTTACCTTTTCTTTTCACCCCAGTGTGCCTGGCTGAGGCAGGACAAACGGGCAGGCAGAGGGTCTCTAGAAGTTTGGCTGAGTAGTAAGGAAAGGAGGACGGATCTGCAGGCAGAAGATTCAGGTCCATACGATTCCCACCACCCCTGGTCAACGAGTGCATTCCCACGAGTGCATGTGGAGAAAGATGTATGGTTTCAGATAGCCACTTAGTGTCTGCTATATTTTAGCTGCCCCAAACTCTGAGAGCAAAGCAAAAGTCAAAGAACTTTGAACCAAAGCTAAACATTTTGGCAGATGTGGATTTTTGTCCCGTCCCGTCCCCCCGAATTTAAAATTTTGCTTTTCAAACCTTTAATCGGAAGACGGTAACTTGCTGTGCCACATCTTAGAAAGGTACAAAGGGTATGGAGTCACGTATGTGAGACTGTGAAAATTTCCAGCTTGTATGATTAAAAACATAATTTTTGTGCATCTGAAGCTAATTTTTGTGCATCTTATTCCATGTACAGGGTGAGATCGGTGGCACTGGGAAGCCGGGAACTCCAGGTGCTGATGGGCTTTTGGGGCCAAAGGTAAGATGCGATGCTCTTTCTCCTCTTCCAGCATGAAATGATACCAAAAAAATCATTGACACCATTTGTTGTGAATGGGGAAGAACTGCATTTCTCTCCACGTTACCACTAGACTTACTAGTGGTAAGGGTTTGGGGATTGAATGTGTGGGCAGCTGTAAAGGTGTGGCATTCTACAATAGCACTATGTTGCACTCTGTGTTAAAGGTTAGTCCAGTGCAGTTAGCGAAAAAAGGCCCTCAAATTTTGATAATTGCAATAAAAGCTCTCTCAACTGTTTTTGACAGTACTAGGTGTGCGTATTGGCAGGAAATAAACTTGACCAACTTCTGACTACCAGAAGTGGGTCATTTCCAAGATGGCAGCCTCAAAAATGGGCCGAAATCATGCAAAAGTGCCATTCCCAAGCTCAGAAACAGTCTAACCGCAGGTCTGACAGCTGTTTCTGTCAGAGCTAGGTGTGCTTAGTGACAGGGAAAAAACTTGACCAACTTTGGACAACCAGAAGTGGGTCATTTCCAAGATGGAAGCCTCAAAATGGGCCGAAATCATGCAAATTGACTGTTTCATCCTATATGTCTCATCCTGGAGAAAGTAGCTCCTGGGTTTTCACAATGGCATGAAATCCTGGTCACAGCCAGGGATCCCTGAAACCTTACCCCCACCAAGTGCCAACCCACCCCCAGTCCCTCTGGTTCACAAGTGTAGGTGGGCTGTTGTTTGTTGCAGGCTGATTTCAAGATGGATTTTTCAAAAGCCCTCTATGCAGTCAAGGACTGCAGTGCAGCCCTCCCAGAGCCCCCTGCCCTCTTACCTTTAGCAATGGTGCTCCTGCCTGGCCACGTCTTCAAACAGCCTAAGCAGCGTTCCACTCCCAGCATGCTCTGCTCAGCGTCTTCATTTGAAGAAGCAGTGCAGGGGGCGGGGAGCTAAACCTAAGAGAGGTAGTGGGGCTGCTCCAGCCCTCTTGAATCCATCCAGGCAAGAAGGTGGCAGGGCTTCCTGTTTTGATCAAGCTCAGGAAGGATAAAAATCAGATCAGTGTTGCCGTGGCCTCCTCCTGCCTTTTTCTCCGGCAGTGCTGGAGCAATTGCTGGCGGGACAGGTGCTGGAGGAAGAGCTGGGTTGCGGCTGCCCTGGTGCTCACTACCAGTGAGTGAGAAAAGTCTGAGAGCGCCTAGTGAAGCAATCACTGGTGATGGGCCAGACAAGGCTGCATGTTGGTGCATGGTGTGGGGCACCCCTCTTGGTTTGCTTCCTTTCCTGACCCATTGCTCAAAACAGCCACTTCAGTCTGGGGATGAGCGCTCCGTCCCATCTATAACATCTCTGCTTTGAATTGCCCCCCGCATTGGAGTTGCTTCTCCCCAGAAGCAGCAGCTGTGTATTTTGCTACCCATCTAATATGTAGTTTGCCCCCAAGGGTAATGCTTCTTTGTTGCAGTTCTGCTTGTATGAGTTTATTCCATACTGTTTACTGTGCTCTTCGGACTGTGTCTAGGGCGAACGTGGAGAGTCTGGCAAGGATGGTCCCGGGGGAGTTTGGGGGCAAAAAGGAGAAAAGGTTAGTGCTCTCCAAATCATGTTGTAAAAGGTTATTTCATCCACAACGTCAGTCAGTCACAGTTAACAATATTATATCCCATTACTGAAAATGCAGGTATCTTTCTCCCTTTTCGAATGCCACATTTCTCAAAAGAGTCTCAAAGGTTGGTGGTTGTCTCTTATTGGCAACAGTAACTTTAACCCTTGATACGCTTGAAACTTGCCTTCTTTTCTTAGGAAATGAAAACCTTCCGAAAGCCTAACAATGGGTTCTCCCATCACACACATCAGATGGGTGCAGAAATATTCTGAGCTATTTCAAAAAACCCATTGGAAAACCCCGTCAAAAATTAGCTTATCTAATTTTTCCAAGCTAATTCAAATTCCCACACATACCCAACTGCGATAACACTGGTATTGCCATGATGGTCGGAATACATAATCCAAGGGCCCCTGGAACTTTTTGTCCTGGCATGCTAGAGTCTTCCGGACAGGGGAGGGAGGAAAGATCCCAACCAAAATGCTACCGTTGCTGTCCCACCCAACAAGTGATTAAAAAGAAGGTGGAAAGAATTTGGGAAGGGGTTTAGGGACCAGGTGAAGGTGCAAACCTTCCAAGAATAATTCTTCCATCTCAGATTTCAATTTGAGCCAGAGAAGCCTTCAAGGGCTAATGTTGCTCACTGCTTGTTTGAGATGACCATTACAAGCTCCCAAAGCTCATTTCTGTTCATGAGCCCAGTGAGCTGCCAAGCCTATTCCCTGTACCAGAAAGACATAAATCTGCCCCACTGAACCTCCATCTACAAACAGAGTTCATATTTGTTATAGACCATTGCATTTTGAGAGTTCAAAATGTCACAGCACTGCTCCAGTGGGGCTTCTGGGAAAAAAATTGTGACCAGCAACTGCTCATAGTAGTACACTTCACACTACCCCTTACTGCCTCGCCCCTGAACATTGCTCAAGTTACCTCCATTACGCTTACGTTAAGTACATTATGCTACCTACAGACTGAGTAAGTCAGCAGACCACGACATTGTCCTATGGAAGGCAGGGCCGGACTGGGCCCAGGATGCCCTCCCACCAGGGAGGAGTCAAAATCTGATGATCCTGCCTTCCGGAGGGGCATTCCCATTGGTCTAGAATGCTCCCTTTTATCCTCCCAGATAATAATTGGAGGAGTGGCATCATGGCTGCAGGCTCCAGTCCTGACCAACACATGTTGATTTTAACAAAGCCTGTATGCTTAGATGTCAGGAAGGAGGAGTCTGGTCTTGCCTTCCGTCCTAACAAGCTAGTTTTCTAGAAGCAAGATATTTTTTTAAAAATTGAAGGAGGGTGCAATCATGTCAGTTCCCATCCGCAGCGCAAAGTGATGCAGCCCAAGCTCAGCTTTCCCATCTCAGCAGAGAGCTAGCAAACAACTATCACCATAACAAATCCTGACCTATGCTCTGAGAAACACTGTTATTACATAACCCTCACTTCTTCATCGTCTCCATGCATTAACTGTGATGGAATTGTCCCTTCTCAGTGCCCTGATCAGAGCCTTTTAGAGCTTTGTCAAAAAGAGTTTGACTGCAGGCACCAGCCCCACAGTAACAGGAATGCATGCCTAGAAAGCCCGCCCACACCGTAAATTCTCACTTTCCACATATATCAGTCTATATTACGTTTTTTTCCAGTTACTAGGGCTTCAGTTGAATTAAATCAGCTGTTGTCCAAAATCTAGCAGGCATAAAACATAACAGCAGAAACTGATGAAAAGAAGACCAAAAGAGTTTCCATAAGTGGTGCTGCTACCAACCCTCTGCAAGGTGAAAGAGATGAAAAAATATTTTCCACGTATCTGGAATGAAGTTGCAAAAGATCCAACCTTTCTCCAGCGGAGGCCTCCTCCAGGGAGACACCAGAAGAAGCTGCCTTTGTGCAAAGGCAGGGGGCTCTCCCCGAAGGAAGTAGTGCTGCTTCCTTGCACGCCCACTTCTCCTCTGGGGAGAACCCAGGACATCCCTGCCCGGGGGGGGGGAGCACAAATGGCTAAAGTCGTGACATCACTGCCCCAGGGCACTGGGGTAGAACGTTACGGCTCTGTCCCCATCCCCACCTGTGTTGCCATCTCCACTGCCTCTTCCCAGCCCCTAAAGGGAAGGCTGGGGATTCCTCTCCCCCTTCAGTTGCCCCACAGCAGACAGCCGTGGTTTTCCCTGGCAGTGTGAGCTGCCTCACCAGCCACCATTGACTACAAGTGCAGTGAGAGAGAGAGAAGTCAGACCTCTTTCTGTTTCCTTGCTGACAGTTCTAGCCATCACACTTTAAATCTGCTTGCAGTTCTTTAATAATTGCACTGGAAGTCACTGGGGGTCACTAGTACTAAATGGGAAAGCCAGCCTTGTTGAGTGCAAGGAACTCATCCCATCCATCATCTCCAGGATGTCCCATCTTAATCATCCAGCACTCCACAGCCTGCTGGGTCCAGCCATTTATCTCCTTGTGCCAGGAGGGCTCTTCTTTGGAGGGTGATGTCAACCTCCTTTAACACAAGCCTCTCTTGCTGGATGGATGAGCCTATTTATAGATCCAATAAAAGAGCAAGACACTCAGAATGTGTTCAGCTCAGGAAAGAGAGAGGCAAATCTGTAATCATTGCCCTGCCTAACCATTTGCATATGTAAACTCCCATCAGATGTCTCTGTGTAGTTCCACTTAAGGTCACCCACCCACACATGCCTCCCCTTTGACTCTAACTTTCTAGACCAGTAGTTCTCAAACTTTTTAGCACCAGGATCCACTTTTTAGAATGACTTATCTGCCCAGACCCACCAGAAGTGATGTCATAGCCAGAAGTGACATCATTATTATGCCAGAACCTGCTGAGAATGCAGCAATAAGTTGGGTTATTTCTCAGCCATTTTCCCATAGCAAAGTGAATCAGAAAAGAAAAAAATCTATTTCCAACCTTGACACAAGCAAAACAAACAGCCCTCCCCTTTTCCAGCATCCCATCGTCCCATATTTTCAATATGGCTGCTCTAGCTGCTCTAGGCCACTGGAAATTGGCTCATGACCCACTGGTGGGTCCTGACCCACAGTTTGGGAACTTTGGCATTTCTAGAAAGTTCTGTAGTTGAGGCAGGAGAACTGAATGAGAAGGCTCGCCTGTCTCCCACTTCCAATCTCATGCCTTTCATTAGGCATGAAAGCATGTCAGAGAAGTCCTTTTCAGAAAGGTCTGGACTATGATCCCTTAAAAGAACCATGCATCCATAAAACCTGATTGAGATGTCATCTCACAACCTGGAGAGCACAAATAGTCCTTTTAAATCTGCTGGTAAACCAGGAGACTTCTCCACCCCACCCTAATTTTAAACTGATAGTTACTTTGTAAGAACTATTGGCTAAGCCCTGCTTAGATCAGGCATCGGTCTTCACCCGGAATAGTGTACTTCTGACTGTAGTCTTGTCTTCATATGGCAACAATGCTGGCATTTCGCGATTTGTGTTCTAAAAGGAAGTCTCTGTTTGGAATTTTCAGGGTGCCAAGGGAGTACCTGGCCTGGGCGGCTTCAAAGGACAGATTGGCTTACCTGGTAAGATAGGTGCCCCCGGGCCTCCGGGGCCACAAGGACTGCAGGGTGAACCTGGACCAAAGGTAAAATGTTCTGGGTGGACGTTGCTGGTCAGTGGTGCACACAAAACAGAATCGCTTACCAGTGCTTCCCAAATGGTCTGGAACCCACATTTTAAAATGACAATCTATCATGACCTACTCAACAACAACAACAACAAAAGAGATCTAGAAAAATACAATAAGTTTGTTTATTAATAAGTTACGAATTAATAATTGGGGTCCTATACACCTGAGGCTGCTAGAAACTTTACATATAGTATGCGTGTGCAGACGTTTGCTGGACTCTCCCCAGAAGTTGCGTTCAAGGACTGTTCCCCCAAACCTCAACAGTCATTCCAGGATACCCAGAAGGCTGAACAGGAGAGCAAGATGTGCAGTTAGAGACTTTCAGGCCAGGCAAAAGGCTGAAACTGTGTTCACATGTGATCTACAGCACACCAGTTAGTAGAGAAAATAGGAAAATGTGCCATTTTAATTTGGGGAGTATGGAGATTACTGCATACCACCAGTTAGCTTTCCAGTTAACGATTTTCTTCTGCAAACGGGGCAAAGTTTTTTTTATGTTTCAAAAACTTTGCACGACCCACCAGAAATAGGCCCCCAGCTCACTCTACTGGTCTCATCAGCAGAAGCTTGAGCCCAGAAGCAAATCTGTAGGTAGTGCAAACTGGTCCCAAACAGACTGATGTGCTCCTGAGATTTTGTTCCTGTCAGCAAACGAGTTGCTGCATTCTGCACTGGACAATCTATTGGCCTGAAGGATGGGCCTACAGTACCTGCCAAAGGGTGCACAAGCAAATGAGCAGCAATGAAAACACAGGCAAGAGCAGCTAGGTTGACTAGAGAGATTTGTACCCAGAAAACTGCCTGCGATTGAATCAGACCAGTATTCTCTCTGGCTCAGAACTATAGTATAAATACAAATTGGCAGCAGTTCGCCAGGGTTTCAGGCAGGGATTTTTCTCTGCCTAGCTGGGCATGGTGAGAAGTGCATAGGGTCGTCTGCATACAGAGCAGGGGCTCTACCACTAGCTATGGCCCCTCCCTCTTTCAGAATTCTAGAAACAAGCTTAGCAGTTGCTGTGTGTGATGGCATCAGTGCTAAGAGGGTGTCTTGCTGCAAGGGCCCTCCAAGAGACAATTCACTGTGCCTGCTCTGGTGTTGATTGGAAAGAGAACATGAAGAGATGCCCACCTCCACTTCTATTTTTCTCTGTCTCACTTCGCACCCTGAATTGTGGAGGATTTCATACAGGGGGAAACAGCAGTTATCAAACAGCTACTAGTGCTCCCCCCCCCCCCCCCCAGCAGGAACTGACATTTCCTGATTTAGTGGCAGGAAGCAAAGGGAAGAAGGGTGAAGCAGTTCTCTTTACTGTGTAGGGGAGCAAAACTGCCTTTTTCCCAGTGCACACAGAGGGGATCTTGGCTCTTACAACCGTAAATATCATACTGTGTTCAGGGTGAGTGAATGCATGTAGAGGGAATATCTGCTTGCTTGATGTTCGTGTTTACCTGAATTATGCACATACAACTGTGCACACAGGGAGCCCACTCTGTGCAATTGAAAATGCTGCTTTTCTAGGGGTCAACGATTATGCCAAGAAAGCCATACAAACATATAGTTAAATGTTCAAAAGTTAAATAGATGTAACTACTTAGAGCAAGGATGCGGGGTTGTGACAAAGGCAGGTTAATTGGCCTTGTGACACACAGTGCTTTCTTATGAATGGAACCTATGTGGATCATAGAACTGGGTGGCTGGAAGCCACCAGATGATGTGGAGGTCATCTAGTCTAGAGTTCTGTGTTGCAGGGGAACCACCCAGACCCAGTTCCTTGGGCAAAA
The DNA here is from genome assembly GCA_029204185.1 of Lerista edwardsae. Classification (NCBI taxonomy): domain Eukaryota; kingdom Metazoa; phylum Chordata; class Lepidosauria; order Squamata; family Scincidae; genus Lerista; species Lerista edwardsae. Next base: position 6,507,908 of record JAJKFI010000010.1, read on the forward strand.
GATGTAAAAACATGAGTAATGCCTTGCTGAACTGGTCCAAGGTCCACCTGGTCCAGCAGAATCTGTTTCCAACCATGGCCAGCCAAATGAAGTTCAGAAGCAGGGCATGAATGGTTGGCCTTGGTCTGGTTTCTGTCCCAGCATCTGCTATTCAGAGGAGTGCTGCATCCATAAGTGGCATCCATTCATTATCAGTTTGAGCACCAGCTCCCACACGCTGACCCTACACCCAAAGGCACAGTTGCATTCCTCTGCCCTCCCCTTTCCTATTGGTGCCCTTCAGAAGCTCACTTTTTGCTTCTGTCCTTCTGAGTTAACTGCTCTCTCTCTCTCTCTCTCTCTCTCTCTCTCTCTCTCAGCTTAGCACTGGCACCATCCACCCTTTAGCAGGTGCAAGTGATCTTGTAGGCCCTTGGTTCATAAGTTACTTTCTTCAGTGCATTGCTTGTACAGAGCAGTTCCCTGATGACTGAATAATCCATTTCACATTGGAAGCCTTCTCAGTGGTGAAAATGGACTTTAAGCTGAGATGGAGGTGATTTGGGGAGAGGGGGAGAATGTTTCCCTCTAGCTCTCTTTTTTTCTCCCTATTGCCTGTGTTTCCCAGAAGCTCCCATCAGAGAAATTCATCATACAGCATTATTCTAGTAGCTGGAGTTTGGGGGTGGAGGATACCAACTGAGGGTGCATTTTTCTCCCTCAAAATTGCTGAAATGTTTCCCCCAATTTCCTTGTCCATGAATGGGGCAGTGAAACTGGTCTGCATTTCTTTATTTTCAGCTTACCATTAGGTATGTGGAAATAGCCACCAATGTCAAAGGAAATTGCATGGCCAATGTGGATCACGCCTTTATATGGCACAGATGTTTATGTACACCTAGCAGGTCTGCATTTTTTTCCAGGGTGAAAGGGGTAGAAGAGGAAGACAACAGCTGTGCCCCAAGGGGGGCCCAGGGACTCCTGGCATCAAGGGAAGAATGGTGAGTCCTTTGACATGTTGTAGTTTTGATGATGAAATGGAAGGCAAAGAGCCTATCAGACACCAACCTTCCTGTGTGGTTGAGGGTGGACTGGTGTGAGACAAGGTGAAAGTCACCTGTAACTAGCCAGAGCAGGTCTCATAGTTTGACTTAATTATCAAACAAGGCTGACCTAGAACCATTAATCGAGGTCAGAGAATATCACCTGGCCCCTTCCACCCTATCAGTTTGAAGATGCTATCATGGCAGATCTGGCAAATCTCTGAAGTTCCTGTCTTTGGTAGGTAGGTGTGTGTGTGTGGGGGGGTACCACACAGGTTGAATCCTTGCCTGACATTCCTCAGGACACCCAATGAAATTCAGGTATGAGTCCTGACTCAGGCATGGTGATGTGGTTTCCATCCCTTCATATACAGCAAGCTGGTTCCCCACCAGTTGCCTCTGTCACTGTTTCATGGGGGGGGGGGTAACCACTGTTTGTAAAGTTCCTCTACCTCAGGTGCAAAAAGTAGTTTTGCCTTCTCACCAATGGAAAGATGGATTGCTGCTTGCGCCTGGAGGAGGAAAAATATAGAGGCTCCCCACTTGCCAGCAGATAGAGCAAACTGGCAAGCCTTGTTTTGGGGAGAGCAGCCTGCAGATTTGCATTGGTCCATAGACCTCTAACTGAAAAGCACATATGGCTACAGAAAGCAACTATCCTCCAATTTCCGATCCAGGGACATTAATTGGGAACCTGGTCCTGGAAGAAGCATGCATTGGGCAAAATGACCAGGCCCCATGCATAACGGTTCAGATACTCTGTCCAGGGGCCTTGGATCACCCCCCACAACTCTTTAGCCCTGAGCTGATGAAAGCTCCCCAAAATCACCATGGAACCCCAGTTTGGGGCTGAAAGACAATATAAATCCTTTATAAATAAAATAAACCACCACTCAATTCAAGCTGAAAGTTCTCTTAAGGGAATGCTTCGCTCAGCCTTAATCAGAAAGTAATAATGAAGCAGCAAGGAAACACTTCCCCTACTGCTCTGGAGAAAGTGCTGTCTTGTTGCTTCATTATCATTTATTTGATGTCCGTTTGATTTTCAGTGCTATGATGCCTGGGCTACAGGAGAGATAAGCAACAGGCATCATTGGAAATCCCCAGTAATAATGAAGAAGAAACACAAGGAGCCTGACTCCTTTGGCATTTCCCTTTGCTTTCAAGACATTATGTGGGGTGGACGGAAGGACAATGAGACAGCTCCTCCACCAAAGTTTCCTTTTCATCTTCGTTGAAATTTTTTGAACAGGGGGAAGAGGGCCCAGCTGGTCGGAAAGGAGAAAAGGGCGATCCTGGGCTTTCCGTAAGTGCAGTGTTTATTGAACCCTGAGTATTATGCAAGACAATGGAGTCCTCCAAAATGAAGGTCCAGATTAGAACACAAACAAGAAAATTGAGTAAAAGGGCAAGCTGGGGGTGCACTGGGGAGCTGAGATGCTAAATGCTCCATTTGGTTCTCCAGGGGAATGAGGAGGACTGGTTGGCTGCTTGCTGTAACACGTTTGCCAGGCATTTCTTACGTAAAATCACTTGCATCCATAGCATATGACTTGGATTCCTCATTGACAGTGTGTGTCAATTTCCCCATGGCAGCAATCATGCATTTTGGATTCTTTCAGCTTGTACAATCCGAGGACATGGACAGGATCCTTTGCAATATGAGGCCTTTTGCCGGTCCTCTTGCCCAGCTTGACTTACTAGATCTGCCAAGGGGGGGAGGCAGGCCAAGTGGGCACAGGGGGTGATTAATTGATCCCTGAGGGATGTTGCCAACAGTATTGAAGCTGGATGTGGTTCTCCCCTGTGTGAATAACCCTCCCTGGAGCCCAGCATATCAGATAGTTACCAGCCAGTCTCAAATCTCCTTTTTGTGGGCAAGGCGAGGGAGCAGGTGATGGCATCTCAGCTCTAGTGGGTCCAGGAAGAAATGGATTACTTGAGTCCAGTGGCAATAGCAATCAAATGGAAGCGAATAGGAGAGATCAGATGCAACTCGGCCCTGGGAAATATATATATTTTGAAGGGCTGCAGCAATGTCGTGCTTAGGAAACCTACATTTCCCAAGGGTGACTTGCACGGAGTGGGGAAAACCCCACCTTCCATTTCTAATTTGGTGCACCAGCAGCAGCCAGGTCAAGGGGGGGGAGAGTTTGGAGTACTGGGGGTGGGGGGAGGAAGAGAGAAAGGAGGTTGACTGGAATGGAGAGTGAGGTGGGCTAATTGGATTTGGATTGGCTCAGGTATAAAGCAATCTATTTCCCCATTTATTTTTTTAGACATGGCTCTGCTTATTTCTAAGCCAATCCAATTTGAGCCCGAAGGAGCTTGCCCAGCATGGCTTGGAGTGGGCTTTGACCTTTGTCCTGCACACCAATAAGGGCTAATGGGGCAGAATCTACTTTGTGCGTAAAGGACGTGTGAATTAGGAAGTCCTGCTAGTGGGTGTCTGACCCCGGCTTTGTGCCTTATGAACACAGGCGGAAGAAGTGAAGGACATCGTCAGGAGTGAGATGAGCGGCAAACATGGTGAGCAGGTCCGCGCAGACTCCTCCCCCTGCAGAGGCAGACTGCCTGCCCCTTGAGTCCCCTGTCAGGAATGTAAATTAGAGCAATTTGAATGGCAGCACAGCCTTGCCTGGCAAAACAAATTTCACCCCATTAGTTGCAAACGGGGCTGTTTTGTCACGCCAATTGGCTAGATGAATCCTGCTTGCTGCTGGGCACGAGGTCCCTGATGTCACCCTGACCTTTTCCTTGGGCTGTCATGCTTTGCCTCTGGAACTTCTGTCACCCCCTTCCCTTGCATGGAGAGCATCAAATCCCTTCGTTTCTTTTCACATCGCTTCCTCTGTCTGTGGCTTTGAAATGCGTGTGCTCAAAGCCCTGTGAGTGTTTGCAGACACCGTATTTGCCTGTCGAACAACTTCTGTTTCCTTAAGTACGCTTCTTGCTAGTGGCTCCTTCCAGAGACTGGATGTACATTCATGGGGATGCCCTGCCCAGCCATAGTTTTGTGAGGGTTTTAGCTCTATGCTCTTGTTAACTGCAAGGAATTCCACAGTGTCCCAAGGGCATGTAGAAGGTCTCAACATCAATCTGTGGCATTTCTGATGGAAGGATCTTAACCAGCAGGGTTGGGGAAGAGCCTCTGCTAGTCTAGATGACAGTCCAGAGCTATAAAGGCCAGGGATTTGAGTCAGTAGAAGGCAACGTTTTACCTCTTGGGTGGGCAGAACGCTGGTTAAACTGGCTGGAACCATTCACAAAATGGTGGCTCAGAGGTGACACCAGTCACAATTACCTGCCAATCCCAAGGACAGTCTACGAATCCATGGCAGAGAATATAAACATGTATGGACCACATGACTGAAAAAAGTGAGCTAAGATACCAGGTCAAACAATATATGCAATAGTCCCTTTTTACAGCCAGGGTACACTGAGGCTGAGGGATTAAGCGTGAAAGCCGGTAACCCTCTCTACTCTCCTTCCATTGGTGCCATGGACAGGGTAGGCACTCTATGCCACTGGAAGGGTGGCAACAATCATGTTTTAGGGCAGCAGAGAGTATCTTCCTTTATTGACCCACAGGGGCCCCAAAATCCTGGAGCCAGCATTAAGGGAGACCCAGAAGATGACTGTTGAGTTTTACATCTTGATTGGAAATAACTCGCCAGGTTCTGGTTATATGTTGATGGCCATTCCAGTGCAAAAATCACAGCCCTGGTCCTAAAAGAAAAGCTGTCTGAAACACTGAAAAAAAATGCTTCTTTTCTAGACTTGCCCTTGAAGGATGTTTCTGGATCATGAGTCTTATTCATGCATTTCTCTCTCCTTCTTTCATAGCGTGCGTTGGTGAGTTGAAAAAAGGAGTGCATCCTGCTGACTGACCCAAAGGATAAGTGTGGAACTTTAATCTCAAAACCAAATATGTATACACTGGGCCAGAATAACTCATTCCATAACCAGGGTATTAGATTATGTGCACTAAAACCACCTTTGAAAAGTCTCCCATGAGTACAGCTAGAGCCTCTCTTTCTGCTCTGGTTTGGCAATGAACCCAAAATTGTGCATGGTTTTTTTTTTCCAGACATAGTCTTTGCTTCGAGAAACAACAGCTTAGGGGTTCAGGCTTCTCTTTGAGGGCCAGCTTACATCTTATGGTCTCTGCATGGAGAATGTTCTCAACTGGCCTGTAGTTTCAGCACCTCTCACATGGAGGTCATGTCAGTTCTGGTGGGAAACTGAATGATTTATACCTGCAATCCCCCCCCTCTCTTTCCTTTCATGCAGGCAGAACTGTTCACTTGGCAAATACATCTGAAGACTTAGATGATGATTATTTAACAGACAGTGCGCAGGGGGAGAAAAGGGCTTTATTGTCTAAAGATTTGATGAAGCAAGAATTATCTGCTGAAATGCAGAACAGGACAAAACCAGACATGCTCCTGAGAGAATTGGCTCTCTTTGCTGCAGGTAAGTTGGCTTTCTTTTATTCATTCTAAATACTGGCATTCTGAACTGGCATTCAGTGATGGGTAATGAACTCCTCCAAAGAGCGGTCGTGCAGAGCTAAGGCCCAGTGCACACACTCCAGCCATAAGCAACAGTGTTTGTGATATGTTGACATGAGAAAAAGAAAGGTCACTGCCTTGAGCAGCTTACAGTCTAAACTGGAGATTCTCAAACGCTTAGACCGGAATCCAATTTTTAAAATGGTGCTCGTGTTGAGACCCACTGGAAGTGATGTCAATAACCAGGAAGTGATGTCATAGCATCCCATACTTCCTGACAAGTTGTAGGCCAAATCAGTCACTTACTATCCCTTTTTAATTTCTTGCGGTTCTTGTCCCTTTCAAAAAATCCCGTAGACTCGGGAAACTTGGTGTACTACTTTAGATTTAATTGTGGAGTAGAGGAGAATAGAAGAAATTCACCTACCAAATGAAATGCTAAGGAAAAGACAATCAAGGCTAACCCTCCTACCTGCTATTAACAGCCTGTGTCCTTTCCCCAACCTATCGTTGACCCCCACGGCATTGCAATTAGAAGCCGCCTTAGCACTGACCCAAATACCACCCTGAGCTACAGAATCCAAAGCACAGCTCATGTATCAGATGGATTGGCTTCCTTTGCAGAGTTTTGAGCTGTTCTGAGGAAGTCTGCAACCCTCCCCTTCTCAAGAAGACAGGCGGCCCAACCCTATCCTATGCTGGAACAGGCAGGCTGGCTTGCCTGCATTGTATCCAGCGCAGCATAGGAAGTGGCTGTGGCGCAACTCAGAGTATGAGGAATTATTTCCCCTTATCCTGTGTAGCCACCCCAATGGGGCTACTTAGGTCTGCGCCATATAACGGTGTAATGCTACATGCATGGTATAACGCCAGGCTGCTAAGAAGGGAGGTTAGGATATGGCCTAGGTTGCCCAGGTCAATCCCACCCCCGTCCCAGGCCAAGCTTGCCCTCCCCCCACCTTCCCCCACCCCAAAACGCCTATCCCATGATATCAAAATGTTACTTTCTTAAGAGGCCTTATAATTCATGGAGACATGGTTATCTGTGTGTTCTCCAAACTGTCCGGCTTGAGGAGGCCACTGGGTCACACTTCTGCTCAGGAAATCAGCTCACCTTAAGACATTTGGTGGCACACCTAGGGTCTTTCCACGCAGTAGCATAGCTATTGGGGGTGGCGGTAAGCATTGCAGGCACTGCAACAGCCATGCAAGCAGCCTCTCCCACTCTTCCAGGTGGTTCAGTGAGTGCCTGCGCATTGCCATTGCTGCCCAGAATGGTTTCAGTGGAGAGCATGAGGGGCCACTTACACAGCGCGTTGCGACACCTGCAATACTTACCGTATCGCTTTGTCTCGTCGCTATGCTGCTGTTTCCAGGACCAGACTAACAATACCATAGTCAACTCAGGGTTTTCTGGCAGGTAGGGCAGATCTCAAGAGAAAAGAAGCACTGCTATAAGGAGGAGGACGGACCTGAGTAGCTCTCATTTTGCCCTTTGGCCTCCACAGTGATTTCCTCTGACCTCAGATGGAGGGAAGAAGGTTGGAAGCACTTCCTCCTCCACCCACTTCCAATTGCAGCCGAGGACTCCCACGGCTGAATGTGCTTCCATCAAGGAATTCCCTGCTTGTGGAAAATAGCATGTCAGGGGGGAAGAGTCTAGTTTAGCTTTTCTTTTGACAGGCTTGCTTTCTAAGTGGAGGAATGTTTTGCATGGAACAGCATTCTGGCACAGGGGACGCACACGCACGCACACACACACACACACACACACACACACACACACACACAGAGAGAGAGAGAGAGAGAGAGAGAGAGAGAGAGAGAGAATGTGGTACAGCCCAGGCACACTTTGGGGTGCCTTAAATGAGAACTAGGCCTGCGCTTACTGTAGGAACCTACAGTTGAGGAACCTCAACTGTAGAGAGGAATAGGATGTCTGGTTGTGGCTTCCCATTAATGCCAGGCACAGGGAGGGGCTCACACAGAGTTGGATGCTGAGGATGAACTCCTTCTCTTTACCCCAACAGAAACATTATTCAGAGCGCAATCCTAAGCTGGAGTTAGGCCAGCATGGTTTGGTCGGCACAAGGGCCACCATAAAGCACGTTTGGACCACTCCCAGAGTTAGGGAGGGTGGTGCACGTCTGTGTGCTGGTCTCTCTGTCTCCAAGAGAGGTCCAAAGATACTTTGCGGTGGCCCTTGTGCCGGCCAAACTCTTCTGGCCTAACTCCAGTTCAGGGTTGCGCTCTAAGCGTGGTCCAAACACACTTTAAGGTGGCCCTTGTGCCGGCCTAACTCCAGGTTCGGATTGCGCCCTCAGTCAGCAGTTCAGCCGTTGCGAGTTTACACACTACTGCTTTGCAGCTCTAGCCAGATCCGGCTGGAAATTCCATTACCCTCTGAGTGGCAGGCAGCAGAGCTTATAAATAGACTCAGTGCCAGGCATGGATTGCGGATTTCCAGGCTGACAGGATTCTCCAGTCGGGGCAGCCTCGGGAGGGATGTTGCTCCCTCCTCTGTTTCTTTTTCACCCTCTTTACAGATTCCCACTCTGACATTCATCTCCATTCTCCCACCAAGAGAGCCACCAGAGCTTCCATCTCCCTCTGACTAATAACTGACCTTTTTGCCTAAGTTGTTAAAAGCCATTAAGACTCCTTTTTATTGCTGCCGATTCTTCCGCCACTCAGCGATGGTTTCCGTGACATTTTTATCCAGAGCTTCTCGTGTGACGCGAAGAGCATGTAAGCCTGTAACGATCAATATTTAAATTGTGGCTAATTTATTTGTGCGCCCTCGTTAGCCATGAATTTCCATTTGCTTTCACAGCAGCAGTTCCGAGGGATAAGCGGAGAATGGAGCCACCTGGGCACAGGCAGCAATGAGCCCTGTGGCCCATCGCAAGGCAAAAGGCACAGGATTAAATGGCATTTAGGAGAGTCACTTTCACTAAGGAAAGTCGCTTTTATAATGGCGTTTGTGCAGAGACAGTTGTTAAAATGGTTTAACCATTCTAAAAATCCCCATCTGATTTCTACATTCGGGAGGGAAATCAGCCAATAATCTGGATCTTTGCCCATTGGCAGTGGTCTACAATTCCCCTTGACTTCTACAATCTGATCAGATATTAGTCTTGGCTCTTGTTGTATAGGGTGAAATAAAAGCATCTTCTTTCCCTGTTTACCCCTGCTTCCATTTCCCTCTCCTTCCTCTGTTGTCTCTCCTGTTGTGAATTATAGCTTGTAAGCGCCTTGGGACAAAGATCTTCCTTATGCTTAATAAAGAGCTATGCACAGATCGTGTTATACAAGTACATGATTCCTTATCCAGACATACAAAATCCAGATCATTCTGAACCCAAAATATCTGTGTCCAGGACTTTAAAAAAACAATTATGTAGAAAGAAGGTCTTGTGCTCATTCCCACATACAGGCTGCAAGTTCTCTGCTCTGTGGTGTGTGCTATTGTTGAAAAAGGCCAGCAAACACCCAAATGGATAATAGTGAAAAGAGTAAGGTGAAGCATTTCTCATCATATTTATGCAATTATTCTGATATCCAGAGAAATCCAAAATCCAGACACCTTCCCGTTCCAAGGAATCCAGATAAGGGATAATCAATTTGTATGCACATGGTGTGGGAGGGGAGCCCTACCTTGCATGCCTCCTTTCCTTTGGGTGCCTCAAAGTCCCTGAGAGTTGTTGAATCACCCTGGTCCTCCTCTGCTCTGTATGGCATCTTCACAGAGCCTCATCTTCTTAGAGCTCTCTGTTAGCCTGTCCTTCCTTTCCCTTTACCAGGACAGTAGTGACTAGTCTCATATACCTCCCCAATTCCCAGTTGTGCCCCATTTCCCTGCACTTAAAAACCAGGCAGCCCAACCCTTCCTAACTCCACCTGCTCTGATGCAGATGCACCAGTGGGATGCATGCTACATCCCACGGGGGAGTTCCAGATCCCAGAAGCTTCCTTGAGGCAAGGGAACATTTGTTGCCCAGGCCTCGTCAGTGATTTTGCCCAGTGCAAAATTTCTGAGTGGACCCAGTAACAAAGGTATAGGTGCTTGATATAAATGCATGATCATCCCCCCATTACCCCACATGCCTTCAATTCCCTTCCCTTTCATTGTGATCGCCCCTGTGTCAAATGTTAGCCTGTAAGTCCCTGAGGCCTGGGGTCTGCTCTCTTGTTCTTTATAAGATTCACAGTGATACTGTTGGAGTTGGCACAACTCCATCTGCTGTCTAGAGGGGGCAGTCTGATGTCCGAAGGGGGCACAATGTGATGTCCTGTGACTCAGACCTTTCTTACCTGTCCTCTCTGTGAGTCCTGCGGGGTTGTGGCCTTGAAATTATTTCCTTCCCTTCTCCTCTGAGTACGTCCCCTTTTTGTCCTCTGACCACCAAGCTGATAAGATGTGCATACCAAGGGCACTGATGCCTCCACTATCACTCCATGCATGGCGATGCAGCTATAGGGCGTTGCCTTCTTAGTTGTACCTCTCATCCTAATCAGACACTGTAGATATGCACTGGATGGAACTGTGAGTAAACCTTTCTGTTTGCATCTTTTTGCAAACCTCTGCCTCATGTGTCTTTTGTTAATAGCAGTCAGCCTAGGTGTGGGAGGTCCCTGTGAGGTGATGTCCTAAGGGGGAATCTGCTGCTTTCCCTACTCTGCTTTCCCACATCACCAATAAGAAATTTCCAATAGATACTGATGTCCCTTCTTTGGTGGGATGACCCTTGCAGATCCTTGTGTCCTGCCAATGGATGAGGGCTCGTGCCTGCAGTACACGGTTCTCTGGTATTATCACCCAGAAGACAACAACTGTCGGCCATTCCTATTTGGAGGCTGTGGCGGGAATGCAAACCAGTTTCCATCAAAGCGGCAATGTGAGCTGTGGTGCAAGAGAATGACAGGTGAGGTGGGTGAACCTGAGACTAGGAAGAGCACAAAATATTCTTCTGGATATGCTCATTGCCTGTCTGTTGGGAGTTGTTCCGTAGGGAGTGTTGAACACGCACACTTATGCGCTGCCTGGAGTGCTACAGTACCCCAAAAGCATTACCACTCCTGCCTGCTGGCAATACAAATGGACCCTGTCTTTATTTTGCTGTACAATATGTTTTCATTTTACAAGGCCTGTTAAACCAAAGGTGGGGTGGCATGCAGTGCAGCGGGCGGGCTTTCACCATTACGCAACAGAACGCAGCGATCGCGCTGCCGCTCACCCGGAAGACACGCCCAGCGTACCGGTAGGCTGACACTACTGGTGACATGGCTCTATGATCTGCAAAACATAATGCTGGAGGAAGGCTGCCACAAGTGACTACTGAGAGTGCTTGTTGGGACCTCTACCCAGCCCAGGGACAAACAGAGCCCCGAGTGCACCCATGGCAGGGCGATGAAACCGCGCCCCCAGCACATCGCCCCACCCCCGTACATCGCCCAGCCATGCCTCCCTGCACCTGGAATAGCTCCATTTTGGAGTGGAACGGATGCCAGGGAGGGAGGGAGGGCCAGACAGCGCACGGGTTAGTCCACGGACTCCACACAATGGCGCCCCACCGCTGCTGGCGCCCATGGCTCACACCACCCCAGGCTACACCCTTCCTCTGCCTCTGACCCAGCCGCCCCAGCACAGAATCTTTTTGGCAGTGACTTTCATAAATGAATTGTGTGCAAAGCAGTTCACCACAGCTGGGGATCTGGTACTGCGCTCATTCTCTTATGAATCGCATCCATGCCTCCTGGTCCTGAAAACTGTTCTCAAACGCCCTGCTGAGCTGTCATTGCCTCACTGAAAATCTGTTGGGTTAAGTGCTAACACAGGTGCCCTAGTTATCCCACCCCCAATTCCCCCAACCCTTCCGGGCTGGCAGGCGCCAATGCATAGAGAGAGGAAATTGGATGCTGCTGACAATGAAACTGGCCATGCTGGCTGCTGCTCAGCCCCTTGGCTACTGTTTCGATGAGCACACAGTGTCATTCTCCTCTTTGCCATAGAACTCCCTGAACTTCCATGCGGGTGTCAATATGACACTTGCTCTGTAGTTGGTCTCCTCCTTCTGTACAAGTAAGAGGTGAATCACATTTGGGTAGAGAGTTGGAAAAAGTTCTGAATTAGTAAGAAGTTTGCAGCAGCACTGACTTGAAACAAGGTTCTGTGAACATCTCACCCCTGAGCCATGGCATGAAATTCTTCTAACTTCGGTTGACATTTCTGCAGACTCTTCCAAATGTGCCTCAAAGTGCACTAAATTTGGCATAAAGGGAACACTTTGGCAATGTGCAAATCCTCTCCAGGTAGATTAGATGCACTTTTTTTCAAATGCAGTGCTTATTGTGGGGAAGGGTCCAACCCAGTGGTGGGATTCAGGGGGTTCGCCCAGGTTCTATAGAACTGGTTGTTAAATGGCCGGGCCCCGCCCACTCGCTTACCTCGGCTGGCTTCAGGTTTTTTTTTTGCTCCGACTATGACATCATAGAACCGGTTGTTAATTTATTTGAATCCCACCACTGGTCCAACCTCAATGGTAAAGTTCTTGGTTTGCTTGCAGAAGGGCCCAAGGTCAATCCCTGGAAGCTCCAAACAAAGGTAACATGCCAGGGATCCTGCTCTGGGGAAAGAACCATGAAATGCTGCTACCAGCCACAGTAAACAGTACCGATGATTTGAGTCCACCTAAAAGCAGTTGCATATAGTTTGACCTGGGTATCTGTGGGAGTTCCATTCCAAAACTCCCTACAGATACCAAAATACTAGATGGGCCTTTCAGTTTTTCTTATAAACATACAGATGCCACTTTGGCATTCATGGATCCGACATCCACAGACTTAACTCACCACGAATGCCAGCAGATTCCGAGGTAGCCATTTAAATGCCTTCAAAAAAGAAAAAAAGTGCAAAAATAGCATTTCTTACCTTCACTTGGAAACTGTGCACACAAAGGTAAGAAATGCTACTTCGGTGCTTCCCCCCCCCTTTTTTTGAAGGCATTTAAATGACGACTCCTGTATCTGCTGGCATCTGCAATGAGTTAAATCTGTGGATGCTAGCTGTGGATTCTGAGGTCGCACCTGTATGTTTACAAGAAAAACCAAAGGCCCATTTAGTCAGACAGTCACATTGGTCAAGCAGGCACTTCCAGGAAGCTCATAAACAAGGCACGAAGGCAGCAGCCTTCCATTGCTGATTCCCCTCCATCAACAGAAGCAGATGAATATGGATGCTAATCGCCTTTGATAGACCTCTCCTCCATGGATTTGTCTGATCCTCTTTTCAAGCCATGTAAGGTCCACTAGTGACCATCACCACATATCTTGTGGCAGCAAATTCCCCGAATTAATTTTGCATTTTGCAAAGTACTGTAGTGTCTTTGATTTGACCTGAATCCATTGTATAATGGGTGAGCTGTAATAGTTGCTGGGAATTCAAATGTTCTGCACGTTAAACTCCATGACACTTCCCACCCCCAACACCTCAAGTGATGGCATCTCTTCTTCTTTTTGCCAACTTGAAACACACTCTGTGTTTGTTTGTTTGTTTGTTTGTTTGTTTTCCTTTCCTTGGTTCTGGAAATCTGCTGCAGGAAGGTAACCTGGGAAGTGAAGAGGCAGTAGTGGAAAAAGGCAGAACCCAGCCATCTCCAGGACTGTACAAATGACGGAGGAATGATTTAGCACAAGCTGGATTTTGGCAACTTACCTGTTCTGTGAACAAAAAATAAACCCATTCAGATAGACGATGGCATTGTTTTGGTTGGTTTATGTGACACCTGCCACATTCAGGGACTTTCCTTAGGCTCCTGAAAACCCTACATGCAAACCAAGAGCTCAGCCCAGTCAAAGAACTTACAGAGCACTCTGACCCTTGAGCCCTGGACCCCGAGGTGGTCTCCAGCTGGCTCCTAACATGAGCTGGATAGATGGCAGGCCACTGCAGCCTGCCTGTTCCAGCATAGGTTAGGATTGCACCCGTAGTCACCGCTGCTCTTTTCAATATGGAGGTCCAATAAAACTGTTGTTTAAATTATATTGGCTAGTAAATGTTACTAGTAGACAAGTAGATTTTGCTCTGTAAAAATAAATTTTGGTAATCTGGAAAGATACCTTGAAATTGTTCCTGTGAGAACATTGAGCACACAATCCTCACCTGGAGTTAGGCTGGCACAATTAGGCCAGCAAATTTTGACCAGCAGCAGGGCCACCGTAAAGCATGTTTGGACCACTCTCGGAGTCAGGGAGGATGGCTCACATTTTTGAGCTGGCCTCTCTGACTCCAAAAGAGGTCCAAACATACTTTACGGTGTCCCTTGTGCCAGCCAAACTTTGTTGGCCTAACTCCTGGTTAGAATTGCATTCTGTGTCTAGTTCAATTTTAACACCCCTTGGAATTTTAAACATTTGGGTCTGAGTGTGCTAACTCAGAGCTTTATCACCTTAGGTGAGACTCTTATGAACTTAGAGCCTTATGGACTTGAATCCTATTGAATTCAGTGGATTGGGTGGTGCATCAATCTTCTATGGATCTGAAGATCCACTTTCCTCAAGCAGGATACCTGATCTATGACACACAGCTCCAATGAATTTAACAGGGAGAATCTATCAGAAATATATCTAATATGGAATGTTTATATGATTGATTTACTATCTCAAGGCAAGGGCAGAGCTGAAATATTATAGGACTGTTTCTTCTGGTTTCTCTATTACTGCATATCTTTGAAAATGTCAGGCTGCTGTAATTGAGTTTCTTGAGTTTATTCAATTGCTGTGCAGAGGAAGATGTGTAGGTCCACAGTCATCAAGAGGGGGGCAAGTTATTTGAGCGTATCGCTCTGCAGAGAGCCCCGGGCCTTTTGATGGAGGCAATTTTGATTCCATAGATAGTTTAATATACTGTGACTCTCTTAAAGAGAGACTGACAAACATTATCTCTTCCTTGAACTGTGCGGTAACAAAAGCAAAAAGACTGGGCTCAAGACAGCGGCTCAATTTCGCAGTGCTTTTCTCTTCGTTTCATCTATTATTTCAACCCTAGCTAGACTTACCAGCAAGGCCCAGGAGGACTCTCATTAAGATTGCCATTTTGGAGTCCCTGCTAGAATGGGCTAAGACCATAGCATTACGTAGCCAATCGGATTTGGCTAGGTTATTATTATGGCTCTGAAAGCATGTGAAATTAATGGTACACAAGAAGGCATTTTTGCTAGGAGTCTGAAAAGTTGTCAAACAGAGTGGTGCTCTGCAATGCTGCTGAAAAGGTTCACAGGGAGAGGAACCGAGTGGGCCAACAGCGCAATCCTATCCCCTGCCTAAGCTGGTGCAGCCATCCCTGTGCCAGCTCAGTGTATCGCATGAGAGACACAGAACATGTTTGTGACTATTTGTAAGCTGGCAGTACTGGCCCATTGCATCCAGGACCGCATCCCAGTGCTGCATCCAGGAGCAGTGCCAGCCAGCACAGGTATGGTTGGCCGGATATCAGGAAGAAATTCCTGATGGTGAGGGTGGTTTGGCAATGGAATAGATTGTCGAGGGAGGTAGTGGATTCTCCCTCACTGAATATCTTCAAGCAGAGGCTTGACAGGCACCTACTGGAGATGCTCTTGGAGGATTCCCTCAAGGTGGGGGTTGGACTAGATGACCTTATAGGTACCTATGACTCTATGGTTTTTGAAGAGGTGATTTCAGAAGGAAAATGGCATAAGAGGAAAGCATTGATCTTCTCCTCCCTACACACCTCAACCCCAATCCCGCTCAGGCCCGCCATGGCTTTGGGGGGTTAAAAGAAGAGGCACTGCTGCTTAGAAGCACACCTCTTCTGCATGCATACATGAGCCCCTCTAGTCTGAGAGCATGAGACCAAGGCACCATCCACATTGTCAGAGAGCTTAACCATCTCACTTCCCCGAGAAAGGCAGAAAGCCATGTAATTTGCTCCCCTCCCTTGTCCTTGTCTCAGTGCCTGACATGCAATTCATCTAATCAGAGTTCGCTTTGAACCAGCAATCAAAAGGTGATCATGTTGCTTGGGATAGTGTCATGTTCTCTCCAGCATCCGTCAAGCCCTGCAAAATCACCATCCCGTCCACCCCTCCGCACAGCAGTCACTTGAGCATGTTCCAGCCAGAGCCTTCCCTGCCATTACACTGGGTGCTGACGATGCCAGGAGAAATTACTCCATCAAGCTGTCCGAGTGAGCCATACTGTCAAATGATGATACATTTTCCCTTCGCAGGATGAAAAATTATTCACTGCCATGATGAGATACGTTCAGTTGAGAAGTTCAGTTCCCTCTCATTCTTCGTGCAGAGACCCTTGAAACACAAATGCAATTTGTTGCAGTGCCTTCACATAGCAGAATTAACCAGAATTTTAAATTTAAAAGTCTGAGAAATGGAATTTCTCCTCTATTCTCTTCTCAATTCTGTTTAGACTATTGGACAAGAGAAAAGATGTTCTCCATACTTGATGACTACAACAATCTCTCAATCTCTTTCACTCACACACACACACACTCGGCTACGCTTTTTACTTAGGCAGATAAGAAGAAGAAAAATGTGCCAGCAATATTCCATTTATTAGTTCAGTAAGACAAAAACCTGTTCCCCAAGACCAATATTCTGGCCTAGTTTGAAACTTCATGCTTTATTAAAAGATCTAGCTCATTTCATCCCAAACTTGTTGTAGAGGTGGCAGGTTCTAAAATACATAAAACTGGAAAAATGGAATTCTGAAGTATCACAAACAAATCTAAAGGAATAGTAGTGTGCTGTCTATGCACATTTTGTCAAAAGTAAGTCCAACTGCACTCAATGGAAGTGCACACTTTGAGAGCACACGTTGAGAAACGCTGGCCTAGACATTGAATATATGACACTAAGCACATGTCTCAATTTGCCTCCCATTGAGCCTGATACAGAGACAGAACCTGAGCACTCCTGGTGAAGGAGAAGCCCTGGTACTCTTCTCCCCCCTGACTGAATCTTAGGGTTTAGTCTTAAAGTATCAGGATTCAGCCAAAACATATTTTGCCCTCCCCTGCTGCCCAGCCTCCATAGTAATATGGTCTTGGGACAGGAGCAGGTGATTTCCAGTCCCAAGATGTACCCAGTTTCAGCCTCTCAAGCAGGAAAAGGTGCTGAGCAGAAAGAAAGTTGCTGTTAGTCAGTGCAGCCAATGCCACGATGGACCCGTGGTCTGACTCGCAATAAGGCCGCTTCAGCTGTTCCTGCACAATCAAGAAAGAGGGCTGCGAGCTGTGCTCTCTCTGGGTGTGCAGTGGTGCAATTGTGCATCTCCCAGCTGAGCTCCGTGCAGTGTCGAAGGTGGCATCATGAAGACGCAAAGCAGTGAAGTCACAAAGCCACACAGCTGGCACAGACCGCTTAGAGTCTGTAAGGATAGGCAGCATGTTTCCACCCTGGCCTGAGAACAACCAAACCCGCCTAGAGGAGAACTTGTCATTAGTATGAATTACTGACTTTTCTCTGTTCCACACTAACTTAGGATTCCTTCATCTGAACAGGCTTCTGTGTTCTCTAGAATGGCAAAACTGCCTCATTTGTCTTTCATTATCCACTTCTGTAACATCAAGGCAAACATTCTGTGGCCCTCTCCTCCACAGATACACTCTCTTGTCATGTATCTCAACAGTCTCTTTCTGCTCATGACACCACCACCCCATAGCATTGCTGGTATTGTGCGAAAGTGAAGAGTTACGAAAGGTCGTTTTAATCCATTATCTGCTTAGATCAGCCTTGCTAGACGTTGTGCTGTTTTTCCAATGAGCAACCGGAGGAACATTAACTCCAGAAACAGATGCAAGATAATTGTGCATGCCCATATCATGAATCCATGACCTGGGTTGTAACTTGGATGCCGTGGGAGATAATTAGATAAGAGACAGAGGAATTAAATTATCCAACCAAAAGGCTGTATTCAGAGCACTTTCCAAGAACAGCATTTAGATCTGAGTCCTGAAGCCTGGTCCAATAATCAGAAACCTGAAATGGAGTCCAGGGGCGAGTGGGCAGCTGGCAATGTCAGGTGCCTCTGGCAGCTCACAAGGAGGAAAGGTCAACACTGGCCAGAAGGAGACCTCAAAAGGCAAGGAACACTAAGGGGGACAGTTGCATAGGTGAGGGGGATCACAGGACCCTGAGCGATACTCCGTGGGGGAAGACGATGCTGCCCCCACTACTGACACTGCGGTCCTACCCAACTCACTGGCAACCGTGCCCCCTCCGAATGTGACTAGAGTTGTGCTCCGGCCATGTCTGGAGGATGTTCTGAGGGCTGGAGAGGTTGCATGTGGTGATTTTCGACCTTCCGGAACTTTCTGGAGGCTCAACTCTGGTTGTGTTATGAGACGTAAGTGGGCAGCCCTGGAAGGTGTGACCCATGGTGGCACCCCTTCCAGCCACACCACTGACGGGGAAAGGGGCAGACCAAGAGGAATGAGAGAGATGCTGCCAAGGTCCTGGGACTGGGGGAGACAGTGGGCAGGCATAGATCTTCAGAGGCACCACTCACTAGCCCATGACCCCAAATGGCCACTGCACCCTGCCCACAAGCCAAAGAATGATGATGTCAGTTGGAAAAAAATAGCAGAATGGGGGTGCGGGACCAAAGAGATTGCTTGAGACTTTAACAACTGACAGCAATGATTCTCAAATGCATGCACCCACAAACCACCTTCAACATGTTGCTCAGCAACCTGGAAGTGTTGGTGATGTCATCATCACATCACCACAAACACTTGCAGGTTGCCACACTTCTGCATTTTTATGTAACAATCCCATCTTCAGAGTGTGTTCTCACACATAAGTGTGTTTTTATCTGCGAGAACACAACGCGACTTGGCCTGGAGCTGCAGACCGCTTAGCAGTCTTCGGCCCACTGTGGGCCGCATCCTTGCTGACAAAAACAGACTCATTAGCAAGAACATGCACTGGATGTGGGACTTTCTCATTTAAAAATGCAAAAGCTCAGCAACCCAGAAGTGTGGGTGATTCTGGGTGGCATTCCACAACCACCAAAAATTGGGTCGCGACTCACAGTCTGAGTAATGCTGCCTAATAGTATCCTGGAAGTGAGCATACTAGTGAGTAATACGAAGCGAACATATTAATTGCACATACTGGTGGCACATCAGTTTGTATGCAAAACTGGGCCACCACGAACATGGTGCTTAGGTGTGCAGAAAGAGATACAGATCATGTGTAAATGCAAAGAATCTTTAAAGACCTGTCTCTTGCTCCTCTGTTTCCACATCATTCAAAATTTTACAATCCTTTTTCCTAAACTACACAGACCATCTGTCCCCATCTGACGCTTCCTACATGATGGGGCTCTTCCCAGTTGCAGCCCCAAGGTCATGGGACTCCCACCCCTCATTTGGGCCCTCCTCTGGTTGGCAGTCTTCTGTCACCTGGTTATCACCTTTTCATAAAGGCAAGTATTTAAGTTGATGCACCCAGAAGGTTATTCTTTCCTGCTCCCCGTATTGGTTTCAGTTGCCGTTGGTTAGATTTTGGTGTATGAATAGTTCCAATTTAACTTGTTGCTGGTTTTTTTTATTTATAATTTTCACCTTTTGATTATTTTATTGATTGCTGCACTTTTTTCAGCACCATGTAAGCCATCTTGAGAGGCAAAAGGTGGAGTAAAGGCCCCTAGAGAAAGAAATCTGAATGAAAGAATCCCCAGATGCTTTTGCTTTCCGTGTAGGAAAAGTGCTCTGACTCCATCATTCTAGTCACTTTTTTCTGTACTTTTTCTGACTTTATGATACCCTTACTCAGATGGAGAAGGATGGCCAAATAAATACACACTTATTAGAAGAAAGTGACATCATGTTCTCCTGTTGTAGGCTTGGGGCTAAAGGGCTGTTCTGGGTGAAGGCCATTGATGTTGGAGACTGCACTTTGTGGGGGACATCACCGTTGTCCAGCATTGCCAACCCTTATGATTTCATTAAACTGAAATCATGTCCTAATAAAATTCCTACCTCTCTGGATTTACATTCAAAGGCCCACGATCACTTCCTCTTTTTCATATATACAGAAGTGAGATGGTGGGGGAGGAGAGGAGAGGAGGTGTTTCCATAGAGAGAATAAAAAACCACCACCCCTTCTCTTACAACAATCTAAGGCAAGGCAAAGTGAAGTTCAGGTTAGCGTGCCTGATGCCGTTCCTTTCATCCTGAGAGGGCTGCTTTGCAAGAGTGACTGAGACGGCTTTTGCACTCCTGGCTACAAGGCAAGATCAAAAGGTAGGTGAATTTTGCTCGCATGATTTCAGGCAAAAGCACAGGTGGACTTTGCTCACAGGAAAGTCTAAATATTTTAGCAGTGCTCACAGGCAGCAGGGTTTCCAGAACAGCAGAGGAGCCAGAGTTTTATACTGGAGAAGCATCTACGTACACATATGAAAATACTCCACATTACCTTCTTTCATCTTTGGAGTTGCAAAAAATGATTTATTTTGGAGCACTGAATGCAATTTGTTAGATGGACTGTGACTGATTCAAGAAAAGAACCTTTGAGATACAAGACAGAGTGAATCAGGAAGCTCACAGGTGAGTTCCAGGGATGGTAAAGCATCCCGAAAGCAAATGGATGGTGAGGAAACTGGAGTGGAAAGTTGTCAGCCCAAAGGAAGGTTTGGTGGCTATGTGGATAAGACTGTGAAGAGGGGTGGAGGGTAGAGAAATGTCATCCACTGAAGATAGCCGAGCAAGCCTTGTTGAAAAGGCAGGCAGGCAGGTTCAGATTCAAAGCACTGGAGTGAGAGGGGGGCTTGAACATAGTTCAGTGAGACCTTGTCCTCTTTGAAAGGGAGCTGTGCTCAGTGGGAGCAGGACAACCTCACAGGTCCATGTTGTGTGTGCTGACCCACTACTACTTCTGCTGGATCTGGCTAGGCAGCTTCCTTTTCCAAGCGCTTTCAGAGAGAGTTGGAAACTTTCGGATGGGCTGCCATCGTTTCTCAGGATGCACCCGTGCCTTTCTTTTTGGTCCCACCAGAAGGCAACAAGTCTTGCAGCAAAATGGAAGAGCGCAGGTTGGGGTGAGGAGGCTGCCACCATGATATCACCTTCCAATATCAGGAGGGAAAGAAACCGTCCTGGCTGTCTCCAGGCAAAGCTCAGTGTGCAGACAGTGTTTGCCTTGCTTAGGAATGCTTAGTTTAAGAAAGAGATGCTTTAGGGGGAGGCATGATAAAGTGCATGTGTGGCATGAAGAAAGGGAACAGGAAGAGGCATTTCTTCCTCTCTCATAACTACTTGAGGGTCACCCAAAGAAGAGTTCAGAAGTCCAGGGCAGACAGCCAGATAATCCTTCACACAGGGAGTAATTAACATGCGGCATTCACTGCCACAAGGTGTGGTGAGGGTCCCCAGCCTAGACTAGTGGTCCCCAAATGGGAATCCAGGACCCATCAGTGGGGTGCAACCCAATTTTTGGTGGGTCACGTTCATGGAGGAAGTGCACCCTAAGCTGCTCCAATTAGCTTTGAAAGCAAACTGAATCTCCATATATTACGGGGAATTCAAATAGCCCTAAATAAGAGATGCCGCGGCACACGGAGCAGGGAAGGCTCTTGCCTTTGGGCCTTGCTTCTGGGCTTCTTGGAGGCATCTGGCTGGCCACTGTGACAAGGAGGATGCTGAAGCAGGTGGACCTTTGGTCTGATCCTATGTACTGGGTCAAGGCACACCAAGATGCTTTCCTCCTGGAAAGGACTGTTCCAGTGAAATGCATCAGGTGGACATCCGGTGGTGATAAATCATTAGTACAAGTAGCTGAGAAATGCACCAATGGGTTGTGCTCCCTTGTGTAAAGCAAGGGAATCCTGGCTACGCACCACTGAAATCACGACATGGGCTGCAATCTTATACCCACTTTCCTGGGAGTAAGCTCCATGGAACACAATGGGACTTACCTCTGAGTAGACGTCCATAGGCTTGTGATGTCATTTATGTCATGGACTTCAGTGGTGCTTAGAGAGGACCCGCCTTCTTTGGATACTGGACATTTCTTGTTCCTTCTGTGATTCTGACTTTAACTGGATAAATGTTTATGTCCAAAAATGTATTGGGGGTGGGGGGAAGCTAAATAAATATTGGAGTTTATATATTCTTCATCAGACAAAGAAGTGATAATTGTCACAATTCCAAATATGGTGGGTGGGTGGGTGAGTGAAAACTGGGGGATCAAGGCTGAGCAGAGACTTGATGAAAATATAAAAGCTTCAGACAGATGCAGGGCATTATGCTGAGGGAGAGGGTTAGTGGCATGATTACAGATGACATTTAACCGCAATGATATAAGCAGTAGTGTAGCTACAGGGGGCAGCACAGAAAGAACTGGAGGTCCTGCAATGTGCCGTTATACCAGATACACACTGGGACAGAGTGCCTATACCTTTAACCACTGCATAAAACAGGGAATGTTGCCAGCTGCAGCTTTCAAAACCCTTCCATGATGAGCTGCACCTGCCCAAATTCCTTCTTGTATACAGTGGTTAAAGGTATAAGCACTCCATCCCAGTTTATATCTGGTAGCCCTATGTACAAGCAGCCCTCCCACTTGCTGTCTAGAATGGCTCCCTCCAACGGCAAATGGAATGAGTCACTTACATGGTGCATTGTAGTGCCTGCAGTACTTACCATTTCCTCCCCCAGCTATGTGACTGGATACAACTTATGCAGCAGGAACCGTGCTACACTGGCCACTTACATATCTGGAACCAGATCCGAATACTGGCTAGAGCCTACATCAGTGATGGCAAACCTATGACACGCGTGTCAAAGGCGACACACCATGACGTTTTGGCTGGCACACCAGCATTCACCAACTCCTGACAACTGACTTTAATTTACTTGTATTTCATTTTTGTAATGAAATTATTTGATGTTTGATATTTCTTTATATAATACATAGCATCACACATAATTGGACTGTATTTTTTAAAAAATAAATGTGTAAAGAATAGTTTCTCTTTTGTTTGGGGGGTGGGTGACACACCAGCAGAGTCCAGTTAGGCATTTTCTGAATTTTTGACACACCAAGCCCAAAAGGTTCACCATCACTGCACTAAAGAAACATACCAACTTCCAGAGGGAGGAGGCATATGGCAGCAAAAATAACAGACAGCTTTCTAACATCTTAATATAAAGATATACTCTGAAATCCTGTACACAATTACCAGGGAGTAAATTCTATAGTAATGGGGCTTACTTCTGGATGTGCTCTAAGCACCTGACGTCACCCTGTACTTATCTGCATGATGCATACAGATATGGGGGTGGTGAAAGAGGAAAATATTGCCAAAGGTGGGGTCAAGAAGCTATGGAGTGGGACAGTAAGTGACCACGATGATTGGCAACAGCAGCAGGAGTTGATGAAGCAGTCTTCGTGGCTGTGTTCATGAACTCAAGTAGTGTCTTCCTATCAGGGTCTACACAGGTGGGCCAAACCAGGGACTCTAGATGCTTGCTCCTTGCAGCCCCACTAAGCCAGATGAATGGGTGATTTCCACGCCTTCTACTCAAAGCATCAGATGTGCCACATGTCAGGGTAAAATGTGCAAACGGGGGTCTGTGATCCTGCTTTTTATGATCTGTGGGCATACATTACTGGATTTGATGCCTGGGATAGTGTGTGTGTGTGGGGGGGTCACCTGAGCTGATGAGCAGCAATGAAATGGGTTGCTGCTTCACAGACTGCAGCTTCGGTGGTCCATAGGAACTGGTGATAACATACTGCTTCTATGACAACAATTTTTTCTTAGCATTTCTTTAACCCAAAGATTAATTGTCCTCTGTTGGGTTTTAAATCAGAGGACAGACTACTGCAGAGTAAGTAAGCAGCCAGGCAGGTCTTCAAAAATACATGAATGCAGGATATTGCCACGCCAAAGGATCTTCAGAACAGGGGCATTAAGCATGTCCCTATTTTCATCTATGCAATGTTGAGAGGATAGACAGTGTTAAGACTGATAAAAAGGAGAAAACACCAAACCGCATACAGCATTACGAATATACAAGCTATCATGCATAAGAGGAAGAATAGATTGCAAAGTCCACTTCAACCTATGCAGGGAACTACTTTCTTTAGTTTTGATTTAACCTTTGAGGACTAAACTACACACGGTTATTATCCGTCGTGAAAAATGTTTTACAGCAAAAGGCAGAGTAAAAAAGTTATCAGGAATAAATATGTTACATCACGTGCAACAGTATGCAAGACAAACCTAACGGACTATTTCTTTTCTGGAAAGCATCATCAGGAGGGAGCAAGAAGGCATGGAAATGTGCACTGGGGGCAATACTTAACCCTTTCCCAACCCACCGCTTTATTAATTTATGTATTTAGAAGACCTTTACCTTTTATCCCTCCTTTCCTTTGCAAGTGCAAATGCACAAGGTGGCTAACAAGGTAATATTGACATGAACAATAGAGAACACTTTTTTTAAAAAAAAGGAAGCAATGAAAAAGAAAAATAGGGGGCAATATCATTTTGGAGGAGGTAACTTCTAAAGCTAAGTAGTAAAGCCAAGTCTAATACGTTATTAAGTGTGGCTATTGCGACCCACTTCCGGGGGACACCCTCCCGGGGTTAATTTTTACCTTCCATGGGGGGGGGGGGTTGATAAAAAAAGGACGGGGCTCGTCTTGCTCATCAGCAGCCCAGGGCTGGCAAAGAGTGTGGGATGCTGCTGCGGCATCGCTTTCTGGGGCGGTGGGGGGGAGCGAACAGGCAGCGACACTCACTCTCAGCACTGTGCAAGGGGGACCCGCCGCTGGGAATGCTGAGCAGCTCCGCCCGAGCTAAGGGAACTGGCCTGCGAGCCCGGTGACCACGTCTGGCCTGCCTTGTGGCAGGGGACGTGGATGCAAATACAGCCCCCCCTCCAAGAGCCCTCTGAGGTCCAAATGGCAGGGGGAGGAGATGACACAGCACTGCATAGCCCAGGCAGGGCCGCAACCCCCTGTAACCCCAGAGGAAAAGGTGCACCGTTCCAAGAGAGATCCCTTCGGGTCCCCGTTTCATGAGCCCTTGCTTTTTTGAATCATCCCCAGGTGCCTTTCGCGCACATCCCTGCCTACTCAGAAATAAAAGGATAGGGTCCAAACCAGCATAAAGGGGGTGCTTTTCATACAGTATGTATACCAGTGGTCTTCGGAACTCTCCTCCACAATTGTGTTATGTGGTTAGCCTCCCAAAGCAGTCTCCCTTCGTGTGCAGCAGGCAGGCAACCGGTGGGGAAGGAACTTGCCAAAACTTCATTTTGCTTGTTTCCTTTCCTCTTCGTGTGGGCACCTGAGAATCTGCAAGCACTAAAGCAGCGATGGCGAACCTATGAACACTCGTGTCAAAGGCGACACACCACGACGCTTTGGCTGGCACACCAGCATTCACCAACTCCTGACAACAACTGACTTTAATTTACTTGTATTTCATTTTTGTAATGAAATTATTTGATGTTTGATATTTCTTTATATAATATATAGCATCACACACAATTGGACTGTATTTTTAAAAATAAATAAATGAATATGTAAAAAATAGTTTCTCTTTTGTTTGGGGGTGGGTGACACACCAGTAGAGTCAGGTTAGGCATTTTCTGAATTTTTGACACACCAAGCCCAAAAGGTTCGCCATCACTGGCCTACATCCTCAAAAACATGGGGAAACAGCCATTGTTTCTTTGTCCTGGTTCCCTGGATGTAACCTGAAATCTGTTTTTGTGCCTAACAGGGTCTCCCCTTATTAACAGTGCAATCCTCTGCTTGTTTGCTCAGAATTTGAATACCAGGGTATTCATAAGAACATAAGAAGAGCCCTGCTGGATCAGGCCAAAGGCCCATCTAGTCCAGCTTCCTGTATCTCACAGCGGCCCACCAGGTGCCCCAGGGAGGCATGTAACAACAAGATGCTTACATCCTGTTGCCACTCCCTTGCACCCCATTCAGCTGAGTTTATTCCCAAATACGAGTGCACTGGATTGCAGTCTCGGCCAAATCCTATCCAATTTTCCAGCCCTGGTATAGCCATACCAATGAGGTGTGTGTTGCATTCTGTGGTGGAGGGGGAGTTAGGGAGGCCTCTTCAAAGTAAGGGAATAGGTGATCGCTTACCTTGGGGCTGCATTGCTAGGGTTACCAGATACAAATTGGGACAGAGTGCCTATAACCACTGTATAGAAGAGGGAATTTTGGCAGGTGCTCCTTTTGAAACCCTTTCATGATGAGCTGCACGTGGCCAAATTGAGGAAGAATTCTGTAGAGCTCAAAAGCTTGCACATGACATTGTGACATTTTTGTTCATTCAAATAAAGGCATTTTCCTACCGTGGCTTTCAGATTTCTGCTAAGGGACCAAGAGGCAACATATGGTTTTTGTATATTTGCTAGGCTGTTTTCAAACTACACAGAATCCACTGGCTAGGAGAGAATAAGGGAAACTGCAACCATAATAATCCTGAATAGCTTATGTACCAGTAACTTGCACTAGGAGCAAATCAGTTCCATCTCAAGGCAATAGTAAAGAAATTGTACATCATGTAGCATCATGTCGATTGTAGCATCATGTCCATTGGGGATCTATGTATCTGGAATGGAAACCACAGAAACGTGCCTTCCAACATGGAAACAACATTATTAGTATTAGTATTATTAGACTTGACAAAAGACCATAAATGTTCAATAGGTGTTTCTCCGTGAGAATTAATTGCTCTGGTTTCTGGGTTCAGAGATCTATCTGGAATGTTTGGAATAGGGAACGGTATCAAGTTCAGGGAAGGGGACACATCCTATTCTCTCCCAGGTAAAGGGCTGGGCTGTGTGTGAAGGAGCAAAAGAAACATCTTAGAATGGATGGTGAGAGACACAGAGTTGAAGACAGATGTCATAACCACAAAGGAGGACACAATACCCCAAAATGTAGGACATTGCAGATGCCCAGATTAATCAGGAGATTCTCTGGGCAATCAGGGAAGGGAAGCTCTCTCAGCCTATCTTTCAGAATTGTTGATAACTACTATACTTAGACAATGGATGTGTAGACATTTGAAATTCCAAATGCAAAGAATTGTTTTCTCATCAGCTCACAGCTCTCCATTACTGTGTTTCATTATAGCCACTAGGTGGAGCCCCACTACAGTTCCGAGAACGCCCAGTAAAGAAAAGTGAGGCATTTATTTTTCCAAAACCATTAATCCTTAGAACACAGGATTCCTTCTTCACATTTTCTGTTATCAAAAATTGTAACTGCTTTCCAGTAATGTGGATAATACGATAATGGATCCACTTACATGAAACTTTAGCTTTCCTTTTAGGGTGCAATACGTATTGCTCATTCTGTCTTCGAGATGTTCTTTATTGTGATGACTTGAGTTTTGCAGTACCTCAGATAATGGAGCTCATTTAACCAAAGGTTATTCTGTGATAACTTTCAGCATGCAATATGAAGGGCTTTGAGGTGTAACATGCCCCCTCCCCCAGGTCACCTTTCTCCACCTCAGTTTCAAGCTATGGTTACCATGGTTTCTTCTCTAACTATGGAACAACACAATGAGACACTGTTACATGGGAGAAATAAAAATGGCAGCTGCTACCCATTGGAGCCCTGGGTCAAACTCTGTGTTAGGGTCGAACACCAACACAATTAACAAAACAGTACCTGGATGTCCCACCCCTAACACTATGGAATTATTAATGGCACTGGGAGAAGACAGACAAGCCTGCCTGCATAATTTTGTATGTCTCAATCATGTTCTCCCTCAGGCACCCCTTTTCTAGACTGAAGAGCCCCAAAGGCTCTGAAGTCCCACCTTTCCTCATAAGAGAGGTGTCCCAGCCCACTGATCATTTTGGTCACTCTCTTCTGCAACTTTTCTAGTTCAACTATATCCTTTTTGAGATGTGGCGACCAGAACTGTACATAATACTCCAGATGCAGCCTTACCACAGCTTTGTACAGTGGCAATGAAATGCCATTTTGTACAATGGCAATATTGTACAATGACAATATTGGCTGTTTTATTCTCAATCCCCTTTTTAATTGTCCCAAGCATGGAATTGGCCTTCACCACAGCTGCACACAGGGTTAACACTTTCATCAAGCTATCCACCAGCAGCCCAAGATCTCTCTCCTGAGCTGTCATAGACAGCTCAGAACCCATTAGCCTATATGTGAAGTTTTGGTTTTTTGCAACTATATGCATTACTTTACACGTACTTACATTGAAATGCATCTACAATATTGCCGCCCATTCTCCTAGTTTGGAGAGCGCCATCTGAAGCTCTTCAAAATCCCTTCTGGTTTTCACCACCCAGAAAAGTTTAGTGTCATTCACAAACTTGGCCACCTCACTACTTAGCCCTGTCTCCAGGTCATTTATGAACAAGTTGAAAAGCACCAGTCCCAGGACAGGTCCTTTGGGCACACCGCTTTTCACCCCTCCACTCTGAAAATTGTCCATTGATACCCACTCTATTTCCTGGCCCTCAACCAATTCTTAGAGTGCAATCCTAACCAACATGCCAGCACTGACAAAGTTGTGCCAATGGGGCATGTGCTGCATCCTCCAGTTGGAAGGGGGCAGTCATGGAGGCCTCCCCAAGGCAAGGGAATGTTTGTTCCCTTAACTCAGACTTGCATTGCCCTTACCCTGGTGCTGGAAAGTTGATTAGGATTGTGCCCTTAATCCATTAGAAGATGTACCCTCTTATTCCCTAACTGTGAAATTTTCTCAGCAGCCTTTGGTTAGGGATTGTGTCAAACACTTTCACACGCCTGTTGAACTTTTCAAAGAGTTCTAAAAGGTTTGTGAGGCAAGACCTACCCTTACAGAAGCCATGCCAATTCTCCTTCAAGGTTTTAGTGTCAGATTCGCTTGGTACTCTTCCCCTGACACGCATGGCGAAACAGATCACAGCATGGTAACTGTTCCCCAACAGCTCAGTAATTCACATCCCTAAACAGGTTCTGAGTACCAGACAATATTAAATCCAGAGTTGCCTGTCCTCTGGTGGGCTCCATGACAAGTTGCTCCAAAGCACAGCCACTTCCCATGTCAAGAATCCCGTCTTTTTTTTATTTTACCAGAGCCAGTCTGACCAGTCAATATGAGGATAATTGAAGTCCCCCATGATCACAACCCTCTCCCGCCTCTACACCTCCTTGTCATTTCAAGGTTGCCTTCAAGTCTTTGATCTGGGAGATGATAGCATGCCCTTCAGCTTACGTGCAGTGGGCATCCTGGCATGGGTCTCGGACCCCCAAGGCCCTACCTGTGACATTGCTCCTGATTTGGAGGGTCCGTCTTGGCTCAGCCCTCACGATGACGCGACTTGTACGTGAAATCAGCCTCTGCCAGTTTGCATTGGGTCCTTCAACTGTGTTGACATATGTGCTCTCTCTTACCTTCTCCAGTAGCCCAGAGTGGAACTATGACTCATCCCAGACTCCTGCTCCTTCTGCTGATCCCGTTCGCTACTCGGACAGGCCTCTCCCTCAAGTTGTACAAGGCCGAATCCATCTTCAGCTGCATCAACACTGCCCTCTCAGAGGCCAAGGGCCTCACTGGTGAGAATTCCCTCCTGGAAAAGAGGAGCTTCAAGTACCCACTGCCTGAGGGCACATCCTCCAATGATGACAAAGAGGAAGCTGAGGCAGAGGAGGAGGAGAAGGAGAAAAGGACATTCCCAGCGGTCACCCGCTATAAATACCTCGCCCAAGCACAGGGGAAGGGGAAGGTGTATCAAGGCCAGACCAAGAGTGACCGACGCACCAAATTCACTCTCTCCCTAGACGTCCCAACCAATCTCATGAACATCCTCTTCGACATTGCCAAGGCCAAGAACCTGAGGGCAAAGGCAGCTGCCAATGCTCAGCTGATGGCGCAAATTGGCCGGAGGAAGTGATGAGGGTGGGGGAGGGAGGGAATGAAGCTAAAGCTGAGCCGAGGCTGAGCAGCTGCGGGGGGGGGGGGGGGGGAAGGAGGCTTGGCTTTCTGCCTTCCCTTCCTCAAGATCCCCAGAGACGGAACTCTGCCTGTTGTACTAAATTATATAAGTGCTGTATATTTTCAACCTTCAAAACTGCATCACATTCATACTTCTTTCCCTTTCCTCTCAGTTCTCCTCAGTGAAACCTGTGCTAAGGGGAACTACTACATCTGAGATTCTCATGAGAAATGAGGGGGGGAAAGGTTGTTCATTTTACATAGTGCAGGCCCCAATTAAAGCAAATTCTCTTGAGTTCCTAATTCTTCTTATTTTTCTTCCATACTCTACTGGACTGTGAGTGTAGTCTCCACTATATTTGCCTCAGCAAAACTTAATTGGGGAATAAGTGAAAGATTCTGAGGCATTTGCTAGGCCTAGACAAACCGCTGGAGGCCTTTCTGAATTATTTCCAGCTAACGACAAATATTCTATTGTTCCTTCCTGTGTATTCTAACCAGAAATTGCAAACAAAGCAGGAACTTCAGTTCTGGTTTATTTGCAAACTCTTGTTAGAATAAGCCAGAGCCACCTAGGTCAGTTGTCATGACAGAAGCCTGAAGAGTCCAATCAGGATTGAAAGTACATAGAATCATTTCTCCCTCACATAAAAGGGAGTGGAAAGCATGCCTATCCAAGGCCAGGGTCTTTGTACAAAATGAGGATTCAATCCTGACTCTTAACAATGTCAGAAGCAGCCCACAATATCACTAGTTACATACAAGGTGCCTTATAAATAGTAGTTATTATTAAGGTGCCTAAAAAAACCCTACCAGATAATGTACAAAAATTAGAAGACAGACTGAGCTCCTCACAGGCTTACAATCAAATCAATGTTTTCCATTTCATATTTTCAAAAATGGTGAAAATAATGGCACTTTTGAAGAACGTGTAATGGAAGTGCAATATGGTAATTGACACGTCTAAGAACAGGCCTAGAGAGGCGTTCATACTCCATAGGTCCTATCCTGTGCTTGTTGATCCCTGCCAGCTTTGCCTAGATGAGAGTGAGAGTCAAGCTGGCGGGGAACACTCTCATTTGTCGATTCACATTTGTGTCCTCTGCTCAAAATCCGTGTTTTAAATTTGTATAGTGAAGACCACCCCAAGAGTCATCGTATGAATACTTAAAAAAAGAAAAGAGGACTTTTCTTACTGATTTTTAGCTTTACATTTGGATTACATATTCCAGTTAGGGAACAGATTTCATATTTGGTGTAGTGTATGCCTGTGTGTGAGAACGAAATAATAGAATCAGAGTTGGAAGGGGACTTCCAAGGCCTTCTAGTCCAACTCTCTGCTTGCAACAGGATAGCCCTCTCCAGTGCATCTCCAAAAAGTCCTCCAGCAAGAGGGAACCAGAAATGGATGAGGCAGGCGGCAGGGGGGTATTGTAAGGGCAAGTGGGAGGGGAGTTGACTGAGGTGGAATCAGTGATGTCATGCAGGGGGAACGTGGGGGAACTCAGTTCCACTAGTTAAAATTAGGACTGACTCCACCCACTTCACTCCCCCCCTCCCCCCTCCCAATTCCTCTGCAAAGAGCTTTTCTTCTTGGTTGGCCGGCACTCAGAGGGTTAAAGGGAACGATTCCTAGGGGGGGCGAAGGCAGTGATGTCATTCAGGGGGAATGGACCATAATGGGCGTTCCGGATCCTAATGGGCTCCTTGGCTGGTTCCGGGTTCCCGACAAGTGCCAATCAAAAGTGAGTTCCTATTCCTACATCATTTGAATGACACCACTGGGTGGAATGCTCCCTGTTTGCAGTGCTCCAGTTGCTTCCCAGGCTTGCTGCGGGTGGGGGGGGGGGGGACACACTCAACATTGTAAGCAGAAAATGAATTGGACCCAACAACCCACCCTCTTCTCTAAACAGCTCTGAAATGGAGCCATTCTGAAAGCCGGAGGGGATGTCTGGAGGGACGCAGGCGATGTGATAATGTAGAGGGTGATGTTTCCACATCACCTGGCCCCGGGGGCCAGGATGCTCTGGGAAACTGCTGGGGAGAACCACTTCCCTCAGCAATCAGTTCCATTGTCAAACTGTTCATGTCATTAAGAATTTCTTCTGGCTGAAATCTCTCCCCCCACATACACACACAGCTTAAATCCAAATACTGTATGTGGATCGGTACAATGAAACATTCAAGTTTTATTTTGCCTTTCTTCCAAGGGGCTCCAAGCATTATGTATGATAGCGTATCATATAAGGCTCTTCCCCCTCATTGTTTCACAACTAACCCGTGAGGTAAGCTAGGGTAACACTGGCCCAAGGTCACCCAATAATCGGCCAAATTACATGTGACAGATCAGCTGGGCATGTGTCTGCTACATGCGCATGTAAAGCAGCTGTGGGGAGCAGGCTGCTGTTTACACAGAAAGAGGCATGTTAGGGAGGGAGAGAAGCAAGGTGGGAAGCAGGACAGCCATGTACACCCCCCCCCCGTCAGCATAGTGCATGGGGCAAGTGCCCCTCAAGCTCCACCCTACTTGCGCCTCTGGCTGCACTTGCATCTCCTCACACATAGGAGAATGGGCCTCAGTCTCCGCTGAGGGGCAAACGGAGAGGAACACGTATCACCAGAATGGTCCAGATCCAGTGAATGCAGCCCCCCAGAACATTTGAGAAGGCCCCCACTCCAAGCTGACAAGAAAAACATATAATATTGAAGCGTATGGAAAGCGAAACTGATCCACACATACACATTTATTCATGAGTAGGCAACTGCGCCTTGGTCTCCTGCAAAGGGCATGCTGAGAGAAACACAATGCCACCAGAATGGCCCAGATCTGATAAGTGCAGGCTGCAAGAGACACTAAAGAAGGGCACTCCCCCCCCCAAAGCTGGCAAGAAAATGTATTGAGCCCCATGGAAAATGAAACTGAGTCACTCAAGCACATTTACTCATGAGTAGGCAAATGAGCCTCAGCTCTTATTGAAGGTCAGGCAAAGGGGCACATCAGGCCACCAGAATGGACGCTGAGCTCAACAAACGCACCAGAAGCAACCATCCCCCATAATAGTAAAAAAAAGATTTAAAAAGGGACTTTTTTTGGCTCACAGAGGTGGATCCTGATATACTGTTATTTTAAAAAGTGGGCCCTGGAGCTAAAATGTTTGGGAACCACTGCCCTAGATGCCCAATACCGTAAGGCAGCAGTTCTCAAGCTTTTTAGAATCAGGACAAACATTTTAGAATGGCACTCGTGTTGGGTCCCACCAGAAGTTATGTCATTAACCTGGAAGTGATGTCATAGTCAGAAGTGACATCAACCTGTTGTGCCATCATTGTGACATAATCAAGTGACACTTCTGGAATGCAAACTGGCATTCCTGGACTGTAGCAATTGCACAAACATGAAACATCCCTGACAGAAAGCAAGATCAGGGCAAAATATTATGTAAATGCACTGAAAGCAGAACAAAAGTTTTAAAAAACTCACTTGAAAATTCAAGCTGTTAAAACTCACAAAAGGAATATAGCAAGTGTAAAGTCTGCAGCTTCCAAGATGACTGCTCCCAGTTTTGTGTGATTCACCTGACATCAGTTTGGTGTCCCAACCCACAGTTTGAGAAACACTGAAATACGGAAAATGTTTCGTAGCATGATAAAGTAGAACAACATTATTCAGTATCAATACACTGTTAAGGTAAACGATGAAAACATTTCAAAAATTCTGGCATCACTTAATAAGGTTTAACACCTCGAGTTTTAATTGCAAACTGTGAGCAGCTCTGTTGTTTCACCTCTTTTCTCACTTTTTTTTTAATCTTCTTTAGGACTAATATTCACAGTAATTTGGGACTAATATTCACATTATACAGCGAGTGTGTAATGCACATGCCTGGAAAGTGTTGGCATGAGCTACCCATCAGGCAGCGTGTCCCACACAAAGCAGGGTGCCTCTTCCTGAACTGTGCAGAGTCCTCTGAGAACCCTGAAGAGCACTTCCCCTAAAGCCTGCAGGAACACACCTGAGAAAGGGGGCCCTTTTTCGATCTCTGTCCTTCTCTGTTGCTAGAAGTCTTCCCATGGTTAAACTGGGTGGTAGACCTTGCCACCACAGAAGACTTGGACCTTTGTTTTCATCCCACTGTTCCCAGACCTTATACTGAAAAATCTTGGTATGGATGGTTTTAATATGTGCAGTATTGATAAGTGAACATAGCGATCATACGGATAAAGGAGAAATCAAGTAGGTTCAAAGTAAAGAAGGTAGATTTAGGCTGGACATGAAGAAGGTTTTCCTAACAGTAAGGACTGGAAAGCACTGGAAAGTCTGCCTAATACAGTTTTGGGCTCTCCATCATTGGAGGTTAAACAGAGGCTGAATGGTCACTTGTCAGGGATGGCATATTTGCCTGCACTGAGCAGAGGGTTAGACTAGATTACCTTCAAGGTACCTTCTTACTCTAACATTCTACTCCAGTCCCTTTTGGAATTTTCCATCCTTTCTTGAGGCTCCAAAGAGGAAGGGTGGGTGGCCGTTTGTGTGAAAAACAGGTAGGTTCATAGGAAGAAAGGTGTCTTTAAAAAGCCACATAGGTTCTAATTAAGAAACACATCAAAATGCGCTTAACACCCAGTTCAGTGGGTCTGGAGAGATTCCATAAACTGAACGGTTTTTCAAGGGGGCACCTCGTATTGCTGGAGTCTGACCATTCCCAGCCAGAGTAGTTTTGAAGCCATGTTGCAGGAAACTCAGAATGTTTGGGGGGGGGTCCTCATTGGGAGGAGCATTAACTGTGGACCTGCTTCTTTTGAAGGCAGCTTGCCCCGAGTACTTCCTGCACATGTGGAAAATATTTATCATTTTCTTCCATGGAAATTACAGTATACCCCAGGAGGTCTGATCCAAAACGGCAAGGTCACAGAATTTCTTTAATTTCTATCTCTTACCAGAAATCATTAATCCTGAGCTACATCTCACCAGTCCCAAGAGGTCCCATCACAAGCACAGTGTGCTGCATTCCAATTTCCAGATGTTCTCACTCTCAGTCTTTCATGCTCAGTTGTCTAAGGGAGTTCACTACTATAATTTTTAAAATAATTTTTAATTTAATTTATTTTTCCAAATCTCTATTAAAGGAGACTTGAGATCCTATCAAGTCTCAGTGGTGACTTGAACAGAAAAGCCATCAGTGCAAGAAGATGACACTATATGTCCTTCCTGCTTCACCTGAAGAGAGGAGCAAGTACATGTGGACAGATTCAGAGCTTGGGGTGAGACAGAGAGAAGAGAGGGCTGAAGGCACTTCTTAGGATGCAGGGACTGACCTCCTCTGTCTGGGGATCTGATGTGAGATAGTGAATTTGCTGCTTTGTAGTCAGATGCCTGCTATTTGACTTCCACTTATGTTCTCCCACTATACAGTACTTGCAAATACTGTACAGCAAATACTCCAAAAGGACCATTCATCTCTGATGCTCGCTCACCTCCCTAGGAATCACAGTCACCAATGACTTCTTTCCACTGTGGGAAACGGGGAACATGCAGCAGTATAGTCAGAGATGGGGCAAAAGGCACTACTTCTAGCAGACAAGGGAAAATACTGCTCTGGAACAGAAATGTTCCATGAGCTTGGAAATTTCTCCTGTTTCCTTCCAACATCCATTTGGTGCCATGGCCTTTCAAAACATCTGCTGAAGCTGTTAATCCATCCAACTCATGAAAAATCCCAAAGCAGTTAGCAATGAATTGTAACAACACAGAATTTCAAAGCAAATTAATCAAAACAAGTCAGAGAGCCAAGCAACCAAAACTCCAGCAGTAAACTCTAAATACCCCCAGCAGACCACCTTGACCCCGCATATGCCAAATGAAACAAGTGTCTTGAGTGTCTCTTAAAAGAGAGGGGGGATATCATGAATCTCCCAAAGTATAGAATTTCACACTCTACAGCAGCAACTTCCAACCACTGTGCCGTGACACATTGGGGTGCTGCAAATGGTCAGCAGGTGTGCAACCGGAGTTTGGGGATAATTTATTAGTAGGGCCATTGGGGGATGTGAGCACCTCAGCAGCAGTGCAATGCGCCTTGTCCAGTGTCAAAAACAGATGGTGTGCCTGTTCCACCCAACCCCTGGCCTTGCCCTTACAATTAATAGGAGTGAAGTGAAGCCAGGGGGCGGGCTTAGCGGCCATGTTGTTAGACCAGACCATGGGACCAGACCCATGCGTCAGCCATATTGTTAGACCAGACCCATGGCTTCAAGAATATGACGTCATGCCTTCTCCAGTGTATAAAAGCTTCTTGGTTCCACCAAATTCCCTGCCGGGCCTCCCCAAGGGCCTCAATGCCCACAACAGGCTAACTAATTTCCCCCCCAGAGTGGCCTCAGAGATAGGCAAGAGGGAGGGGGTTCTTTCACCCACTGGGCCTCCTCATTTCCAGCAGCTTCGCTTGGGATCACTGCCTGGTCAGCCTCCTCCAGACTGCCCTCATCACTGGCTTAGCTCCAAACTACCCTAAGTCTAGCACCAACAAACCCCACCAACAAACAAGCCCAAGCCACAACTGCCTCCTCCACTTGGTAGCTCCAGGGGTGCAGCAGACATACAACAACTCCCAATGGTTATTCCCACAATAACCTTACCTTCCTTTATCCAGTCTCCTTTCAGCCAGTCCATCCAACAGTCCTTCAGGCAGGCAGTCCAGCCAGCATTCCAGCATTCCATCACTCCAGCCCCTTCCCAGGTGCCCTTCTCCAGGACCTTTCCAGGGTCCTTTTCTCCACCTCCTGCCTCCAGCTTTATACTGAGGCCAGCCAATCTGTGTCTGTTGCTAGGCAGGCTTTGCCATCAGCCACTGCACCTGTGCTAACCTCCCTTCATAGCCAGAGCCCTTATCAGCCTGCAGCTGTGTTCCTGCTGCAGGAGTTCTGGGATTAACCCCATAATCCCTAGTTTACCTGGACAAGGGACCATTGCTGGTACCATTCCCTATCTCCTTGGGGTAGCTCCTGCCTTTTCCAATACAGTGCCTTTACTTGACAATTTTAGCATCTTGTCTGTGTGCCAAGATGAAAACAGGCTGAAAATTGGTAATGTTCATGTATGCTTCTTAGGGCACAAGAAGTTCTATCCAACTTTCTGTTGGGAGATAACACTGACTTGCATGTACGAGAAGAGGACAGTATGGAGTGATTCTCCAGCTGTTCCCTTTCAGTGGTCATTACAGGAAGTATGGCTTTTGACTTATTTCCTCTTCCTTTTTAGAGCATATAGTCTATTGCTTTTAGTTGTGGTTTTACAATACTTTCACGTATGCAGCAGCAGCAGCAGCAGCAGCAACCACCACCACCACCACCACCGGTGGCGGCTCTCTGAGTAGTAGGAACCCCTGACAATCAGATGTATTTATGAACTACCATGAAATGTAAGTAAAGTTTTCTTTTAACATGAACTTAGCCTCAGTCTCTTTTGTATTGTGCCTTATTAGTTGCAAGCAGCCTGGGTAAAGAACAGATTTTTTGCTAATTACTCTGTTGAGTTAGCCCTACATTAACACTTTCTAGTGCTGATGCAGCTGTGCCAATGGGGTGTGTGTTGCAGCTTGAGATGGGGAAACAGAGGGGAACAGTATTAAGGGTTTGGGAACATTTGCTCCCTTATCTCAGGGCTCATTTGGTACTGGAAAGCTTCTTAGGATTCGGCCCTTATTAGGGCTATGGTGCTGGGGCAAGGGATTATTAATCCTTTCTTCCTGTGCCGTTTTCTTAGCTGAAATCACTTGTGCTCCCAGCTGCATTGCCCATATCAAAACTCCACAGCAGGTCCAGTTGTGAATCTCCTACCATCTCTACAGTAACTTATCCTAGATTTTTGCAGCATGCTTTTAACTGAATAAAGCTGAACTGTATGAATTGGCAAGGTTGAGCAATGGCCCCGGGCCTTTGAGGTGGTGGTAGGGCTCCTGCAGTCTGCCAGTTCCTGATTTGACTCTTGTAGCCTTCTGAAAGGGGCAGGGGGGGGGTGAGAACAGCAGTGACCAGCTACCTTTCAAAGCTTATAAGTGTCACATCACTATTGTTGTTCAGTTGCTAAGTTGTGTCCAACTCTTCGCGACCCCATGCTTAAGCAGGATATTGTAGAGCTAGAAAAGGTGCAAAAAAAGCAACAGGAAAGGCTACAGCATTTGGGCTATTTTTAGCTTGAAAAAAACAGCATTAAGGGGGCCACTAGTCTTGCCCCAGGACCCTGAGATGATGCCAGACTCATCTTCTGCTTACCAGGCTCTTCTTCTGCAAGGCCTTGAAAAATAGAATGCTTCCCTTCTGGGTTCTCATCCTCCAGGAAACTGACACTCTGCCAGAACGTACAGCAGAATCAACACAGCTCTTCAAACAAAACTCAATTTATTTGCAAGGACTGGTAATTAGTAGCAATATTCCTCTCAATTAGTTCAGCCATGCAATATGGCTATGATAGTGCTCCATGATTTAGATCCTCTTCTAACTCTCCCCACAATGAATGGCTAGAAGCTGACCTAGCTAGCTAGCTAGCTAGATCTACCCCTGTTCTTTTGGGGAGAAGGAAGTCTAAACAAAACTGCCATTCTCACCATTTTTTAAATCAAAGGTGGAAGGAACTTCACATGATCATTGAATCCAACCCCTGAAAATCCATCTTGCAGAGCCAGGCAACCAATGCTATGTTGCACATTGCATGGGAAACTCTGCATAGAACAACCACCTGAATCAGGACCCTGAAACTTTTTTTTTCTCCAAGGAGGGGGTAGCATAATGAGGCTATACAAGTATGTCACTAATTTGGTATCCACGGTTTCAGTTACCCATGGATACCATAAAGGTAAAGGTTTCCCCACTAACCAAATGGTTTAGTTGTGACCGACTGTAGGGGGCAGTGCTCATCTCCGTTTGCTGGCGTTTATCCAAGGACAAGGTTCCATGCAGTGTTTCTACAGGGATGGCAAAGCTCTAAGTTTTGCAAGAAGCCTTACCTTGCAGTGGAAATCGCTCCTCTCCTGCACCGTTTTAGCCAATCTTGGCATTGCTTACTGGCTACAGCAGCAAGGGAGAGGAGGGATTAACATGACAGGGTAAGGCTTCTTGCAAAACTTAGAGCTTAGCCATCCCTGTAGAAATGCCTCTGGTTCCGTGGTCATGTGGCCGGCATGACTATATGCCATAGCGCATGGAATGCCGTTACCTTCCCACCGAAGAGGTACCTATTTATCTACTGGCATTTTTAGGTGCTTTCGAAGTGCTAGGTTGGCAGGAGCTGGGACAAGCAACGGGAGCTCATTCTGTCGCATGGTCTCAAACTGCCAGCCTTCTGGTCAATAAGCTCAGCAGTTTAACCCACAGCACCACCATGTCCCTCTTATGGATACCATGGATACTGCCTATCAAAAAGATAGGGGAACATTAAACAAATCTCACTTTTCTACCTTGCTGCAGCAAAACCACTGATGTTCTCCTATCTTTAAAAAGGCATCCGGGTGGAGTCTGGAACAGAACCCCAGCAGATACCAGGTCATGCCTGTCCTACACTTCCCTTCTTCTTCTGTGACTGGAGAGGTTGAAGGGGTGTGTGTGGTTGTTTGAAAAAGGAGGAAGTGGAAGGGCAGAGAGTGGCAGCCCAGCAGCCTGTGGAGGGCTAACAGCGATGCGCAGTGTGGCAGCTGAGGCAGAACTGCCTTACCTTAGTTCTTTGCAACGTGCCCCCGCTGCTCCTGCAGTGAACATGATCCTGCAAACCCACAGGCTCCGGCTGTCCGGAGCCCCTGCGTTGTGTCTGCGTGATCAAAGCAGCGGCAGCACCTTTCAAAGAACTTGGACGGCCGAGAAGGCGTGAAGGCACACCTGGATCTGCTGAGGCTCCGGATAACTTGTGGGGCCCGGTGTGCCGGTGCATCGCCCTTCCCTGTGCATCGCCTCTCCCCGGCGGAGTGCTGCTTCCTTCGCACCCAGCCTAGCAAAGCCCCTGCACCTGCTAGCCCACCGGCGCTGTCACAGAGGCCGCGGGTGCCACCAGTGCACACGCGCGCCGGGTCAACTTCCACGGAAGGGAAAGTGAAAGCGAAAGAATTCGGCGCAGGTTTCAGCAAAGGGCAGCGGCGCGCTCAGATGGTCGCCGGCACACTCCGGCGCTGCTGCCGCCCGACCCCGGCGCTCGGAGGCAAGCGCCGCGCGGAAAGCAACGCGCAGCTGGGCTCCCATGGCCTGCCTGGTGCTGCTGCTGCTCCCCGCCCTGCTCGGCAGCTGGGCGACGGCGAGAGGCTCGGACTTCCTGACTCTCCCGAGCGGTAAGTGACCTGCACTGCGCCGAGGAGGAGGAGGAGCGCAGAGGATGACCCCCGGCTGCCGGGATCGAGGCTGCCGCGGAGGGGGCGGGGAGAACGGGAGCGGCCTACCCTGCAGGGCTGTCGCTAGCTCTGCAGTGCAGAGCTATCAACTGTGCCGTGGGTTACACTGCAGGATTGTTGTTGCAGCCGAGCGCGCGCTCTGCGCCCCGCAGTGGGGTGGGGTAATGCTGGCGCGAGCCGCACTCTCAGGCTGCAATCCTAGCCACGCTGTCCTGGGAGTAAGCTTCATTGACTATAATGGGTCATTGACTTCTGAGCAGTCAGGTATTGGCTTGGGCTCTGGGTTTCCGGCTCGCCCCCACCCACCGTGGTCCACCTGGCAGGGCCGTTGCCGCTGCTGATCTGGTGCAGCGGTGGAAGACTTCGGTTCAGGCCCGTTTCTCTAGGAGTCCGCCCCGCTGAGTGATCGAGCCCAGCGGCTTTCAGAGAGCTACGTCAGCGCTGCTTTGTCGCGCTGACTTCGGTCTGGTCTCTGCAGCAGGCTGCTGCTATTTTTTTGGCCGGGGGTGGGTTTGCGGTGTATTTCTGGGTGTTGTAAGTTTGTTCTCTGTTAACCGCTTTGGCTGGCCTTGGACCAGCTAAGCAAAGGATACAAAACCACCCCTGCTGGTTGGACAGCGAGGCACATTTGCAAGTGGCGCTCCTCTTACATTCAGCAGCGAGGTAGTCAACAACTAATAGCACTGGGCTGGACTACATGACAGGGTTGTCGTAAAACCATTCTTTCTCAGCCTCAGTTCCCCTTGCTACAACAACCTTTTGGATCAAATACTGTAATTTTGGTGTTTAATTAAATGCTGTCCATCTTTTGTTTGTTTCTTTTCAACCAGCTGTTATCGTTTCACTGAAGGGCACTTCCCCTTCAGTTATTATAACTGGAAAGTGAATCTTTTGCTCCTTTCTGATCATTCAGGATGTTTCACAGTCTAGTCATATTTTCCCCTTAGTCTGAAACATCTGTGATTTGTTGGTTTGCTTCTTGAGTTTCATAAGGAGGTTGTTCCTACTCTTGATCTTTCTAGTGGGTCTTTTTCTTCAAGTTGATAAAAGCCTTTTTTTCTGAGATGATCAAGGAGATCCTCAAAGTGGCACTATTTGATTCTTTAAGGACATGGTGTGTCATGTTACAACGAAGTGTTGCAACGGCAACATTCCCACCCTCCCAAACAACGCATATGAAAAGAACGGTTGCCCTGCTCAGTCATTCAAAAAGTGGTACAATATGCCCTAAGCCCAGTGCCTGGCCACGCCCCCAACACTGATTTAGTTATGTCTGTGCCGCACAATGTGTTTGCCATGCGGTGAAGTGGTTCCCAAACATTGCAGCTCCAACACCCACTTTTAAGAATGACAGTCTTCTCGGGACCCACCTACATGGGTCACCACCTACATATGACAAAAAAAGGAGTTTCACTTTACCAGCCACTCGAGCCTCTGTTTTTATCCTTTTTGGATAAAATGATGGGGGGGGGCACCACCCACCACTATGATGGGGGCACCAACTTCTGGAGCAATTGCTGAGCTTTACATTCATCAAATTGGGATCATTTTGGTGGAGTTGTATTCCTCTTGGCCTGTCCTTCAAAGTGGACTGAGGCACATTTGCCTGTTCATGTGCATGTGCTTCTCTGGTTTTCACAGGGCTCAAAAAATTTTCCTTGTTAGCTATCAGTTTGTCAGCTTCACAATCCACCAAAAATCAGTCCTAACCAACAGTTCTGGGTTAGAGTGTAAGACTAGGGGCCTAATCCTATTGGGCATAATGTGGGCGGTACGCTCATACCACCCGCATCACTGTTGTGCAAGGCACTGTAAAGCAACTCCAACACCAACGGTTAGCTGTTACTGCCAACACTGGGACGGCACCATGGCGACAACGGCCATGGGTGCCCCAAAGAAAGCCCTGCTCGACAACAGGTATCGAGTCCGCTGCTTGCCAGCGATGCAGCCATTCTGCGCAGGACAGGAGGGCGTTCTGGGGTAGGGTGGAATGGAGCGGGGGTTGGACCGCTTTTTTCCATCTCACACAATACCAGAACCAGGGGACAGCCTTTAAAGCTAAGTGTTCGCAGAGTTAGAACAAACAAAATAAAATATTTCTTTATCCAGTGAGTAATTAGTCTGTGGAACTCCTTGCCACAAGATGTGATGGTGTCTGGCCTGGATGCCTTTAAAAGGGGATTGGACAAATGCATGGAGGAAAAATCCATCACAGGTTACAAACTATGACAGGTACGTCCAGTCTGAGATTAGCTGGTCACTCATCATGAGGGCTGGGTAGGAATTTTTTTTCTGTTATCTGAATTGGCCATGGATGGCAGTTTGTTGTTGTTGTTTCTACCCCAGACTGGGGAGGAAGGGATGGGTGTTCAGTAGGTTTCATGATTTACACTTGTGTTTAATAAAGCTAAACCTCAATTGCAGTCTGGTGTCTTCCTTGGGGGTGGTAAAAGGGTAGTAGACTACCTTACAATGCCAGATGCAGGGGAGTGGCAGTGAGATAACAAGTATCTGATTGTTCTGCGTGCTCCCTAAAGCCACTGTGAGATGCAGGAAGCTGGACTAAATGTACCTTGGTCTGATCCAGCAAGGCTTTTCTTTTGTTCTTGAGGCCCACACTGGGTTTCAAGTTATTATTTAGCTCAAAATGTTACCTCAGAATGCCAGATACAAGGGAGTGGCAATAGGATGCAGGCATCTGGTGGGCCACTGTGAGATATAGGAAGTTGGACAAGATGGGCCCTTGGCCTGATCCAGCAAGGCTTTTCTCATGTTCTTATGTCCCAACCTCCGGGTAAGGCCGCATGGCCTTACTTGGAGGCCCTCACTACAGCACCAGCTAAAAGCCTTGCAAGTTGTTTAGAAAGCTTTGCATCCAATAAAGACATTCGTATCCTCTTGGTGTATTGATCTTGCATTTTGTTATTAAATGCTATGTTATGTTACAATTCTTTTTATGCAAAGGTCTTTCTCAGTTTTGCCAGTGGATGGAACACTCTGGCCCAGGTTCCTTGTCCTTTCCCCTCCTTTCCCACATGCCAATCTTTTAAAAGCAACAGCCATATTAACTAGACATTAAATTTGCCGTGGGTGTTCCTTGTTGGTTCTTCCCTTGACTATCTTGCAACAAGCACATGGATTTATACCATTCTCGGTTTAGCCACTGGAGATTCATTTTAGGTCCACATGGGCTAGAAATGGGGCAGCAGGATGCAGTGCGGATGTCCTTTTGCAGGACAGTTGGCAGGCTAGTGCTGTGTTTGTGCTTTCACTTCCAGATGTGAGTCCCTTAATATCTCCAGGCAGCCCTAATTTATTTCCTGCCTCCTGTCAGGATTAGCAGACTAAGACCGTACAGTGAGGAAAAGGGCTGAGTTGGTAGAATGGACTGTACCATTTCAGATTGTAGGGAGGAGTCCACTTTTAACTGCTCCCAGGATAAAGGAACAGGTGAGCCAGAGCCTTTTCCTCTGGTGTTATATGGTGTGTGTTTTACATTCAGGAAGGAATTTTTGTTATTGTGCAGGTGTTTTCAGACATGTAAAATGCACACACACACACACACAAAATTTGAAGTGATGTAGTCTATTCTACCACTTCATTCTGCCGCATGTCTAGGCCAGGCCTGTGGGATTCACTTCCCTTAAATACTGTACTAAATTGATTTATACTGAAAGCAAGCAAAACTAATAAATGACATTG
This sequence comes from Lerista edwardsae, assembly GCA_029204185.1. NCBI lineage: Eukaryota > Metazoa > Chordata > Lepidosauria > Squamata > Scincidae > Lerista > Lerista edwardsae. Next base: position 6,551,507 of record JAJKFI010000010.1, read on the forward strand.
AATTTATACACTTATTCCATTTTTATCCTTTTTTTTCCTTTTAGGATGCAATCCTAAAGCTGGAGTAAAGTCAGAAGTCCCTTGTGCTGGCCGAGGAGTGTCACAAATGCTCTGTAAAGCACTTTTGCACTACTCTCAGAGTCAGGGAGGCCGGCACATGGATGTGCTCCATCCTCCCTGACTCCATGAGTGGTCCAAACATGCTTTATGGTGCGTTTGTGACACTCCCGAGCCGGCACAAGGGACTTAGGCTGGCCTAATTCCAAGTTAGGATTGCGCCCTTAGTCTTGTGAATTTTTTGTCAGTTTGGACATAAGTGTGTGATTCCACATTTCTTCCGGCCCCTTTCTCACATGTATATAGGAAGAAGCCAGTGTGTTGCATGTAGGGTTTGCACAGCTGTAACCATGTGGTGATGCTTTTTCTTTGAATTATCTCAGTGGCATACATTGACAGAAAAAGTCATGGATCTCATGAAAGAGCATATCCTAAAACTTTTTTTCCTGATATTTTGATTTTTCTACATGCTTTTTAATTAAACATATAGTTATTCTTAAACATATATCATTTTTCTCCTCATCACCGTTAGTCTGCAGCATGCTCCTTAGGTAGGGTTACCAAATACAAACTGAGTGCCTATACCTTTAACCAGTGTCTAGAAGAGGGAATTTTGGCAGGTGTACCTTTTGAAACCCTTCCATGATGAGCTGCTCCCACCCATATTCCCTTTTCCATCCAGTGCTTTAACGGTATAGGCACTCTGTCCCAGTTTGTATCTGGTAACCCTAACCCTTTGGGGATGGATCTGTGTGTTAGGGAGGAGGCAGTTCCTTGTATATCCTGGTCCTGAGCAATATGAGGCTGTATATGTCAAAACCAGCCCCTGAATTGGACCCGGAAGTAGTAGCAACTCCTTGTGCAGAGAAGAGGCAGAGATAACTATGGTGAGGTGTACTGAATAGTTTGTTTTTCACACTCTGGAAACTAAGTACAATTAAGCCCTGCTTAATGATTATTATTGGTAATTGAAGCAATAATGATAATCCTTGCATAAGCAATGCTGACAATTTTTAAATTATTTGATAATAATATAATATGGTAATAATTTTAATTATTGCTTATGCAAGGATTAAGAACAAATATTAGCTTGTTAGGTAATAGTTCTTGCCACATGCCATTAATAACAAGGCAAGCTATTTATTAATGAAATAAACAGTTAATACTGAAAATATTATTGGGAATAGTTACATAGCCTTAAAAATAGATAGATACCTGTCTCAAAAGGGCTCACGCTCTAACAGCGCAATCCTACACTGGAATTGGGCCAGCACAGTTAGGCCAGCAAAGTTTGGCCAGCACAAAGGACACCATAAAGTATGTTTGGACCATGCTTGGAGTCAGAGAGGCCAGCACACAGATGTGCGCCATCCTCCCTGACTCAGTCCAAATGTGGTGGCCCTTGTGCCGGCCAAACTTTGCTGGTCTAACTCCAGGTTAGGATTGCGTTCTAAAATTATGAAGAAGAAACACCAGCCATTAGATGAGGCAACACTGGGCTAAAGAGGGGCAGTTGTTCTCCCCTTGCCCAATATAAGAGGAGCACCACTTGAAAAAAGTGTCTCTGCCATGTTAGCAGGGGCTTGTCACTCACCTTCCATGGAGGTGAGGTCAGGGGCCAAGGAAGTGTATCTGGGAGTCAGCCCCACTAAATGCAGGGTCCCAACTCAAATGTTCTGAGTTGGCAGGCAATTGAAGACAATTGACGGTCCTCCTTTCCCATCAATCCTTGAAGCTGTTCTTCGCCTGTGGCCAAGGCTTTGATTTAGAGTCTCTCACTCAGGAATAATGGTGAAAGACTTTTGATTTCCCCTTTAGTATGTTCACAGCTGTCTGGATTAAATGTGTTCTCCAAGTTCTCTCTCCCTCGTTTTGGCTGCTTCACCATTAGTTGTTTTTTCTCCGGAATTGTTTGCATAGTTGTTATTTTGCGGACTTCCACTGATGCACTGCCAAACAGCTGCCTTCTGAGATTCCTTCCGTCTTTTGTAGGGCCTTGTTCACGGAGATTTTTCTGACTTTCAGGGTGCAATCCTAACCTGGAGTTAGGCCGGCACAGTTTGGCTGGCACAGGGGACACCGTAAAGTATGTTTAGTCAAGAGGGGCCAGCACAAAGACGTGCACCATCCTCCCAGATTCTGAGTAATCGAAACCCGCTTTATGGTGTCCCTTGTGCTGGCCAAACTTTGCTGGCCTAACTGTGCCAGCCTAACTCCAGGTTAGGATTGCACCCTCAGTGCAATTGCAGCACCAGTCTCTCCCATGTGGACTGGCAAAGGACAATTACAGTGGGTTCTCGGTATCTGCAGGGGAGGAATTCCATTCCCCCCCTTCCACAGATACCAAAATCTGCAGATGCTGAAATCTGTGGGGTGAAGGTGGATAGGGTCAGAGTGCTGCAATAATTTACCTGAAGGCCATGCCAGGCCCTCTGGAGGTTGTGCCGGCCTCTCGGCCTTTTCAGAAGCCCTCCCAGACATGACTGGAAGCCACTTCCAGTTCATGGTGGCAACTTTCAGTAATAACTGGGAGGTGTTCTGAGGCACGGGAAGGCTGCAAATGATCTCCCTGCCCTTTAAAACACCTCCTGAACATGACCAGAAGTTGTCAACACGAACTGGAAATGGCCCCCAGTCCATGTCTAGGAGGCGTTCTGAGGCCCTCTGAAGCCTTGGCTCAGCATCTGCCGATACTCAAATCCGTGGATGCCAAGCCTGCGGATAAGAAGGGTCCATTTTAATTCACTTGGCAGAGTGGCCTGTGAGGTAGTTCGTGACAGGAGTGCAGTGGTGTCATTCAAATGATTTAGGAACAGGAACTCACTTTTGATTGGCACTTGTCGGGAACCCGGAACCAGCCACGGAGCCCGTTAGGATCCGGAACACCCGTTCTGGTCCGTTCCCCCTGAATGACATCACTGCAGGAGTGATGAAGCCCAGTGCAATTCTCCCTGTCCACTCCAAACTTGGAACAAGAAGGCTTGTGTGAGGATTGCTGCCACCAACTGCAAAAATGGCTGACCCTAACCTCCTTTCCTAGCTTGGATGCAGATATAGGGACGATCCTAGGAGGATCGTCCCTATATCTGCATTGTGTGGGACAATCCCACTGGGCTTGTCACTCACTGGCTTGTCACTGAGAATTGCACTGGGCTTCATCACTCACTGGGTTTGTTTATTTCTGTGAGAGCAAGCATGAATTGATGTTAGGCACAAAAATAGATTCAATGTTAAAAAGCACTTTCTGCACCTGTGCAGAAAGTCTCTTTTTGTATTCCAAACTGAAGAATTTGAAGCTGGAATATTTGAGCATTATAACCAGCTGAAATTTGTATTCCCAAGCAAGGAAATATGAACTTTGGCTACATGTCTGCTAGCGGTCCGTTCTAAAATTGCTTTGCAAACCGGGTTTTGAAAGGCAAGCTAGTCTCAAGGAAGGGAGATGATGGCCCAGGAGAAATTCCTTTGAAAAGGAGTTGTCTTAGGGCAGTGGTTCTCAAACATTTTAGCACCAGGATCCACTTCTTAGAATGACAATCTGTCCAAGACCCACCAGAAGTGATGTCGTGGCCGGAAGTGACATCAGTGTGATGCCAGAGCCTGCTGCTTTCCTAAAAATGCAGCAATAAGTTGAGTTGTTTCTCAGCCGTTTTCCAACAGCAAAGTAAATCAGGAGGAAAAAAGTCTATTTACAACCTTGACACAAAATAATCACACACCCCTCCCCGTTTCCAGCATCCCATCTTCCCATATTTTCAATATGGCTACTCTAGATGCTTTGGGACGCACCTGAAATTGGCTTGCAGCCCATTGGTGGGTCCCGACCCACAGTTTGGGAACCACCATCTTAAGGTGCTCTGTCTGTGACATTCTGGTCAGTCGAAAACTGCAGGCGTGTGTTTTCAGGGTGAGCTAATTCATGACTTTGCTTCATGCCAGGCAAGTGTGGCATCCCAATGCCGATAGAGAATGCGGAGATTGAACTGACGGGCAGCGCTAGACTGCGCTACTCCTGCGTGAAAGATTACAAGAGGAAAGCTGGCACATCAAACCTCATTGTGTGCAGACAAGATGACGTGACAAAACAGTATCGTTGGACCAAGGCAAATCTAAACTGTACTCGTAAGTATCTGTAATAACCTTTCTGATGTGCTATATCACAACATTGAAAACAACAACAGTGCTAAGAAGAGCCCTACTAAATCAGACCAGAAGTGTGAGGGCTGGTCTGGGTAATAATAATCCAGCCAGTCTGTTGGGAGTGAGAGCACACACATCTTCTCCCCATTCCCCTGCAGAGGCATTTCTGGGGGTGGCAAGGGGAACAAATCCCCAGGCACTGGGCCTGGGGTGTGTGGAAAAATAGCTGCTAGCCTCCCCTCCCTGCTTGGCACCCTGGGTACCCTCGTTTGCCCTCCACACTGGGCCACCTGACCAGCACTGGTGCTGGTTCTATTGCAGTCACCATCTGCCAGTGCTCTGCTCTGCTGCATCACTGCTTGATGGGCAGGGCTGGTGTGACCCCCTGCCCCAGTGCACGGTGCCTTGAGATCCAGCACAGGAGAAACAATGGGATATCCATAAAGACTCATTTTTTGAAAAATCATTCTAAAATCCACTGAGATGTGAAATGGGGTTGGGGTTAGTGCAGACTGTGGAGCACAGTTTCCCCATGTTCACCTGTCCTCACTACTTCCTGTTTCTCTATTTCGTTCCCTAACTAGGAGACCCATCAAAGCCTGCTCCTCCAGGCACAACCAAAGGCTCCAGACAAAGTAAGACCACTCGGTTGCCTCTGCTCACCAGAACATGTTTGAGTAATTCAGATGCAAAATACTCTGCAAAGATCTCAACAATGACATGCTAACAGTGGCGTAGCTGCAAGGGGGCAGCATGGTAAGTACTGCAGGCACCACAATGTGCTGTGTAAGCAGCCTCTCCCACGTCATCAGAGCCTTTCCAGGAAGCGATGGCAACATGCAGGTGCCTGCACGTTGGCATCTCTGCTTGGAATGACTCCGATGGCAAGTGAGAGGTGCTGCTTACATGGCACTTTGAGGAGTCTGCGCTACTTACCTCACCCCCATTGCTGGATGCGAATGCTTTAGCAGAGCAGACTTACGGTTCTAGTACACTGGCTAGAGAGTTGTAGGATGCCACCAGCATGAATGAGCTCTGGTGTTGTGTTTCAGAAGCTTCTGAGTTTCTTAATGTCTGTGATTTATTCATTGAGCACAAGGTGTGTCCTGACCTTCCTGCAAGGAATCAGGCCAGGGGTTTAACAGGACAGTAATGTCTTCATGGGACCAAACATACTGTAGGCTTAAAGCCTGCAGGTGTAACTTGGGAACATACCTTGCTGGATCAGATCGAAGTGTGCATCTACCCCTGCATTTTGATTCCAAGAGGGATCATCCCAGTGCTTTAGGAAGCTCACAAGCAGGGTGTGGAGGTGAGGGTGGTATCTTATTGTTTGTGCCCAGCCCCTGGTATTCAGCATTGTGGTTAGAATGTCGACCTTGGATCAGGGACACCTGGTTTGGAGTCCTGCCTCAGTAATAACTTCTCCGAGATCAGCCATAAGTTGCCGTCTTTGAGCCTAACAAACCTTCAGGGTTATAGTGAGAATAAAAGGAGCAAGGAACCATCTGCTAACCTGCGCCCCCTTGGAAGAAGGACAGGATAAAGTAATCCTAAGAAGTCATACTTCGGCTCCTGGTCACTACTAGGCATTGGCGCAACACTCCCCCGTAAACTTGCCTCGCCCCTTTAAAAGCCGTCGGCCACCAACACGTCTTCTGGCACTGATGAGTTCCATGTCTTAATGATGGGGACATTCATGGGGATGTACATCCTTCTGTCAGTCCTCAGCTTCTGGCCACTGGGCTTCATGGGATGACCTCATGAATACTACCCAAAGCCACTTTGTGCAGCCTGAAGCGTCACAGGGGTGCCAGCATAGAAGAGACAGCATGGGGTTCTGGGCAGCAATCATTTCACATGCCCACTGTGCAAGCTCCCTTCTTCATTACAATGGGAAAGTGGCAATTTCTTGTTGCGGCTTGGGATGTGGAGTGCTGGGGGAAGAAACCGAAACAAGTAGCTGACCTTTTATCAGCAAGCTTCTTCGGTCTTTTAAATTATCCATGCACGGATAAGGGTACAACCAGTAAAAGTGAAAGGCACTGACTGGATCCAAGCCCTCCTGCCCCCCATTTCTTCTTGCTTGCCCCCTCCACTGCCATAAAGGGCACCCCAAATTTGCTGCCCCTCCTATCATCTACCACTGATGTGAGATGCATTGTTTGCTTCATAGCTGAGCCGGCCCTGGGGTCTCACAACCACGCAAGGAAGAGGTTGCCAATTCCCCTTCTTACAGCATGCCATCCTGTCCCTAGAGTGCAATCCTAACCTGGAGTTAGGCCGGCACAGTTAGGCCATCAAAGTTCGGCCAGCACAAGGGCCATCGTAAAGCGTGTTTGGACCACTCTCGGAGTCAGGAAGATGGCACATATCTGTATGCTGGTCTCTCTGACTCCAAGAGTGGTGCTGTGTCCCTTTTGCTGGCCTAACTGTGCCGACCTAATTCCAGGTTAGGATTGCACTCTCAGGGTCCTCCAACCCCAAGGAGCAGATTTTCAGGGAATTACAAGCAGGGAATGGTTGGGAATAACCCCACTCTCTGTAGGACTGCAGAACGGCACAAGTGGCAGGCGTGGTGTGTGATGTCACTGTCCAGGGCGACACATTGCTGTGCTCACATTGCTCCTAACTCCGGGTTTGCCATCCCTCAGGGTGGGGACACCTGATCTTCTGCAGAGTGAGTGCTGGTCAGTGTTTCTTTGTCTCCAAAACATATACCTTGCCTTTGCCAAGCATAGTCCAAGGTGGCCAGGATAGTCTGGAAGACCAAATTAGGTCACATCACATGCTACGTTAGGCACAAAGTGTTCTCTTGTGGGTTCCAACTCTTCATTTGTAAGGAGCAGCTTGGGGGGTGGCTTCTCATGATCAGGGCTGCAGCATGGAGGGTTTGCCCTTTTGCCCCTGCACTGCAGCCCTGATGAAAATGCCCCCCCAGTGGTGTCATTCAAATGATTTAGGAAGAGGAACTCACTTTCGATTGGTACTTGTCGGGAACCTGGAACCAGCCACAGAGCCCGTTAGGATCCGGAACACCCATTCTGGTCCGTTCCCCCTGAATGACATCACTGCCCCCCCCCCCGTGTGACTGGCTATTTACACATCCCTTCTGGGGCAAACTACTACTTCAGGCAGGAGGGGTGATTTTCATCAGGACAGTGGCATGGGGGAAAGGGTTTCTCCCCCTCCTCACCATTTACAAAAGAAAACCAAGAGCAAACTAGGCATTTAATGTAGTGCACAGTTCGATGGCTACTGGTTTCTGGCTGCCTTGAGCACTCGCAGCATGAGGGGAAGGCAGGATAGAAATACATTAAATAAATACATCTGTGGCAAAAATGAATCGGCTTCAAACATGCCTAAGAAACTGTACCCCTTGCCCGTGTTATAGAGACAGAGACTTCCACCCCAACTAGAAAGTCAGCCACTCCACAGACTAGTGTAAACGCAGCGATGGTCACCATGCGCCCTCCTGGAAACCCAACAACCAACTCAGCACCAGCCTCAAGCACCACAGGCACCATCCTGCCCACAGCTGCAGGTCCATGGCCAGATGCATCTGTCGTGACAGCCAGCACCACTGCGGTCGTCGGGTGGCTTTCTCCTGGCACAGTCGCCAAAAACACAACACTGCAGGAAAGGACAACCACGCAAGACTCTCGGGCCAGGACCAGCAGCCAGCCGTCACTCAAGTCTCCCACAGCACGAAGCAGGTGGACAGCTGGGCCTTGGAGGGCGACTGCAGGGAATGCAACACAGCCGCCTTCAGGAGATGGTCTGGACAGACAGACAGGTTGGTCACCGGAGTTGGCACGCAGGTGCAGCCACTAACCTCATTGCTACAGCCTCCCTGCATTAACCCTCTTATTGCCCTTCAGTTCACTCTACTGTTGTCCCCTGCCGCCCTGGAGCTCTTTCCCGCATGCGCATGGCCCTCTTTCACAGATTTGTGCGCTTGAAGATGTTCTCACCCCTGCCCATGTCAGTGCTGATGTTGCCCAATTGCCTTAAATGTACACCAATACATTTGATGCAGCACGTTACAAAGAACTAGAAATCGGAGACGGAATTGTGAGGTAGCCATCGGGGGGCGGGGGGCGGACAGCATAAGCTTCTGCTAACAGACAATATTTTTACTTATCCTTGTTCCCAAGGGTTCAGGGCAACATACATGGTACAAATCTCTCCTTTGTATCCTCACTACAACCCTGAGAGGCAATGACTGGTCCAAGGTCACACAGGGAGGTTTTGTGGCCGAGGAAGGATTAGAACCCAGGTCTCCTTGGTCTATGTCTGACACCCTGAACTGTTGCTGCAAGCAAGGGATCTGGGCAAATTCACAGGGAGACAAGAATGAAGGAGGGGGTGGTGCTTCTGTTCAAAGGGTTTGTCTGGGATTCTTGCATATCAAGTGGCTGTTCCGCAGTGCTTTCTTTTTAATTTGGGAGTTCTGTGTCCCGCAGAAACCTTGCAGCATTTTAAGTACTTGTCAGTCATATAAAGGTTTGCTCGGTTTGCTTGTTCCATGCTTTTCATTCTGTGGAGCCAGTGGGGCTGATAGCTTGTTCAGAGGAAGATTCTTCTCTTCTCCATCCCCCACTGTGGCTACTTTGGCCCAAATGAAGGGTGTCACCCAGTCTGCTCCAGCTCTGAACAGAAGTGCCAGCCAGCCCACATTTTACCATTTGACCCAAACGCATGTGATGGGAGACCGTCAAGTGCTTTGCTGAAATTTAAGCACATGAGGTTCACAGCGTTGCCGCTGGACCACTGGACCAAACACTCTAGAAAGAGATGAGATTCATCTGGCATGACTCCTTCCTTACAGAGCCATGCTGTCTTCTAGGCACCACCCCATTGTTTTCTTAAGTGCTCACTGGCAGTCCTGTTAACCTGTGCCGGGATCTTTCTGGGTATCTTCCTTTTTCTCTTTTTCAAAGGTAGGGACAACACTTGTTCTTCTCCACTCCTCTGGCCCCTCACTTGTTCTCCCGGAGTTCCTCTTGCTCTGCAGTTTTTGGGAAGGCTCTTTGTGCATCTACAGTGGTTTCCCTAGATGTCTCCCAAGTTGTCTTCTCATGGAAACTGTGAGCCGTAGCATAGCAACTGGGGGTTGCATCAAGTGCCGCAATAGAACTCTTGTGATAATGCAAAGTGATGTTATCTGACTTCTGCCCTGCATGCTAAGTTTTGCACCTGCTCAGAGGTATAGACTACACTCTATGCTGGGTGTGTGTGCTAGTGTTGGATATTTCTTACTGGTGATGGGGGAAAGCAGGGTAGGGTAAGCAGCGGATTCCCCCTTAGGGCATCACCTCAGGGGAACCTCCCTCACCCAGGCTGACTGCTATTAACAAAAGACACATGAGGCAGAGGCTTGGTAAAGATGCAAACAGAAAGGTTTACTCACAGTTCCATCCAGTGCATATCTACAGTGTCTGATTAGGATCAGAGGTACAACTAAGAAGACAATGCCCTATAGCTGCATCGTCATGCATGGAGGTGTGCTTAAGATGGCGGAGGCATCAGAGCCCTTGGTATGCACATCTTATCAGCTTGGTGGTCAAAGGACAAAAGGGGACAGCCTCAGAGGAGAAGGGAAGGGAATAATTTCAAGGCCACACCCCCGCAGGAATCACAGAGAGGACAGGTAAGAAGGGTCTGGGTCATAGGACATCACATTGTGCCCCCTTCGGACATTAGACTGCCTCCTCTAGACAGCAGATGGAGTTGTGCCAACTCCAACAGCTAGGAGGAGGACCCAGCCAATTTTATGTTCTCATCTGCTCTTTTACAGGATCTCCCTCTGTTCGTATTGTGCTCCCTTGCGTAGGTAAGGAATTAGTGTGAACTTATGTATTATTAACCTCCCTCTGAACATAAAATACTGATTTAAATTAAACTGGAACAATCCGGCCCAGCCAGGTGAAAGCCAAGGTGACACCCAAAGCAAGGGCCAATTTATACACTCCCCTTTTTGGTGCACATAAGCAAGCCCACACACACACCTCTTCCTCCCTTCCATTGCTTATCACATATTCACAATGAGCTGGGCACTCCCACCCAGCGAGTGAAGGCATGGAGGAGGAAAGTGGAGATGATCCTCTTCCCAATTGCCGGACTGAGATCAGAAACGGGATCATAGTGGCCACCCCTTCCTCTTCCTCCAGCTCTGCCACTGCATTCTTCAGCAGCAGCACTACAGGCAGGGGCGTGGCTAATGAAAGTGTAGTCCAGTGCAGAGGGCAAAATGCTGCCCCGGAAGTGACATCACAACAGGAAGTGACATCATAGTTGTATTTTCATTTTCTCTGGTTATTTGGCCATAACTTTTGATAAAGATATTATACTCTGGTTTCTTTCATTGCATTCTGCATTAAATTACTTTTCCAGTGATATATAATGTGATGGTATTATTCATACATACCAAGATTTTCACAATTTTGGTCACTTATGTCCAGCTCAGCTTGTTGGCCTCCTAAAGCTTGTTGCCCAGTGCAATTGCAACCCTCCTGCACTTCTTTAGCTATGCCCCTGACTAGAGGTGAGCCCCCCTCCTCTTTTTGCTTGCTGTGCAAGGGAACCAAGCAAGAAGATAGGGCAGCAAGTGGCAAGCAGGCACAAGGTAGGGGGCACCCCCTGCCAGTTCTGCCTCCTGGGTGAGCAATCCCTGGCATCTGGCACAGAAATCAGCCAGCAGAATGCTGGTTGGTGCTTGACAATTGGAGCACATCACATCTACCTTATACCAAGTACACTGATTGACTGCTCATTTCCAGGCTCAATTTAAAGTGCTTGTATTAATCTTTGGAGCACTAAACATCCTCAGACCAAGGCTGCAGTCCTATACACCATTGGCCCTCAAAGCTGTGTGTCTCAAGTGGGCAATTTCCCCTTATGGGGAGTGGCCCAGCTATGGGTTTCCTGACGGTGCCACAGCAATTGAGGCATTGCAGGCACTCAGAGACTACTGCACCTACCTGGGGTGGGAGAAGTTGTGCTGGCCTCCTCCAGTGTTGGGGAGGCTTGCAGCCCCAAATCGCCCTGAATTGCAACAGAGTGCACTTCTGGTTTTTGCATTAAAACCAAAAGTGCACTTCTGTTGCAATCTGGGATTCAGAGGGGGCTGTGGGCCTCCCGACCCTGCAGGAGGCTAGTGCATCTCCCCAAGTAGGCTCAGAAGCCCCTAGATGCCTGCACCACCACGACTGCTGCAGCTCCGTTGGGACACCCCCCCCCCATCCCCAGTCCCTGCGCCCACGCACACATACAGCAGCCTCAGTGTTCAAATAGGACTTTGAGGACCACTGCTATACACATCTCCCTGGGAAGACGTCCTACTGAACACAGTGGGATTGACTTCTGTGCACTGCAGGTTAGCTTCAGTACTGCCTTTGCACATACAAACCTAGCCAAACTTTAGGTGTGCTCTGGAGTCAAGCTCTCTGGGCTATCTCCATCAGAAATTGATTGGCAGGTATCAGGGTTGGAACTTCTTGGTGGGAGTCCTGCTGCTGTGGAACCCCCTCTCTGGGGAGATCCAGCAGGCCTCTTCCTGCTTACTTCCTGCCCCAGGTTAGAATGTATATGTGCCTTCCATGGCCTATTAGCCCACCCAGTAGCCAAAACTGGCTCAGAAACAGGCGAATGGGAGGACTGACAGCTTTGGACCTGTTCATTGTGATAAATGCATTGTCTTGTTTCTGCTTTATTAGCAGGGGTGCTCATCATCATATTAAGCGTTCTGACGTGGTACTTTTCTGAAAGACTCAAGTAAGTGTTGTTTTGCTGCTTCTTTCCAAAGTGGGTGCAAATTCAGGGCAACTTTTGCAGGGTCAGGTGGAGAACTGAAAATGTCTGTTCCTTGAGCCAGAGTCTCACACTCTGTCTGTGACAGTACCATCCGTGTGTGTGTGTGTGTGTGTGTGTGTGTGTAGCGCACTATGTTTTGCTAGGAGCCGTGCCATGTAAATTGCTCCTCTCCCTTGCTGTCGTAGCCAACAGCAGTTTAGGGTGGCCCTTGTGCTGGTCAAACTATGATGGCCTCACTCCAGGTTAGGATTGCACCCTCAACCTTTCTTCCTCCCAAATCGCTGTACAGGTGTGCCCCGGTATCCACTGTTTCTGTTGTACATGGATACTGGGATGCCTATTAAAATGATAGGGGAACATTAAACAAATCTTTTTTTACCTTGTGGCAGCAAAACCACTGATGTTCCCCTATCATTAAAAATGTGTCCTTAGTATCTACGGTTTCAGTATCCACAATGGGGATGCTGGGGCATGCCTGTAGTCCCAAACCAACTTGATCAAACTCCAGGAGTGGCTATTTGCTGCAAAGAAACAGGCATGCCATGAGGGCTATTTAAAATTGAGAAAACAGCATAGGAAGGTTTTAAGAAATCCTCTCCAAGCACCACAACCCTGATCTAAATCAGTTGCCCCCTCCCTGGTTCCTTTTCATGAAAGAAATAGGTGTGAGGAAATTCAACCACAGATCTTCTTGTACTGTACTTTGGCTGCCACCATTGAGACGGGGGTTCATTGGTTGTTTGGATAATGGCTGAATTTACACAACAAACTTGAACTACATTTGGGAGAGGAGGAAAAATTGAGACTCTGGTCTGCAATTGCATAATTTGGAGAAAGATCCTGCAACTGTCATAGAGGGGTGTGTGTGTGTGTGTGTGTGTGTGTGTGTGTGTGTGTGTGTGTGTG
>JAJKFI010000010.1:6564434-6722914 GCA_029204185.1 Lerista edwardsae
TGTGTGTGTGTGTGTGTGTGTGTGTGTGTGTGTGTGTGTGTGTGTGTAAATGAGAGGAGAAGGTTGTATATATATGATGCATAACATATTTAGAATGTGACACCTGTTGCAATACTTCAGTATATAATTATCAATATGTATAGTGGGGAAGAGAATGGAACAGGTTTGGTACTATTTCTGTCCTTGTGTTTTCTGTGTATTTCTGATCTCTTAATACTGCAATCCTATAATACTTTCCTGGAAGTAAGCACCATTGACCACAATGGGAGTTACTTCTGAGTAGACATGCCTTGGACTGTGCGCTACATTGGCTAAAAAAAATTACAGACCAGTGCACACCAAGCCTTGTTCTTTTGCTTGCTTGTTTATAGCTGCTTTCCACGGCGCAGGGGTGCCCCCCCAGAGGAAGAAATCCCGATGCCGGTCACAAGAGCAGAGGAAAGAGGCAGGACTTCCCCAGCAGAGAGAAAACTGGATGATCCAGGACCCTGCGATGAAGAGGCTCAGAAGTTATACTGTGCCCCCACCACTGGCTGAACAATATCACGGTGAAAAAACAATCAAGCAGTCCTCAAAACTTGAAGAGGGGAAAGAGGGGAACTAGTGGAACCACAGAGCAGGAGGTTGCCCCAATCCTGCTCAGCTCCACGCTGGAAATGGATCCAATTTCCCATCATGAAGCACTTCAAAGGAGCCTGGGAATGACTGATACTGTCACTGTTCTGGCCGCACTTTGCCCATTCCTTGCCTGGGCTGCCTCATGTGGCCTGTCTTAGGGTCCAGTTTCATGGATGGAGAGCCAAAGCGTGCAAGAGGAGGAGGAAGAGGGTGAATACAATGGAGAGGTGACATGCTGGAGGAAAATGTACACTCTAGACCAGTGATTGGAAGAAGCATCGCTTGAGAGGATGGCGGAGAAGTTAGAGTCCATTTGGAACTTGGAGATCGAATGGTGAGCTTTTTGTTTCTCATTGAGAAGCAGTCCTTATAGTGCAATCTATCTAAAACCCCACCGCCACCAATGCAGCCATGCCACTGGAGCCGATGGTGCATCCTGTGGGTGGGTGGGAGTGCTGGAGCCAGTGATGTCATGCAGGGGGTACGTGGGGGTACGCGAGTACCGGTTTCTAGGATTATGGCTGGCCCCGCCCATTTGCCCGCCCACTCGTCGACTCCACCCCCTGCAACGTTTGAATTTCCTGCATGTTTGAGTTGCCTGCACGTTCTCAGAGCCAGCCAGGCAGGCAGGCAGACAGCGAGCGGAGCCTTGCCTTGCCTTGCCACTGAAAAATGAGCTGCTCTGGGGTTTTGGAACTGTTGGGTCACTTTAACATGATGCCAGTCCTCCTTAACATGTTCTGGGGGTGCTGTGGAATACTGTTGCAACTGTTGGGTCAGTTTAAAATTGTCTGAGGCCTCAAAAAGGGCTTTTTTCATGTCACTTCCTGCCACAACCTCACTTCCGGCTTATGACGTCACTTCTGGTGGGCGGGTCCCGACACATGCCAATCAAAAGTGAGTACCTGTTCTTAAATCATTTAGATGACACCACTGGCTGGAGCTGTCCTCAAGGTAAGGGGACACATGTTCCTTTGCCCAAGTCTAAACAAGTCTACTCAGACCGGCATCAGCAATTTTGCTGGCACAGGTTAGCCCAAATGGACCTGGGAAGATGGATCAAGGCTAGGAAGGAGGATAGGATAGGACCTCAGTAATTATGTTATTGGCATAGAGGCTTATAAATGCTTAGAAAATGGTTTCACTGTTCCCATATGAATTGCTAATGGCTTCAGACACAAAGTAAATAGTATAGCTGATAGGGGACAGGCTTGCCTGGTTTCTTTGGAAAGTGAGAAAGTATGAGATACATATCCCTTAGTCACAGTATTAAGGGTGTTATAGATCATTCTGAGAATGAGTACTGTATTTGGACTTTAAGAGCACAATCCTAACCTGGAGTTAAGCCGGCACAGTTTGGCCAAAACAAGGGCTACTGTAAAATGTGTTTGGACCACTCTTGGAGTCAGGGAGTATGATGCATGTCTCTGTGATAGTCTCTCTGACTTCAAGAATGGTCCAAACATACTTTATGGTGTCCCTTGTGCCAGCCAAACTTTACTGGCCTAACTATGCCGGTCTAACTCCAGGTTAGGATTGCGCCCTAAATTTCATTATGGCTTGAAGCTTAGCCCCACTACAAAGAAATTCATCGTGTCCATCCAGTGTTTAGATTTCCGCCATTTGTTATAGTGACCTTTGTTCTCTGGTCTCTTTCAGGTGGGATGATGGACAGAGACATCTAGTGGGAATGAAGATACTTCAGGACAAAACCCACTTCTGGTCTGGGGAGTATTGATGGCTTGGGACCTGAAGGAGGAGAGAGGATGGAGTCAAGGCAGTATTTGATTACTGGTGCTGTATGAGTACAGAAAGAAACAGCTCAATCCAGCATAATGGTCTCCTGTGTAGACCCCACTGAAATGAATAGGAAGTGCCAAAGGGTACTTAATGGGCTCTTAAGAACATCAGAATTGCTCTGCTGGCTCAGACCAAATCTTGTCCACATCCTGTGTTCCAGAGTGGCCAGGCAGAAGCCCAAATAGAATGCCCATGAGCAGGAGATCCTGCCATTGCTTCCCAGAGACTGGTGCTCAGAGGCAGCTTGCCTCAGCCCTGGAGATGGCAATATGCAATCATGACTACTAGCCCTTGATAAACCTGTCCTCTATGAGTTTGCCTATTCTCTTGTGCAGTTCTGTTCTTTTTAGGAAAGCGTGTATGATTGAGTGGCTTGTGCCCAAAGTGTTCTTTGATACCTTAAAGAGTAGTTAGATCATGGGTGTCAGACTCATTTGATACAGTGGGCCAAATAGCTTTCATGGTGTCTGCTGAGGTCTGGACATGGCACTATTAAGCAGGAAGTGATGTCATGAAGCAGATCATAGCCAGAAATAAGCACTTTGTTCTCACTTAGAAACTCATTAGCTGCAAGTGACAGAAGAGAAAATGTGCAGATCATAATTTCGACCTAATGAGAGAGCCCAATTACTATCCTGGGGGATGTAAAGAGCCAAGGAAGACTAGGCCCTGGCTTGACTCCATTTTGACAAGAATATAACTTAATCTTGCAGGAGTGAGCTGAAGCTGCAAAAAACATGAGATGATAGTAATCAGTTCACTCCCAAACTTAATCAAGAGTAACCTATCACCTTCTTGGTCTGCAAAAGGTGTGAGGTTACAGCCGAGGTCAGGACAGCAAATTCAATCATGAAGGTTCCATCAGCTGATAACGCAATCAGGAGAGGGCGACCTTTACCCTGATTGGATAAATGGTTGTGCCAAAAAGGGTATAAAAATACCGAGGATTGGAGGAGAGAGATTAGCCAACATCAAGACTTCAGAGCGACAAGGCTCCTGTAGACCATCCTCGGAGACAGCTCTCCAGATCTGATGAAACATCCACCTGCAGACTTCGCTTGGCAAGACTAAAATTATGGGCTTGAAATCAAGGTGAACCATTAGGGTCTAGTAAGAGACAGGAGCCTAGTTATCTGGTATTATTTTGAGAGGTATTTCAGTTAGTTGCTTATAAGATTTCCTTAGTTGTAAACCCTTGTTATCAATAAATTACAATTAATCCAAATAATGTTTAGTTTGTCTTTGGAACCAGGGGAGATACAGTTGTTAATTGGACATGTTTACCAAATAGTTGGGACTTGTGTAGTCTGGGAGTAGAGGGCATTTAGAAGTTAAGAGGAAGTATTCTTAACTTGAGGCTCTGACTAGTAGCAGTGGTTGTAAACCTTGTTAAATATTAGGTCACATCCTGCTGTAAAGAAATCACACTCATAGAGGCCCTGAGCAGGTTATAAGGCACATGAGCCTGGTGGTTTACAGGGGAGCCCAATGATAATGGGGGCTGGATAAGTTTCTTCCGGAGGCTGCATCTGCGTTTGACACCCCTGAACTAGGTTTCACCTGAAATCATTTTGTTTGCAACACTCAGCATTGTTTGGAGTATCATTGTAGCACCAAAATAGCTTTACAAAATAAACCAGTTCAAGATTCTATCACTATTATCTTACGATTATCAAAATAAAAAGACAGTTTAACACCGAGGAAATGGCTAAACTGCAGATTTGGCTATTATGAGCAAATTCCCATGGGGTGTCTCTCTTTCATGAATAGGTATGTAATGAATTTGAAAGATTTTTAGAAGCTGTTGGAGGATATATGTTGGGAAATCCATTTCTACTGTTAGGAGTCTTTTGAAAATTTATGTGGAAGAATTAAAGGTATTGAAGTAAAAATATGAAATATAGATAAATAAGAGATTTTTTATACTGTAGTATGACCCTTAGGATGAAAAATATTACATTTGCACATTTTTGTTTTCTGGCTTTAAAAAAGTGGACCACCATTGATTTGAACTGAGCAATGCTAGTTGTTTGGAGACCCAAGGTGCAATCCTAAACTGCATTCGGCCAGCATAAGCTAAGCCAGCAAAGTTTGGCCAGCACAAGGGACAACGTAAAGTATGTTTGGACTCTCGGAGTCAGAGAGGTCAGCACACATATGTGAACCATCCTCCCTGACTACGAGAGTAGTCCAAACACGCTTTATGGTGGCCCTTGTGCTGGCCAAACTTTGCTGGCTTATGCCGTCCTAACTCCAGTTTAGGATTGGGCTCCCAGAATGTGGCTCAGTGGCACAGCGCCAGTTCTGCACAAAGTCCTTGGCGTTTCTGGCTGAGATCCTGAAGCTAGACTGCAGTGAGGCAGCTGGACCAACAGGATACAGCAGCTTCCTGTGCTCAAGTCTAGTTCCAAAGGCAAAGGCACCAGACCTGTCAACTGATGGAATCAGCGGTACGTGCTTTGTGATGAGGAGGTGCCACTTCTGTGTGCTCTTAAGCCTCTGCTAACAGGCCGTGGGGAAACTAGAAAGCAGGGAATTGCAGTGATGCTGGCTGCTGCCTTGAGGCTGGCTGCAGCCCCAGAGTCTTGCCACCGGAGCCCTGGGCAGGGTGCCAATGCAGGCTCAAAAGCAAGATAACACCCTCCAGTTGTATCTGCACTTTGCCCCAGAGGACTCAGCTCTCATTCAGGGTGCAACCCTAACCTGGAGTTAGGCCGGCACAGTTACGCCAGCAAAGTTTGTCTGGTACAAGGGAAACCATAAAGTATGTTTGGACCACTCTTGGAGTCGGAGAGGCCAACACACAGACATGTGCCAACCTCCCCGACTCTGAGAGCGCAATCCTACCTTATGCTGGCCTAGTAAGGCTGACATAGCAGGGCCATATCCACAGGCCCATTCGGAGGCAACAGCAGCAATGTGCAGGACAAGGGGAGGTTTTCCCCTTGCACCCGCATAAGCCCTAGTCACCCCTATGGGCCTGTTTGGATCTGCGCTGGCAAAATAGCAGGCGCAGAGGAACGTGCACGGGAGCGGCCCGAATCGGGGCCGCCATGGCTGGGAACCAGCGTTAGGATATGGCACTATGGCCGTCGTGCATCATAACTGCCTTCTCCGCCCACTGCACCACCCAGTTACACCCCTGGAATGCCCTCGCGGAAGCCCTGCGCCGACCGAGCGACGCCAGCGCTCAACTGACGCATGGCCGGCGGTGCCGACAGTCGCAGTGGCATCCGAGTGTTGGTGCTGCGGCTTGCACTGGCCGAGCACCATAGCGCCAAAACGGACGCGCTTTGCAGCTCGTTTGCGACAGTGTTCGGCCGGCACAAGAGCACAGTGCCGGTGCTAAGGGGGGTATAGGATTGCGCTGACAGAGTGGTCCAAACGGCCCTTGTGCCGGCCAAACTGTGCTGGCCCAACTCCAGGTTAAGATTGCGCTGTCAGAAAGGTTTTGCCCCCTTTCTTAAGGCCAGGAAGGGAGCATCTCTGGTGGGAAACACCCATAAAAGCCCCCAGATCTCTGTTTGGCAGGATAAGGACTATGAATGAATCAGTGATGTCATGCAGGGGGTACGTGGGGGTACGCAAGTACCGGTTTCTAGGATTACAGCTGGTCCCGCCCATTCACCCGCCCACTCGTCGACTCCGCCCTCTGCCACGTTTGAATTTCCTGCATGTTTGAGTTGCCTGCATGTTCTCAGAGCCAGGCAGGCAGCGAGCGGAGCCTTTCCTTTCCTTGCCACTGAAAAATGAGTTGCTCTGGGGTTTTAACATGATGCCAGGCCTCCTTCACATGTTCTGGGGGTGCTGTGGAATACTGTTGCAACTGTTGGGTCAGTTTAAAATCATCTGAGGCCTCAAAAAGGGCTTTTTTCATGTCACTTCCTGCCACGACATAACTTCTGGCTTATGACGTCACTTCCGGTGGGCAGGTCCCGACACGTGCCAATCAAAAGTGAGTACCTGTTCTTAAATCATTTAGATGACACCACTGGAATGAATGAATGAATGACAGGCTAGGAGTGGTTTCAGATGTTTCAGCTGAGCACTTCCATGCACTTCTGGGAGGTGGCCTTTTGCCATGCTCAGGCACATTCTCCCCCAAAGCTACAGCAGCTCCCTTTGGGCATCATAGACATGCTACTGTCAAGTCACTGAAGGAAGATGCTGTGTACAAATTCATACAGCAGGACATCTCAGCCCTTTTTGTTAGATAGCATCTTGCCAGGAAGAAGCCATCTTTTTGGGTGCAAAGTGGCCTGCTGGGGACATAAGCGGTTGTTCCTTGCAGGAGTGCAGGCTCAACTTGTGGCCCAGACCTACGAGGGTCATGGTGGCCTTCGTCTCCCAGATTGTCTTTATCCTGCTTAATGTTTTCACCTTGCACTGCAGACAGCAGAAAAAGGACCAGTCAAATCTTTCTGGGGAGGGAATCTCAAAGGGATGTTTGTGTCACGACTAAAAAGGCACTGTCTTCACCTACCTTCCTTAAAGAAACATACCAACTTCCAGAGAGAGGAGGCATATGGCAGCAAAAATAACAGAGAGCCTTCTAACACCATAAAGATATACTCTGAAATCCTGTACACAATTATCTGGGAGTAAATTCTATAGTACTTAATGGGGCTAACGTCTGGATAGACGTGCATAGGATTGTGCTCTAAGCACTTTACGTCACCCTGTACTTGTCTGCATGATGCCTACAGATATGGGGGGGGGGTGAACGAGGAAAATATTGCCAAAGGTGGGGTCAAGAAGCTATGGAGCGGGACAGTGAGTGACCATGATGATTGGCAATTATTTGATGTTTGATATTTCTTTATATAATACGTAGCATCACATTCAATTGGACTGTATTTTTTTAAAAATAAATGAATATGTAAAAAATAGTTTTTCTTTTGTTTGGGGGGTGGGTGACACACCAGTAGAGTCAGGTTAGGCATTTTCTGAATTTTTGACATGCCAAGCCCAAAAGATTCGCCCTCACTGTTCTAGGCAGTGGGGAGGGATGATTGTTTTCACGTCCGAGCAGCTTCATGTGGAAAGTTATCCTTGAAGTCCCTGGCCCCAAGCCCGCAAGAGGTTTAAAAACCCAGCATTGTCAGTTGTGCCCCAGAATGGATTGAGAACAAGTGCAATTTCAGAACTAGCAAGAGAAGATCCACATGCCCAGTCAGCAATCGAGTAGTTGCATTTTGCCCTGGCAGTAGTTTCCAAACAATCTTTAAAGTGCATTGGTATTCTGCATTGTTTATTTACTGTACAATGAAATAGTCTAGCTGAGATTGTCTCCACAGCTTGGATAAATTCAGTGGTGGGCACCTCAAATGCTGCAACTGATTCAAGCCTCACAGGCACTGGGGTCACCCTTGGCCTGTGAAGTCCAGCCATACTCTTCCTCACCCGATCCTCAGCTCCTGTTTAACCCAGGCCTCCACTACCTTTATCCCCACCACTTTCTGCTCCTGGCCACAGAGGATGCCCCCCACCTTGTGGTCATCTAACTTCCTTGTTTGACCCTGCCACTGCCAGTCAGCACTCTTGGGCATGCTGATCGTCATCGCCACAGGCTGCTGCACCACACAGGATCTTGAGCGCTGGGTATGTTGGAGCCACTGTTGAAACATGTAGTGATTAATGGCACCCATCAACCACAGTTGTTCATTTAGTTAGGATGCTGGCTTGAACAGGAGTTCATCAAACTTGTTCCCTAATCAACAAGTTAAACCAGTGTTATTCAAGCTGTGGGTCACGGAAAGCTGGGAGAAGCCATCTTGGAAACTGCAGACCTTACTGTTGTTATATTCCTTTTGTGAGTGTCGACAGTGTGAATTTTCAAGGGAAGACTTTTTAAAAAAATTTTGTTTTTAGTTCAGTGCTTTTACTGCGGGAGGGTCTTTTTACATTTTGTTTTCAGTTTAGTGATTTTTATTTTTGTCCTAATCTTGCTTTCTGTCAGGGATGTTTCATGGCTGTACAACTGCTGCAGTCCAAGAATGCCAGTTTGCATTTCAGGAGTGTCATTTTATTATGTTACAATGACAGCACTTCCTGCTTGATGTCACTTTCTGCCATGACATCACTTCTGGTTGGTCCCGACACAAGTCCCATTCTAAAAAGTGGGTTCCAGTCTAAAAAGGTTTGAATACCACCACGTTAAACCTTCTACATTTGCAGGATGCCACACATTGAAAGAGAACATTAAGGCCCAAATCCTAAGCAATTTTTCCAGCACTGACACAGCTGGGCCAGTGGGGCATGTGCTATATCCTGCAGTTGGAGGCAGTCACAGAAGCTTCCTCAAGGTACGGGAATGTTTGTTCTCTTATCTTGGTGCTGGAAAGTTGGTTAGGATTATACCCTAAAATAATAATGCCAATAAGCAATACAACCCTTAACAGCAAGAGAGCACTAAACACAGGCCCCAGAAAACCTCCAGATTAAGAGCCCAACTAGATGCAATGGGGGAAGCCTTTTTCATTTGTTATGTTACTTTGGACAGCCAAGTATGCACAAGGACAAAAGGAACTGAGCCACCCAGGGGCATACCTAACAAAGTGCAAGGGGATGCAGTTGCACCGGACAGCAAGTTTTAGGGGGGCAACAATCTGAGCTTGACACTAGTGGCCAACATTGTGAAAACCTTGGTATGTGTGAATAATACCATCATGTTATGTACCACAGGCTACACTACAGTAAGGTAGGATAGTAGAAACTCCAATACACACCAATCAGAAGTTAACCTGCCAACTCTTCTCTTGGAAGTCTTCTCCAGTGACCCTGAAACTAGAGATCAAATCTTTGCGGGGGGGGGATGGGTTTTTTAAGCTTGGCAGTGGCAAAAAGCACAGGTGTTCAACTGATGACTTTTTCCAACATGGAGATGCAGTTTGGAAAGCTGCACCTGTTAAATTACTGCCTACCACACATCTGTTAAAGGCAGAAGACAGTCACATGCTGAGGCAGGAGGTGTGGACTGAAGGTTGAACTGTTACCTTGCCTGAAAAATCTAAGCATGATCATCTGCTTGGAAGAGACCGTGCAAGGCCACTGGCAGCTCTCTGGGGAGGGGGACAGCTGGCAAAGAACAGAGAACATCTTGAGACCTGGTCTGAAGCTTGGTTTGCAGCTGCCGGCAAAAGCTTCAAGGGCATAAAGGTTGGCAGCTATGATGAAGACTGTACTATGAAAAGAAACATCTAAAGCAGCGGTATTTAAACTTTTTAGACAGGGAGCCACTTTTTAGAATGGCACTAGTGTCAGGGCCTCACTGGAAGTGATGTTGTGGCAAGAAGTGCGATCATGGTAACGTAATGACACTCCTGAAATGCAAACTGGCATTCTTGGACTGCAGCAGCTGCACAACCATGAAACATCCCTGACAGAAGTCAAGATTAGGACAAAATATTATGTAAAAGCACTGAACTAAAGACAAAATGTAAAAAAAACCCTCACTTGAAAATTCAAACTGTAAAAATTTACAAAACAAGAGTAAGGCCTGAAGTTTTCAAGATGGCCGCTCTCAGCTTTCTGCGACCCACCTGACATCAGGTCCCGACCCACCAAGTAGGTCCCAACCCACAGTTTGAATAACACGCATCCAAAGAAATGGAAAGTTCCATGAGATATTGTCATAGAATAATACTTGTAAAAACCTCATTGAAAAAAATGGGGTTTATAGCCTACCTATGTAAACTACCTTGAGTGTATGTGGTATAAATAAATACTGCAATAAATAAAATCAATAGATGGCAACTTTAGTTTGGCTGCAAACTAGGTCAGGCAAGCCAGGGCTTAGATGCCTTGTCTTTGGATAGATCAGTGCTGCCCTCTAGTGGCACAAAAACCTAACCTGCATATGCAGCAGAATGAAAAGCACCAGAAGCCAGAACGGGGCCATCCCAAGCCTGATCCCACCAAAAGGCATCCTTGGTGTAAAAGAAAATAAGGCACAATACATGCATCTCTTTAGCCTGGAACTGCCTGCTCTGTTTAAGATGCACTCCAGTCTGATGTTAACTCATAAGCAAGATTCAGTGGCAGCATTATAACTAAAACACTTTTACTGAAAAATTTGCTTCTTACAAAATTTAGCCATAGGTTAAAATAAATGTCCCATTCGAGTTTACAGGCATTATTCTGTTAATCTCACTTTTGTATAGCTAAAATCCTTTCTGTTTCTCCTGTATATTGGTAAAAGCACAGACAAAAAGAGAAGCAGATTTTAAAAAATCAGGTGGGTGCTTTGTGGACACCTGTCAGATTCAGGGTGCAATCCCGGGGTGCCCTTGGGCTGAAGCAAGCCTTCGTTGGCCCTGCGGTGACACAAACATGCTGTATTGGCACAGTAGGGCCAATGAGCCCAGGGGCTTTTCTGGGCAGAGGAGGGGAAGACGGGGGGGGGATCAGGGTGGAGCGAGGGCGTTCCAGTGGGGGGGCGGGGAGGGAGGAGGAGGAGGGATGTGGCATAACACACATCTGGCTGCTCCTGGTGCACCGCCGCCCCTCCCTCGCACCCTGACAGGAAGAAGGCTGCAGGGAAGGACGACCCAACTGACCACACACCGAAAGGAACGTCCGCTAACATGGGTGCCACCACAGAACGGGGAGGGGGAAGACAACACTCAATCCGGCAGTTCTGGTTAAAAACACTTGTTTTCCTCAGCTGTGGTTCTGCGCGATGCTCCTACAGCACCAGCTGCCTCCCCTTCACTCACACTCTCTGGCTTTCATCATAGAGATGCCACGAACCAGCGTGGCTCCTCTGGTGCATTTATATGGGAGAAGGGTGAATTACTTTTGTGGGAGGGAGAAAGACTGTTTTAGGAAGGGAAATAAGGAGGTGGGACTACACATGCAGCAATGACCATAATGCCAAAAAGCTGCTTGTTGCATGAGAGATTCTTTATTTCCCGTTAAGTAAGCACGGGAAAGCTGTAAGCAGGCTTTGTTTGCAGTAAGCGTGCGCTTACTGCAGGTGCTTTGTTTGCAGGCACTTCCCCGACACTGCTCCTGGTCCGCCGCTGCGCCGCTGCTGCTCCTGCAAGTGCTTACAGGGGCTTTGTTTGCAGGCGCTCGCTCCCCTGCCGCTGCTCCTGGTCCGCCACTGCCACTCCGCCACTGCCACTCCGCCACTGTTCCTGGTCCGCCACTGCCGCTCCGCCGCTGCTCCTGGTCTGCTATCACCGCTGCTCCTGGTCCGCCTCCTGGCCACCGCTCAGGCAAGCCCCCCCCCCTCTTCAGTTTTGCCAGAGGTGGCCAGGAGACTCCATGTGCCTCCCCGCCTCTGCAAACCGGGGCGGGGGGGGGCATCTCCTGGCCACTACTCGAGCAAAACCCGAGCAGCGGCTGAGGGAAGCTGCACGCTTCCCCAGCTCGCAGCGGGGGAGGCGCATTGCTTCCCTCAGCCGCCACTCAGGCGTCTTCTTGGGCGCTGCATGGGGAGGCTAAGGGCAATCGGTGCCCCCTGGCAAATGGCACCCATGACTCTTGCCACCCCACGCAACACCCTAGATACGCCTCTGACCCCACCTCAGTCTTCTCCAACGAGCCACAACCTCAGCGCAACCTTCTCAAATTCAAAACAATTCGAAGAGGATGTTCATGTGCGGTGGGATCTCAAGGTCTTCTTCAGGGATCTCCATGGTCTCCACCACCTCAGGGGAAGCCATCAGCCACACCAGAGGGCCAAGGCGCTGTGCCACACAGGCGTGGCAAAGGTAGCTCTCAGTCTCTTTGGTACCATCGCTCTGCCAGGAAAAAAGTTCAGAGAAACAATAAAGCCTACACCTTATTTTCATTATGGTAGACTGGCCCACAGCCTTCAAGAATGCCTGTCCCAGGTATAAACTGGACACGCAAATCCGTGGAGATTTGTAAAGAGCTTCTCCCAGAAGGAAGTAAACACTAACAAGGTGCCTGTCATTTCTACAGGTGGACTAAGCCCACCCACGAGGCAAGGCCGTACTATCCACTAACGTCATAAAAAACATGTGCATGGTGGTGGCTGCTCCATCACTAAGAAAACCTCCTTCCTTGGAGGTTAGTCTGCTTCTGGAAAGCTTCTGGATGTGCCACTAAATGCCTTAAAGGTGAGCTGGTTTCCTGTGCAGAAGCGTGAACCAGTGGCCTTCTCAGGCTCAATAGTGTCATTTCCTCAGCAAAGAAAAGGTGAGGTTGGCACAGGCTGCTTAAGGCAGCAATTCTGTGGAAGAACATATCCATGAGTTTCAACCCACACGGGATTTGTGACCACACATTCACAGCAATCTGGGGCTTTCTCCATGGCAAATGTTATGTTAGTCATTCTGCAGCAGACTGTGGGCACAATCCTAACCTGGAGTTAGGCTGGCACAAGAGACACCGTAAAGTATGTTTGGACCACTCTTGCAGTCAGAGAGGCCAGCACACAGACGTGCGCCATCCTCTGACTGCGAGAGTGGTCCAAACGCGCTTTACAGTGGCCTTTGTGTGGGCCAAACTTTGCTGGCCTATATGTGCCAGCCTAACTCCAGGTTAGGATTGCGCCCTGTGTCTGCATGTATCCCAGCAGCACTTGCTAGCCAAAAGGGGTGGGAATTTCCCCCTGAGGTTTTGCCCTTCTGTGGGCAGCCAATGTCTTGCCCTTGTCAGAGACAGCAGGATTCATGCGCTGCTTGTTTTCTGTGCCTGGTGAGCAGGGCTGCATATGATTTTCCTGCCTGAGAACAAATAACTCACTATGCCCTTCTCTTGCTCTGGGAGTCTGGTAGGAATCTCTGGCAGAGAAGAGAGGGGTGGGGGAGCAAAGCGCACGCATGCAGCCCCTGGAAAGCGCACGCATGCACCACCACCCCCAAGTTCAAGGAATGTCAGAAAGATCAGGGTAGCTCTTTTGGGTAGGAGGAGTTTAGGTAGTAGTATTCAAATACTAGGCATCAAATTTGCATACCACCTTACGCAAATTAGGTAGTAGTAGTACTATGCAAAAATAGTATTTAGTTCTGCCACATTGTATAGTTTGATTTATATTTCCAAGTTTGATCATTGTCCTATGTGCATTGCATTTTCCTATTTTGTGTTGGCTGCTTTGTCAATTTCATGTTCATTTTGCATCTTCATTTGTTCCATAATGCTAAAGACTTTGCTATCTTTCCCATAAGTCAGTAAACCGTTCAATGAGTTTCAGTTACAATTTTGGCCCTGAGGTTTCTTCTACTGGTTCAGCTTCAGCCTGCTGGAGTGCAAGAATCACTCAGCTTTCAAGCACCTTTCACAAAGGAATACAGACCTTGTTTATGTGAACTGGCATTGGAAATGGATGCTGATAGGCAACTGGTTCCCTGGGATTGTGCTGCAACCTTCCATAGTTGGTTTAGATGAGCACACTCTGAACTAGGACATCCCTCTTTAGAGTTGCAATGTTTGTGTTCTGTCACTAGGTGTCTCTATATAATAGTACTTCTTGAAGTGCAGGTGAAGGTGCAAGCAAACAGCATGATAGTTGCATCTAGCGCCAAACACGCAAGCATTTGCTAATGCGGTGCAAAGTGACTTTCAATGCAAGAAGAAATTTCCAGAACAGGTGCTTCTCTAGCCATTTTCTATGGAAGGTGGAACTACTTTTTCCAGCATTGGATTCAAACATGTTACACAGCATTACTACATTATTCTGCTGGGGGAAGATGCTATTTCCCTTGGATAATGTTTCCCGTGGTCTGTAAAGGAAAAAAAAAAGGGATACTCACATAAACAAAAGTCATTTTCTTCATGATTAGGAGAGATTCAGCAGGAATAGCATTGCAGCAGCCTCGCACAGAGCACCAAACTGGCCCCCCTTTGCACACGTCACTCGTCAGCTCAGGCCGTAAATAGTACTCCTGGAAAGGAGGCAAGAGAAGCCTACAGTTAGCTGGAGCTGCACAGGTTCACTTGGGAGAATGATCGAGGGGATATCATCGCGTCACCACCAATTATTTCCAGGGGCTGCACGTGGCACCACAAGTGCTTTTCGTGGTGGATGGGTGCCCCGCGGGGAGGGGAAGGAGCCCCTGTGGGAAGGCACCACATTGGGCCCGGCCACTCTTGGAGCTGGCCCTGGCTTCAGGTCTGTGTGCCTGGAGGAAGAAGAAGAAGAAAAGGTGCCCAGGCCAGAGGGAGCTTACAGCAGCGGCTCCCACCAAGACCAGCACAACTACCACGTTATTCGTTATGGTGTTGCATTTTGTAAGCCACCGCAGGCATTTACATTGGCAAGGGAAAGGCAGACAATTGTTTAAATAAACAAATAAAGTTTATTAAGTTGCTCTGCATTCAACAAGACTGCAATCTAGGATTGTGTCCCCCTAGAGTACCCTACAGAGCCGTTCCCAGCTTGCAGTGCATCTGGGGTGGGGCAATGTCACTGTGCCCCCAGCATGGCTGCCCTGCCCCAGCGCATTGCCCGGCCACACCTCCCTGCACCTGGAATCGTGCCATTAAGGAGCGATCCAAGCCCAAGAGATCCAAGCCCAAGAGAGGGCGAGGGGGCCATAAAGCACGGGGGGGGGGGGTTTCCACGCTGCTGTGCCTCCCTGCAGCCAGCACCCACCACTCTTGCTTCCTCCTGCGGCCCCCTCCCTCCGCCTGTGATGCTCTGCATTTCAATACTTGGAACCCTCTTTCAAAAGTGTACATTCGGAGTGCAATCCTATGCTGCGTGGGAATGGCGAGGCTGACGGGCCTGCGCAATACCCTAGCGCAGTCTAGTGGAGGCTGGAGCTTTCTCGTGGCAAGGCGCGTTCGTGCCCTTACTTTAAAGGAAGTGCCAGCCTCCCCTATGCGCTCGTTGGTGCTGCGCCTGATAAATAGCAAAGGATAAATTTCAAAGGAACCCGGGCATCCTCCTGAACGGGTTTAGGATTCAACCTTATGTCCAAATCCCAACCCCCTCCCGGGCCGGCACACTAGCTGGCCCGCCCACAGCCCGCCCAGAACTGCTCCCCCCTCCTAACCCGCCCCCGTCCACACCTTCCCTTGTGCTGAAATGGCGCCTCCCCTGTCACTGGCGCTGTAATGCCGTTGCACCGATGTTGTGATGTAGTGTTGGTGCACTGCAGGACACGACTGCCCATTGTTTTCTTTCTCTACAGTATCATACTCCCGGCACAGTTTTCCTTCTTGGCGTGTATTTTTGACAGTCACATCCTCTGCTACCCAAGCCGCATCTTCCCCCAGCCCCCTGGCTGCAAAAGCAGAGAGGTCCGCACTTTTGTATTCTTTCTCCTCATTCTACATCTTCCTCTCTCTCTTCCTTAGAGACACCCTCATGTGCTGCAAACTATTGTTTCAGCAGATCTGCAAATATTTCACGGGCTCCGTAAATGAGAATCATGGGAATCGTGAATGAACCTCCCACAGATGGTCTTAACTCACCCCAGCCAACGTCAAGAGATTGGTTAGAAATTTGGGCATGATGAGACGCCTCTTGGCACGAGTCACAGCAACGTACAGTACGTTCCATTCGTCCTCGGGAATCGTCTCTAGGGGGAGAAGAAAGTAACCAGTGATTAGGAAACCCATCGGAAATGGAATAATGATTGCAAAGCTGACAAAGCACTTCCCAAGAAGGGTCGGTGTGGATGTTATTTTCTGGCTGGCTCATTCTTGGGCAAGGAGAAAGAAGGCACCTGTATAGGAATGGTTTTAATGCAAATACCCAAAGTCTAAGCTAAGATGGGGGACCTAGAATGTTGGTTGGCTAGGGAAAGCATCAATATAGCACCAGGCTATATCATAATGGACACCAGGTAGAACCCACAGATTTGGTGGGATATCACAATCCCAGGTTACAAACTCTCTATGAGGAACAGAGAGGGATTGAAGGAGGGAGTAGCCATCCATGTCAAAGAAAGGGAAGACAGGAGAATAGAAATTGAAGGGGTGTCAAACCCTGCCATAGAATCACTATGAGTAAATTTAACAGGCCCAAAGAGCAATTTAATAGTGAGGGGATGCTATTGTCTTCTGCATCAAAAATCTGAAGGGGGCTTGTGATGAGGAGGCAAATTAGAGAGGCATCAGTACTGTAGATACTGCTGTGATCATGGGGAACTTCAATTATCCTTGCGTTGACTGGGTCAATTCATGCACTGGTCATGAAAGAGAGACTGGAATTCTTGATACGCGAAAGGACTGTGCCTTCGACTAACCAATCATGAAACTAGCCTGAGGACAAGTGACTCTGGATTTGATACTGGGTGGTGCCCAGGACCTGGTCAGGGGTACAAATGCTATGGAGCCTCTGGGGAGCAGTGACCATGCTGCAATCTATTTCAACGTTTAAGGGGGGGGGGAGAAGAGTACCAAGCAAATCAAATACTAAAACGCTTGATTTCCAAAGGGTGAACTTCTCACAAATGAAGAGAGTAGTTAGAAAAATGCTGCAAAGGAAAGTAAAGAGTCCAATCTCTGCAGAGTGCATGGAGGCTGTTTAAGACAACAGTAACACAGGCCCAGCTGAAGTGTAATACTAATGTGAACAGTTCCTAAGGGTGAGTTTTCCCAATTGCCTTCTTGCAGAAAAAACAGAACACTTTCCTTGGTCACACTCCAATGAATAAGGCACCCTCCCATTGTAAGGTTTCTATTTCGTCATGTTTTAAAGAAGTTTCTACTCCTAATTCCAAGACAGTACCCATGTTAATGGGTGGTCAACCACAAGAAAGGGACCTGTGGCACCCTGAAGGCTAGACACGTTTTCCACGGCATGAACATTCATGGACATCATGCTGCAGAATGAAGCCTACAAGGCCACACAGACCACCCCTAAGAGAATACGGCTGGTCAAGTAGAACTTGGGTGGAGGGGAGATTCAAAGAGACTGCAATGACACAGGCCACTGCCCAGCACTCCAAGATCAGAGCGACAGCAGCTAGAGGCAACTGTACCCTGTTACTAATTTGTTGGGTGACCTTCACTGTTATATATTAGAATAAAGTTAATGGGGGTTACTCTAACCCTAATGATGCCACTGCATTTAGGCTGTTTGAATGATACTGTAATTTATTCTGCATGGTCTGGTATGGGGTGAGGAGGTCCATTGGGATGTGTGTGACTCAATTTGCTCTCACACCAGGTGACACAAACCCTAGTAATGCCGCTGCATGTCCTATTGTCAGAGACTCGAGTTTCTAGTGCCTTTGCTGTGCAAACGCCTTTCTACAGTGCGGCTGCCCTTTCTTTTCCTACAGTGCAGGTGCTGCATGCAGATCTGCTTAACCGTATGCCAACGGAACCAGAGGCTGACCCAGCATTGGTTCATCTCAAAGCCACAGCCACCGATTACAGGCAGTGAAAAGCAGCTGCTTGGCAGGGATTCAGAGGCAACAGTCACCAAGTGTGCATGAACTATTGCAAGCCTGACCCAGATAAGCAACTACACTTTAGAAAAAAATTCTAATCAATCAAGAGAGATTTGCTGCTCATTTTATGATCCATGAAGCAAAAGGCAACTTAGAAAGCTGACTGGCAGGATTTGGCGATATTGTGGGATTTCTAGGTCTGCAAGAACTGGATGACCTTTACTTTGTCTTCACCTTTGTGCTCTGAGATTAGGTCCTCAGAACAAAGCCCCCACCCCAGCTTTATCTAGAACACCAGATGACTGACAGAGCGCAATCCTAACTGGGAGTTAGGCTGGCACAGTTAGGCCAGCAAAGTTTGGCTGGCCCAAGTGCCACCGTAAAGCGTGTTTGGACCAATCTCGGAGTTAGGGAAGATGACACACCTCTGTGTGCTGGCCTCTCCGACTCCGAGAGTGGTCCAAACATACTTTACGGTGTCCCTTGTGCCAGCCAATCGTTGCTGGCCTAACTGCCAGACCAGGTTAGGATTGCACCCTTACGCCCATCAGTGCATTGGCTCTTCCATAAGAAGGATGTAAGTGTGAGAGGAATTTGTTACCCCACCTTCCGGGCTCCCTGTCTGAAGCTATACTTCTAGCTATCCACACAAAAGCAGATCAGCTTGCAAAATTGAACTCATTTTTTAAATTTATTTTAAAGACGTCTTAAAGCCTAGATGTTAAGTTGTACATGGCTATTTGTTACTGCCCCCCTAGACAAAGGGAGCACCCCGTTTTATGGTTTTCGTCAAATTAACACATATGTATTTAAACAGAGATGTTTTGGCTTCATGCCCATATAATATAGTGTAAGTTTCTTTGCTACTCTTGTGACACTCCCAAAGATCACAATTCTTGTTTACTAAGGACAACTGCATTCCATAGTATAGATAAGATATTCTTGGGTCCTTGGGAGAGGCCCTCTGGCTTTTTCCCAGGCCACAGCTGACCAAGAGCTTCGATAAAAATTTCGGCACCTTTCAGCAAAACCAATTACAGTTTTTAAAAAATTACACAAAATTGAGAAAAACAAATTAAACCCAAGGTTCTAGTCAGCGTTGTCATGCAGCTGGAACGCTGGGCAGGAGAAACGGATGAGCGGCAGCCCACCCATTGCGTTCTGGTCCGTTTTGCCATCTTCCCCACCCCCTCCCGCCCAGCGTTCCGGCTGCATGACAACACTGGTTCTAGTCCTTCAACATAAGCCACACTCTGCCTTTCCTAACATGGGAATGCCACTCTGCACAGGATCAGTAAAAGGCAGGCCCAAGCCCAGTCCAAAGTCTGCCGACTTCAAGGGAGAGGGTGCCGGCTGGCCCTCCCTCTTTGCTGAGGTCGAGCAACAGCAAAGCCCCATCACATCCTTCCATCCCGAGTCAGGGTGGACTCCAGGAGGTGGGAGAAGGCGGCAAAGGAGGTTTCCTTACCAGGTCTGAAGTTAGGTGTCCTCTCGAGATTGTGCCGCGCAACAGGGACACTCACAAAGTCATCCGCTACTTGCACGGTATCAAACTCTAGTCCTTTGGCCTTATGGACGGTGCCTAGGACATAGTCTAAAACAATATAAAATAAATGTAGTAAATACAACTACACATCTCAAACGCTTCAAGTTCGTTATGAACATCCAAAGAGTCCACCCCAAGATGCATCTCGTCTCTTCCACCATCCTGCTGCCTGCAAGCGAAACCTGCAGGCAATAACCCTCCTCTGCCCTTGCTCTTCAATGGCAGGTATCCAATGACAAGTATCTCCATTTAGCTATCAAGACCAACAGCTACTGATATCTCCTTCTCCATGAAAATGTTTAATCCTTAGAGCCACCTAAGCTATTGGCCGTATCCTGTAGCACAGTGTTATTCAAACTGTGGGTCGGGACCCACTTGGAGGGTTGCGACATGTCAGGCGGGTCACAGAAAGCTGGGGGCAGCCATCTTGGAAACTGCAGTCTTTACTCTTGCTATATTCCTTTTGTGAGTATAACAATTTGAATTTTCAAGTAGGTTTTGTTTTATTTTATAAGTTCAGTGCTTTTACGTAATATTTTGTGCTAATTTTACTTTGTCAAAGATGTTTCATGGTTGTGCATGTGCTTCAGTCCAAGAATGCCAGTTTGCATGTCTAGGAGTGTCACATTGACAGCACTTTCTGCTTGATGATGGCATTTCCAGCTATGACATCACTTCCAGCTTAATGACATCACTTCCGGTGGGTCTCAACACGAGTGCCATTCTAAATGTGGGACCAATTCTAAAAAGTTTGAGAACTACTGCTGTAGCACATCTCGTCACAGTGCACTTTGTATGCTAGTTGTATGTTACATGAGGAAGTTCTTCCTTCCATTTGCCTTGAGTTTATTGCCAAGGCAAAGTTTACTGCCTTGAGTTACTGTTTATTGGAATGACCCCAAGTGCTAGCAGTAGGAGAAGGGCAGGGAAAACTCTTCTCTCCATACCAGGCAGGATTTTTATGAGCCTCTAATCAAGTTGCCTTTTTTCTAACTAAGTGCCAAATGCTTCAGTCATTCCTCACAGAGAAGGTGCACATTATCTGGGTTGCCTTTCTTCACAGCTTTTTCAGCATTCCGTAACCCCTGCTAACTGGGCAAGAGGCACTTTTTCAAGTGGTGTCCTCTTAAATTTAGCAGGGGGAGAGCAATTGTCCCTCTTCACCCCAGCAGTGTCTTTCTCATGGCTGTTGCTGGTGGTGTTCTCCATTCTTTTTAGATTGTGAGCCCTTTAGGGACAGGGAACCATTTAAATTTAATGTTATTATTTACTTGTAAACCGCTTTGTGAACTTTGTGTTGAAAAGCGGTATATAAATACTAGTGATTGATTGATTGATTGATTGATTATATGTGAGCCAAAGGTCTTGGCAACAGTCCAGGAAGGTAAGCAGTACTACAATCTCCTTATTGCTGGTCCCCATAAGCTCAGAATAAGAGGTAGTGGCTTGCCTATGTTTCTGTCTGGGGTGAACATTAGACCTTGGACCTTGCTGGCTCCCACTCTCAGCCCAACACAATACCTCACCAGCTCTAACATTAACAAGCATATCCATGTTAGGATGTGTCTGTATTTGCACGTGTCTTAGCAAAGCACAGGTGTCTAAGTAGCTTGGAAGCACCTTAGCAAACTGCGATAAACCAGAGGCAGCACCAAGCAACTCAGATGCACATCTACTTCGATGCACCTGATTAAATGCGCTGTTTCCAAAACAAAGGATCAGATTAGACATGCAGCTAATTGCATCAGTACGAGGTCTGCTTAAAACCAGAGGTGACACACAATGGACCGAGAACACTCATGCAGGACTCCTACTCTGATCAGAACCTGGGAAGGGAAAGGTTAGCTCTTTCCCATCAGACTGCTTTCCTGCCTCCCATGTTGCAAGGAATAGCCACTTTGGGGGCAAAAGGCAGCTGGGGGAAGCTTTTTTCAGTGGGAAAACAGTGCAGTAGGCACTAGTTCGCCTTTCCTTGGCAGTGCATTCTGAACCTGATCTGAATCCAGCAGCCAAAAGCTTTCTTTGGTCAAGTTCTAGTTCTAAGCAGGCTTCCTACTACTCCCTCAGTTGCATGTCTAGTTTGATTCACCCTTTAAGGAGTCAGGAGCTCATAATCTTTGAAGGGATTGCCTATTATTTCAGCTCTCATCAACCTCCCATTCACACTCGAAACCCTGAAACAAATCAGAGAATGAATTCAATTCAGGAGCTTAAGAGTCAGTTTTTCCAAGCACAGCACTGAACACCTGAAGAGAGAAGGTAGGGGATATGGACCCATGAGCTGGAGCCGACCCAGAGCACACCTTTCATACAACTAACATGTTACCTGCAACAGTACATGTCTTTCTACCTTGGTACTGAAAGTCTCATTCCCTTTACCTGCAGTCTCTGGAGTAGTATGACACTGCGTTATCCTGTTCACCAGCTCAGGAACACAGTCTCTGTACTTCTCCACGATTGCAATCTTCATCCCCAGCTGCTTGTCTTCGGCGCTGACTGCATATTCCTTTAAGGCAGCAAAGCCCTTCTCGATCCACCTTTTGAGAAAAGCATCTCTCACTTCACCTGTCACTGAAAACAGACAATTGGGACAAAGTGAGGGTGGAATGTTTCGAAGACCACTGGGCTGCCCCAGAAGCTGGAAATCCTGGAGAATCTTCTAGAAATCCTCCTGGCGGCCTCAGCAAAAGCTACAAGGAAAAGGCAACAGGCAGCTGGGTGACCGGAGCAACTCACATTTCTGTCAGCAATTTCTTTTCGTGAAGCCAGCCGGCCCATCTTTCTGGTGCCGTATGAAGCCAAGAAGAGCCTGGCTATCGGCTCAGGCAAAAGGGGGCCCCAACCAATCCCGCACAGAGCCATTCTCAGCTTGCAACGCACCTGGGGTGGGGCAACATCACCATGCCCCACAGTGTGGTTGTCCTGCCCCCCTGCGTCACCCAGCCACACCTACCCATGCCTGGAATTGATCCATTTAGGAGCTAGTCAGAGCACGAGGGAGGGCAGGAGGACCAAAAAGTGCACGGGTTTTTCTGCGCTGGTATGCCATGCCGCAGCCAGCCCCCCGCCGGCACCCCCCTCCGCCTCTGGTCCAGCATCCTATTTCCCACAGCGACTCTTGGAAGCCCACTGACAGGAGAGCAAAGCAGACTTTTCTCGCCATTACTCTTGAACTGAGTGCAGTTGGCCCTCATGACTCGTTGCCACCAACAGACCTCTGGTCCTCCAGGAATTTCTCCATTCCCCTTTTCAAGCCATCCAAGCTAGCGGCCATCACAATTTGGGGCAACAAATTCCACAGACTAATGACACGCTGTGTGAAGGACCTTTTTTGTCCGTCCAAAATCTCCTGCCAGTTATTTTCACTGTGTGGCCCCAACTAGTTCTAGTACAGCGAGGGAGAAAAACGTTTTGCCATGCCAAGCTAACTTTACGTTTCCATCAGGTACCCCCTCCTCATTTGACTTCCCCCCCAATCTAAAAAGCACCAAATAGCCATATTGTAGCCATAGCTGATAAGGAAGATGTTCCAGCCCTCTGGTCATTCTGGTTGTCCAATTTGGCACCTTTTCCAGCTCCACAATTTCCTTCTTGAGGTGTGGCAACCAGTACTCCAAATGTGGCACCACCATAGACTTGAACAGAGACAACAGACCATCAGCTGTCTTGCTTGTGATCCATTTCCCAGTGACTCTAGCATGGACTTGGCAACCGTCACATGTTTTCATTGAGCCAAGCAGGAAAATGCTTTCTGCTGAGGCAGACCATTTGTCCACCTAGCTCAGTATAGTCTGTTTAGACCAGCAGAGAGGGTCTTAGACTAGCAGAGGTCTTCCCCATATCCCACTGCCCAATTCCTTTCATGGGAGGTTTTTTTTTGGGGGGGGGGGAGCTGCTGCGTGCCCAGAAGCTCAACCACCAACTTACAGGCCCTCTGATTCTACCGCCCTAACATTCCATAAGCCCCTTGGAACACCCAACAGCTTTGCATACCCCAGTTGAGGCAGACCCAGAACATCAACATGTAATTTCAAGGACACTCACATTCAGGATGAAGGAGCTTCCAAATATCATGAATTTTGTCAAGACCAAAGGCTTTAAGCCCCTAGTTAAAAAAGAGAGAGAGGGAGAGAGAGAGAGAGAGAGAACGAGACCAAACATGAGAAAAGGCTGCTAGAGACTCAAATCAGCATATAAGCCATGCTATTGACAAAGTTGCTTTCAAGAGAAGAGCTTCTGAAGAGGCTAAGGGCACACTTCTATCCTGGAGTTACGCTGGCAGTTAGGCCAGTAAAGTTTGGCCGGCATAAAGGACACTGTAAAGCAGGTTTGGACTACTCTTGGAGTCAGAGAGGCCAGCACACAGATATGCCTCATCCTCTATGACTCCAAAAGTGGTTCGAATGCGCTTTACGATGGCTCTTGTGCTGGCCAAACTTTGCTGGCCTAACTCACTCCAGGATAGGACTGTGCCCTAACTTCTCCACAGGCTCCTTTGTCACTGCATGCAAGCTTGCTACTGCCTTCCCTGTTCTCAGAAAACTGAGTTAGCCTCTCCATTACACCTTTGAGGCATGTTCTCCCTACTGCCTTCAAAAAAGTAAGAACAGGCTTTTCAGAGCTGGAAACCTAGAGAGAGAAAAAGGTACACTTCCACTAGACACAATGAAGGCACTCCCAGAACAGCTCCATTGTTCTAAAAATGCCGTGCCAGTTTCACCCCTGGAATCCAAGTCTCCACCTTGTCCCCGTTTATTTTGGGGCTTGGTTTTCCCGTCTCATTACATACCCCACATGCAGGTCCTTGTCACACTTACCCCAAGCAAGTGTATTTTAGCTGGTGGTTCTCCAGAGGTAACCCTCACAGCATCCTCAAAGACAGTCCGGTTGTTCCGGGACAAGAAGGCCACCTTCCCTGTCACGTCTACCCCACTCACATCCCCTGCCAAAAGCAAAGCAAAGCACCTGTCAAAAGTTAGCCAGACTGGACCCAGAAAGCAGACCTTCAGAAGATTCATGGTTGGGTTCAAACGCCTCACCCTCCTGGTTGCCCCCCACCAACGGCTTATTTCGTACTTTCTTGCACACATCCAGAATGGTAGCTCCGACGTAAGCAATTTCAGGACCAAAACGGAAACTCTACAGCAGCAGAGCAAACAAAAAAAAAAGATTGCATAGTTTTAAAAGGCACTGAGAAACTAGCCAAACATTCACAAGAGCAGGGACGATAGAATTATCACTTTCTGAACAACCTCCCCCCAATGCAGCTCTAAAGACGGACCTGAACTCAGCTCACACCCAGAACAGCCTGCACAGCTGTGCCCAAATTATGGAGGAAAAGGTAAGGGGGAGGGAACAGTAATGCACTCCAAAAGGCTCACCTCCTGACACTCCATGACAATGTCACCATCCCTGGAGGCCTCTAAAATAATTAGATCTGAGCCGTCTCAGCTGCCTGTGAGAGGGGGAGCTGTGCTAGACTGCCAGCTGCTCTTTGGTGAGAGCAAAGAAGCAGATTATCGGCCTGTGGAAGGCAATCATGCGGCGAGAAAGAAGGACTGGACGATAAAAGTGTCATCTGTATGTAGTTGTTCTTGAAAGATTAGAACTTTGTGATTTGTACAAACCCTTGCGGTTTAGAAAATGCCTGCCTATGTAAACCACCTTGAATTAAAGTCAAAGGAGCAATCTGATGACCAAGAAAGGCGGTACATAAATACCAAATATTATTATTATAAAAATAAGGTAAGGGGGTACAAGGCCCCCCTGCCCTTCCCCCCATAAATAAGGGTACTGCTACACAAAGGAATATCTTGCAGCACATACTTCATTCTACTGGAAATGGTCTGCTCAGGGAGTTGACTAGGCTGTTTCTAAGGGTACTGGCAGAGGGGAGAGAGGCCATGCAGTGGAGAAGGAATTTGGCCTGCTTGGCAGAGAAAGGAAAATCATAGAAGAACTTGGTAGGCGACGATCAGCGTTCTGGGCTCATGTTTCCTGTTCAGGCCACAGACAGTATGGAGGAGACCAAGAAGCACCTGGTTTTCCTTCAGTTTCTCAGCTCAGCTTCCAGCAACGCAGCCAGGCTTCAAGAGAACCTTCCCTGGTTGGCAACCTCTCACCTTTACTTGTCAAATATCAACTTTCTGTTTCTCCCTAGGGAATGTCACAGCTGGCTGGAGGTACAGCTTGCACACCTCTGATACCATTCTTTATGGATGGGCCCCCGCTCAAATATCACAGTATGGGGGCAATTGGCTCTTGCCACACCATCTCTCCTTGATTCATTGTTCTCTCTCCCCGCAAACTGGCTTCAGAGTTGCTCTGTGTGAGGAGTTGCTCTCCGCTGCAAAAAGAGGCTAACACATTCTTCAGTATGAGGGCCACTAGGGGCCAACGTATGGTCTATCTAGGGATTAGGCTCCTTCATTCCAGAAGGCATCAGTTTAGTGCAGCCCTTCCACTGTTGCATCCAAATTGGCTACCCCTGCCCATCTGACAAGGACCCAGAGTGTGGCAAAGATGTCCAGTTGACCAGGACTTGACCAATGAAGTGGAACAGCTACAGCATTCAACAACAGGCATATAAAAGGCTAAACCAAAGGATGATCCTGGCTGCGGACTCTAAGAGCGCAGTCCTAACCTGGAGTTAGGCTGGCACAGTTAGGCCAGCAAAGTTTGGCCAGCACAAGGGACACCGTAAAGTATGTTTGGACCAGGTCACAGACATGCACCATCCCCACTGATTCTGACAGTGCAAACCTAGCATGCCCCTTGCATCGACGCGACGTCATCGCGTCAACGCAAAGGGCAAAACGCAGGCGCCAAGCAGCACCCCTGCATCGGCACTGCATCTCTGAAGCCGACGCTGCTCACAGCGTCAGCTTCAGAGTGCCGACAAAGAGCCTCCCTTGCGCCAACCGAGGACAGTCGATGCAAGGGATTCTCTGTCCCATATCGGGACGGGGATTGGGGGGAGGCGGGACTTGGGCAGGACTTGAGTGGGCTGGGGAGGTGGCCGTATGGCCACTTCCTAAGCCCGTCAGTGAGGCCGTGCAGCCCCGATTTGGGCCACGCGGTCTCCTTGGATCTGCGCCCGCACTTTAGCGGCCGTAGATCTGAGGAGCTCATGGGGAGGCTGGAGCCTCCCCTACGGTAAGGTAGCGCACGCTCCCTTGCCGTGGGGAGGCTCCAGCCTCTACTAAACAGTGCTGGATATGGTGCTGGCCCGTTGGCCTCGCCAGTCCGGCGCTGCTTGGGATTGCGCCCTGAGAGTGGTACAAACGAGCTTTACGGTGGCCCTTGTACCAGCCAAATTTTGCTGGCCTCACTGTGCCAGCCTAACAACAGGTTAGGATTGTGCCCTTAGTGACTAAATGCAGTATCAGGATCCAGCCAATTTTTTCAGGGAGGTGCTTTTGGTAGATGGAAATCCCTATCTACGTTGAGGCAAGATCAGGGCCATATCAGGTGTTACTTCTGTCAGGCTGCAGAAAAAGCCTTAAGGAATTTTTATGTCTTTAAGGAATTGAGTTGTGGATTGAATGTGAGTGACTGCCATCAGGTGGACCAATCACCCACCTGAGGCGAATCACTGTTGGATCAGCATAAAAAGCAGTGTGAGGTGAAGCTACCTTCATTTAGCTAACTACTAGCCCCTAGCCTACTAGCAAGCCAGCTAGTCTAGGTAGTAATGGTTAATACTAGTCAGCTTGAATATGCTAGTCAGTTAAGAATGTTAACCACTATGTTTATTAGTATAGTGGAGTATCTCTGCTAAAGTTATTTTAGTAAGAAGAGAAGTGAGGACTTTATATCAGTGTATTTTGATATGTTATCTCAATTAAGTACTTTTTGTGAAGATACAAAGAACTGCTTGTGAATATGCTGCAAGTAACCATCTAATCAAGTATTTTTCTACGTTTTTCCAACTGCTGTATGAACTGTACTTGTTTTGCTGCAAACTGCACTCCTTTTGTTTGATTCTCTCAAGGAATCCTTATTTTTCTATAAAGATAAGCCTTAACACTTCTGCTTTGTGGATTCTGCTTTTATTTGGTCTCAGTGAAGAACACAGTGCTTTTGCTGGCTGAGCAAGCAGGTTTTCTTGAACTCTGCTATTGTGTACTTGGAGGGCTTATGTCACTATAGGCTGACTATAGGGACTAGCAGTCCTAATAACTTCAATGCTTGCTTTTTGTCTTCTTGCCATGGCATTGCAAGAACCGTGCCTAGGCCTTCCATATCCTTTTTGCATTTACTTGCTTTTCACCTCTTCTGGTTTGCTGTCCTTAACCTGTTTAGCCTGGCTGACTCAGCAGAAGGCATGTTGCCTTGCCTCCGTGACCACTAGCATTTAACAGCTACATTCATTTTGGGCGAACCTCCTGGGAATCGGGGAGGATTGCCAAGGCTGTCCCCTCCCCCTGGGGTCTGGTGACAGCAGCAGAACACCCCCCTTCACTATCACCGGCACATTGCTTCATCACAGCGAAATCACAGGTAGGACCCAAATATCTAGGATCTGAAGACTTGCAAGCCAGAATATATGACTTTGCAGCCCAGTTGAAGCCCAGCAACTAAGGCAGGCCTGCCCCTATGCATGGGCCTGTATCAAAGTGAGGGTTCAGGAAGCCCAGGTTGGCCTACAGCGATCTCTACTGGGGCTCTTCTAGATTGGCATCCCCACTTCACAATGCAAAAGCACGGCCCTTGGACCGAAGTGAAATGCTGCGCAGTCCTACCTGTGTTAGGTAGAAGACGTGGGTGTGCGGCACATCAGCCAGAGCGTTCACTGCACCCCGGAAGGTGTAGATCTGCTGGTGTGGGTCGCCTACAAAGATCACCCCACAAGGCTGGGAAAGGGCAATGTCAATAATAGCTACAGAAAGAGAAATGAGAGCGTTAGGGTGTGGAAGAGAAACCTTGGCTTGTAAAGAAGGGCAGATATGCCAACCCATGTGGGGGCAGATATCGCTAGGCTGCGTGGAACATGTGCAGGTGACCTTTGCTATTTCTGGAAAAGGTGCCGTTTTTAAGAGTGGAGATGTCTGTGCACAATGCTCTCCAAAAAAGCAGCATTCTCAGACCTATGGGCTCCTACACTGTTTGTCGCAACACCCTGGGATATTGAAAAGCACTCCCTGGGGTGTTACTGGCTGCTGGCTGATAGCGAGACTGCGCAGGACACTACAGATGGCGGTAGGAGGCTCAGCATACATTTTTCCACATACTGGGGGCACAATCCTGGAGTTAGGCCAGCACAGGCAGGCCAGCAAAGTTTGGATGGCACAAGGGCCGCAATAAAGTGCGTTTGGACCACTCTCAGAGGTTAGGATTATGCCCTGGGAAAGGTCCTCCCATCTGCCCTGAGCCTATTACCTCCACTTGTAGCATCCTGAACTGTCTCCAAACCCAGAAGTTAACTGGCGATGACATCATTGCCAGTCACTTCCAGGAGCTGCATGCTGTGTTTGCAGCATACAGAAGTGTCACGGGATGGCAAAGGTTGGGAAACACTACACACAGTAGTGGGATCTGCAAATGAAGAAGCGGAATGGTGGGCGGGACTACCATTTGATTGGCTGCCCGTCCGCTCCTTTTCGACGCCCCCCCACTCGCCGCACCGGCTGCCCTGGCCTCGGAGGGGGCGCCTGCTCGCCAGGGCAGCCCGTGCGGTGAGCGGGGGGGGGGAGTCGGAGCAGATGGGCAGCCAATCAAACGGTAGTCCCGCCTAAGTCCCGCCCAGCATTCCGCTTCTTCATTTGCAGATCCCACTACTGCCTACACACGCACAGTGGTCCCCGTCTCAGGTTTTCAGAAAAGCCCCGTCCCCACTCAGTTACTCACCAGGGGTACAATCTTGGGCCTCGTCAACAAAGATAGCATCATAGTTCAAAAGTAAGGGTTTCCTAAGTTGCCAAAGCTTCAAGTAACCTGGAAATGAGAATAAGAACATCAGAAGAGCCCTGCTGGATCAGGCCAAGGGCCCAAGTCGTCCAGCTTTCTGGATCTCCCACCAGATGCCTCTGAGAGATGCCCCTCCCCACACCAACAGAACACAGCTTGGAGGATCCAGCCTGTGCCATCAAGGTCAGGAAGGCCAGACTCATAGGGGACCAGAGGCTTGCCGCAAACCAGATAGAGGCTCTCCAAAGGTCGCATCTGGCCCCTGGCTGGGATTTGGAGACCCCTGCTCTAGACTGAAGAGCCCCAAATGTTGTTGCCAGGTGCCCTGCTCACTAATCATTTTGGCTGCTTTCTTCTGCACCTTCCCCAATTCCACAATATCCTTTTGAGATGTGATAACCAGAACTGGACACAATATTCCCACCAAGAACTCTCCAGCCTTCTGAAAAACCACTACCTTTGCTGGGAGCAAGTGACCAGACGATCAAAACTACAATAGAATAATATTCACAGGACTCCAACTAAGAGAACATGCACCCCTCCGCATGGCCCACTTACCATCATGGGTCATCTTGTATGCCAGCTCTCTGGTTGGGCTCAGCATTTTCATATTGTCCCATATTCGGCTTGCCTCTTCAACAATGATCTGGAAAACATATGATGAGAACTGCCTTGCCAGGTCACACCAGATCCATCAATCCACCAACAGCAGTCATCCATCTATTTAGAAACTCACCATCAGGGCACAAAAGGAATGACCCTTCTACTGCCCTTTGTTTACGGCATCTGGCATTGAGAGGTATAGTGCCTCTGAACAAGAAGGTTCCATTCTGCCATCATGACTAAGGCTGCAATCATATACACGCTTATTTGGGAGTAAGCCCCACTGAATACATGTACAGCATTGCACAGTAATACACATAGGTTTTTCTATCATCCATGATTTTTTAGAAGCCACTTAAGGGCGCAGTCCTAACCTGGAGTTTGTTATTGTTCAGTCGCTAAGTCATGTCGGACTCTTTGAGACCCCATGGACCACCGCACGCCAGGCCTTTCTGTCTTCCACTAGCTAACCTGGAGTTAGGCAGGCACAAATCCCTTGTGCCAGCCCAGGAGTATTGCAAATGCACCATAAAGCACATTTGGAGCACTCTCGGAGTCAGAGCGTCGTCTGTGCGCCATCCTCCCTGACTCCGAGAGTGGTCCAAATGTGCTTTATGGTGTATTTGAAACGCTCCTGGGCCGGCACAAGGGACTTGGGCCATCTTAACTCCAGATTAGGATTGTGCCCTAAACTAGCAACCATCACTGCACCTTGTGGCAGTGAATCCCACATGCATGAATTCCACCTGCAATTGGTGCCACTGGTTTATATGGTTTATGCTCTGCATTTTATTTTATGCACATTTATGCATATTATGCTGTGCACATTTTATTTATTATATTTTTATTTTAGTCTTTTTCCTCTGAGCTCAAGAAGGCATATATCATTCTGCTCCTACCCAACATTTTTCCTCATAATAACCCCGTGGGTCTGGCCAAGAGAGAGAGATTGGCCCCTGGTCACACATGAACTTCAGGGCGGAGTCAGAATTTGAGCCTGGGTCCACCCAAATTATGGCACCACTCTGTGTTAAAAAAAAGTCACTCATCAGTCCACGATACCTTCCCACCCAGCCACATACAATAAAGGAGCAGGACAATTCTGCTCCCAAATACTCACTCTCTTCTCTGCTTCCTCGACAAGAACAGTTTCTCCCCTGGTGTTCTTGCACCAGATGGGCGTGTGCTCCAAAGTTATGGCTGCATCGGCCGAGGCGAAAAACGTAGTGAGGGTCTGAATTACCGTCTTGGCTCTTACGAACAGAGACTGCCCCTTCCGGTTCTGGAGAACAAGGCTGATCCAATAGGATGTCAGTGTGCCGAAGTTCAGCTTGCTTTTCTGGCTATAGCTGCAGCAATTGAGGGAGAGGGAGGGGGGAGAGGGAGAGAAATAAATAAATTTTAAAACCACAGGATTCGAGGTCTCATGACCAAAGCCCAATTCCTTTCCTGCCCTGCCCTAAAAGAGGATAACCTCTTAAAAGCAATCCCCAATCCATCCCAACCTTTTGCAGAAAGCCTCCAAGCAAGGACATAAGAACATAAGAAGAGCCCTGCTGGATCAGGCCAAAGGCCCATCTAGTCCAGCTTCCTGTATCTCACAGTGGCCCACCAGGTGCCTCAGGGAGGCATGAGACAACAAGATGCTTGCATCCTGTTGCCACTCCCTTGCACCTGGTACCAGTAGCCCATTCAGTACCAGGAGATCCCACTCCTGCCCACCCCCATGCAGCATCAGGGGCTCTGGGGACTGAGCCAGTGAGTTACTCAGCACTGAGCATTCGGAGTAGCCCCAGA
Organism: Lerista edwardsae; assembly: GCA_029204185.1. NCBI lineage: Eukaryota > Metazoa > Chordata > Lepidosauria > Squamata > Scincidae > Lerista > Lerista edwardsae. The sequence goes on from JAJKFI010000010.1 coordinate 6,596,028, forward strand.
GCCCTCAAGGACAGCAGGGAACAGGTGCAGGCAACCCAGGCCCCTGCAGTCGGTAGGCTGCATCCAAGGCCCCACTGGGAGGTCGCACGGCCCCGATAAATAGCAGGCGCAGATCCGAGGAACCCTACGTGGAGGCTGGAGCCTCCCCTGGGGTTAGGGGACAAGCGTGCCCTAAGGTGCGCTGAATTTGGCACAGGCCCACCGGCCTTGCCAATCCAGTGCAATTTAGGATGGCGCTGCCGTCCAGGCTCTTTCCGCAGGGTCTCTCTACTAGTCCTTTTATCATCGTGTTGGCCAACCCAAGTATGTGGTCTTGCAGAACTGCAGAGCCAGATGCTGCATTGCTCTGCAACAAATGAGCCGGGTAAGGGGGGGAAGAGACACTCGGTTATGGAGCAGTGTGATGGTGACCTATAGATGGGAACGAGGAGAGAGAGTTTAGGTTACTCTTTGTCAGAAGGCCCTTTCCTATGCATTTTGGGTTATGTCAGATAGGTCAATTCTGGTTCTCTGTCACCTTGGACAGTGCAGGGCCAAGACAAACTCAGCCACCGTCCTGCCCCCACAGTGAAGGGGGGCTGAGGTTTATTGTGCCTGCATGGTCCCAGCACTCCATTTGCCCCCAAGATGCAGCTGCCAAAGTCCAGCTGAAGAGGAAGGAAGATCCTTTCGCTGTGTTGGAAGCAGCTGTGGGGACAGATGCCATGCCAAAACGGTCCCCATGCTTGGGAACTTGGTCCTTCTCTAAAAGCAGGGCTCAACAGCCAGGGATGCTGTCACTTACAGCTTGCCAACTGCTGAATAGGCTAAGGAATGGACCGTCTTGCACGTAACATTCCGAGGAAAGACCCGGCTAGCCTGCTCTGCAATGGTCTTGTTGAACGCCAAATACAGGAATCGGAGGTCGGACCACTTCTCTGCATACTTGATCAGAGTGGACGTCTTCCCAGTGCCTAAGGGTGCAACAAGAGAAACAAGGGACCCCTGAACCACCACGGTTGTGGAACGGACAGCTGTGCTTTTGGAGTATGTGCCTTAGGAGTCTTTTGGCCGGTGCAGACTCTAGAGGCAGATTGGGATGGCCCTACTCGCTTCTATGACCTGCAGAAGTTCTATGGGTGCAGCTTCTCCTACAGCAGTGCTACAATGGCAGGAATAGCTGCACCACTGGAATGATGCCTGCTTAGAAGAGGACCATGCTATGTGAACCACAAGCAGAGTGAGAGAGACAGATGCAGCCTCTGCATACACCAAGCAGCCCCCTGAGCGCACTAGAGACACTGTTGGCAAAGAGCCACCATTATAAGCGGGAAACTCTTGCGTCCGGTGTGGTCTGCCTGCTTACAGCCTTTAGCACTGTTTTGCCTCCAGAGCACAGCTTTCTGTTTCAAGTGCTCCAAGGAAGACAGAAGTCTGACAGCTCTTGCAGCATTGGGAGGCTCCATAGCAAAAGGGAATAGCTCAGACGTGGTATTGCCTAGCAACCACCCCTAGAGTTAGGCCTGTGCAGATGCTGGTGGGGGAGAGGTGCATGCTGGGGGAGGGGGACAGATAATACTGTTTCACCCATTCTGGCCCCATGTGCTGGGATGTGCCCAATCATATTGCACACGTGTTTTGGCTCCTCCTCTCAATTCCTGGAAAGGCCAGGGGCATTTCCCTTAATTGCGACCGTTTGTCTAAAACACCCCTCTAGATTTAGGAGTATGTACAAGAGGCATGGGGATGAACCTCCCCCTCATGCAATTAAGAACATTGGACCAGGACTCTCCTGGGAATGAGAGGGGGTGCCAGGATATGTATGCAGTGACTCTGCATGTTTCTTATCACATGGGACCAGTTTGGCTGACAAAGCTTAATCCAAACCAGCCGTATGATTTAAGCCAGCCCTGGCCTTACCTGCAAAAGCCATGATTTTCACAACCTGTCGTGGTGCAATTGCATGGTTTATGATCTTTTGCTGTTCACAGGTTGGCTGTATTCCAGGGTTACCATTACTAAACAGAGCCAAAATAAAGAAACAAACAAATGGTTACATGCAGCTAAACTGCAACTAATGCCGAGTTCACATGAGACACAGTTCTCCCAAGTGTGTAGCCAGCTCCCTGGGAGCATTTTTTTCCACCTAGCTCCAAGGTGAAGGGAAGAGGTCTTATCACAGAGCTAATGGATACTAATCTGCTCTAAGCCCCTGGACAATGGCTGCAGCCAAGCTGCCATGGTAAGAGAAGCTATTTTTCAACGCTGACCTAAGGGCATGTGTTTTGTTTTCTAAAGGGTTTTCCGTGGGTGTTCTTGGAACAGAATCCTCATGAGTAAAAAGGCACCACCTATATAAATAAAAACAGTTACTACCTGCACCTCAGACCTCTTTCATAGGAGTGGGATATTTCCGGCATTATGACTGCTGTGCCACAGTTATTCTCCAGGAGATACAGACAGTAGAAAATATTGTAGTGAATCCTACAGAAACACAAAGAGGCAACTGATAAATCTAACAAGATCTCTAATATCATAAGCAAGGCAACTAGATTTTCCCTTATCCCCAAGTGCCGTGGGACTGCAATAGAGGAATCTTCCTAGTCACATATGAGCTAGTTCAGAGGGCCCCAAACTGTGAGTCCCAATTCAATGTTTGGTAGGTTGTGAAACTGACAAGCTCATAGCGGACAAGGAAAAGGCATTGATCCCTGTGGAAAGTGAAACTGAGCCGCATGTGCATGTTTACTCATGAGTAGGAGGCCATGCCTCAGTCCATTTTGAAGGCCAGGCCTACAGGAATCTAATTCCACCAGAATGGTCCTGATCCTATGAACCTATGTCCCAAAAACATTCGATGAGGAAGTCCAAGTAGACAGGAAAAGTGCATTGAGCCCTATGGAAAGTGAAACGAAATCACACTTGAGTGTCTGTTAATGGGCGGGCAACCATTCCTTTGCTCTTACGGAAGGCCAGGTGAAGGGGAATGCAAGACTCCCAGAGTGGCCCCGAACTGATGAACATTGTACTCAAACACAGCAGAATGTGCCTCTCCCAACAGTAAAAAAGGATAAAAACAGAGGCTTGAGCAGCTAGTAAAGCAAACCCTTTTTTTTTTAAAGGCACAGTCCTAACTTGTGCCAGAACGGCAAGGACAGTTGGCCTGCCCCATATCTAGTGCAAGTTAGGCGGCCTCTGGAGCCTCCCTGGGGCAAGGGCACCTTTGTGCCCTTGCCTTGGGGTAGGCGCAGCAGCGTCATGCTGCCGGAACGCTGGGCGGGAGGAATGGGTGAGCGGCAGCCCGCCCGTTGCGTACCGCTCCGTTTTGCTGTCTTCCCCGCCCCCACGGCCCCACGCCTCCCGCCCAGCGTTCCGGCAGCATGACGCCGCTGGGTAGGCACCAGCTGCCCCAATGGGCTTGCTCAGAACTGCCCCTGCAGTTTAGCAGGCATAGCTTCAAGCAAGCTGCGCGCCCCAAATCAGGGCCGCGTGCCCCGAATCAAGGCCGCACAGCCTGGTAATAGGGGCTTGGATGCAGACTACCGGTACAATTTGTGTCCACTCCAATTAGAAGGATGTCTCACCCTTTGCCCCTGCTTAAGGAGCCAGAGCCTCTTCCTCCGCATACGTACCTGCTGCTCACATGAACTTCATTCTCCCGCATAGCGTAAAGCACAGTGGCCATGCAGTACAAAGCCTCAATGATGTTCATTAGCGAGAGGGTAGAGCTGGGCCTCCTGAGGCCAGCCACCAGCTCCTGGATATCACAGACACCTCCGGAGAAGAGGACAATGGCTGCCATCACAGCCCAGACATACACAGCCTGGAGAGGACAAGGAGGGGGGGAAATGGTGTGAAGCAGAAGGGAAAGGCTGGAGAGGAAGAACTTTATATTATCTAATAGATATTATCTAAAATCCTTTTGGCTACAGTAGGAACCCATTATTGCTATTACTACTTTTTGTTTTATAGTTTTCTTAGGAACTGAACAATGCACGCAAGAAAAGCACAAATCAGGAGACATCAGGGAACATTTAAAAAGCAAGAGGCAGCAAGCAAAATATTTAGTGGGCAACCCAATATTTCAGGTACCTAATCTTGATGAGTGGCCTTGTACTGGTGGTTGTAGAAAATAAAAGTGTTTTTGGATGGGTGCCAAGGCTACTAAAATGCTTCAGGCATACTTGCCCACTAGAAAGGTGCAAGTCAGAAATCTATTCTGCTCCTAGTGCAACATGCCTCAGGGCACAATCCTAAACAGTGCCATACTGGCGAAGCTGACAGGCCAGCGCCATATCCAATGCTGTTTAGGAGAGGCTGGAGCCTCCCCATGGCAAGGGAGCATGCGTTCCCTTACCATAGGGAGGTGATGGGCTTAGGAGGTGGCCATACGGCCACCTCCCAAGCTCACCCACGTCCCGCCCAAGTCCCGCCTCCCCCGTCGCACCAATCCCTGTCCCAATACGGAACAGAGAATCCCTTGCACTGACCGTCTTCAGTTGGCGCAAGGGAGACTCTCTTTCAGCACTGTGAAGCCGATGCTGCGAGTAGCGTCAGCTTCAGAGATGGAGTGCTGACATGGGGGTGCTGCTTGGTGCTCCGCCCCTTGCATCGACGTTACGACGTAGCATCAATGCAAGAGGCACGCTAGGATTGCGCTGTCATTCTGCTAAATCACTTATTCACAGAAACAGAATGTGGCCTTCCACTACAGTGTCATGTCAAACCCAGGTGCTATTAAAAGAAACAAAATCAAGTCCTTATGCCACACAATACATTGCGCATTGCTGTATAACCACTGGAAAGAGAGCCTTGGGTCAGGTGATGATAAGCTTTCCTACTATTTCAAAGATTACAAAATAAATATTAGAGTAAAACTAGACACCAAATATGAAATCCTGCACCGTTTTCAAAACGAATCAGAAATGGAGCTCAGCAAGCACCTACGCTGATCAACCTCAAGGGATGCTATCTAGTTTGTGCAGAAACAGAATGAGTCACTTATTCCAAAGGCTTAGTGAAATCCTGCAATGAAGTCTCAGCCTGGCGTTATTATTCCCAAGCAGGTTTTAGACCTAGGGTTGAACCATATTGGACCCCAATTAGCTACATATTGCAAAAGGGAGTCTTTTAAAACTACAAGAAGGAGAAACAAGAAGGGATTTATAAGACAACGCCACTAGGAACCTGCTCATAACAAGTGGAACAGATGCAAAACAAGAGATTGGAAATATATGGAATCAATTCATCTGGATAGAGGCAAAGCTGAGTCACAAAACGGGGTTCAGATCAGAGAATCTGATCAGAGAATCTGATGAGCTCATGCAACAGATTTCCTACAAGCCTTAAGCTGTTCTCAGCACATAATGATGCCAAAGTAGTTCAGAAGTGGGAGGATTTGAACATACTTCCCCTTTGAGGTTCTCCAAATCAGGCAACCTCTTAGCAATGCATATTTCTGCTCTGGGAAAGAGAGAGTGACTCTTCAAACAACCAAGGATGGCGCTGGGGTCTTGGCGGCAACGGCTCTTGATGGCAGCTACGCACCTGCACAAAAATAAGATGGGAGGCATTGATAAGTACTTTGGCATTTTTGTCCATGAATAATGCAGTCCACATCTCTGTCTGCTGGGGAGAGCAGGGGTAGGCAGGGAAGAAAGAAAATAAGCAAAGGATACTTACCAATTGCCTAAGTCTTGGCTTGGTATTCAGAGCTCTGGCTCCCCATGCTATCAGAAAAGGAGCATGAAATTTGCCTGCACCAACTGGCCATTGCCCCTGGGCCAGTAGGCAAGGGGCAATATCTTCAAGCTTGCCCAGTCCTCCTGGTGCAGCTTAACTCCTCCCACTACAGAGCACAGCATCATGCTGTCCCTCCCACTGCCACAGATATCCTCAGGGCAGCTTGGCTGCTACTTGCGGAAAAATTCTCATTCTCTCTCTCACTGGGGAAACACAGAAAGGTGGCCAGCCCCAGCCAACAAGCCCCAAAGTAGATACAGTGAAGCCTGCTAGCTGGATGTTCTTCTTACCTTCTGATATCAGAGCTGGGTGACCAAAACAATGGATGGATGACTGTACTTACAGTACTTGCAAGTCTGAGATCACTATTGTTTCCAATGGAGCAGGTTTTAGGAGAATTTGCACAATTCCATTGGAAGAACAGCCTTGCCCCAGAATGGGGGGAGCAAGGAACCTCCACACGACCCAGAAGAGGGTCTCTCAGCCCTAAAAAAATAGCTATGGAGGCTTGGAAATGGCTCAAAAGTCAAGGCTCCTACCAATGAAAAAGGGCAAAACTGCACCTTTTTTGTTTGTTTTAAAGAAATGTATAGTAAGCTTGGACTCAAATATCCACTGGAATCTGTGGTAAGTCAAATCCATGGATGCGGGATCTGTGGATACTAGGGTCTGACTGTGCTTTTGTCAGTCTGGAAAGTTTTATTACACATAAGAATCTCATCCTGAGTTGCTTACGAAAAGGGCAGAACCCAAAGTAAGATCAATAGGCAACAACAACAAAAAGGAAAGATGCAGCCAACACATCACAGCAGTTTTGCAACGACCAGCTCACCGTATAAATCCCAGCATGCACTGGCTCTGCTCTTTGGTAAGGCCATATCGGTGTAGAACTGCTCTAACAGTCAACAAGGCTTTGGCCTCCGCCTTCAAATACTGGTGGTACAGCTTCTTCCAAGGGATGAACTGAAATGCAAAGCAACTCATCACAGCACTTCTAAGTTGGGGCACAGTTCAATGTGTAATCTGCTTTCTGGTTCTCTCCTAAGAGCATCTCTTCTGCAGGGCCCATTCAAATGAATGGTACTTATGAAACAGGAAGAATAAGTCATTTGCTTGGTAGGGTGGCCAGTCTTTACCAAGACCAGCAAGTCTCCAGTAGCAGCAAGTCAGGTAGCCCCTGTCATCAGCTGCACATTGCTTCTGAACACGAACATTTGAATCTTATTAACCTTCTGGCCAGTCAGCCCTGGCAGATCTATTACCCTTGGACCTGTCTAGGACAGTGCTTCCCAAACTGTGGGTCAGGACTCACCAATGGGTCACGAGCCAATTTCAGGTGGGTCGTGAACAGTAATGGCATCTAAATGATTTAGCAACAGGTACTCACTTTTGATTGGCACTTGTGTCGGGGCCCGCCCACCAGAAGTGAGGTCATAGCCGGGACCCAGGAACCGCCGCGTCTCCTCGGTAGGCCACACGGTGGCCCGGGAGAAGGCCTGGGAGTCCTGGGCCTTCTCTGGGGACACCGCGTGGGCTACTGATTTCCCCCACCCAGGAACCACCGTGCCTCCTCGGGAGGGAGCCCCAGGCAGCCTACCTGCTGCTGCTGCTGCCGCCATCGGTCTGTTTCCCTCGCTCCACTGCCTGCCTGCCTGCCTGCCTCTGAGAACGTGCAGGCAACTCAAACGTGCAGGCAATTCAAACGTTGCAGGGGGCGGAGCAGAGTGCCGACGGAGTTCATGAGTGGGAGGGCGAATGGGCGGGGCCAGCCCTAATCCTAGGAACAGGTACGCGCGTACCCCCGCATACCCGCTACGTGACATGTCTGGTCATGAAGTACCTACAGTAGAGCAGCCTTATTGAAAATATGGGAAGACAGGGTGCTGGAAATGGGGAGGGTTGTATGGTTGATTTGCTTGTGTGAAGGCGGTAAATAGGCTTTTTCCCTCTTTCTGATTCACTTTGCTTTTGGAAAATGGCTGGGATATAACCCAACTTATTGCTACATTCTCAGGAAAGCAGCAGGCTCTGGCATCACAAGGATGGCACTGCCAGTTGTGACATCACTTCTGGTGTGTCCTGGACAGATCATTCTAAAAAGTTTGTCCTGGTGCTAAAACATTTGAGAACCACTGGTCTAGTACAGTACTTCTAAAAAACCATCTATTTCTCCAGCAATAAGTTGTTCTTGATAAGGGAGCAATCAAAACGGGACACAGAATCCCAATGTAAATTTAAGCAATGGCATTACAGTGCCTGCTATCTTTTTTCAATTCATTTGTTAAACATTTTCCACTTTACTAATTTACACATTCTCTTAACATCCACAGCTAAAATTCAAAATCTGATTCACAGCTTAGATTCTCAACCATAAGGCTACACCAGCACCATGTAATGCTGGTACACAGGAATTCAAGATCATAATGCATGCGGTTGATATTGATTCAATGATATCCAGCATCATTAACCGCTAAGAGGAGACATTGTGAAGCCGGTCTGCTACATTTTGGAGAAGCTCAATAACATGAGCTACCGAAGGGACCTTGAGGCAGCAGGAGCAAAACCAAGGAGCGGAGGAGGAACTACAAGATGGTGAAGGAGGGCAACAGTCGTTCTGAGTACTCCTGACAAGCAAGCCATTCATTGACAATCTTGATTGGTTCCTCTGTTTGGACAATGGAGTGTCCATTGACCATATCCTGCACGAGTGGCACATGGGTGTTGCAGCAAAGGAGATGTGCCATTTCAAGCTAGTTTCTGGAGTGCAGCGCAACTTCTTAGTTTCGGCTTTCAGCACAGACTTTTCAGGTTCCATCAGGACAGAATACTTCAAGACATTGGCGAAGCTGATGAAAGGGTAGCCCGGTGCAGAGGGCAAAATGATACCCTGAAAGTGATGTCACAATAGGAAGCAACATCACAGTTGTATTTTCATTTTTGGGGGGTATTTTTGGCCATAATGTTTGCTACAGTACAGATAAGAACATAAGAACAGCCCCACTGGATCAGGCCAAAGGCCCATCTAGTCCAGCTGCCTGTATCTCAGTGGCCCACCAGATGCCTCAGGGAGCACATATGTTGTGCAACTAGGTATGTGCATCTTGTTGCCACTCCCCTGCTTCTGGCATTCTGAGGTATCTTACTTCTAAAGTATGGAGGTTGCACTACCTGATATTCCAGTGCAGAATTATAATATTCCAATTTGGATTTGGAAATCCAAAAATATTCCAGTGCAGTTTGTTTCTTTGCATTTGGTATTAAATTGCCTTTCTAATGATATATATCACCAATGGTATTGTTTGCAATTATCTAGGTTTTCACAATTTTGGCCACTAGTGTCAAGCTCAGCTTGTTGCCCCCCTAAAACTTGTTGCCCGGTGAAATTGCACTTCTTTAGCAAAGCCAACTAACAGACAAAGTGTCGCCTACCTGCTGGTCAGAGATGACCTGTTGCCAATGCCGACACACCAGGCTGAGGCTCTGATAGAGATCAGTAAGAGGCACCAGAGCAAATATCTCCCTGAGGACTTCATCGGGTAACTGGTCAATGTGTCCTTGAGGTACATTCCAATGTACAGTTCCCAGGAGCCCAAAACATGCATCAGGAAGAGGCTCTACCTCCATGGCAACAACTTCCCGTTTGATTTTTCTATTGCTTGGGGGCCACTCAGACAGCCTGTCCGGCAAAGGTTGATCATCTTCCTTCCACTGATCAGAGTTCTCGTGGTAGTTGGCGGTGGTGTGGGAAAAATGTGGTCGCTTTCTGGAAGTGACTGGTACCACACTCCCTTCACCCTCAAGAAAGGAGCAGGAGTCCTCTGAGCCCGAGTCATTGTCATGAGTAAAGGAGGATTCTTCTTTGATGTTGCTGCACTTTGCCATATCAACTGCGCGTCGTGATGAATGGGTTTTGCTTCTGAAGTAGCTGGTGATGGTCCTTTGGTGGCCTGCTCCTCCAACAGAGACATAAAGAAACAAAATTACAGTGGTCTGCAGACAAAAGAATGTACCAACTTGCTTTATGCAATTTTCCTTTTGCCCATATTCCAAGAGCTCATGGTAGGATGCTATACACCCTATATCTCATTTTCTCATCACGACAACTATGGGATTGGTTATCCCAGAACAGAGGTCTTTGAAGTCCTACTCGGACTTTGAGGCTGTTGGAAGCAGAGGTGGGGACTGGGGCTGGGGGAGGGGTGCCCCGATGGTGATGCAGCAGTCGCAGCACCATGGGGACCCAGGGGCATGGAAACATATCTGGGGTTTATGTGAAGACTTCCGGAGGGTCCTGGAGTCTTGCAGCCCACTGCGCGATCCTCCCTTTTGATGCAGTGAGCTCAGTTTTGCAGTTGGAGCTCACTTCCAGTTTTCGATCAGAGCTCCGATTGCAAACCAGAAGTGAGCTCTGACTGCAAAATGGACTTCACAAAGCCCCCATTGTTCTGCCAAATTCCCTGCTGGGCCACCCCAAGGGCCCTAATGCCCACACTAGGCTAACAAGTTTCCCCACAGAGCAGCCTCAGAGATAGGCAAGAGGGAGGGGATTCAGTCACTCACTGGGCCTCCTCTCTTCCAGCAGCTTTGATTGGGATCACCGGCTGGCCAGCCTCCTCCAGACTGCCCTCATTACTGGCTTAGCTCCAAACTACTCTTAGTCTAACACCAACAAATCCCACCAACAAACAATAGGCAGTCAGCTTGCCCAAGCCATAACTGCCTCCTCCACTTGGTGGCTCCAGGGGTGTGGCAGACATACAACAATTCCCAATGGTCCCAAAACAACCTTACCTTAGCCAATTCCTCAGTCCTTCACTCAGCCCAGCCAGCAGTCCATCAGTCCATCCAGTACTCCATCCATCCAACACCTACCTGGTGCCCTCCTCCAGCACCTTCCCAGGTGCCTTTCCTCCAGCACCTTCCCAGGTGCTTTACTGTAGTGCCTGCCTCCAACTTTATACTGAGGCCAGCCAATCAGTGGGCAGGCTTTAATTCATCAGCCACACTCATCTGCACCTGTGCTAACCTCCCTTCATAGCTGGAGAGCTCATCAGCCTGCAGCTGTGTTCCTGCTGCAGGAGTTCTGGGACCTCATAATCCCTGCTTTATCTGGGACAAGGAGCCATTGCTGATACCCAGAAGGGATAGGAATGGTATCTCCTGCCTTTTCCAATACACCCATGCCCCTGCGTCCCCGCGATGATGCGCCGCCGTCAGGGCACCCATTCCTGAGCCACACCCCTTAAGGGGGAATGGCCCTTTTTCACATGCAATGGTGGGTCGCGACCTACCACTTTGAATTCCACTGCCCCCAAACACAGCAATTTGCTCAAAGCCACCAAAATGAGCCTCAAAAAGGAGGGGACCACAGCTCAACGGTGGAGCACATGATGCGCAGCCATACCCAGTGTATGTGAAGGCACCGTGCCTCACCCCAGCCGGCTGTTGAGCTGCCCGCTCACAGAGTGGGTGGCAGCATCACCTCCAATCCTACAGCTGCTGCCATCCATAATGGGAAAGCAAAAAGCTGCCTCTCTCCCCTTCCATACACTAGGACTTGAACATTCGCAAATGTTGGTATCTGCGAGGAGTTCCAGAACCAACCCCCCACAGATACAAAGGGCCCAATGCATTACACTACACACAAATGGGTATGCGATCACTGCATTTAAAAGTGACAGGTACATACAGAATATTTATTATGATGTTTCGGAACACTGTATATTGCTTTCCAACAAAGGTTGACAAAATAGTGTGTATAGAAAAAACAATGACTGTACATGGGCAAGGATTTTACCCATGACTGGCATCATGTAGGCTGATTATGGGTAAGGCAGGATTGTAAAATGGTAGCTTGAGGATCACACACACACATTTCTCTCACAATTTCCAGATACGCAGCACAATGGAAGATGGCTGTGCTATACCTTTTTGACGTTTCTTCGTCCCGTAATTGGGATACAGGCCCCTGTTGGTGTCACAGCTACCTTGCCTTTGACCAAAAGGCTGAGTCAAGGAAGAGGTGCCTTCTTGACTCTGGTTGAGAGCTTCACAGTCACTGGCCGTAAGATGGCGTTTCTTAAAGCGCCTCACTGTCATCAAGAAAAGTGGCAAAAATGAACACTGGCTAGTTTAATTCAGTCTGTGAATGCACCCTAGAAGGAGGGGCAAAGGATCACCCTGGCCAAGAAGAGCTCCAATCCCCGCCACATCGCTGCAATCCTATCCACACTTTCCTGGGAACAAGCCCCATAGACAGGCATAGAATTGGGCTGTGTCTTTGGGAAAGCTGCTCCATCTCATCCTCCTCATCAGCAATACTTGGATAAGACTAACCTACCCGACAGGGCTGTTGTACAGATTACAAAAAGTTGATACAAGCATGCTCCGGTATCTGCGGGCAGGGGGGAAATAGGTTCCTGTCCCCACCCCCATGGATACCTGAAACCATGGGTAAGAGGGAACTGTGTTAAGTATAGGGTTCTCCCCTGCCACCACCCCAATCAAGAAGATTTTTTAGCAACCCATAAGAAGAATAAAGGGAAATAAGGGAGGGGGTTGATTTGTGGATAATTGAAACTGCAGGTACTGAATCAATGGATACCGGGGCCCACCAGTATATATGAAGGAGCACTATTGCTATTACTTATTGACATAGCACCGACACATATATGACAGTTTACTTTTGCTATTCTAAAAAGTGGGTCCTGGTCTAAAAAGTTTGAATACCATTGATCTAAAATCTGACACTAGGGATAGGTTTACTAGAAAAAAATTGGGACAGAGTGCCTATACCTTTGTATACAAGACAGAATTTGGGCAGCTGTAGCTCATCATAGAAAGGTCTCAAACGCTGCACCTGCCAAAATTCTCTCTTCTGTACCGTGGTGAAATGTATAGGCACTCTGCCCTAGTTTGTATCTGGTAACCCTAACTGGAGACCCCAGAAGAAGAGAATTATTTCAGCCACACTTACTTCAGTTTAAATACAAGAGGGTCCAGGGGTTACGCCAAAAGAGTCCCATAAAAGGTGAGTTTTGAAGGCAGTCAGACGTGGCATCAGGCAAGCGCTCCGAGGGACAGTTGTCGGTATCAGGGGCAACAGACGGGGGCTTCTGATCGCCGGCCCAGCTGAGCGAGGGATCGGAGCTTGGACGAGCCGCTCTTAGCTCTGCCTGCCCCAAGTCTGGATCGGAGAAAACGGACGCCGCGCTTCCGACCTCCTGCGCAGCCACATTCCCACTCGCTCCCAGCGCCTTCCTTGCCGACCACAACCGAAGCGTGAAACTGAAACTCCGAACTAACAATCCCGCGGAAGACGCGCTGCTGCTGTTTTATCACCCTTTCCGGATACATCTGCCGCTAAAGCTCCTAGAGGGCGACTAAAGCATTGCATTGCACGGAGTTACACCCTGCGTTTTGCTCATGGAGGTATTAGTTACTAATACCTCCATTACATGGTTTTGCTTCTCTCCCACCCAGAGCGATTTAAAACGCGGAAGAGCGCCGTCGTTCCGGTTCCGATCGCAGCTGTTGGGGTCCTCCCCGTATGCTCGGCGGTAGTGATAGAAATACGGAGGAGGAGCAGATCTTGCGTAGCATCCGGTAGGGGCGTGTGTGGGGAAAAAAGTACCGCGAAGAAGGCGTTTCTGTAAGGCAAACGCTCGTTGACAACGTAGATGCCCCGCTGGGCTTTTAGACAGGAGAAATTTCTTTTCACCTTGAAACGCTGAGTAGAGGCGGAGGATCAACAGGTGCTGCTTCCGCCCCGGGAAAGAGGGGACTTACTGACATCTACCACTGCCTTCAAAGGCCTGGAAGGCTGGAAGCCCCCCCACCCCTTTCCCCAAACATACTGTGTGACTCGTGTGTTTTGTTTGTTTAATGCATTTTCTCGATAGAGGCCACTATGCTTTCAGAGCGCTGTAAGCTGTCCTCTTGTCTGTGCTTTTGAAACCATGGTGAGAAGCAGAATTTCAACAGGCAGAGCTTTTTGTATCGCCTTCCACTCTTTTCTTGTTTTCCAAACAGAAAGGTCCTTGTTGATGATGGGGCTAAAACACCTCCAAATGCCAGAGTATGTGGTGGATCCGTCCATAGCATTCCTGAGCAGAGTGAGGAAGATTTGTAGGGTGTATTTGTGCTTGTCCCAGCAGGGTGTGCTTACAAAGGGGAGGTATCCTGTGCCCTAGATGGACTAGATGGATCCTGCTAGATGGATCCTGCTGCAGTGGACATCTCATGTGGAAACCGATCAGAGTAAAGGTTCATTGCTCAGCAGCCATCCTTCTGACATCATGTCTGTGCATGTGAGAGTCAGCCCTGCAGACTCAGTGGAGCTAACTTCCAAGTCAATATGTGCAGAATTGGGCTACACATTGACTTGAGACATAAGATCTGTGCTGCCCTAGGGATTCCTGTCAGTGAATAATTCCTGGTCTTGTACTGTGTATGTGTTTACATTTTAGAGCTGCACAGGTAGTAAGGTGTTCTGCAGTTCCTAATCTTTGCCCTGTTTGCATTGTTACGAATGCGTCATGTTTTCAAATGGCCTCTTTTCATAGGAATTCTCCTTGAATGGATGCTGAGGTCTCCCTCTTCTGTCTCCGGACCTTAATGCCCTCTTAGGAGCTACAAATTCTGGATCGGTGGCTGGCAATGACTGAAGGAGAAGCTCAGAAGCTGCTTCTCAGGTTAATTCAAGAGGGGAAGTTTGCCCTCTTCAAAAAAGAGATTGAAAATGTTGGAGACCTGAACAAGAAAGTGAGGCAGAAGCACTTTGGGAAGTCGGGGGACACTCTGCTCCACTACGCAGCCCGGCATGGCCACCTGAACATCCTGGGCTACTTGGTCGAGACTTTGGCAATGGACATTGAATTGTTTAATAATGATTACAAACGGCCCCTGCACGAAGCAGCCTCCATGGGCCACAGGGACTGCCTCTTGTACCTGCTGGATAGAGGCGCTACCGTGGATTGCTTGAAGAAAGCAGACTGGTATGTCAAAGCCGGAACTCAACTCTCATTTTGATTACTTCAAACTCTCATTTTGATTACTCTAATCATATATACCACCTGATTTGCCTAGTAGGCCAATGCATATTTTCTCAAAAGCAGCTTTCTCTATATTCGGCCAGGTGTACTCCAGAGATGGCATGCGTAGGATTGTAGACCAGTTCTCATTTTTCTTATTAAATATGTGGGACTGAAAGATGGACTATACGTATGTGACCATCAAGGGGAATGATGATAACAGTTAAACTACAGGCATAGCATGCCTCTGTGTCCGCTGGGGTTCCGTTCAGGACCCCACCGTGGATACCTGGCCGGAAATGTGGATACTGGGGACACCGTTTTAAATATAGGGGAACATTAGTGGTTTTGCTGCAACGAAGTAAAAAAAAAAGATTTGTTTACTGTTCCCCTATCTTTTTAATAGGCATCCCAGTATCTATGGTATCCGTGGATAACTGAAACCATGAATACCGAATCAGTGGATACCAGGCCCACTTGTACAGTACAATTGAAACACAGCAAGAAATAGAGGTGGTTGTTTCCAGTGAGTACAATAGGATTACAGTCCAAGTCTTGCTGAACCCCAAAGGCAGTGATGTCATTCAGGGGGAACGGACCAGAACGGGTGTTCTGGATCCTAATGGGCTCCATGGCTGGTTCCGGGTTCCCAACAAATGCCAATCAAAAGTGAGTTCCTGTTCCTAAATCATTTGAATGACACCACTGCCCAAAGGGCTGAGTAAAATAAATACCATTGTTTTCAAACACCTCTAGCAAGAAAATGGCAAGAAACAACAGCTGTAGCTTAAAAACAGGAAGAGGTAGTCATCGCAGCAGAAAATTCCAGGGAGTGTTCATTCATGCCCAAATACACAACAAATCAGACTTGTTTTAACAAGTATGAGCCTCCTAGGATAAGGAGTTCCATAATCTGGGCACCACCACTGAAAAGTCCTTGTCCCTTCTAGCTCTACCCAATGGCAGCGGGATCCAGAGCTGAACCTCTGCGGGTGGCCTGAAGTGGGCAGGCAAGGTCCTGCTGGGTATTCATGTCAGGCACACTTTCTCAGCAGCCCTGAGGAGAGAGCTACCTTCTGAGATTGTAGTGGAGACCTAAAGATAAGAAAAGGTTAGCATAACACACAGTCTGTGTTAAGCTGGAGTCCAGATTCCATTGGCCACGGTTCTTGTCAGATGCAGAGTGGCATCGCTCTGTCCATGGCATCTTTGTGGTAAAAATTTTCCTACACTTTGAACTGGCAGTGATAGTGCCAAAAGTTCAGGATAAGACCACTGGAAAGGGAAATATTTTATTAGAACTGCATGACGAGGGGTAGTTCAGATGTTCTGCCCCACACTTGAGTGGCAGATCTATCCTTTGCATATCTTAACCCATTCACAGTTGGAGCAAATGTCTTGAATGTACAAGAAAAGGAGCATAGAGAAGAGGGGCTCTGAACCCTTTCCAAGCTCCCATCCCTACTCCAACATGTTTACCTCCCCACAGTCCATTGCTCCAAGCGCTGCTCTCCATTCCCAGCTAGGCTACTGGATGTGAGTGGGATTGAAGCAATGGACTGTGGAACAATTCATAATGGGGTGAAGGGAAGAATACCTTGATGCTGTCTGAGGTGCTCCTGTTATTGTTAAAGAGAGACCATCCTCTGTTTTATATATGAACAGGTCAGACACATAAACAATAGCTCATCATGTCTGGTTTGGTCCTGAATCAGACTGCAAGGACCCAATTTTGTAAGTGCAGTACACCCCTTGCAATGTCCATTATAATTTTACCCTAAAGTTTGCTCTGGTAACTCTCTTGGTTACACTCTCTGCTTTGTATGTGAACAGGGTAGACAAACTAAAAGAAGCGCATCCACGATCATCATATCTTGTTTGACGCCAGAAATGACATTTTTGACACCATTCGATTCCCAGGTGCCTCAGGATTCAAAATATGTTTCTGACTTGGTGCAAGGTCAGCTCTAAAGTATTGGATGATGGCTCTTGGAAATAGGAGAGTGTTTTTCAGCCCAGATCAAAGGATTTAACTCTCTCTTTCATGTTCTTCCCTCTTCCCCACTCCTAGGACTCCCCTAATGATGGCTTGTACCAGGAGGAACCTGGAGGTGATTCAGAATCTCTTTCAGCATGGAGCAAACCCATTGCTGAAGAATAAAGATGGCTGGAACTGTTTCCACATAGCCTGCCGAGAGGGGGACCCTTCAATTATCCAGCACTTCCTTGATGTCTCTCCCGACATCTGGAACACAGAAAGCAAAATCAAAAGGACTCCACTGCATACTGCAGGTAGGGCCTATGTTAGCGGGTGAACTAGCCTAAGGGTGCAATCAGCGGCGTCATCCTCAAATTAAGTTCTGGAACGCTAGGCGGAACTTACCGCTTGATTGACAGGCTGTCCGTGACATGTCGCTGCCTGCCCGCCCGCTGCGTGGGCTCCCTCCGGTTGGTGCGCCCCTCCGCTGCTTGCCCAGGCACCCGGCGCGCCCCCCAGGCAAGCGGGCACCCCCTCCGAAGCTACTCCTTTCGGAACAGATTGCTGATTCTGTGTTGCAGGTCTCTGACCAAGAGGGCCTCTGTTTGATCTTATCCAGTCCCCCACTAACCCATCATTGGCTAAGAGTTTCCATAGCGTCCCAGAATTGGATGTCAATAAGAAAGACAGAGCTGAATGTCATCCGCTTATTGGTGACCAAACTCCAAATCTCTGGATGATCTCTCCCAGTGATTTCATGTATATTAAAAAACAGCACCATTTGCGTGTGCTTTTTTTTTTTCTCTCCTTTTATTTCTGCTCTCCGCCATAGGCCCAATCCTATTCAACTTTCTGGGGCCAATGTAGCTGCACTATAACCCTAAGGTAAGCAAACAAATGTTCCCTTACCTTGAGGAGGCCTCCATGACTCCCCGCCCACCACAGAATGCAGCACACACCCCATTGGGATGGCTACATCAGGGCTGGAAAATTGTATACGATTTGGCCTTTAGTTAATACGTTCACACAGCCAATTCCTGGGTTGCAGATCTCGTTACTGATAGCACCTCTGTCTTCTCTGGATTATACTTCTCCATACCTAGGAAGTCTCCAGAAACTGATATTTTGGGTGGTAGCTGTTCAGGTTCCATTTCCCATCTGATAGGCACTTGGCTGCCTGTGAGAACAATCCTAGCCAAGTTTCCAGCACCAGGGTAAGGGCAATGCAGATCTGACGCAAGGGAACAAACATTACCTTGAGAAGACCTCCAGGACTGCCTCCCAGCTGCAGGTTGCAGAACAGATCCCTTTGGTACAGTGCTGAAAAGCTGGTTAGGATTGGACCCTGAGTTTGGTGTTGTTGTTGTTGTTGTTGTTCAGTCGCTAAGTCGTGTCCGACTCTTCGCGACCCCATGGACCACAGCACGCCAGGCCTCCCTGTCCTCCACTAGCTTCCTGAGTTCGCCCAATTTCATATTCATTGCTTCGGTGACACTATCTAACCATCTCATCCTCTGTCGCCCCCTTCTCCTTTTGCCTTCAATCTTTCCCAGCATGAGGGTCTTTTCTAAAGAGTCCTCTCTTCTCATCAGGTGGCCAAAGTATTGGAGCTTCAGCTTCAGCATTTGTCCTTCCAGGGAGCAATCAGGCTTGACCTCCTGGAGAATTGACCGATTGGATCTCTTTGCAGTCCAGGGGACTCTCAAGAGTCTTCTCCAACACCATAATTCAAAAGCATTGATTCTTCGACGCTCTGCCTTTCTTATGGTCCAGCTCTCACAGCCATACATGGCTACTGGGAAAACCATCGCTTTGACTATGCGAACCTTTGTTGGCAGGGTGATGTCTCGGCTTTTGATTAAGCTATCTAGGTTCACCATAGCTTTCTTCCCAAGAAGTAAACGTCTTTTAATTTCATGGCTGCAGTCACCATCTGCGCTGATCTTGGAGCCCAGGAAAATAAAGTCTGTCACTGCTTCCATTTCTTCCCCTTCTATTTGCCAGGAAGTGATGGGAGTGGTTGCCATGATCTTAGTCTTTTTAATGTTGAGCTTCAAACCAATTTTGGCACTTTCCTTTTTCACCCTCATCAAAAGGTTCTTTAGGTCTTCCTCACTTTCTGCCAGTAGAGTGGTATCGTCTGCATATCTGAGGTTGTTGATGTTTCTCCCAGCAATCTTGATTCCAGCTTGTGAGTCATCCAGCCCTGCCTTCCTCATGATGTACTCTGCGTATAAGTTAAATAAGCAGGGTGACAATATACAGCCTTGTCGTACTCCTTTCCCAATTTTAAACCAGTCGGTTGTTCCATGTCCAGTTCTAACTGTTGCTTCCTGACCCGCATAAAGGTTTCTCAGAAGGCAGATCAGGTGGTCTGGAACTCCCATCTCTTCAAGAACTTGCCACAGTTTGTTGTGATCCACACAATCAAAGGCTTTAGCATAATCAATGAAGCAGAGGTAGATGTTTTTCTGGAACTCTCTTGCTTTCTCCATGATCCAGCGAAGGTTGGCAATTTGATCTCTAGTTCCTCTGCCTCTTCGGAAACCAGCTTGTACATCTGGTAGTTCTCGATTCACATACTGCTGAAGCCGAGCTTGTAGGATTTTGAGCATGACCTTGCTAGCATGTGAAATGAGTGCAATGGTGCGGTAATTCGAGCAATCTTTGGCATTGCCCTTCTTTGGGATTGGAATGTAAACTGATCTTTTCCAGTCTTGTGGCCACTGTTGGGTTTTCCAAATTTGCTGGCATATGGAGAGCAGCACTTGGACAGCATCATCTTTTAAGATTTTGAGTAATTCCGCTGGAATGCTGTCACCTCCACTAGCTTTGTTGTTAGTGAGGCTTTCTAAAGCCCACTTGACTTCACTCTCCAGGATGTCAGGTTCGAGCTCAGTGACTGTACCACTGTGGTTATCAGGAACATTGAGATCGGCCTTATAGAGTTCCTCTGTGTATTCTTGCCACCTCTTCTTAATCTCATCTGCTTCTGTTAGGTCCTTGCCATTTTTGTCCTTTATTGTGCCTACCTTAGCATGAAATTGTCCTTTGACATCTCCAATTTTCTTGAAAAGATCTCTAGTCCTCCCCATTCTGTTGTTTTCCTCTATTTCTTTGCATTGCTCATTTAGAAAGGCCTTCCTATCTCTCCTTGCTGTTCTCTGGAAATCTGCATTCAGTTGGGTATATCTTTCCCTTTCTCCCTTGCTTTTGGCTTCTCTCCTTTCCTCAGCTATTTGTAAAGCCTCGTCAGACAGCCACTTTGCCTTCTTGCATTTCTTCCTCTTTGGGATGGTTTTAGTTGCTGCCTCCTGTACAATGTTACAGACCTCCGTCCAAAGTTCTTCAGGCACTCTGTCTACCAAATCTAAGCCCCTAAATCTATTTGTCACCTCCACTGTATATTCGTAGGGGATCTGATTTAGGTCATACGTGGAGGGCCTAGCGGTTTTCCCTACTTTTTTCAGTTTAAGCCTGAATTTGGCAAGAAGAAGCTGATGATCTGAACCACAGTCAGCTCCAGGTCTTGTTTTGACTGCCTGTATGGAACTTTTCCATCTTTGGCTGCAAAGAATGTAATCAATCTGATTTCGATGTAGACCATCTGGTGAAGTCCATGTGTACAGTCGCCGTTTGTGTTGCTGGAAAAGGGTGTTTGCTATGACTAATGTGTTCTCCTGACAGAACTCTATCAGTCTTTGCCCTGCTTCATTTTGTACTCCAAGACCAAACTTGCCTGTTATTCCTCTTACCTCTTGACTGCCTACTTTAGCATTCCAATCCCCTATGATGAGAAGGACATCTTTTTTGGGTGTTAATTCTAGAAGCTGTTCTAGGTCTTCATAGAAGCGGTCAACTTCTTCCTCATCAGCACCAGTGGTTGGGGCGTAGACTTGGATTACTGTGATGTTGAAAGGTTTGCCTTGGATCCGAATGGAAATCATTCTATCATTTTTGAGGTTATACCCCAGTACTGCTGTTCTCACTCTCTTGTTCACGATGAAGGCTACTCCATTTCTTCTAAGGGATTCCTGCCCACAGTAGCAAATATAATGGTCATCTGAATTAAATTCTCCCATTCCTGTCCACTTTAGTTCACTAACTCCCAGGATGTCGATGTTCAGCCTTGACATCTCACGTTTGACCACATCTAGCTTGCCTTGATTCATAGATCTGACGTTCCAGGTTCCTATGTAGTATTGTTCTTTGCAGCATCGCACTTTCCTTTCACTTCCAGACACATCCACAGCTGAGCTTCCTTTCAGTTTTGGCCCAGCTACTTCACTCTTTCTGGAGCTACTAGTACTCGTGTTCTGCTCTTCCCCAGTAGCATAATGGACACCTTCCGACCTGAGGGTCTCATCTTCCAGTGTCATATCGTTTAGCCTTTTTGTTCTGTAATCCATGGGGTTTTCTTGGCAAGAGTACTGGAGTGGGTTGCCACTTCCTTCTCCAGCGGACCACGTTTAGTCAGAACTCTCTGCTGTGACCTGTCCATCTTGGGTAGCCCTACATGGCATAGCTCACAGCTTCATTGAGCTACTCAAGCCCCTTCGCCACGACAAGGCAGTGATCCATGAAAGAATGGAGTTTGGTGTTAGGAGGGCTGTAATGATTATAATGACATTAATTTTAATTCGAGGCCAGAATACTAAGACAAGGGGAACCAAGAACATCATGCATGCGTTTTTCTCTCTGTTTTCTCAAAACCGATTTAATTTTATGTCTTGTTATGTAGCAATGCATGGCTGCCTGGAGGTAGTGAAAGTGCTCCTTGAACGGTAAGCAGACTTCCTGTCCTTGTTTCCTGACCGAGACACAAACACCTGCCCTGCTCCTTCCCCCATCATTGCCTACCAGTTCTGCGGTGTAGAAGTGCAGGCTCTTTTGTGGCTTATATTTGTGCACTCTATGGCTAGTATTGATCACTTTTTTCCAAAGCCCTTAGGGAAGGCTGAGACCAATATATGTTGCGGATATGTGTAAAGGTTTCCACACGACCAAACGGTCTAGTTGTGACCGACTGTAGGGGACGGTACTCATCTCCATTTCTAAGCTGAAGAGCCAGTGTTTGTCAATTCAATTCAATTCGACCTTTATTGGCATAAAATAAACAACCATAGAACAAAATTTTTACAGATAAAATCAAAGCCCGTAACAAAAGCTAGGAATATGCAGTGTTGGAACGAGACACATTCAATCAATCAATCACTAGTATTTATATACCGCTTTTCAACACAAAGTTCACAAAGCGGTTTACAGGCAAATAATAACATTAAAGTTAAATGGCTCCCTGTCCCAAAAGGGCTCACAATCTAAAAGAATGGAGAATACCACCAGCAACAGCCACGAGAAAGACACTGTGCTGGGGTGAAGAGGGACAATTGCTCTCCCCCTGCTAAATATAAGAGGACACCACTTGAAAAAGTGCCTCTTGCCCAGTTAGCAGGGGTTAACTTGTACACATTGATTTGTACTATTTTTTGTAAATAAAATGCCAGTTGCATTATGGCCTTTCTGTCGCTCAATGTAAATAAAATTTTTAACAGCTGGGAGTTGTCTTTCAAGTCCCACGAGTGCATAATAGGATGTAAATATTTCTCTCTAATATCAGAGTGAATAGGGCAGTATAAAATTAAATGCTCCAAGGTTTCGATGGTATTCTGATCACATGGGCATAAGCGGTCCTGACGTGGGATCCCAGCATATCTTCCCCATAAAACGGCCAAGGGGAGTACATTGCAACGCGCTAAAGAAAAAGCACGTCTAGCCAGAGGGCAATCCAACACATACAAGTAGGAAGGGCAAAGCCCCACTGTTACCGGTAATTGGAAATAAAGAGGAGAACAAACTTTTCTTGCTGCTGCTAACAAATTTTGATCATGAATATCCAGTAGCCTTCTTTTAATTACTCTAAAAGCTTCGGAATTAGGGACCGAACCCAGCGTTTCTACACTAATTCCAATCTGAGTTAATTTGGTGACCAATGTGGTGGTTGAAAAATATGGGTCAGACAGGAGGTGGAACATCAGTGAACCCTGTTGGTTGGAATAGAGTAACCTAAGCCAGAATTTAAAAAATCGAATCCAGGCCAGCGTCTCCAACATACGCTGGCCTGATTCCAGACATAGGGTTGCGTAAGAAACGCAAATAGGTAATGCAAGAATCTTCCTTAAGAAGACTGACTGGATATTTTCAATAGACTGGTTGAATGATGAGATCCACAAAGGTATACCATACATAAGTTGGGCAATACTTTTAGCACCAAAAACCTTGAGGGCCGATGGAACAAAAGCCCCTCCTTGGTTATAGAAGAAACAAAGGATGGCTAGATGAAAGCAAAGCTACATCACGGGCTGAGTTCCAATGTTTGGCCCATGAAAGATTTGATGCAAAGGTCAGACCAAGATATTTAAAGGTCTTGACCTGTTCTAAAACATTGTTGTTAAGGCACCAACTGTACCGTTTCCTTGATTTAGAAAAAACCATGATTTTCGATTTGCCGAAATTAAGTTGAAGTTTGTTCAGTGCTAAATAATCTAAGGATTTAAGAATCAAACGGCAAACTTCCATGGTCATGTGGCTTGCATGACTATAGGCCAAGGTGCACGGAACACCGTTACCTTCCTGGGACAAGCAACGGGAGCTCACTCAGATGCGTGGTCTCGAACTGCCAACCTTCCGGTCAGCAAGTTCAGCAACAGCGGTTTAACCTGCAGCGCCACCATGTCCTATGACACATAGGATACACAGGATATGTGTACCTATGAATAAATAGCTTTGATTCAAAGCCCCTGTTAGAGTCTCTGCCTTTTTCCCCCCTGCATTTTGACTTGGTGCTGTCCTCCCCATTTTTTCCCCTCCTGCAAAGGAAGGTAGGAAATGTTTGTGGTTGTACACATCTGATTAATAACTGGTTCTCTTCCCCTTTTATTGATTGATCACTGTTTTTTAGATTTCAAACCACTTTGTTTAATTTATTTTGCCTTCTAAAAAATGTTCCATTGCATTGGTTCTCCATCTTACGGGTGCCGCAACCAACCTTGTTTTCTGGTGTGGTTCACAACACTCCTGGTGGTGCCAGGGAGGCCTCCTCTAGGTTGCACCAGGCTGGCGACCCACTCTACTGGCTTCCACTCAGAATGTCCTGCAAAAGCCTCTGAAAGCCACTTCCGGTTTTCAGAGGCAAACAGGAAGTTGTCTCCAAAAACTGGAAGTGGATTTTGGAAGCTTCTGTGAGCCATTCTGAGGCCTGCAGAGGTCAGTAGAGTGGGTCACCAGCCTGGTGCCACCCAGAAGAAGTCTCTGGAACCTCCCAGTGCCTCTGGAATGGCTCCTATTTGGATGCAAGAGCGGGTGGGAAGGTCTAGCAGCCCATGACCCACAGTTTGGAAAAGCGTGTTCTGTTATATGATAGCTGCCTCAAGGCTGGCGTAGAAGCTGGGATCTAGATCCCTAAAAAGTATTGGAAGCTGAACAGGTAGGAGGATTAACACACTTTGGGCCAGATCTAATCTTGGCGTAACTCTAGCCCAACCTTCTTTAGTCATATCTACTGCCACAGTTATGAAAGATTGGCATTGTACCCTCTCATTGTACGCTCCTCCACATTAGCCTGCACAGAACAGAATTAACATTGAAGATCAGCATGAGACATGTGGACGCACAAAAATGAATGAGAAAACAGGATGTCTTCTTGGAATTTCAGTCGTCTACCTGTGCTGTGCACTTCAACCAGACACATTTCAAAGGGCAATTTGAAAGCCACTGAATTAGCATTTATTAACTAGCTTAATTGTGTTTCTCAGGGCTTGAATAATGATTAAAAATAGTGTTTATGTTACAGAAAATCTGAATTTTCCTGTTTGGTAATCATATTCCCTTTAGCACTTGGCTTATCTTCCTGTGTCATAAATAACCTATTTATTTATACATCACCTTTCTCATAGACTTGAGTCATGTATAATCAAGGCAGTTTACATGGGCAGGCTGATCATAAATGCCATATTTTTTTCAAATGGGATTTTTACATGGTTTTTATGCTATGAGAGAAACTCATCGGATCTGCCATTTCTTCAGATGTTTCCCGTCACGGCGCAATTGTTGTCCTGGCTGCACAGCTACTTTCCAAGCTTTCGCAAGCTTGTGCATACCATGTGTACCATCTGTGTTGTCTACTTCATTCATGTAATGAAGTAGGGCAGGAGTGGGCAGACCTTAGGCTTCTAGAAAGTACTGGTTCGCCAGAGCCTTGGCAGCTGTCAGAGCAAAACAGTAGCTTGGCACAAAAGCAGCACACTCTGCTCATTATTCTGCCCATGTTCCAAATAAGGAATGGCTGGAATTTGAACCTGGGTTCCAGGGTGTGAGGGAACACACAAGGAACAACACTCAAACTAGAAGGGAAGGAAGGGCAGAAAATACAGGTGTGAGTTTGGATCATCATTGGATCTACCAGTAGCTCCAGACTGACCTTTTGCCTGCCCCTGAAGTAGGGGATCCATGACACTTAACCCTTTTATAACAGAAGCATCCACATGTCCTTGATCATGCAGTGGGTGGGTAGTGACCATGAAATCATTGGGGTTGCCAACAGGCTCCTGTGCCTTGGAACAGTTGATGCTTTTCCTGCTGCTGAATGGTTGTGCTGTGCTGAAAGCTTCATCAGTCGCACCTGGGCCTGTCAAGCACTAGCACCTGTCTGTACAAAGTTGTTATCCTAGAACACCTGCAGCTGTAGTGCATAATGGCGGCAGAATCATGCCAAATCAACAGTATACTGTGACCTAGCCCTGTACTTTGCTCTTATGTTTATACCTGGGCTTATTCCAAGGTGCGACTATGAACCTGACAGCAGGGACAAATGCGGAGTCACTCCTTTCATGGATGCAATACAAAGTGGACACCTTGATATTGCTGAGCTGCTTCTAGAAAAGCATAAGGTATGTACAAGTGATGTGGATAAGGGTGGTACCTTTACAAAAGATAACTTGTAGTTTATGAACTTGCAACACTGAGGCAGACTATTGGTTCATCTTAGCATCATCTACAGAAACAGACTGGCAGCAGCTGTCCAGGGCTTCAAGCAAGGGTCTTCCGCAGCCCTAGCTGGAGATGCTGCCAGGGGTTGCCCCTAATACCTCCTGCATGCAAAGCAGGGGCTCGATCACTGAGCTACAGAGTTCGAATATTCGGATGCTCTTAAGGCAAGGTGAAAAAGCATGTTGATATTAAACTGAACTTCTGTTGATATTTGCATCGGCTTTAAGTTTCGATCATCTTCTAAAGTTATTCAAGATCTAAAAGGCATTACCTATGACAAGGATGTAAAACATAAGGCCTATGAGGCTCCCGAAAGCAATTTATCTGGCCCTCATGATACTTATTTCTGGCCATTGTCTGCTTAATGGTGTCACTTCCTGCTTAATGATGTCACTACAGGCTATCAGCAGACGCCATGAATGCTGTCGGGCCCACTATACGGAACGGGTTGGATACCCCTGAAATTGGCTTATATATTTAGTAATATTGAATTTTTGTTCCTCTCTCAGGCTTGTTTCACTGCCAGAGATGCACTTGGTACTCAGCCATTGCACCAGGCCGCTGTCACAGCTCAGGATGATGCCCTTCGGTTTCTTGTTTTGGATCTTGGTGTCAATGTGAACACAGAAGCCACCCTGCTCCAGCTCACTGCGCTGCATT
The DNA here is from genome assembly GCA_029204185.1 of Lerista edwardsae. Classification (NCBI taxonomy): domain Eukaryota; kingdom Metazoa; phylum Chordata; class Lepidosauria; order Squamata; family Scincidae; genus Lerista; species Lerista edwardsae. The sequence goes on from JAJKFI010000010.1 coordinate 6,622,464, forward strand.
ATGCTGCTAAGGTCCTGGCTTTTTTCTTTAGCTCTGCTGCTGAACTGTTTTTCAAAGGCTGTTTTTCCAAAGAGGTGTGTTTCTGTGCAGTGCCATGTGGCATGAACGTTTGGAAAAAGTTGAAACCTGCCATTGGCCACGAGATTCTCTGGGTGCAGAACAGCAGCACTCTAGGCCATTGCCTCTCTGTGGTGGACCCCCAATATACTCTTCAATGGAAGTTAGAATGGAAGAGCAGGGCAAGTTTAGATCAGAAGGGCCATTAAGTTTTTGTGGCTCTGATCTTTTTTTGCTTCTGACCTTCAGGCTTTTATGCTTGCCCGGGATTGCCACATCCACCATTTTCCAATGTAGGAGAAGCTAGTTCATAGGTGTTCAGCACTCCTTCTTCCCAAATTTGCTATTAGCTGCAGAGAGGAAACTAGCCAATAGAGCAGAATTATAGCCAACCCCTTCCAGAATCCAGAGCATGCCCTCTTCCACCCTACTCCATACAGGTCTTAGGAATTGAAGATCCTGTGCTACAAGATGGGCAGTTGCACCTTCTGGGTTGGGTCTTCTCTCAGACTCGCCACTGGAGTGATTTGGATGGTCTGGAGCGAAGAGTGAGGACACATTAGGTTTTCCAAATTTGAGCAAGACATCTTACTAAATAGTGGTAGTCTTGGGAGGGAGTACTCTGTGTCTGCTGACTCCTCTCGCTTGATTATCTAGGCGCTGGGACCATTGAGGTTTCACCCATATGTTCTGGTCTGGTCCTGAGATGGGGCATGACAGTTTCAATCACAGAACCCCCACATAAAGTGCAGCTTGCCCCTGAGATATCTGAGGAGTTAGGCCAGCCAGGTTTGGCCAGCACAATGGCCACCGTAAAGTGCAATGCCCTTTACGAAAGGCCAGCACACAGACGTGCGCCATCCTCCCTGACTCCGAGAGTGGTCCAAACGTGCTTTACGGTGGCTCTTGTGCCAGCCAAACTTGGCTGGTCTAACTGTGCCGACCTAACTCCGGGTTAGGATTGTGCCCTCAGTCCCGTTGCGCTTCCTGGATTTGGTGCAGGTGATTCTGTAGCATGACATCAGCTCTTTCCTGCTACAATCAGTCACCACTTCTGCTTTTTGCTTCCAATGGGAACTTGCATGGTCCCTCATAATTTGGAGAAGTCTTTCTCAACTTCCCCTATATTTGGCTGATTGGAGAAAGTCTCTCAAGCCACAACCCTTTCTAGGCTTCACCAGCAGCACATCTCACTGTCATTGAGTCCAGGATCTCTTTGTGCCCTGGAGCAAAACAACAAAGGGGGCTGGAAATGCCTGAGCATGAGGACCCCAGCCCGTTCCATGTTGGTCATGCCCCTCCACTGCCATAGGCACCCTGCCATGGGACAAGGTAAAGTGGTCCTTTAGAGAGCCAGATTTTGGGTGCCTTTATGTTGATTATTTACACATATGTATGGCGCTGGGTTCCTGTTCGACAATCATGACCCAGGCCAGTCTCATGATGTTTTGAATTGGGCTAGGCAGGGAAGCCTCATATCCTACTGGCCATAGAGAAAAAGAATCAAACTTTGATTCTTCAAGGCAACACCACCCCAAGTGGCTGGCTAAGGAGACATTTCTGTGACCAGCTGCACCTTGCTTGGATTAGGACGTTTGCACCTGGAAACAAGATTAGGGTGGTGCTGAGAAAAAGACACAAATGCATATATTCTCATCATGTACTGATTGAAGCTACTGGGTGTGTGTTGCCCCCCAATGCCTCTGCAAGACTCCTTATCTTGCTCCTTCCTCCGCACAGGCTCTTGAAACCAAGCAAGAAATGAGAAGCATGTTGGGAGCACTCACAGCACATGCCACCCTGCTTTGTTAAATGTTCCCATGCGGAGGAACGAGCAAGGGGAGGGGGCAGGACTACTATGTGCTCGTACTTGGAGCATGGCAATCTGGCTCCACCCATTTGGAAGGAGGAGTGAGGTAAGGGGGCTGGGGGTATCAATGATTAATTAGAGGGAGGCAGAGGGCATATCTTTGCTGCTCCCCCCCCCCCCAATCTACTGCCAGGATGAATGTCATTGTTTGCATCATGGATGGTGTAGCCATGTTCCACTCTTTAGTGTTGCTTCTCTCTTTGGCATGTTTATCGAATACCTACTTTAGCAGAAGTGAAAGTAGTGGGGAACCTTGTGCAGTTTCATGATGCTGACATTTAAAGCTTCATCGCTCACAAGGGAGCAGAGTTTTTCTCATTGCACTCCCATCATCTCATGCCTTCTCTTGAGAGATGAGAAGGGGGAGTGAAAACAGTTTGTTTTGCAGACCTTGACGATGATCTCTTCATTCATTACGCAGGAAGGACATGCAGGCACTCTCAAGACGCTTCTGTCCCTTGGCGCCAATCTGAATGCCAAGGATGGGAAAAATCGAACTGGTAAGACCCTTGCATAATTCTATACTGAATTCCGACAGGCATTTCTCAAAATGTATGGAAGGCGAGACCTTTGCCTCGGAGAATCTGCTATCTCAGAGTGTGTGTGTCTTCAATGCTTGCCTTGATATTGGAATCAGTGGGTTGTAGCCAAAGTTACACTAGCAGTTGGAATTCTGCCACTGGTGGAGTTCTACCAGAAGTATCCAGGAGAGTGATGGTGATGGTGGAGGCCGCAGCAGCAGCAGGACCCCCCCCTTTTTTTGCTGTAACTTGGCCAGTAACAGCATCCTCAGCAGCGCCTGAAGAACTGATAGTTTTCTTGGCAGCTGACTCCTCCCACCCCAGATATTTGATGTAGGGTCATTTCCTGGCTTATTGTGTGCAGGGGGGCGGGTAAAAGCTGTCAAAAATGCCAGCTGTACGTCAAGCATTGCTCTAGTTGCCACTGCCCATTGAGGCACAGCAAGCGTGTTTCTAAAAACAAAGCCCAAAGGTAAGCCCCCTGAAACAGTATGGTGTTTTTTTTAATGTAAAGATTACTGCAAGCCGTTATTGCAAGCCAAGCTCCAAAGCCCAGAGCTTGGACTTGGGCTGAGTTTTTTTCTCATGCAAGTTCTTTGTGCTAGTCTTTCTATGAGCACTGAAGGGCACTTTTGGATCCGACCCAGAGTATACAAAATCTACAGATTGTTGCACTGACATTCCTGGGGAGGGGGAAATGCTAAGTTTTGCAGGAGCCTGGGCTTCTGTGCAAAGTGGCCCCTTGTCTTCAGAGCCATTTGCATATCAGAGGCTTTCATCTCTGAGCTGTGGATAGCTCTGAAAGCAAAAGCCTCTTTACACAGAAGCTCTAACTACAATTGAGGCATCGATATTACACACACACACTCTAGCATTTTGTTACCCGGCGTTGCCCGGGTAACAAAATATCCCAAGCTTCTAGGCGACCCCGGAAACTGAATTCGACACTAATGTTGGCGGTTTTCGAGTATTTTTACATGGCACCCTTTTCATCCCCACCCTTAGGGGTGGTAGGGGTGTCGTACCCCCCCCCCCACAGTATTTGTTGCCAGACCGTAAGGCATTCGTGTACCAAGTTTGGTGTCAATCACTCCAGGCGTTCCAGCAGGCCATGGTGGACGTTTTATTTCGCACCCCTTCTTGCCCCCCACGCCGACAGGGGCTGAACCCGGACTCCAACGGCATTGGGAGCGTCACCACTCATCTCGGCAACTCCGGAAACTACAGATTCTATGCTGATATTGACCGTTTTTGGTCATTTTTACATGGCACCCCCTGCGTACCCCCACCCCATGGGGGTGACCCCCCAGTGTTTGTTGCCAGGCTGCAAGGCATGCATGTGCCGAGTCTGGTGCCAATTGCTCCAGGCGTTCCAGCAGAGCATGGCGGACATGTTGTTTCGCACCCCACATCGAGCGGGGCAGAACCCGGACTCCAACGGCGTTGGGAGCGTCGTCGCTCATCTTGGCGACCCCGGAAACTATGGATTGGACGCCAATTTCAGCCATTTTTGACCATTTTCACTCAGGGGCCCCTGAGTGCCCCCACCCCCAGGGGCACCAGCGGGGCCTGACCCCCGCAGTGTTTGTCGCCAGGCCACAAGGCATGCACGTGCCAGGTTTGGTGCGCGTCGCTCCAGGCGTTGCGGAGCCTATGCGGCACATACATACATACATTCTTTTATACGTATATACAGTATATATAGATAGTGCAGCTGTGCAAGCTATCCCATTATGCAAGCGTTACATTAGCAACATTACAGCCCACATACATCATATGTGTTCTGGCAATGTAAGATTCTTGTCAGTTGTCACAAAACTGTCAGACCACTGCCATAAGTGGTAGCTGGCCATGGCTTTGCGCCACTGGAGTTTCCGTGTCACTTGGCATTGGTAAACCAGTGGACGGGGGGAGGTGGAATGGGGGGGACAAAATTGCTGGCACAGGTCCAAGTAAATCCATTCTCGCACTGTAGGTTTACCCTCTGGTAGGGAACAAATGTTTCCTTACCTGGAGGACCCCTCTAAGACTGCTCCCCTCTGCAGGATGTAGCAAATGCTCCAGTAGGGTGGTGGCATCGGCATCGGCAGGGGAGGGAAAGGGTAGGACTGGGACCATAGAATTGCAAAAGGTAATCAGTTTGATTAAAAACCTTTTGATTAAGAAGATGCCCGATTAATCAGGAAATACATATTTGAAAAGTAGACAAACATTTTCAGGGTGCAATCCTAACCTGGAGTTAGGCCAGCACAGTTTGGCCAGCACAAGGGACACCGTAAAGTATGTTTGGACCACTCTCTGAGTCAGAGAGGTCAGCACACAGAATCCTGCCTGACTCTGGGAGTGGTCCAAACGCGCTTTACGGTGTCCCTTATGCCAGCCAAACTTTGCTAGCCTAACTGTGCCTGCCTAACTACATGGTAGGGTTGCACTATCAATCTTTTCTTACAAAAACTGTAGCCAGAAGACCCCATCCTAAGAGAAAGATTTTGCCTTCTCCTCCCACATAGAAAGCGTCTTCTAAAATGGGTTCTGGTGTGATACATACAGTCACCATCAAAAAACTAAGTGTGTATGAGTCTGTTGTCGTTGAAGATTTAGAGCGCAATCCTAAACTGGAGTTAGGCTGGCATAAACTAAGCCAGCAAAGTTTGGCCAGCACAAGGGCCACCATAAAGTGTTTTTGGACATACTTTACGGTGTTCCTTGTGCTGGCCAAATTTTGCTGGCTTAGCTTATGACAGCCTAACTCAGTTTAGGATTGTACCCTTAATTGGTTAAAACTCAGGTTGTTAATTAATCAGCTGTGTTTTTTGTTAGCTGGGTGACAGCCCCGACCAAAGTGGCTTCTGTCAGTTTCCTGACCACCTGACTCCAAATCCTATTATCATTCCATTTCAGTATTTTTTTTCCTTTCCCCCCAGCACTTCACATGGCATGCGCAGGCCAGCATGCAGCATGCACACAAGTTCTTCTGCAGGCAGGATTGAAGGACTCCCCAGACAGCACTGGGACACATGCGCAACAGCTTGCAAAAAAGTCAGACGTGCTCCAGCTTTTCATGGACATGGTGAAGAGTAAAATTGTTTCCTAACTGCATCTTCCACTTTTTTCTTCTTCTTGATGGGACTATAAATACTCCCTTATTCGGAAACCCAGTGTGAGCCAGCAGAATTCATTAAAGACTGCCAGGCCCTTCAACCAAAATAAAAGTAGATTTGCAATTGATTCACATAGTCAATACTGATTAATTCTGTATTGTTTTTATAATTCAAATTTCAATCAATCAACAGTATTGATATACTGCTTTTCAACACAAAGTTCACAAAGCGGTTTACTGGCTAATAATAATAAAGTTAAATGGCTCCCTCTCCCAAATGGGCTCACAATCTTAAAAAAAAAAAAATGCAAAACACCACCAGCAACAGCCACTAGAAAAGACATTGTACTGGGGTGAAGAGGGACAATTTACTCTCCCCCTGCTAAATATAAGAGGAACACTACTGGGAAAAAGTGTCTCTTGCTCACAATTGCATTCATTAAAAAATAATTTAGAAATGCCTGATAAGTTGCTCTGACCTAGGGAAATCAGTAGGTAATCCCATGGCCACAACAAGTGAACAGAAAGCAACTAATTAGCGGCTTTAAAAGCAAGGGGCAAGGAGGAAGATACAAGTTAGAGCAACCTTAGCCTGGAAAAGTTTCTGTAGTGCTTTGACAGTTGACACTGGATGGACTGCAGTTGCATTTTAAAACACAAACCTGCCACAAATTTGGCCTGAAACAAAAGAGAATGACATGGAACACATCAGAATGCAGTTTGGCAGCAACATCATCAGTGAAATTAAGTGAAATGACAAATCTGTTCTTGACTGACTGGCTGTGATCAAAGGCTGCACTTCTAAACACACTGAATAAATCGCATTGAACATGCATAGGATTGCACTGAAAGTGACTTGAGCCCAGCTGGGGATATTTTTAATGACAGAAGCAGCCCCTCTCACCTACTAATTCTCCCTTGCAAATGCCCCTTCCTCCACACAGCATTAGTGCTACAGGGAGTTGCAGTTCTTACAGCACTTTAGTTCAGCCCTCAGACTTATCATTTGATCCAATCCCCATATCATTTGATTCAATCCAGTCCGCCAGTTCCATTATATAGGGAAGGACATTGGGGAAGTCTTCCACCTTCCCATCATCCTCTATTCTAAGTGCAGGTGTCAGAGAAAGGAAGTTTTCTTGCCCTTACTGAAGCAGATCAGAAATGGAAGGCAAATCTCTTATGCCCTGATGTTGATACCCTTGTAGTTCAGACTTGTATAGGACACGATAGCCAGGCTGGCTCTGAACAGTACACATATAGGCCCAGAGGGCCCAATTCCTTAGGCTTAAGAAACTGACCATCCCTGTTTTTATAGTTTCTATCATCTGTCCCCTTTCTAGCTCTGCAGCATAGCATTCTAATGGTTACCATTTATTTCCAATCTCTTTTCCAATTCCTAAGCCAGACAGTGCTGTCCTGATGAATCCAATGCAATCCAATCATTTCACAGGAATGTTTGAATGCTAGCTAGAACATAAGAAGAGCCCTGCTGGATCAGGCCAAAGGCCCATCTAGTCCAGCTTGCTGTATCTCACAGCGGCCCCACCAGGTGCCACAGGGAGGCATGAGACAAGATGCTTGCATCCTGTTGCCACTCCCTTGCACCCAGTACTCTGAAGTAGCCTACTACTAATGTAAGGAAGTTACAACCCATCATTGCCTATAGCCCACGATGGACTTTTCTTCCAGAAATCCGTCCAATCCCCTCTTAAAGGCATCTAGACCAGATGCCATCACCACCTCCTGTGGCAAAGAGTTCCACAGATTAACTACCCGCTGGGTAAAAAAGTACTTCCTTTTATCTGTTTTAACTCTCCCAACCCTCAGTTTTAGTGGATGCCCCCTGGTTCTGGTGTTTTGAGAGAGGGAAAAGAACATCCCTCTATCGACTCTATCCCTTCCGTGCATAATTTTGTATATGTCAGTCATATCCCCCCCACGCCTTCTTTCTAGGCTGAAGAGCCCCAAACGCTGCAGTCTTTCTTCATAAGGGAGGTGCCCCAGCCCCGTAATCATTATCGTCGCTCTCTTCTACATATGTGGCAGGCAAAAGCAAGCAGTCGCTCAGCCAGCCAAGCTGGGGAACAATAAAAGGGTCACATTTTCAGCAGCCAGAAGACTTAGGAAAGCTTTAATTTTAGCTTCATACAATGAACAGTCGTAGCAGGCCTGGCTTTCTCTTTCTGAATCCAAATCGTGTCCTGGCTTCATAAGGCACAAACCACACCTTATTTCCCAAGAACATAACATATGTTATAATACCTAAAGACTATGTTTGCTTGTTTCATCTTTTATATGGATTGTTGCTGCTCTTTTTGCTTATGAATGACCAGATGGAACCTTTTCAGAGCCACACCCTCCTGCCCCTTACTGCTAGGCTTGCACAGCCTGGCATGTCCCAGGTAAAATTTAAAGCCCACTTACAACCCAGTCGTAACCTTTGCCTTGCTGTAGCATGCAGCCATGCCAAAACAGGCTGCACTGTGAACTTGGGGAGGGGATCAGACTCTTCCCCCCACACACACACACAGACAGACAGCAGCTCCTTTGATCTAAAACCAAACCCAAAAAGTACCATCCGCTGTGGGGGATCTTAGAGACTGTCAGAACAAGAATCATATGCTATTTTGCATGAGTCACTGTTCCAGACTTATTTGGAAGGAGGCAACCTTACTGCTTGATGATCAAAGGGCAACCCAAGTCATGCGGCTGGAACACCAACCCTAGGAGGGAAGGTGAAAGTGTTTGGAATTTAAGAAGAAGGGTGAAGGGGGTACTATTATTTCAGAGAATTAAGCACAATGTGGAAAGAGGGAGGGAGAGCTTTTTCTCCATACATTAGAATACTAGAGCATGGGACTGCCCAGTGAAATTGGCTGACAAGATTCAGGGCAAAGGATTCCCCCCCCCCATAATGCACAATTCATTTAGGGAACTTAAACACACAAGAGAACTGGCCCACTGGCTACAAGTCATGATGGCTGCATGGAACATCTACTTTCTAAGGCAGTCTATCACTGAATACAAATTTCTGGTCATCAAGAGCATGAGAGTGCTGGTGCCTTGATGCCCAGCTAGTGGACTTCCTGGAAGCATCTGGTTGGCTACTGTGGAAAACAGGATCCTGCTTTGGCCTGATCCAGCAGGGCTCTCCTTATGTTCTTAAGTCCAAGTTGCACCTTCTCACAGTGGCTAATGTCTTTGCACCAGGAGTGACTGAATGCTCCAGCTGAACCCAATGCAGCTGTGTGACAAAATGATCTGCTCCTACTGCAGCCTTATTGGAAGGAAGGAGGCAATGCAGTTACACTGGCTGCCCACTCAATTCCAAGCTCAATTAAAGGTGATAACCTTTAGAGCCCTATATGCAGTGATGTCATTCAGGGGGAACGGACCAGAACCGGCGTTCCGGATCCTAACAGGCTCCATGGCTGGTTCCGGGTTCCCAACAAGTGCCAATCAAAAGTGAGTTCCTGTACTGTTCCTAAATCATTTGAATGACACCACTGCCTATATGGCATGGCACTGGGCCACCTTCTCCCATACAGTTCTACATATCCCCTTCAGACAAGGCCCTGCTTAGGATACCACGGCCAGCTGAAACCAAGGGAATGTCAGCAAGGTGCAGGGTCTTTTCTATTGTGGCCCCGAATCTGTGGAACCAACTACCAGAAAATCTACTCCCGCTTTATACGGTTTCCAGCAGGGTTTAAAACACAACTAGGATATTTCACTTAGGTTTCGAGGAAGGAGGATGCTCGTAGGGATCCTATCCCTTTGTAATCGGGGCGGCATCCCCATTTGCCTTCAAGAGGCCCAGGTTCGGAAGGAGGATGTTGCGCGGTCCTCTGAAAGCTTACTGAGCAGCAAACCCCGCCCCGTCCAATGCTAGGCATGTCTACTCAGAAGTAAACCCTACGCACGGAGGAATTCAGTGCTGGTAGGTGTAACGTTCAAGAGCCGCGGCCGCCAAAGGAGGCACCACCACCCTCCCCTGGAAGGAGCGAGCACAGCTCCCGGTCGCCCGTCGTCCTTCCCTCCCCGCCTCTGGAACCACGCCCAAGCGGGGAGCAACAAATCTGGCACCAGGACTTTGCGGGAGGATTTCCGCGGCGTCAACCGCCCGCTTGCGCATGCGCTCGGTTTCGAACGGCAGCCGCACCAGCGTGGCATCGCCTTCAGGCCCCGCCCCTTAGCGACAGCACTCCGAGAGCGAATGGGGACGTAGGGAGGAACCAGAACAGCCGCGGTGATTGACGTCGCCTCGGAGAGCCAATCGGAACGCGGGGCCCGCCAGCGCCCCTTTCCGGCGGAGCCGCGCGCATGGAGGAGATTGGGGCGCCGTGGGGCTCCACCTCCTCGGGCGGCTGCGGCGCCTCCGCCCAGGCCCCGCCCCTCAGCCGCGGCTCCGCCTCCCTGGCGTGGTCTCATCAGGGCAACCGAGGCTCCTCCATTTTCTCGCCCACTTCCAGTTGCTGCTGTGGCCAACGCCACCCCCAGCACCGGTCACAGACCCCCGCGCCGCGAGCCAACAACCAGACCACCCGCCAGGAAAAGCGGCGCCTCAGTTGCCGCGGCAGCAAAACCAACACCAGCAGCCACCGCCTCCACCTCCTCTTCACCACCGCCATGAATGAGGAGTACGACGTGATCGTGCTGGGCACCGGCCTGACGGTACGGGCGGAAGCGGGCAGGGGCAGGCGCGGCCTAAGAGGCCTGGAGGGCGTCGCGGCAACGCTCGCTTCCCGCCGGGTCGCCCCTCCCCCTGGCGCGCGCTCTGCGGCAATGCCCCCTCCCCCACCGGTCGCTCCGCCCCCCCCCGCGACCTCTTGCCGGCTCTTCCTGTGTTTCCTCCCTCCCGCCGCGCGCGGGTGTGTCTGCCCTGGCGCTCCCCCCACCGCGATGCCTGCATTACTTTTCCTCCCAGCCGCGCTCGCTCTCCCTGCTCTTCGAAGCATCGAGGTGTTGCGTGATCCTTCCTTGGCGGCGGCGGCGGCAGCAGCAGCAGCAGCAGCATCTTCAGCAATCGCTCATCAGCTCAGGCTGCTCTTTCCCCCTCTGTTCTGCGCCACTTGGCCTCCCCCACCCCACGTTCCTCTCCTGTTCGATCGCCCCTTCATTTTAGCTCCAGGTCACCCCGGACGTCTCCTACACCGTTCCTTGGTAGCCCCTTCGCCCCTTTAATGCATCTCTTATCTGCTGTGGCTTCCCCCGCCCCTGCCTGGCAGCCTTGACGCATGAACACGCACTAGCTCGCATATTTTTTCTGGGCATCTGTGTGTGGTCTTGTGTTCCTTTGCCTGCCTCCTCAAATGTCATTTTAATTGTGTTCCCGTTTTCTGCTTTACTGCCTTTTTTCTCTCTCCTGATCCTGCATTCTCTGCTTCGCGCAGCACTGTTGGCCTTGGTTAGCCTAATCCTGGCTCTTTGCTTTTCTCCATTCCTTTCACCCGTTCTGTGCCACCACTGCCTCCCCAGCATCTGTCCTCTCATGATATGACTTTGCTTGATTGCCCCTCTTCCTTCCAGCCTCAAGAATTGCCCACATGTGCCTCCTTTTCTCCATATTCTTCCTTCAATCCTGGAGGACTTCCTAGTGCTACCTAGTGCTACCTAGTGCTACCTTTCTTTCTTCCCTTCGTTTTGGATTGACAAGGTTTCTCTGCCTATTTTCTCTTTCATTCCCATTTTGTGGTCCTAAGCAGTTCTTTCCACATCTCTGTTCCATTCAGGGAGCTCAAGTGACCTCCCAGTCACTCCTTTCTGTGACAGAGCCCTGAATGACTGTAGCATCCCCATATGTTGTGTTCTCTCTCTTGCCTTGGAGGAGCCTGCCCCTTCTTAAATTCCTTTCTTTTTCTAATATGGGCTTCCCTCATTCCAACTCAGATCTTATTTTCAACAATACTCATGCTTATAGTGCACTTTTCTTCCCTCAGTGGCACCATCTGTAGTATGTGTTCTCCCCCCCCTTCCCAACTTGATGGTTGCTTCTCTTCCCCCATTTCCTATTCAGGATTTTTGTATCCTTTCCTTATCAGTGTAGCCCATGTGTCTTGCCCCAGTTTATACTGATGCCTTTTTTTTACAGTCCTTTCTGTCCTGTTCCGAAATGCCAGGAGCCCCATTTTTTCAGCTATCCACCACTGTCTTCTTCCATCTTAACCTGACCATAGTGCTTTCTTCACAGCTTGTCTTGGCTCCCGCTCTGAGCTCACTCACACAATACAAGTTTGTCCATCTCTCCTGATGGGTGTCTCATTTAATCTCTTCTCTCAACCTGGATGTTGGGGTTGGCATCTCATTTATTTTCACTCTTCCTTGTCTTGTGGCACCACCACCTTATTTGGAGGCTCTGGCCTCCATAGTTTGAACAGCAGTCAGGACTAGGGTTTTTAGTTGAGGGTCTGAGGTTTTGACTGTAGGGTCTTTTGGAGTAACACCTCCAATCTTCAGTAGGGCCCCTCACTCTTGCCCACCTGCCTGCTGTGGCATGCCTCTCTCCCTTTGCCTTTCAAAATTGAGTGCAAGATATTCTCTGCCCTTCTTTCCAGCTGGCCTGAATGACACAGGGCAGAATGACACTTATGCTGATTGACACGGGGCAGAATCAGCTTATGCTGATTGTCACCAAGTGGAGAAAAATAACTACGTTGCACTTGCCCCGCCTTCCATGTTATACGTGAAGGTTTGAGATGTGTCCCATCTCCTGATAAGTTGAAGGCCACAGCTCTAGTCTTGACACTTTCATCCTCTGGCAGCTTTTCACTGTCCTCTTCCTATGATCAGCCAGCTTGTGGGAGAATGATGGTCCCTCACAATAGTAACATTTTAACCTTTTAGTTTGTCATCAACAAAGTTCTTATTGTAAGTTAAGCTGTTCTATTTAGACTAAATCTCTGATGAAACAAACTTTCCATGTGTTAAAACAGGTTATCAAAAAGCTTTCGTCTGTATATCTACTCCTGCCATGCAATAGTAAGCTGCTACTATGCTAAGGTGTACAGGTGCACCCTGGTATTGTTGGGGGATGCATTCCTGTCCCAGATGGTGGAAACCGCAGGCATGGGGACTCCCATGCCAGTAGGCTTATAACGCTTGGTTTAAGCAAAAAAAAAAAAAAAAAAGTCCTAAGCTTTAAAGCATTTCAATGGTCATCTGTGGGGCCAATTAGTTTGATCAAAGACTTATTTTAGCCACAATGTCTTGTTTAAACCAGGTTGTTATAAGCTTACAAGCTCATAGGGACCTTCAGGCTGCCTCTCGACAGCTTAGTCAATTGAAAACACTAAATCGAGGTTAACAGGAAGTGGAAGTTAACGGCAGCATAAAGGCTATAAGTCTTTAAACAAGCTAATAGGTGCCCTGGAGTGGAGGCACACCTGTGGATGAGTTAAACTGTAGTTACAGCCCCCCCCCCCCGCCCGTACTCCTCTTGAGGAACTTTGTAAACTGCTATCTTAAGTTTGGCTCCTTATACTGTCCAACAAATGTGCAACAAAACTTACCATATATACTTGTGTATACGTTGGCCTCCTGGATAAGTAGAAGGCAAGCTTTAAACCAAAAATCATGGAATTTGCTATGACCCGTAGATGTGTCAAAACTTAGGGGTATTATATACTCAAATTACCTTTGAATTAGATAATTTTGTCTTGATTTTTACCCCACCCCAGATCCTGACAAATAATCTACCAGTAATTGTGACCTAAGAACTGTAAAGTCTACCTATTAATTGATGAGAAGTAAAAAAGTAAAATTTTCATTTAACACAGAATACTAAAATAACCCTGTGAGCCAGAAAGTGCCTTTCTTGTTGCTATAACCTAGGAAATGATTAAAGTGGCTCTAAATGTCTTCTGGAAATCCTTCAGTGTCTGATTCTTTATCAGTGACTTCAAATAAATGGTGGGCAGAAGATGAGTTGATATGTGAGACTAGTTCTTCCCCTTCTCTGCTTTGCTTGCTGGAATAGAAAGATTTTTCAAAATGCTTCCATGAATGGGTAGGAGAATAAGGTGCTGGCATAAGAGGCTAGCCCTTCCCTTCCTGCTTTGTCTACTGTACCTGCTGCCTGTACTAAGCAAAAAACACTAAGCCAGCATTCTCACTAGTAAGTAAACCATGCCAGTTCCCCCCCCCCTTTGCAGGCAGTGTCCTGTGTGTCCCTCCGCCTGTTTCTCAGCCCAGTTCCCCCCTCCCAGCAGCTCCTGCTTGGAGCTGGGGAGACTTTACTAGCTCCAGCAATGCAGGGCCTTTTGGATGTGTTCTGTAGTCCGCATTTGTAGCCTCCTCCAGTTTGGAGTCTTTCATGGCAGTATAGGGCAAAGCAGGACCCTAAAGCAAAATGTGGGGTTGTTACTGGCCTGTTCTGTAGCCTGCCTGGCTCCACCAGAGGTCTAGAGCCTCACTCTGCCCACCATGTGACTCAATGCATTTACCATATTTACCTGTGTATAAGTTGACGTCAGGTTTTATGGGCAATTTTAAGGCATACATTTTTTGACTTAAACATGAGTAAGGGGGTGCTTGAATTTAACAGTTCTGTATTATGTCAGTTTAAGTCACTTCCTGAAGCCGCTTGGTGTAGCAGGTTCCAGGAAGTTTTCTACTCCAAAATTTTTTATGTCTTGCGTAACTCTGAGAGAGACTCCTGAGAGAGACTAGGTTTTTAGCAAGCTTCCTCTGCTGGGGTGTTGGAATGGGGCATTGCATTGGTTTATCTAGGAAGATGTCTCTGAAATTGCTGTCAGCGGGAAGGAATTTTCCCTCTGGTAATCATTGTGAAAATTGGGGAGGGACCATAACTTGGCTTCAGAGAACATGCTTTATATACTGAAGGCCTTTATTTCTTGAGGAACAGGACAAGGAAAGTCTTCTTGGGACATTGAACTCTTGCTAGTCAGAGAGATGACCTGTCTATATATACTGTACAGTCAGATGACTGATCCAAGGCAGGTTCCTATATAGATGATGATGATGATAATGAAAATGGTTGCCTGGTCTTCGGACAGTTTTGTGTGTGCCTGCTCATAAAATGGATTTTCTGCTGAAACCTACTGATAATAGCTCATTAACAGCCGTACTAATTTTGGTGTGTTAGTAAAAGAAACATGGTTCAATAAAAATGGATGGGAAGACATGTGCTGAGAGGATGTATTGTTCTGTTCAGGACTATGGGTGGAATAAATATGGTTTCCTGCAGTTGTTGAAATCGGTTCTTTCCTGCTCTTGTTTTCTACATTTCCTCTGTTTGTAGGCATACAGCAGATATTTCTGTGTTTTAGGTGTGAAACATGCTTTGCATTCCTTCGACTTTATAGGTCCTTGGGTGTAATTCTCCTATGAGTTGTGTGCATTTTCAGCACTTTCTGCTTTGGGGTGTCACAGTGATACTGCCAAAAGCCATTGGTGACCAACGAAGCCTACTTGGGTTCAGTTTAGGCCTTACCTCTACTTGCATAAATGGTTACACAGGCATTCCATTGTCACATACACTACCGTTCAAAAGTTTAGGGTCACGCAGACAATTCTGTGTTTTACATGAAAACTGACTTGTATTTATCAAATGAGTTGCAAAATGAATAGAACATATAGTCAAGACATTGGCAAGGTTAGAAATAATGATTTTTATCTATCTCTATATAAAAGAGAACGTATGTATGTTCCGCATAGGCTCCGTAAAGCCTGGAGTGATGCGCACCAAACCCGGCATGCACATGCCTTGCGGCCCAGCAACAAACACTGCGGGGGTCAGGCCCCCCTAGCACCCCCAGGGTGGGGATACGCAGGGGGCCCTGCGTGAAAATGGCTGAAATCGGTGTCGAATCCGTAGTTTCCGGAGTCGCCGGGACGAGAGGCGACGCTCCTGACGCCGTTGGAGTCTGGGTTCAGCCCCCCTCAGCGTGGGGGGCGAGAAGGGGTGCGAAACAAAACGTCCGCCATGCCCTGCTGGAACACCTGGAGTGATTGACACCAAACTTGGTACGCTATGCCTTGTGGTCTGGTGACAAACACTGCGGGGGTACGACACCCCTAGCACCCCTAGGGGTGGAGGTGCAAAGGGGGTGACATGTAAAAATACTTGAAAACGGCCAACATTAATGTAGATCCATAGTTTCCGGGGTCGCCTAGAAGCTTGGGATAATTTGTTACCCGGGCAACGCCGGGTAACAAAAAGCTAGTTTGAAATAATAATTGTGTCCTTCAAACTTTGCTTTCGTCAAAGAATGCTCCTTTTGCAGCAATTACAGCATTGCAGACCTTTGGCATTCTAGCTGTTAATTTGTTGAGGTAATCTGAAGAAATTTCACCCCACACTTCCTGAAGCACCTCCCACAAGTTGGATTGGCTTGATGGGCACTTGTGTACCATACAGTCAAGCTGCTCCCACAACAGGTCAATGGGGTTGAAATCTGGTGACTGCGCTGGCCACTCCATTACAGACAGAATACCAGCTGCCTGCTTCTTCCCTAAATAGTTCTTGCATAATTTGGAGGTGTGCTTTGGGTCATTGTCCTGTTGGAGGAGAAAATTGGCTCCAATCAAGCGCTGTCCACAGGGTATGGCATGGCGTTGCAAAATGGAGTGATAGCTTTCCTTATGCAAAATCCCTTTTACCTTGTACAAACCTCCCACTTTACCAGCACCAAAGCAGCCCCAGACCATCACATTACCTCCACCATGCTTGACAGATGGCGTCAGGCACTCTTCCAGCATCTTTTCACTTGTTCTGCGTCTCACAAATGTTCTTCTGTCTGATCCAAACACCTCAAACTTCAATTCGCCTGTCCATAACACTTCTTTCCAATCTTCCTCTGTCCAATGTCTTTGTTCATTTGCCCATATTAATCTTTTCCTTTTATTGGCCAGTCTCAGATATGGCTTTTTCTTTGCCACTCTGCCTAGAAGGCCAGCATCCCAGAGTTGCCTCACTGTAGACGTTGACACTGGTGTTTTGCGGGTACCATTTAATGAAGCTGCCAGTTGAGGACCTGTGAGGCATCTATTTCTCAAACTAGCAACTCTTAATGTACTTGTCGTCTTGCACAGTTGTGTACCGGGCCCACTTCTCTTTCTATTCTGGTTAGAGCCTGTTTGTGCTGTTCTCTGAAGGGAGTAGTACACACCGTTGTAGGAAATGTTCAGTTTCTTGGCAATTTCTCGCATGGAATAGCCTTCATT
This sequence comes from Lerista edwardsae, assembly GCA_029204185.1. NCBI lineage: Eukaryota > Metazoa > Chordata > Lepidosauria > Squamata > Scincidae > Lerista > Lerista edwardsae. Next base: position 6,639,199 of record JAJKFI010000010.1, read on the forward strand.
TCTAAGAACAAGAATAGACTGTCGAGTTTCACATGAAAGTTCTCTTTTTCTGGCCATTTTGAGAGTATAATCAAACCCACAAATGTGATGCTTCAGATACTCAACTAGCTCAAAGGAAGGCCAGTTTTATAACTTCTCTGATGAGCAAACCTGTTTTCAGCTGTGCTAACATAATTGCTCAAGGGTTTTCTAATATCCATTAGTTTTCTAACACGATTAGCAAACGCAATGCACCTTTAGAACACTGGAGTGATGGTTGCTGGAAATGGGCCTCTATATAATACACCTATGTAGATATTCATTTAAAAACCAGACGTTTGCAGCTAGTATAGCCAGTTACCACATTAACAATGTATAGAGTGTATTTCTGATTAACTTAATGTTACCTTCATTGAAAAAAGCAGTGCTTTTGTTTCAAAAATAAGGAAATTTCTAAGTGACCCTAAATAGCACAGACTTGCTATTCAGGAAGAAGTGAATGGCACATATAGAAAGCTAACGCAGTTACTCATGGTCTAATGCAGCGATTTTGAACAAATGGTCTCCAGGTGTACCATGGGAGTTTGGGAGAGGGTTATTTATTGGTAGGGCCATTGGGAGTGTGAGTCCCTCACCAGCAGCATGGTGTGCCTTGGTAAACTGTCAAAAAACTGGTGGTGTGCCTTGACAATTTTAACACTTTGTCAGTGAGGCGAGAGACGAAAAAGATTGGAAATCAGTGTATGTAACCCACAGTTCAGAGTAACTATGTGATAGAAGGGGTGTGGTCCATCTTCTCATGCCTGGCTGCATGTTGGCATGAACAAGTACATAACAGTTGTGATGATTTTCTCTCTTTTCTAAGGAAATGCCAAGTGGAATTGAAATATTGTATTTTCCTTCTAGCAGGTTAAAACTCTTAGATGTATTTTTCTGTTTAGAGAACTTGGTTTCCATTAGCTTATTGTTGACTGTCTGGCCAGGCTTGCCTCTGCAACTTTGGGCCAGGGCTGCAAGACATGGTGGTTTTGTGAATAAACACTTCAGACAGAAATGGCTTTCCTTGGCTGAAATGTTTTAAACAAAGTAATCAAATCACCTTTGTGTTCAGGCAGGCAATGTGCAGTGACAAAGCACATGCTCTTCTGTTATGCTGTATTTCTTAAATCTAGCCCACTATTGTTAGTAAACTTCTTGCCTCCTATCTGTGCAAATGAAGATAAGTTGGAGTTCTTTGTTTACACTTGTCTAAACAAAAGGAAATGAGTTGGTAGATTATTTCAGAATCACTAAAAAGAAAGTCTTGGCATGATTGCTGTAGGCTTCAGTGTTTTAAACAAAACAATACAAACTTATTTTTAGAGTAAAGCCCTTTTTTCTGCACCCTGCTGTTAATTATTATGAATCATTTTCTGTTGGTCTGCATTCTTAACATATTGTTGCTTGATGCTGTTTGTGAAGCTCTCAACATGAACCTGACGTACTTGGGAAGTGTCTAGTGAGCTGATTTCTTGCATGCTGGTCAAATTGCAAACCTGATGGTGGAACATGCAAACTTGGGTAGAACATGGTGAAAAAACTGGCCTGCAATCAGTGCCTAGTTCTTTGTTTCATCTTTCAGTAGTACTCTCCTTTTATCTCTTGCATGCATGAACTTGCCTGCCGTTATCCATATTGTCTTTCATATTCCCAAGGTAGCTACTGCTGCTTAGGCTAGTGACTGCCAATCTATAAGTGTGGTCTGGTGCAAGTCATTGAAAACATGTGGATTCTCAGCATGCACATGTGTTCTCACCAGTATTACTGGCTACACTAAAACCAGATGAGAGGTGGACTCACCACTGCATAGATGAGTAAACCTTTGACACGGTTCTTTAGTTACCTTAGAATTTTCAAAGGAAGCTTTGCTGGCAATGTAGCTGTTCCTTAAAGGTTCTCACTAGGTATCATTCTTGGGTAGAACAGTGTTCTTCAAACATGACCCCTAATGGGATCATGAAGCCTCATCTGTGGGGATCACAGCAATCTTTCAAAGCCTGTGCAGGGGTCCTTAAACTGCAGGGGTCCTTAAACTTAAAAGATACAGCCCCCACCTGGTCTGCCTGTCATTCAGAGCTGAAACTAGGAGGGGCGGGCACATGACCTGGGCGCAAGAATATACTGGGGAGGGGAGACACAGCTGAAGCCTCGAATGCGCAGTCTGTATGCTGAATATTTTTTGCTGGGCTAGACCAGCGACCAGTACATAGCGTGCCGCCTTCTCCTGTCTGCAGAGCCGCTGAGCTGTGGGCCGAGTACACCCCTGCACTTGGCACACATGTAGAGGGTGCACAGTACTTCCCGGTCAGGCGGAGTGGTCCGCCCGATAAATACTTTCTAGTCCCGGCCGGCTCCTTCAGGACAGGGGTAGCCGTCTCCTCCTCCAGGCCGTCGCCCTTCCTGCAGATCTCGGAAGGGCTGGCCAAAGCCTTGCTAGCTTGCTTGCAGAAGCAACTCGGGCGAGGTGCTGTGCGCAAGCGCTGGTGGGGAGGCAGGCAGCCTCTCCTTTTGCCGCGTGGCCGGACTCTGGGGGAGGCGCTTGGCTGCAGCAAGGCAGCACCAACAGGACAGGGAGGCTCAGCGCTGGGAGCGGAGTGGTGAGGTCAAGTTTGAGCCGGGCGGCACAACTAGCGCGCCGCGTGGCAAGTCAGACTCCCCCCCCCCCCCGGCACGCCTCCTCACCAGCGTCACTCACTGAGCGAACCCACGTGTGGGCCGAGCTGCAGAGGGGGGGGCATGAGACAGAGTGCACAGGTGGGGACACTCCACCCCCTCCCCTGCGAGCTTGGCAGTGGCAGCGCCTCCTTTGCCCTCACCAAGCGCTGGAATGAGATGAGAGGAGCTGAGCTTCACCGGGGTGCCACTCAAGGAGGTGCCTCAGTGGGAAGGAGTCGCAGGGGGCACTTGCCCATTGTCCATGAGAGCGCTGCCTGGTATTGTAAGATTTAGTCTATGCTGGGTGTTACCCAGTATGGGTGGAGTTGCCCCATGATGCAATCTTATTATACTTCTATGGACTCTCTGCATGCCTTGTCTTCCTCCTCTTCCCCACCTTTTGCACATTGCATCTGCTTTTGTGATAGTTTCACTTTTTTTTGGATCACAACTATTGTGATCTCTTGTCAGGTTTTGTTGCAGTCCTAAAATAATCTAAATGAGACTGCCAGCTAGGAGAGAGAAGCTTTGTTAAATGAGTTGGAACTTATGAAGCTGGTTTAAAACCAGAAGTTTCTTTATGCCTTCAGTGCAGGTTTTGATCACAATCCAAATGCTAGCAAGTATTGCCCAGCTGCCAAGTATAAATCAGGGTGGTCCAACACATGGCCTGTAGGCCACATGCGGCCTGCAAGGCCCTTCTTGGGAGCCCTCAAAAGCCCCCACACACCCACCACATCCTCCTGCTTCAGTATCTTTTCAGTCTGCCTGCTGCACCATTCTGGCTGTTTCTTTGAAGAAGCCAGAACAGTGTGGAAGGGAGATGGAAAGAGCCCCAGCAGACCCACTGCCACTCCTGTCCACTGAGCCTGCTTAGTGACGACAGTGGCGCAGGACCCAGAAGTAATTGGTAGTGACATCATCATGTCACCATCAATTACTTCAGCATCTGCTCATGTGGGGGACGATGCCAGGGTTGTGCCGCTCCCGGCTGCCAGAAGTTGGACTTCCCTGAATTGCAGCTGTATACGGCGTAGTGCTTGGCTGTGTTTGTGCCATCACAATTCTACTACTAAGGCAGAAAAGAGGGTTGCTTACTAATACAACAAATATATATAGTGCACTATCTTGGTAGTAATTTAGCACCACCAATTGAATCATCAGCATCCTAACCAGCATCTTGTTCCTTCAAGATACGAGAGGCCTTCTCTTCTCTCCCACCCCTAAGTGTCCTGGACAGGCTCCAAGAAAAAAATCTAGGGAAAAATTCTCGCACTCTTAACAACCTGTTAACCCTTTCAAGAAATCAGTGAATTGGTTTATCTTGTGCCCTCAGTCTAAAAAATGAAACTCCATCAGAAGTTGGTACATCCAACACTATCTCAGTAAGGTTGTCCTAGCTGGTGAAGCTGGCTCATACATCCTTCAGCCTGGAAGTTAGGTTGTCTTGTCTGGCAAAAGAACAAGGAGACATTCTGTGTCGATCCTTGAGTATGACAGGTGAACTATTCTTTCAATGGTAATAATTTTTGTATGCTTCTATCACTTGTCCTTAGGACCAGGTTATCTGTTCTGTTTTAGGAATATTGGAATGTTTTCTTGGATATATGTAGCTGGGTTAGTACGACTAATATCTTCTGTAGTGTGCTGCAGAGGTATGTAGACCATTATAGGATTGTCTTGCAATAAATCATTTACCCGCTTTCTACCTTTCTGTTTAGGGTGACTGAAAGTTCTAAGAGCTGAGGTGTTCTCAGGCTGTTGGTGGCCTCAAGAGATGGCTGAAACTGTCTTGGCCTAATCCTGAATGCAACTGTATCTTATGCTGATACGTCTCTGTTTCTTACTATACTGTAGTTGAACCAGAAGCAACTTGTGATGAACATGAGTTGCTTCCACCTCTTTGGGATACTATCCCAGTAGTAATGTTGAGCTAGGCACATCTGTGCCATATCTCATCAGGCTGCAGCCTTCTGAACAGAGCAGGAAGGGGGGGGCTTTAAATCTCAGAAATAAGACATGAAGCTTCAGTGCTGACACCTGAAGCAGCTGTCTGCAAGGAACCTGGATTTTTAAGTTTCTGAAGTTGGGCACAACGAACCAAGAACTTACAGGCAGGTCCTTTTTGCCCATTGTTAACCAAGAGCTTTGAATGACTCTTCTCCTTGGCATATACCACACAGGACCTTTGGTATGCATCTGTGAAACAGGTGGTGGGGTAAGACGGGGAAATGAAGTTCTTGGCTTCTGAGATAAATGCTCAACTTTCAGATCCAAACTGCACAAATGTTGTAATAAATTGAGCGGCAACCCTCTGCTTTGGACTGAGCCCCAAATTAGGCTCTTAAAAAGAACAGGAGTGATGGGGTTCTAGGAAGACGAATGTTACCGATGTCTGCTTTTTGGCTAGACTGACTCCAAAGCAAGTTGTGTGTAAAAAGCTACGCTGTGTGTGAGGATGCTGCTGCTCAGTTTCAGGCTCTTCCTTGGAGGAGTTGTTGTAGGTAAACATGGGGGGCAGAGGAGGAGCTAGCTGACTGATTAAGATATGCCAAGCCCCGGGAGCAGCTCTTCCTGTGAGCAAGCCAAGGCAGTACATTTGGTGTAATTAAGCTCCAGGGAAGTTGGTACTTAAGTGGAGTATGCCCTCCCAGTGGTGTATGTAGGTTTGGCTTTGCACTGCTACCATATTTCCCTTGCCCTCCCTATCAGCAGACTTTCTATCTGGAGTTTGAGGGAAGCCAATGCTGAACTTGCAGATTCCAGCTGCCAAGGGAAATGACTGGGCGTGTTTCCATCTTCTCCTTGCCCTCCCACAGAGCCACACCTGGAATCCCTCCCCCTGCTTTGGGCAGACTTGCAGTGCAGTGTTGGCAGGATGATTAAGGCTTGGGGCTCTCGTTTGGAGTATACTTGAGCATAATCATCTTGGAGAACACGAGCACTGCCATGAAGGAAAAGAAAGTACACTTGTCACTTGGTAGCAGTGCCAGACGAGGCTTTTCGGATGGGACAGGCATGCGGGATAGCATTATACTGTATTTGGCTGCAGCACTTCCTCTCACGGAGCTAGGCACATTAAGCGAGCTCTGAAAAGGATCCACCCAAGTGTGCCAATCTGGTCCTCTGCCACAAGTTCCTGCTCCTGTGACTTGTGGCTTTTGTTTGCAGATCCGGAACTTCAGAATTGTTAATCTTTCAGTTGGTTTTGTGTTGCTTCATAGGGAAAGCCTGTAAAAGAAAGAAGTTAATAAGCAACACCCAGCATTTCCCTCGCCATTTCTCTTGTTCATATTCAAGTACTCATTTTATCACAACCTGGCAAATGTGCTAGATGTGACAGGCAAGCTGCCTCCTTGCCACCACCTGCTCTTGTTTTAACTAGGACAGGAAGAATTTTTGTGTCATGAACTGCTGCTCATGAAGGAAAATGATTGACTCTTCTGTGGACCTGCCTTGGTCTGATGGTGCCCCCTTTCTTCCAAATGCAGGAATGCATCCTCTCTGGCATTATGTCAGTGAATGGGAAGAAGGTCCTTCACATGGATCGCAATGCTTACTATGGAGGGGAGAGTGCATCTATTACACCCCTGGAAGATGTGAGTACCGTTTAAATGCTTGCTTGATTTTTTTAATGTCTCAACTGTTTTCAAAAAGCTATTATGGTGTACATGATGCTTTAAAGTAACAAAAGTTTAAAATAAGAAAAAATTCAGCCCATGGGTAAGCAACAGAGACAAGGACAAATGGGTTTTATTCAGTTGCCAAACTGCTTGTCCAGTACTTCACCTTCATGGGGAGGATTGTCCTTGGAATTGTATTTTGAATCTACCGTTCGTATCTGGGAGATGCAAGTCTGCTGAAGTTGCAATGAAATCTAGGGTGGTTCTTGCATTAATATGCTTTGGTGAGACTATTGGTTTAATATCTGGCCTATCCTTTTGGGAGAGGGGGGCGGGGTCTCGAGTTGCAGAGCTGGGGAAGACTTTGCCTGCATCAGATGTTACTTGGGAGTACACAGTTTTGGAGACAGACCAAGAATCTATGTAAAATTCTGATTTACACTGCTGGTAGACTCAGTCCCCCTTTCTATAAGCAGAATGTATGGTCCTAATTATACATTTTTTTGTTCTTAAAGCTGTATAAAAGATTTAACCTCCCTGGATCTCCTCCGTCGTCAATGGGCCGAGGAAGAGACTGGAACGTGGACCTGATCCCCAAATTTCTTATGGCTAATGGTAAGTGACAGGAAGCTTCTTTGATGGCCTTCTGTTTACTGAAATAAAGCTGTCACGTTACCCTTTCTTTGTGTATTAATGTTCTAAATATCTGGGAGTGTTTCTCCCTTATGTGTTGGGCTTTGTATTTATACAAACTGCAGCAGTAACTTGTTGTAGAATGTTAACATGAATATTTGCCTCTTCCTGTGTCTTTGCAACAATACCAGGGCTCAGATTACCTGAAGGGACTACAAATTTAGGTTGACACTACTGGTAGTCTACTGCAATATTATTTACCTAGCCTCTGTTAAAGTAGGAGGTGCCCTCATGTAGTTCATAAGCAAAAGAGGAGCTATCTTATTGCCTCTTCCAAAGAAATAGGGTGTAGCCACATTCTAAGTTGGTTATTTGTGCAAGATAATCTGAGTTCTTCTTTCGTTGTCTTATCCAATGTCAGAGGTTCAGTCCTGTCCAAAAGCCTAGACAGCCTTGTGGTCCAGTTTATGTAGTCTGGAGTTTAAGCCTGTCATTGCTCAGTAGAAATCAAGCTAAGTTAGACATGGCTTCTGTGGCAGCCAGTTCTGAATACACAGTGAATGCTAATGTTACCAGATTTGCATCCATAAGTAAAAGTGTTTGATTATGGTTCGTAAGATAGGATTAAAGCCCAAATGTTACTAAACACAATGGCTTATTTCTGAGAAAAATAAATAACAGTGTTTTCAAACACTGTTTTCTGTTTATCTAACAGGGTTAAATTAAGCCAGGTTCATGGCACTTAAGTGGACTTAGAATTAAGTCATCACATGAAGTAAGACAGCTGTCAGCACTGCCACCAATTTCAGGATCTTGTGCCACACTTGCATTTTAACAAATCAGTATGTTGTGTGGTAGGGACGTGGTGGCGCTGCAGATTAAACCGCAGAGCTGTTGAACTTGCTGACTGGAAGGTTGGCAGTTTGAGACCACGTGACAGAGCGAGCTCCCGTCGCTTGTCCCAGCTCCTGCCAACCTAGCAGTTCGAAAGCACGTAAAAAATGCAAGTGGATAAATAGGTACCACTTCGGTGGGAAGGTAATGCCGTTCTGTGCACCTTGGCGTATAGTCATGCCGGCCACATAACCACGGAAATTTGTCCTCAGGACAAATGCCGGTGCTTTGGCTTAGAAACGGAGATGAGCACCGCTCTCCACAGTCGGTCACAACTTGATCATTTGGTCGTGGGGAAACTTTTACCTTTATGTTGTGTGGTAAAGCAGTGTTAGCGTTGTGTTCCTCATTGCTTGAAAATTTCCACCCACCCCCATGTTGCACAATACATGTACATTCTGCTGGTCATCCAAAGACTTTGCCTTCTGCATTTTTCTTTTTCATGATTTTATTGTCATGTATTTATACTGCCATTCTATAGTGAATAGTTTCTGGCTGACTATCATTAAACCTCTCGGTTTCAGGTCAGCTGGTCAAGATGTTGCTGTACACTGAAGTTACTCGCTACCTGGATTTCAAAGTGATTGAAGGAAGTTTTGTCTACAAGGGAGGAAAGATTTATAAAGTTCCTTCAACTGAGGCAGAAGCCCTGGCATCCAGTAAGCAGATCAAACTTTCTCTGTACTCTGGTTGGGATCCCACTAATGTGCAGTACTGCACTAATTACACTAATGTGTAATTCTGCCCTAGATCTTCCTTACATTGATTGGGAGTGTTTGGGAAAGGATGCCTACCATGTGCTCTTTCAACTGGAAATGTAGAACTGAAAGGAATTAATATTAAAAGCTTTATCTAGCGTTTGAATGTGCTGCTTGTTAAACTATAGTTAATAATTCTACAGTTTAACTTTCAAACTTTATATTGACTCTACAGCATTTGACTTGCCAGGTATGGATGGATTTGAGTGTGGAGATCTGTAAACTCACAGCGCAATCCTATTGTGCACCTTGCATCGATGCTACGTCATAGCATCGACGCAAGGGGTAGAGCGTTGACGAGGGGGCACCAATTGGCACCCCCGCGTCAGCACTCAAGCAACAGGACTGGCACTGTAGGCAGCGCTGGTACTGTTGTGCCTCCGCTGAGCCTCTCTTGCATTGGCTGAAGCCAGCCGGCGCGATTGGCGGCGGGAGGGAGCTTGTGGATGGGGAGAGAGCGGGCTTGGGAGGCGGCCATACGGCTGCTTCCTAAGCCCATTCGGGAGGCCACGCAGCCCCGATTTGGGCCGCACGGTCTCCTCAGATCTGTGCCTATACTACTAAATAGGGGAGGATAGATGTCCCTGGCCATCATATCGTGTTAGACTACGCAGTTCTAGCAAATCTAGAGATAAGAACCCTCTTGTGGGATGACACTGAAGGTCTAGTAGTACTCCCAGCAGTGACTAGCCGGATGCTCCTAAGGAAGCAGCCTTCTCCCATATTGACAAGAGACCAGGTGTGTCACTCCTAGGAAATGGGGCTGTTGGAGGTTCTTTCATAACTTAGTCTGATCTTTTTAGTTGGCTATGCTGTGACTCACTGTTGGATCAGGTTGTGGGGGAGGGACCACCTGGCTAGGTGAACAACTAAATACTAGAGATTAAGTATATGGAGGGGGGCAGTTGATGTTTTTTCCTAGGTTCTGAACACCAACCTTAATCCATGCGAGAAAGGAGTGCATTACATAGCCTTGTTAGTTAATATCACCGATTCCAATACAGTAACCTTGGATCTCTTCTATCTGTATGTCAGGTGTACCTTTTAAGGAACACTGACAGGCCTTGAGCTATAGCTCAGTGGTAAAGCACTTGAGTTGCATGCAGAAAGTCTCAGAATAATCCTTAGCATCTCCCAGTTAAAAGTATCTCTGTCCAAGTCCATAGCTGCTGCCATTTGATTTGGATATTAACATGGTATAAGGTGCTTTGCGGGTTCAAATTTGATACAGTATTTTTTCAGGCCATGCTGATTTCTTCCCAAGTGAGGCTTATTCAACTAGTAAAAGGAATTGGGAATCTGGGACTTAAATAGAGATGCTGTTGGCATAAGGAACAGGTCTGCCAGTGTTTCATACCAGGCACTGTTCTTCAGGATCAGGTGGGGGGCAGCCAAATAGCGAGGACAGGACAGGTCAAATAATTGAAAATAAGATTTGGGTTATTTTTAGTAATTCCACTTGCAGCTGACTGAGCTGCACCTTGGCAGTAGTCAAAGCCCTGTATGTCAGCCAGCTGCTGTGCAAGGAAGAAAATAGTGTCCAGTTATTCACTAGTTCTTTTCTGATTTAATGAGCCTGATCGATGGCTTCTTTCCTTTTCATCCTGAAGAGCTTACCATAAAGTCTGTTCGCTAAGATTTGTTGAGTAATGCAAATGGGACTTGGTGCCATTTGAGAATATTGAAATTGCTTCTTAATTGGTCTTCTCCTAGATAAGCCAAGGATAAGCTCAGGATAAGCTGCCTTGATTAACTAACCATTGTTAACCATGTATATTTTCTGTCCTTCCTGCAGTATTCAAACAAGCCTCTGTGTGTAAAAAAAAAAAAAAAAAAGCCTCACACTTGGCGCCATTTGGGTGATTCCCTCCAAAGTTTGGAGGATTGTCTAAATCAATATAATAGGATATATTGCTGTTCAATGCCAACCCGGGAGTTACTGAAGTCCCTTCTTATGTTCCTGGATCTGGAAGAACCTGATGATCAAAAGTGAAGTTATGTATTTGTCCAGTTATTGTTGGCACATGTTCTAATCTGGTGATCTCCTGGCCTTGTAGGTCTGATGGGCTTGTTTGAGAAGCGACGCTTCCGGAAATTCTTGGTGTATGTTGCCAACTTTGATGAGAATGATTCACGCACCTTTGAGGGTGTTGATCCTAAGAAAAACACCATGCGTGATGTGTACAAGAAATTTGACCTGGGTCAGGATGTCATAGACTTCACAGGCCACGCCCTTGCACTGTATAGGACTGATGAGTAAGTGGTTGTCCTTTCTCATGCTTGAGTCCACTGCTATGTACTGAGAGTGGTGTATAAGGGGAATATTGAGATCCGCCAGTGGTGGTCCTCCATAGCCAATGGAAGTCGGTTCTAGGGACTCCTCAGAGCTTGAGACGCTGCACAGAACTATTTGTGTACAGGTTGCCTACAGGTGTTCCTGGGCAGCATAAAACAGGGATAGCCAAACTTAACGTAAGAGCCACATACGATAAATCTTGTTGTTTGAGAATACTTAAACATTCAAATTCTTAAATATATTTACTCATCATGCATACTAAACTTGCATTTTAATTTGGTGGACTCTCAGTTTATACCTAGTAAATAATTAAAGCTTGAAAATTCCTTATTTGTTTTTTATATTAATTGTGTTGCAAAAAGGAGCACAGAGCTGCAGGAACTCATATTCAGAGCTCATATTTCCAAGAGCTGCAAATTATGTCAGCCACATGTGGCTCGTGAGCCATGGTTTGGCCACACCTGGCATAGATCTCATCTTCAGTTTGTTGCCCTGTGCACTAGATTCCTCTCTATTTTGTAAGAGACACTCGGGATCTTGTGTCATTTCTCCCTCTCTCACCGTACTAGGTGCAGTACATAACATAGGTAAGACAGTAGTGTCCTGTGCCGAAGATTGGCTGAATTAGTGAAGCTGTTTAGAGTGAGGAGAAACAGCAGTAGAAGCAGGAATAAACTTTAGGAAAATGCACAAAAATGGTGAAAGGGCTAACCTGCTATTGCTTTGCTTATTTCAAACTCTTTTTCTCAGCTACCTAGATCAGCCCTGCCAAGAAACCATCAACAGGATTAAGCTGTACAGTGAGTCTCTAGCTAGATATGGCAAAAGTCCCTACTTGTACCCTCTGTATGGACTGGGAGAGCTACCCCAAGGATTTGCAAGGTAAGAACTCTGACAATTCCAGTGAGTTTCAGTTTCACATTCTGCAGTGTGGGCTTGACTCCTCTCCCTTTTTGTTCTGCCTTTGTCCACTATAGAGGAACTATATGCTCTTTTTATGCATCCTCCATAAAGGGTATGGAGGATGTATTCTCAGGCTGAATGGATGTTGTGCCTACTTGACGGTCAGTGCAGGAGTTGTGCTGGGTGAGCCTACCCAAAGTGCAGAGGTAGCCTACATGCTTGATCACTCTGTGATCCCTGAATGCTAGCAAGAACCTTCATGGAGGGAGCATATTGCCTCCTGCGGTGAAACTAGAGAGACAGACGTTGCTATCTATGCATTTGATAAATGAAAGCAGGACATGGGCCTGCTTCCTGGTGTGGGAGAAGCAAGACACTATGTAATTTGGAAGCTCACATGCTCTAGGGGGGGCCCTAGTATTGGGGCAGAGCATATGCTCTGTGGCCAGAAGGCCCCAGATTCTGTTTCTGGTATCCTCTTCAGGTGGGCAGGGAAAGGCCCCTGTCCTAAAGCCTGGGAGGCTTGCTGTTGGTCAGTGGAGATGGTACTGAGCTAGGTGAGCCCATCTCTGGCTTAACTCTGACCTCAAGTAAAGCAGCTTCCTATGTTCCTGTCCCCAAACAGGGTTAAGAGAGAATATATTGCTTTGCTCAACCAACAAAATCTGTTGACGTTTGTTATCTGCAGCAAACACCAACAGGTAGTGTACCTGGGGTAATGTCTTCCAGTTTTGTAAAGCACTACAGGACATATAGCGTGTTCCTGTCCATTCTGCCAGATCTGGGTTCATATTTGACCTAATTGGATTCTGCCATGGCCCCAGCTTCTGACAAGTGCAATCCAGTTGTGATCTAGGCATCCAAAAGCAATAAAAGGAATGAAATGCTTGCCCACCTGTGACAGTGACTGCCGTTTTTTCATGGCCACACAATGAACCAGTGGTAGCATCGGGGCTTGGCCAGCCAAACATGTGGTGCCATTCCGTCATCCTGCTTTACTAGCTGGATATTTTAGTATGTCTGCTTCATTTGACAGATTAAGTGCTATCTATGGAGGCACCTACATGCTGAACAAACCAATTGAAGAGATCGTTGTTGAAGATGGCAAAGTGGTTGGAGTAAAATCAGAAGGGGAGGTATAGTAACTCTTCTTGGTGTTGCTTAACTGCTGAAAATCTGTCTTTCTGCCTTGAAGGAATTGGTTTGAAAGTGAGCCAAGTCCCAAGACTCTGCCTGCAAATGCTTTGGGTTGAACGTTACATTTCAGTCAGCACATCTGATCACAGTGGCGAAATAACCATTGGAAAGGAGCTGTTCTTGGATGTCTCTAGCAAATGGCCCCTCCGTTTGTACAAATGAGCATTTGTCTGGCTAAAATGAGTACTTGGCCAACTAGATTTGGGTGTAATTCGTGTAGAAAGGCAGTAACATAGTATTATAGGCAGAAATGCATAAGCATTCAGGTGCTAGTGGTGCCAGTTTATGCCCCAATCAGATGTTTTTACTGTTAGGATTGACCCAATACGTCACAGTTTCATTCTGCAATAGATTCACCAGTGGCTACCCCTATGAAATCTGATGCAGCATATATCACAAATGGCAGCCCTAGGAAAATTTTCCCATTGGTGTGCTTGGTATCTGTTGCCTAATATTGGTTTCTTCCATGATTTCTTCCAAATAATCATACTTGTTACATTGTGTTAAGAATGCGATCTGTGGGTATGGAGACTGGTCAAGCTAAGAGTGGTTTTTCAGACTTCTGCATTTATGGGACCCTTTCGTGTTGCTTCTGGAATGACTGCTGAACCTCCTTCTCCCCAACCTTGCAAATTGCCTAGTATGTTTAATATGTGAATAGTTTGTGTGATGCGCCTTTCCTATGTATTTAGGAATTAGAGTAGTAGCTTTGCCATTGTGGCAGGAAGGGGCATATCAGTGCGGGAGTGGGCTGGAGCAATTCTGTCCATGGAGTCCTCACTGAAGCATTACTCCCAGTGAATTATTGCCCTCCGTTTCTGAGTGCTCTTACAGCGGAAAGCAGCTGCCGTGAGTTGCCATGTGTACCTTCAAAACTAGATGTGGATGTTGAGCCTGGAAATGGCTGGATGCATTATGAACCTGTTACTGCCCTCAGTGTGCAGCGCATGCTCTTGGATCACAGCTACCTTTAAACGGCCGTGTCTGTTGGGCCACTTGGCTTACTGTTTTCCTTTCCACATTCTAACTGTAGAAACCAGGTGTTGGTTTGAAAGCCAGTGGCCTTAAATTTGACTGACCTTTTTAGAAAGTTGCCTTATTTCTGCTCCCTGGCAGATTGCCCGCTGCAAACAGCTCATCTGTGACCCCAGCTATGTCCCAGAGTTAGTGAAAAAGGTTGGTAAGGTCATCCGGGTCATCTGTATCTTGAGCCACCCCATCAAGAATACAAACGATGCGAATTCGTGCCAAATCATCATTCCCCAGAATCAAGTTAACAGGAAATCAGGTAAGTCTAGAAGAGTGATTTGTTATCTGGATACACGAAGTGCCTACAGCCAGTTCTCCCCCAGAGCTCTTGTTGCATGTCTTAGACATGTGATCCAAAACAGCTGTTTGTAGCAGACTTGAGTTTGCTTGTCTGTGAGTCTTGAGGGTTGCCTTGTAACTTGGCAGCAGACTTGGGTGTAGATGAAACAGCTAATTCTGGGGCATGATTGACAGGTGACATGGAGCAATTAATTGACCTTCCAAAAACATAATTGCCACTTCCCTGCCCAGTGTAGTCCAGATCTATAGAGACATACAGAATTCCATAGAAGAGCTAAGCTTGGATCCTTCCCCCCTCCCCCAACCCATTTGCAGCTCTTCAGTGGATAATGAGGAATGGATTTTGCAGGGAGAGGTGATGGGAGAGACTGCCAGTATTGCCAGCTGCTGTGGTCTAACCCTACTTCTGTTTAGCTTCCTTTATTCCTTGAGTGATATTTTTGCTTTTTGAAATGGCTTTTGATATCCTTGTTTCCACATGTGTACTTCTGAGCGCTTGCAGTTATCCTCGCCGTTTCATGACTCCTACTTGCCCGATTGTGCTGGATAAATCTCTGCCTTCTAGGATAAAATCCTGAAGATTACATCCTCAAACTGAGACTGTATTGAAGTCTTCACTGATCCTACCAGCTTGCTTGAGCTCTTTTGGGGATTCAGTGCTCAGAGGCTACATTTATCTGCTGGCGGTACTGCCGTGTAGCACAGTGGTCTTCAGCTTGCTGGGAGCTGAGGCCCACCTCAAACCCCAGCCCACAGGATGGGGCCCAGCAGGCATGAGGGGTGGATGAGGGAGTGCCCACAATTCATGCCATTCATCTTGAAAGCAAAGGAAGAGAAAGGAGATGAGGCTAAAAGCCAAGAGAGCCCACTAAAGGGGGGGGGACTTGTTTAAAGTTTCAGAGGAATTTATCACCTCTAGGACTCCTGGCTAGTGCTGAGTATCATAACAAAATGTGACAGGCTTGTCCTGCCCCACTTCTGGTTGTCAGCCCACCAGCTCAAGATCTCTGCTCTAGCAAATACTCCTAGGTTGACCCACTGCCCTCTGGTCACCCTTTCTGATATGCTGGCTTGGGCCACATGCCTTCACTTACCTGGGTGGAGTCCTATGAGACTTCTCAAACATGCATAGAATTGCTTTTGAGCTGCTAACTCCTGCACACTTGTCTCCTAGACATCTATGTCTGCATGATCTCATCTGCGCATAATGTGGCAGCTCAAGGGAAATACATTGCCATTGTGAGTACAACTGTAGAGACGAACGACCCAGAAAAGGAAATCAAGCCTGCCCTGGAGCTCCTCGAGCCCATTGAACAGAAGTAAGGCTGCCTACGGGCTTCAGTCTTTCTAACTACCCAGTTCCTGTTGTGCCAGGGTATTCTGTGCTCCATTGGCAAGGTTGCTGGGTGGGTGAAGGCCAGGCAACACAGTCTGAAAAGGGAGGCATTTCTTTCTCTCTCTCTGACAAGGAATTTGCAAGAGAACAGGTTCCTTCCTTTTTCCATTATTTTTTTTTTATTTTTACCCTGCCTTTCCCCCCAAAGTTCACCCTAGTCCTGTTTTATGCAGTTCTCACCCAATAGCAGAGGAATTTTTCACTTGCCAAAGAGTTTTTCCCCTGGCTGCAGGCAAATCAGTGACTGGCATTGTTGGATCCTGCATGGATGTGTGTCCTTTGTAGGCCAGGGATTTGAATCCTTCTCCCACATTGTCTCAAACACTGCTAAAGTGACTCTTTCCCTGTCTCCCCCCCTTTTCTCCTAGGTTTGTTAGTGTCAGTGACCTGTTCGCACCGACTGACCTAGGCAGAGAGAGCCAGGTTTGTATGAATTAGAAAGAAATGGAGCCACTTCTGGGCAGGTGCAGGCATTGCAGGTAACCCTTTCTGGTTCTCTTTGTGTCCAGATCTTTATTTCTCGTACCTATGATGCGACCACTCACTTTGAGACGACGTGTGATGACATCAAAGACATTTACAAGAGGATGATGGGATCGGAGTTTGACTTTGAAGAGATGAAACGAAAGAAGAACGATATCTATGGAGAGGACGACCAGCAGTAAGAGTGCTGACGACTTAGCTCTACACGGGCTGGTGCTGGGGTGTGTGATACACAGAGGAACTTAAGTGAGCACCGTATGAAGTTCAATATTGTCAGGCCTGCTTTTGTAATCATATCTCTGAGATTTGAGAGTCCTTCACTGGTCAGTGCTCCTCCCTTCTTTGGATGTAATCATGTGTTAATTCTTTAAACAAAGTTGCTTTGTCAAAATTGGCAGATACTGATACTTCTAATCTTCAACCATTTGCTAATTTTGACTAGGATAAGCAGACATTAACCTAGATTTGGGAGGGGTGCAAACCAAAAACCCTTGTAATTCCTGTGTCACCTGAAGCTCTTTAACCCTATGAATGCTCCAGTAGCAGCAGCAGGTGCCCTCCAGACCACTTTGGTCTCTAAACTGTGTGCCCTGTTACCGGGGCCCTCATCCCAAGCAGCCTCTTCCCACCCAGTCTTAACTTCATGGCAAGCTGCATTTATGGCCAAAGCCCACCGCACCTGTAGCCATGCGGCAGGGTTTCTACCCACTGCTGTCCTCCTCCCTGAGCCCTCTACTAAAAGCTTCTCAAACTGTTTACATCTGTCAGGACACAACTGTGCCACAAGGCTTTGTGTGTGTTGAAAGCGATACTAATAAAAAAAACCTGGTGCAAGAACAAAACTCCACAGCAGGCATGGTCTGTGTGCAAGTATTTCTCTTTCTCCTCTGTATCACGTATGGCTTCTCAGGTGGACCAAACTGCACTGCAGTATTGATTTGACGGAGCCTGGGCTTGTTTCTAGTGGGGAAGGCTCCAGATGACTTCTGTACTGCCAAGTAAAGCCAACTTCTGGAAACTAGTTTTTGTGCTGTTGTTTGATTCATGCTTGATGCATCTGCTTGGGGAAGCTGTTAATGTACTGCATTCATTGGCCACAGTAACTTCAATTATCAGCTTCCAGGGGGTGGGACAGAGTGGCAGAGGTTATCATTGCATCCTGTTTCTAGAAAGGCACATACAGGCCATCTGTGTTATCTAACAGTCATTCTGAGCTCAGCTGAGGTTTCTGTGGGGCTCAGAAGAGCCTCCAGAGGCAAGGAGAGGTGTGCAGAGGCTTTAAGGGGCCCCTGAAACCCCTGGCTTTCCTTATCTGCAGGGGTTCTTTGAACAGAACCTGTAAATAACAGGCAGCTCTATCCATGCCCACTGAGGAACACCAGCACCCTACAGTAGCATCTGATACAGCTGTTGCATTGACTAAGGGGTCAACATGTGTGTGTGTGTTCTCTCTCTCTCTCTCTCTCTCTCACACACAGAGAGAGAGAGAGAGAGAGAGAGAGAGAGAGAGAGAGAGAGAGAGAGAGAGAGAGAGAGAGAGAGAGAGAGAGAGAGAGTTGACAGAATTGTCTTGATAATGTCTGGATTGAGGAAGTCTGGCCAAACACTTGAGTCAATTTTATTTATAAAGATTGTTATAAAATACTCTCCAAAGAGAGACTTTGTATCTTACAAAGTTTATTAGTGCTGCAACCTATCCAGCATTTCTGCAATACCATAAATAGAACATGGGGGAAGGAGAATTCCTATAGTATTATCTACAAAGGAAAGAGTCCTAATGAGCCTCCATAAACTGGTAGAAGTAGAAAAACAAGAAAACTTGCAAGGTACTGTTGATTGCACAGTATCAAGTATTTGCTTTAAAAGAAACTAGGCCCTAAAATGCTTGACGTTCAAGTACATGAGCCTTGGCCTACTGAAACCGTCTCCTGTAGCAGCCCTGCCGACATGAATGGCAGCTGTTCGAGAGCATGATAGCTTAGCTTGTGCAGGAGAACATCCAGCTGGATCAAGCCCATGATGTACCGTTTATGGAAAAAAAAAATTGAGTTGCAGACAGACTTCTAAACTTTCAAGTAGGTTGGGGTTTGTTTTTCCCCTCAGTTTGTTTAGCTGCACAACCATTTCATTAAAATGCTTTCTAGTCCAGATAATACATACAAATGTGTTCCTTAAAAGTCTCCACCTGCTGGCTAAAGTAAATGAGGAAAATGTCTTCTGCGTTGCCCTTTAAAAAAAGCTGCCATTCTGATGGGGGGGGGGAGAGAACCATCCCCTTCTCTACATGCTTTTATTATGCATGTCTGGACATGACTAGAATGTGCCTGCCTCCTGTTCTAATGGAGAAGGAGACATCCATCTAGGTTATCTGAAATAAAAGAATATTAGTGTTAGGATTATTACAGGTTTTTGGAGCTGCAAAAAAGAGTGAACTTCTCTACCTGGAGCTAACAGAGGAGGTGTTAAGAGTAGTTGACACAAAAAAATTTTGGCCTAGTACTCTATGCATTTAAAGATCTGTTCCTAAACTACATGAACAGCCTATGTCAGTTCCCTAACTGTGGATCAGGACCGATGAATGGGTCACAACCTGATTTTTGGTGGGTTGTGAAACAGAGCTGACAAGGAAAATGTATTGAGGCCTATGGAAAGTAAAATTGAGTTGCACTTGCACATTTTGTTGCAAATAGGTGAACATGCCTTGGTCTACTGCAAAGGGCAATGGCAAGACCACCAGAATGCAAGAACACGGAGCTCAACAATACTCCAGGAGGTGGTTTCTTCCTTTTCCCCACTCCAATAGTAAGAAAAATAACAGAGGCTTCAGCGGCTGGTAAAGTGAAACATAGTCTTGAAAAGCTAGGTGGGTCCCGATAAGTGCCATTTTAAAAAGTGGGTCCCAGTGCTAAAACATTTAGGACCTACTGGCCTAGGCCATGCTTGTAGAGAAGTTCCAGAAAACAACTTTTGATCCGGTCCAGACAGTTTTCATGACCCTGAAGTACCAGCAACATGTGGTGGTTGAAGTGAGCCATCTGCAGTTGTGATGCCTACAGGCTGGAAGCAGAGATGGCTATGCTTTGTTTCCAAAAGAAGAGTTGCCACGGCTTCTTCATTTCAACAAGCCCTACTTTAGGCTCAACCTGCTGCAAAATAAGCTGATCCCCAGAAGACTGGCCGTGCCAGCAGGGCTTCCACTATGTTCAGCAACATCTCTCCATGCAGCTATGGTCGCAGCAGTTTGCACACACGTATGAGTTAGTTGTTGATAAGGGAACCTCTGTAACCACCATACCCTCTAAGCCCTGCAGCTCTTAATGGCAGTCCTGCACAGCTGCATATTTGCATTCTGAAGCTTGACAATGACATCACCAAGCACTCCAAAGCAGGCCCAAAGCTGATAACAGATGTTCTCCACTTCACTGGCCTGCTCCATGCACCCCTGGAGACCTCATAACGTTCCTTACCAACAGCCACTTTGAAATGGGGCAGCCATGTCTTGAGCGGTCACGATGAAGGTATTGACATCCAGGGCCAGGATTCCTTTGCTCTCCAAGGCCTCTCGGTTGGCTCTGGGCCTTTCTGCAATGGGACATGAAAAGAGGGGGTTGCTTCTACCTCTGTCAAGCACTTACCATCATGAGCAACAGGTCAAAGGTTAGGCAGCTAAGAAAAGTCTCCTTAGCCATATGGGGATTTTGTTTACTGTGGGGAAAAGCCCTTTGTGGGCTCCCAAGATTAACAAGGGCCTTTAGAGATGCTCCTCCATTAACGTGATCTCTGTGGTCAATGGAGAGCCTCTCATGCTGCCAGAGCTGGGAGCTGATACCAAGAACAGCTTATGTGACTCTGTTCATAGGTTCTACCTTATTCAATTACTGTTGGTGCATCTGCTGTGACTCCTGCTAGCCAGAGATCACTTGACCACAGATGCCACTCCCAGACAACCTCTAGAGCAGACTGCACTATATGCCATGGGGAAACAGCCCTGGAAACTCATTCGGAATGCAGCCACTAGGATGTACTATGGAGAATGTATCTTTTGCCAGGTCTCAAACAACTGTTCATTTCCTGGCATAATTCAAAATAGGTACCCTTAAAGACCTAACTTCTTGGGACCTGTGCAGGTATTTGCCCGGGTGATATTAGTGCCAAACTGATGCTTTTCCAAGGTCAGGCCAAGATATCTTCGTTTGTCCAGAATATTTTTCTTTTGGTGGATCTCAAACTTTATATTACTGTGACCCTCCCCAAATGTGTAAAGTTACGCTATATCCACCCCTATACAGACGCACAGGAAACTGGCTGAAGTACACTGGTTTTCCCCACCTGCTCAAGCAGGTGGAAGCATGCCCTTGGACTGTTCACATGGTATGGGAGGGAAGGAAGACAGCCAGGTACAGCTGCAACAGCCACCAGGTGGACAGCAAGTCATATCACTATTTTAGCTCTTCATAGCTTTGCACCCCCTTTCCAAGGGGTGATCCAATTGTGACCCTCCTCCCCCAGGGTCACAATTCTAATAGCCTGGCAAATTTAAGATTCTATTTTAAAAATGTAATTGTATCCTATAAGTAAACGCAATTACTTTGTGAGCTCATGAGGCTCCCAGGGGCAACAGGCTGGTTGCTGCTGTACATGGGACTAGAGGAAACATTAGGCTGCCCTAAGGTGGCAGTCCTGGTATTCGGATTTACCATTTGCATTCATGCTCCAAAATGCAGGGGAAATGAGAAATGAAGTGTAAGCAGTAAAGACGTTGTATTCGTTATGTTGGGTTAATGTATGAGGCGCCAGACAACCAAGCTTTGCCATGTTTTTTCAGCTTGGCACTGGGCTGGGGAAGGATGCATCCAGAATTTCTATTCAAAAGCTGAGACTTCCCCAATCTCTTCGGTAAGAGCCCACCCAGCACTGGTAGCACATGTCAGTGCTACTGGGGTAGGTCCCCTGATTCAAGAATATACAAGGGGCCCTGCTGGATGCAAAGGAAGGGCTCAAGAGAGCAGCAACTCGTTCCCTGCAGTGGCAAACCAGGTGCCTCTAGGAAGCCCACAAAAAAAGGCATGAGGTCACAAGCCCCTTCCCCGCCCCAGCAACAGGAGGCTCCATTCAGCTGGTGAACACTTATCTGGATTTGTCTCAGCTCCCTTAAAGCCATCTGTGGTGGGGGGCCATCTTGTGGCTACAAACTCTATAAGTGGATCACGCACTGAGTGAAGGAGGACTCTTTTGCCTGCCCAGAATCTGCTGCCCACCAGCTTCAGGGTGACCTTCTTGGTTCTAGCGTTAGGGCTGTGGGAGCAAACATTCTCCTGAAATGCCAGGCATCATTCAAAGACTCTCCTTTTCACGCCCCACTCCAGTCGTTTTATTCTAAACTGCTTTAACCTTTCCTTGAAAAGATGATGCTCCAGCACCTGGAACTTTTTTGGGGGGCGGGGGGCTACTTCCAATATCCTCCTGCCAGACTGACACAGCTTATTCCGAAGGTGTGGAAAGAAGGAAACACACAGAGACACCCAAAACAAGTAAGTGGCTTTCTTGCCTGTGAGAAACACAGCAAACCGCCGCCGAATGTGCTGAACCTGCAGGTTCAACAAGCACTTCAGATACTCAGATCGAGGGACAGACTTGGAGTCACACTGATGATAGTGAAGAACTTCCATGATATTTGCCCCCTGGCAGGATCTCAGGATCAGGTCCTTGGCATGAGCAGCAGAATCCACCCTGCAGGGCAAGAAAGATTTAGGAGGTTGGCCTGAAACAGCGCAGAGTCGTTCCAAATACATCCATATCCAAAATGTATCTCCAGGTGAGACAGAAGGTCCTGCCCAGCCCACTTGCCTTGTCTCTTCCCGGAGTTGTTTAGTCTCTTTGTAGTGAAGGAGCCACCTCCACCTTCCATGGCCATTGAGCTTCTCCAAGGTTTTCACGGTGCCTTTCAGTTCCTCTGTGGAAAGAGCAAGGCCCGTTTGGGTCAACTCAACTGGGACCAGCTACAATTTGGCTCCCCTCCCTCTAGGACTCTCACACAACAGCTCTTTCACCATTATGTGGCTGCATAAAATGGACCCTGGAGAAAGGTGGCGTTGCCCTGGGCACATCCTCCTTCGCGCCCTCCTCAGCAGCTGGCATGGCTGGTAGTTCCCAGGTGATGGAAGTGCCATCTAGGACAGTGATGGCAAACCTATGACACGCGTGTCAAAAGTGACACACCAGCATTCCCCAACGCCGGACAAAAGCCATTGTACTCATTTTTCATTTTTGTAATTATTTGATGCTTCTTTATAGAATACATAGCACCAAACATGGTTGGACTGTATTTTTGGTTTAAGTAAATGAACATAAAGAATGGTTTCGCTTTCGTTTGGGAGGGGGATTGACACACCAGCAGAGCCAAGTTAAGCATTTTCTGAAATGTTGACACGCCCAGCCCAAAAGGTTCGCCATCACTGGCCTAGGAGCACTGCGGAGTGGAAAAGGTATGAAGAGGAGGAACTGTCCTTATGGACCTAACAGGTTGACCAGGAGGTGGAGCACACAAGCAGGTAAGGGGGCCCAGTGAACCCTGGCACTGACCCTGCCCAGAGACAGCCGGTTGGCCACTGTGGGAAACAAAATGCTGAACTGGGAAGACCTTTGGGGTCTGACCCAGCAGGGCCCTTCTTGGAAGCCATGATCTTAAATGGGGAACTGCCTTGAGTTCATTGGCAGAGGAGTGTATCTAGCTGCAAGGAAACAGCACAAATTAATGCCGAAGGGTATTGTGCATATCACAACCACCCTCCAGAGTAGACCAGGGCTATTATCCTCGTATTTTGCAGACGTATGTCTGAGGCTAGAAGAGTACAGTACGGTCAAGGATGGACTGGGGTTCACAGCCTTCACCACCCACAAGGAACCAGCTCATTGTGTCACATATTAAATGCAATCAGGTCTCACAATGAGCGCTTCAAAATGCCCCAAGATACGCAATGCCAGTTTTTACACCTTGGCCATCTTTAGCTTTCCTGAAGAACAGAATCAGGGCGCCAATACTACATGAGGAGAATACAGGAAGAGCACTCGGGCACTGGACTCCATGAGAAAAGGAGTGATCAGAGTGCGGCTCGTGTCACCCTTTTGTCCCGCAGAAGATGGACAGGCAGGCTTGACCACAGCAGGTCAAGAAGGTGCACTGGGCAAGCCTTTCCAGGGGAGACAAATGCTTCCTAGAATAGCATGCTTGTAGTGCAGGGAGATTACGCATCAGTGCAAACAAGGAGAGCATTCAGTCCCAGGGTTCCCCCTTGCATGCTGAGCGGATTGATTGCACCGTCTCACCTACTGTCATTGCCTGGAGCATGTTGTCATCCGACACCACAAAACCTCCACTGTGAAACAGCTCCTGGCAGGTGTCATTCAGGGCATCCTCAGGACTGTCCACTCCCACAAACGTCACATTGGGAAGGTGCTTCAGCCGCAGCAAGGAAGGGATCTGCTCAAGAAGCAAACACTTCTCATGAGCAGCACACATCAATCACCACCATCAATCATTTCCGGTGTGGCTTTGACTGCTTTGCACAAGCTATTCTGGTTTTGCCCATTGTGGGAGGGGCAAGGAGGAACCAAGGTCCCGCCCTCACCCATCCAGCCACTCCTCTCTGGCTCCAGGGATGGTTAAGCATTGTCCTTGCCAGCAAATCTATTTCACTCACATCCCTCCCTTCCTTCAGGAACCTCAGGACGGCATCACCCACCGCCTCCATTTTATTCACACAATGTGTGTACACCCTGTGAGGAAGGATAGGCTGCGAGCAGGGCTGGCCCAAAATCACCCAGTGAGATTCACGGCTGAGCTGGGACTCCTGGTTCTAATTTAGCCACTACACCATGCTGGCTCCCAGCCGTAAAGGCTAGTAATGAGCCTTTAAAAAAAAAAATGAAAGCTAAGATTCTAAGAGTGCTGAATACCACACACCGTATCATATTCTATGCTTTCCCTGCAAAATCACAGCATACGTACAGCCTCGGTTACTGCTCGATCTTATAAATGAGAATGGGATGAGGCTAGAAGACACTGAGCACACTGGCTTCTCCCCCCCCCCCCCACACACACACACAAAAGAACTTTTGCTACTCTCAACGTTATCAGTTTCAAGACTGGGGCAAAACTGTGATGCATTACATTTAGTAACTATTTTGGATAGCTAAGATAGGTTGTGTTACAGAGAGAATCCAAAATGCAAACCTAACCATCTGCATTAAAAGGGGATGTCAGAACATGAGACCTGCCCAGTTTGATAAGGCAATCTAGACCAGCACTGCAAGGTCTAGATTGTTATACAGTGAAGGATGTATAATTACAGCTCATGGGCAGCCCAATCCTTACGGCACTTTTGTGACACCTGGGGTTGGCGGTATGAGAGTAACTACAGCGCTGTCATTGACAGGATCGGTCCCTAAAATGTGTGTACATATTTTTAAGACGTCCTGTATTGCAAGGGAGGAAAAATTCCAGGATTATTTGGGAAGCAGTTTCTTATTGGATGCTAGAAAGAGCCTTCTGAACGTACTTTATGAATGTGTGAAAAGATATCCTCGTTTCTAATGATGACCTTCAGTCTGTCTGTCTCTGGATTGCTCGCCTTCAAGAAATGCAGAGGCTCTGCTTCAGTGTGACCCCCCTTCTTCATCAAGTTCTGCAAAAAAAGAATAATTTTAGAACAAATCACTGATGGATGGATGCTAGCCAACAGTTTTACATTCCTAGGTTTTGTTTCTTTTTGAAGCATCCGTTTTCTCGGTCTTCTAACAATGGAAATCCATGATAAATCCAACGAGCTGGAAGACAGTCACATAGACTATTCATAGTCTATTCATCCTCCAAATACCCTGCAATCCTGCATCCGTTCAATTCAGAGTTGCTACTACCCTAGGAGGGAAGCTTCCACTACACCCAAGACAGCAGCACATTCCTAATTATGGCGTACCTTTGGGTAGATTTTGATTGTAATCCAGTCTGTGAGTCAATTGCACAGAGAAGTTGGGTGTAAATAATAATGCGCGATGTAAGGCAAAAAAGAAAATTGGGGGGACATTTGCTGGAGAGAGACAGGGTGGGCGTGCCAGGACAAAGAATCAGTGTTACACGTACACCAGAGCTCACAAATATAACCATTACCTTGAGTCTCCCAAAGAAAGGGTCATCATCAGTTTCCACCAGGTAGAACACATAGGGGTTTTTGCAGGCCTCTTTGGCAACATGTTTCAGCCTGAAATGTAGTGTGTGGCAGAGTTCTGTGAAGAGGGGCTCATAGGAGGCCATCCTTCGAGGCAAGGACAAGCATCCTTTCTCAGGAGCTGGAGCACCTTCTGAGGTAGAACTTGGATCTCTCCCTTTGCTACTTGTTTGCCTGAGCTTCATCACCCTGCTTAACTCGGCAAACTCGTCCATAATGTCTGAAATGTCTCCTTGGGAATCTTTTAGCTTAGTATCATAAGTCAGCTTGTTGAGATGGAAAGGAGAAAATGGCTCCTGTCCTTGACTTTGGCATCTAGATGCCTTGCCGACTGTGTCTTGTGCGACTAAGAGAGCAGCAGAAGGAGGCTCCAGGACGTCAGGGTGTGCGAAGTGTGCACTGATTCTTGGGTACCAACCTGAGACCCTCTGCCTCGGGCGGGGATTTGAAACTGTGATCAAGAGGGGACTTTGGCTCCTGGCTGGTGGACCTGGAGCAGAAGCTGCTGCCTCTCTCAAGGGTAATGTCCCTGCTCTGACCCGAGGTGAACAGTCTTTTTCAAAGATACTGCTGGAGGTAGAAAGTTGTGATTTGTTCCTTGCGAGGGTTTCTTTTAGCTTATAATGAAAACGCAAACATTCCATATCCAAAGTGCTTCGGATGGGATCATCCAAGACTCTCCAGGGCCTGCTCAAGGAGTTTATTAGTCGTGACTCGCCCACACAAGTGTCACATCTCTTGGATGAGTTAAAAGTCCTAGTTTTGTCCTTGTGCTTCTTGGTTACAGAAAAGTTTATATACTTTAGTTGTCCCAAATCACTGTCAATATCAAGAGTAGGTGATACGGACTTATCACCTTTCCTAACTGCTACAGGCCAGCCATATTGCTTAGTCTGAACATCTGACCCTCTCTTTTTACTTTCCAAGTACATCCAATCACCACAGATCTCTTCCTCAGGGTTCAAACCACAGACATAGTTAGTTCCAGCAGCTCCTGGTGAATCAGTTGGTCTCATACAACAAGAACTCCCAGACGGACTTCTGGGACAGGGATCTCCAAAGGGTTCTTGGTCATCCTCTGCAGAAAGAGACTTATTTTCCAAATGCACATCAGCGTCCATAGCTCTGGTAGGCAACAGTGCTCTTTCCCTTGCCAACTGCTCACCAAAAGCATTTTCAGAATCACCCAGTCTGAGACTCTCTCCAGCATCTCCTCGCACAGGCAGATCAGATTCTTCCGATGAACATGCAATGTGATGTTCTGCAGGCACGTAAGAAACAATTTCTACACATGCTTCCTTGACCTTGCCTCTCTCTGAAATCGGTGCCTGGTAGTCAGCACGTCCTAGGTCACATATTGCAGAAGCAGAGGAACCCTTGCCCTTTGACAAGGCTGTTTCAGCAAAGGAAGGTGAACTATCCAGGCTTCTTGTGCCTATTCTTGTCCACTCCATGTAACTAGGGATGAATGAGGCAGCTTCATTCTCCTGAACCGACTCTCTTTCAACCAGATTTGCTTGATCAGATCTCATACTTTCATGCAGTGTTGATTGACACCAGCCTTGCCCTTGTAAAGTGGCTTGCAAGTCTGTCATTTGGTCAACAAAGGTGCAATTTTGTTTGAGATGTTCATTTGCCATCAGTTTGGGGTCAGCTGAACAACTCTCTTCATCACTCACAGGAGGGGTGACGCACTCCAGCAGAATAGAACTCATCCAATTGAAGTCTGAATTTTCTTTAGAACAGGTTTCTTCACTCACCGCTGCTAAGGCACTCACTGTGTCTATCATGTCATAAAGCAAGGATCTGATATCTTCAAGTAAAGTATCTGTAATCTGGTTTAGTTCATCATCCCTACATCCTACTTCCTGCGCAACAGACAAAGCTCCAGTATTCTCATCTTCAGGTTTTGATTCTGGCACCAGACTATTCAACCCCAAGCTCTGCTTTTCTTTTGTGCCTGGGGGGCTATTCTGCAATTCTAGTGCCTGTCTGGGCTTCTGTTCCTCTTGAGTGGCTGCAATGCTTTGCATTTTGTCCGATTCACTAGCCTGCAATGGTGCTGTCTCAGTCAGGTGGCATCCGTCCTGTTCTTTGGGAATGGAGACACCTTCACCCAAATCCAGTTCTTCTGAAAGTGTCACCTGTTGGGCAAACGCAATGGAGCCTTGTCCTTCCTCTTCTTTGGGAATGGAGACGCCTTCATCCAAACCCAGTTGTTCTACAGGTGTAAGCTGTTGGGCTAACACAACGAAGGCTTTTGCTTCCTCTTGGGTGGGCATACTGTTTTGTACTGGGTGCAGTTCACAAGTTGGCAGCAGAGCTGAATCAGCCATATCTTCCTGGGAAATATCTTCAATCAAAGAAATTTGATTTGGAGATTCATTCAATTCAGTTGAAACCACAATATTTTCCTGGCTTCTTGGCAATTCTGCTTCATCATCAGAAGTTGTCTGATGGACTGGACTAAATTGCCATGAAAGTGAATCATCCAAGTTGGTGTCTTGGCCTTCTTTAGAAATGCAGGAATCTTCACATAAATCAGAATATTTTGCTAATACAGGAGAATCCTCTTTCACCACTGCAGATGCAACTGCATTCTGACCTTGATCGTCTTGCAAAGTGCAGAAACCTTCCACTGAACCTCGCTGATTTGGAGCTGGGGAACCTGAGGCTGAAACCACAGGATCATCTTGGTTCTCCTGCAATTCTGTTTCTCCTTTGGGAAGTGCCTGACACACAGTAGCTGCAGCTGGTGATGCTACTGAAGCGAATTGGCTGTCGTCCAATGATGCTACATCACACACACCAGCTGCTTCTGTCACACAGCTTCTCTCCGAAAGTCCTTCATTCTCTTCGTCCAGGTCCGTATCTCGATGTTCCGAGTCATCATCGTTGCTCTCAGAAAGAACAAGGTCGATTGATTCCAGCTCCATGCTCTCTCCATCTCCATCCTTCTCTTCATCTATGGAGAGATCGGCCAAGTTTCTCACTGCTCTGCAAGGGCCATCATCTCCTCCACATGCAGCACTTGCTCCCAACCAGGGCTCTTCAGAAGCATTGGGTGATCTGACAGTGCTGGTCTGGCAGCAGCACCCTTCCTCTGCCTCATGAGACCCACTGTCTATTTCCTGACTCTCCGCAGAAGCTGCAGCCTTGCTGCTGGATACTTGCTTGTCTGCTGAATCCGCAGGAGGCACAGATGCCAAGTCACTCTGGGGAACTCCAGCAAAATTAACAGCTTGATTTGCTTGTGCCTCCGCATCAGTTCTAAGCACCCGGGACTCCAAGCACTCATCAAGGCGCTCGTCTGAAGAACTGTCGTTCAGGCTATTGACAGAGATGACTGGATCGGGCACAAAGATGTTATCAGTGTCCTCTCCAGTCACCTGAAATATAAGAGATATAAGCAGAGATATAAGTAGGCACCAAAAACATCCCCATAGCTTTTAAATCTATAAACTGCCCTGGAACAATTAAGGGTGCAATTCTAACCTGGAGTTAGGCTAGCACAGTTAGGCCAGCAAAGTTTGGCCGGCACAAGGGACACTGTAAAGTATGTTTAGACCACTCTCGGATCCAGAGAGGCCAGTACACAATGTGCACCATCCTCCCTGACTCCGAGAGTGGTCTAAATGTGCTTTACGATGGCCCTGTTTCCGGTCATACTTTGCAGGCCTAACTGTGCCAGCCTACCTCCAGGTTAGGATTATGCTCTAAAACGGCATTTCAAAACAGGCCAAAGTTGACCAAGCATTTTAAAACCAAGCTCTGCCCTAAGTTAAAATCGATTTAACCTCTTCTGTTCTCCAAACTCCTTCAAGGCTCACCTCAAGGCAGTGCTTGTAAAACGGGACTCAGTGACATGTTGCCCACCGAGCCAAATGCAGCTCGCTAGCCATACATCAGGACCTGGCAGGGGCTCGTCAACACTGTGTGTCAGTTCCAGGCAGGCAACAACAATATGGGGCTCACAGAGCCCCTCTCATGAGCAGAGGATAGCTTAGTGTGTGCGCCACAAGTTATGCAGATCTGCCCTAAATGCTTTGCTGCAACAACCAGAGCCAGTTCAGTGAGGTTTGGACACAACAGCACGTCTGTACACATTAAAGTTAAATCCTAATTAGGATTTTGTATGCCAGACCCCAGCCAGCTATGAATATGCAATGTTCCAGGCTTTGCCACTCAATGATGCCAACTTTATTGTGCCCCTGGAGCTCAAGGACATGGTTGCCATTAGAAGCTTTGGGCTACAATGGGAACCCAAGGCTCCTGTGCAGTTGCCCCACATAGTGACCTATCAGGTGGTCAGAGGTTAGAGCATAGGTGTATGAGAGGTCCCCATATGGTCACCCATCCAGACACTGACCAGATCTAGATCTGCTTAACTACCGGAAAGAGGCTGGGTGCCCTTGGACCTTACCTTCTCAAGGGAATGAATGGCGGCTTCAGAGTTGCTGGTGGTCGTGTTGACTTGGTTGTCTTTCGAAGTCAGGTTCCTGGGCTCCTCGGTGCTCGGCTCCTCATCCTCTATGCAGCTGGTCGAGGACAGCTCATTGCAGGAAAGCGGCTTCTCAGAGGAAGGACACGCTCTCCCTTCGACTCCGCTGCATGGCTTGTCACTTTCCGAGAGCGAGTCTGCAGGGCACTTCTCCAAGCTGTAGACTCCTCCGTGGTCATCCAGCAGTCCCAGAGGATCCACAACGCTGTTCAGGGAGACGAATTTGGCAGGGTTGCTGTGTTCGACCACTTTCCTCACGGTAGGGGATCTGACCGGCTTGCTGTAAAACAGAGCTACCCACATATGGAGTATGAGCTTCATTTCTTCCACATCGTCGGTCATGCTAATGTCCCAGGGCCTG
Source organism: Lerista edwardsae (assembly GCA_029204185.1). NCBI lineage: Eukaryota > Metazoa > Chordata > Lepidosauria > Squamata > Scincidae > Lerista > Lerista edwardsae. The sequence goes on from JAJKFI010000010.1 coordinate 6,669,470, forward strand.
GAGGAAAAAAGGAAAGGCAGGGAGAAATGGCTGGGTATCTGAACGGAACATTACATCACATCACCTCAATCTCACGTGGTTTAGATCCTGCATACCTCAGGGCAGTTCTTCTCCCAAATGTACCTTTATCCTACTGTTCTAGATCAGACAGGGAGACACTGTCTCAGGCCCAAACAACACATGCAGAAATCAAAGCAGCAGCAGGCATTTTCCATGGAATAAAGGCATGCACATGGGTTTCCTTATCCTGTGGGCTTTGTACCACAGACTATCCAAGTATCTCTTTGCCATGCACCACCCCGTTAATCTGCAAGTTTGGCCTTTTCCACGTGGGGTTGTAAAACCCATGAGAATCTTGATATCAGCAAGGTCTGACAGCATCCTAGATGTGTCTTCCTGGATGCCATAGCGCCTCCTCTTGCTGGTCTCACCTTTTCAAGAGGTGAGAGCTGCCTCCTCTCCATGGCTTGTGGCAAGTAGGAGAGAAGGTCTTTTGTGTCTGAACTGTGGTCTGAGATCCTTTCAAGTGTGTTGGCTTGGAAGTGATGTTCCTGTGGACATTCCAGCACCCATACAACGCCCCCCCCCACTTCAGCAAATATGTCTGTTAATAGGCGTTTCACTTGCCCATGTGTGTGAATGGCTTTTGCTGGTGTGGAGTGCATTAACCACACCAGTAGAGGCTTTTTTCTGCAGGGGGAGGGACTCTTTTTAAAACAATGCTAATCCAAGCAGGTTTTTAAAAAAGCCGTTTCCCACCCCAAAACCACTAGACTTCGTGCCACCAGCTATTCGCCTCCCTGACTACTGAAGTAGACGAGAGTGTGTCCTTGATGGTTTTTGCAGCTTTCTCATGCACTTTGTCTCTCAAGCATGGTCCTGGGGCAGGGGAAAGCAGATCTTGTCCCTCTCTGCTGCACAACTTTCCTGCTCCAGCAGAACCTCACCTTAGGAGAGGCAGAGGTTGTGCAGGATGCAGCCCGTCACCACCACCAGGACTGCTTGCTGTATTTGCTATGCTCTTGTGTGAGGAGCAGACCATGGGTTGGCAATGTCATCTACCAAAAACGGAAATATTTTTGGAAAAAGGAAATTCCTCGGAGGGGGGGACCCCTGACTATACTTGGAAAAAGACAGAAATGAAAAGATTTCAGCTTTCCTTGATTCCTGGACTCATTACTTCCAGGTTTAGAAAGGGAGGGGGCTGGAGGCATGCTGTCCTGAGAAAGGAGAGCCGCCACACATGGCAGCACATGTCCCAGGTGATTGCGGGGCACATTTTTTCCCGCACAGAAAGTATGGTTTCCACAGTATTGGTTTGTGTGGAACGTGCAGTTTTCTCAACTTTCCTTCCTTGGGCCACGTTCCCACTAAGAAGTCCCCTGTCCTTGGCCCTGGAACTTGCTGCGTGGGGCGGGGGCAGAGGCTCTCTTGCCTCCACTAGGCACAGGTGAATTGCACTGGTGTGATCAGTTGGGCCTGCAGGGGATAACCAACAATGACCTTCCCTGGTTCTGAAGAAGAAGGTTGCCCTGGGAAAACACCCAAATGACCCAGAAGAATGAACTGTGACTGATTCTGGGCAAAACTTCCCGCCTGGAAGCAGGGAGGGGAGCCCAGTTTTTCAGAAGTTCCCCTTTGGGGGAATCCCGCTTCCTTAACTTAAGAGCAGAACTGCAGAAATCGTTGGGGGGGGGGGAAGCTCCCATTTTGAAAGTCGGCACAGGGGAATCACGCTACAGTATATGCCCGTTTCCTGCCCTGAAATGGGCAATGCCTCAGAATGAAACTTCCACCCTTTTGGCAGGCAAGAGCTGCTAGGACTTCTGCAGACCCAGAAAATCTGCCAGGATGGTATTTTACAATACAAATATTTTAAAACAAATGAATTCTAGACATTGCAGCATGTATTAATGTCATGTCTAGAATTCAATCATGTATTTAAAATATCTGTATCCTGTCTTTCCCTCAAGGAAGATGCTTTCTTTCCAGGCTTAGATTTTCTCTCCTTACCTTTCATCCTTTTCATTAATTCTTTTAGACTTTGAATAAATAATAAAAATAAAAATACTTGTATTTATATACCGCCTTTCTTAGGTCACCAGATTTCTCTAATGACTATGACTCAAGGCGGTTTACATAGGCAGACTTTATTCAGAAACGCAAAGGTTTTTACAATTTTACAAAAACATTCTATCTTACAAGAACTACACACATACAGATGGATCTTTCTGGATTTAGTCCTTCTTTCTGGCCACCCATTTGTCTTCTGCTGGCTGATAAGCGGCTTCCCTGCTCCCACCAGAGAAGCAGCTGACTTCGGCACAACTCCCCCTCACACAAGGCAGCCGAAGACAGCTCAGCTGTTAATCAGTTGCAATTTACAAGGTCTGCCGCTCACAGAGACTTCCGGTAGTCCCGAACTGGTGACCCTCAGATCTTCAGGCAAATAGAGGCATCAACCCGGCGGGGGTTGAAGACCTTTTTATTTCAAAAAGCTTTTTAACTGTTGACAGGTTGGCTGGTTGGCTGGCTGGTTATACTTTTATATTTTATGATCCACATGGCTTGTTTTAAACTTTGTTGTTTAATTTTTTGTTTTATTGTATTTTAATATTGTTTAAATTGTTTTATGATCCGCCCTCGGAGGCTGATGGATCCAAATGGATTCCTGAGGGCTCTGGGGGATTTTCCTGTTGCCAGAGTTGGAGATTCATCTGGTGCCCTGGTCGACCTCTGGAATACGGAGATGTCCAGGGCCCTGGATGAGATCGCTCCTGAGCGTCTCCTGTCCAGTCGCAGAATCAGAGCGGCTCCTTGGTTCTCTGAGGAGCTGCGAATGATGAAGCGGCAGGGCAGACGACTAGAGCGTCGGTGGCGAAAAACTCGTGCCGAATCTGACCGGACACGGGCTAGGGCCCAGTTAAAAGCTTACTCTAGGGCAGTGGTGGCGGCCAAGAGGGCACACTTCTCTGCCACCATTGCGTCTGCAGAGAACCGTCCGGCTGAGCTCTTCCGTGTGGTCCGTAGTCTTTTACATCTCGCCCCCCCTACTGGTGGGGAGGAGCACACGGAGGCTCGCTGTGACGAGTTCGCAAAACATTTTGCAGACAAGGTCGATCAGATTCGGCATGACTTGGACGCTGCTGTGGGCATATCTAGTGATGTCCCTGGGGAACCTGTCTATCCTACCATTTGGGATTCTTTTCAGCTTGTAGAGCCTGAGGATGTGGACAGGATTCTCTGGAGTGTGAGACCTGCTGCTTGCCCGCTCGACCCTTGCCCGGCATGGCTAATTAGAGCTGCCCGGGGAGGGCTGGCCGAGTGGACGGGGAGGGTGGTGAATTCATCTCTGAGGGAGGGGGTGCTCCCGCCTGCTTTGAAGCAGGCGATGGTTCGCCCCCTTCTGAAGAAGCCCTCCCTGGATCCCACAAATTTAAACAACTTCCGGCCAGTCTCAAATATCCCATTTCTGGGCAAGGTGATTGAGCGGGTGGTGGCGTCCCAGCTTCAGAGGGTACTGGAGGAAACGGATTATCTGGACCCATTCCAATCTGGCTTTAGGCCGGGGTTCGGGACGGAGACTGCCTTGGTCGCCTTGGTGGATGACCTTCGCCGGGGGATGGACAGGGGAAGTGCGACCCTGTTAGTCCTGCTGGACCTCTCAGCGGCTTTCGACACCATCGACCATGGTGTCCTTCTGGGTCGGCTGGCCGGGTTGGGGCTTGGGGGCACTGTTTTGAAGTGGTTCCGCTCCTTCCTGGCTGACAGATCCCAGAAGGTGGTGCTGGGGGATGCTTGTTCGGCACCCCGACCTCTTAGGTTTGGGGTGCCGCAAGGTTCCATCTTATCCCCCATGCTGTTTAACATCTACATGAAACCGCTGGGAGAGGTCATCCGGGGGTTTGGAGTGGGGTGCCATCAATATGCTGATGACACCCAACTTTATCTCTCCTTTCCCCCTGATTCTGAGGAGGCGGTTGAGGTTCTGGATCGCTGTCTGGAGGCAGTTGGGGGCTGGATGTGGGCGAACAAGCTGAAATTAAATCCGGATAAGACAGAAGTGCTTTTGGTTCGGAAATCCACAGCTCGGGTATTGGACTATCGTCCTGCTCTGAATGGGGTTGCACTTCCTCTGAAGGAGCAGGTTCGCAGCTTGGGGGTTCTCCTGGATCCACAGCTACACCTGGAGTCCCAGGTGGCGGCGGTGGCCAGGGGAGCCTTTGCTCAGCTTCGGCTGATTCGCCAGCTGCGGCCGTACCTGAGCTGTGCGGACCTGGCCACAGTAACCCATGCCCTAGTGACATCTAGATTAGATTATTGCAATGCGCTCTACGTGGGGCTGCCTTTGAAGACGGTCCGGAAATTACAACTAGTACAGAACGCGGCGGCTCGGGTGGTTGCTGGGGCACGTCGGTTTGACTCTGTCGAGCCGTTGCTCCGGCGGCTACACTGGCTGCCGGTTCTGTTCCGGGCCCAATTCAAGGTGCTAGTTTTGACTTTTAAAGCCCTTTACGGCTCGGGTCCGGGGTATTTGAGGGACCGCCTCCTTCCATATAATCCTACCCGTACTCTGAGATCATCTGGGGGGGCCCTTTTGACTGTGCCGCCACCAGGAGAAGTGAGAGGGGCGGCGGCCAGGAAGAGGGCCTTTTCGGTGGTGGCCCCCCAACTTTGGAATACCCTCCCCTTCGAATTGAGAACAGCCCCCTCTTTGTTAACTTTTCGGCGGGGGTTGAAGACCTTTTTATTTCAAAAAGCTTTTTAACTGTTGACAGGTTGGCTGGTTGGCTGGCTGGTTATACTTTTATATTTTATGATCCACATGGCTTGTTTTAAACTTTGTTGTTTAATTTTTTGTTTTATTGTATTTTAATATTGTTTAAATTGTTTTTAATGTTGTTTTTATATTTTTTATTGTTGTAAATGCCGCCTTGAGTGCCTCGGGCAATAGGCGGGGTATAAATTCAATAAATAATAATAATAAATAATAACCCTCTCGCCTAAATCTTCTGCCCAGTTATATTTTGACCCGTAGTCTTTCTGGTCCATGTTCACGAATAATTCAGTAGTTATCACGTTGGTATGGTCTGCAGAGGCAACTGCAGAACTGAGTTTAAACAGGAACCCCTAGGTTTCAGGGTTCTCCTGGGAGAGGCTCCCCCAACACCACCAAAAGTGTCCTCCTTTGCCTGGTCTCTTTAGCCTGGGATGGTGATAGCAGATATAATCTACCAAGGCTTTTACCCATTCAACTGCTAGTCCAACAAAGGGAAAGTGGGAAGGGATATGGGCACGCTAACCGCTAGCCTTTACTCCCCGAGACCAGGCTGCCTTCTCCTAGAAGTTCCTTTCCCTGACACCCTTGAAAGAAGGAAGTCTTCATACAGAAACAGAAGTAACTTTACCTACTTATCAAAAATCTACAGTAAAATCTGGTCTCCAGTGCTAACAGATATTGAACCCACTCTCTTTATCAAATTATGATGTGGTATGGTTAAATCTGGCAGAAGTTTTAATAATATAAACATTAATTTAATAATAATATGTTTTAATAATACTATCGCTTACTTGGAATGCTTTTGAAAGTTACTGTTTTTCTTCTGCATGTGTGTTGGACATTTGTTTTGTGCTTGTGTATCTTTCTTCAGTTTTCTCTCTTCATAATAGGCATGAAGTGAAGCGATCCATGAAATTTAGGCTATCCATTGCCTCAGCCCTTTGCATCAGTGGGGGGGACTTATGAAGAAAGTCTACCCTCCAGAGGCTGTCAGATGGTGGCTCTAGGCCATTTTCCCACCACAATTGTTGGTGCTTCAATTGCATCCCTGGTCAATCTCTGGAATGGCAAAATTGACTTTGGTTCTTGCCACAATCATTCCTGAGCTTCTCAAAGAGCCAAGGCTGCCCCCTGCTTTTCTGGGGAGCTGCTAGCAATGAAGGAATTGGGGTGATCTGTGCAACTGAAGAGATTCACAAGTCTGATCAAACGCGGACCCTGCTTGATCTCACCACAGGACACAGATAAAATCGCTCACATCCTCCACAACTTGGATTCCATTTTAATAATTCCTGAAGAGGTTTCCATTGCACCGACTTATCTCGCTGTTCTGGATCCCCATGTACTGCCTGAGGATATGGAGAAGATGCTTGTTGGGGAAGGCTGGTCAGGAGACTGCTCAAACTCTGCCTGTCCTGGCAGAGATGGCCTGGTTGAGTGGGTTGACATTTTTTATCAGAGGATTCTGAAACATCCTGACTTAAGTTGGCAGTACTTCAGCCTCTGCTTAAGATTCCAGTGTATGAGACAGACACTGCCATTCTCAAAACGTCCTTTTTTGGACACGGTACTCAAGCATGTAGTGGCAAACAGCTTTGGCAATTTCCAGATGAATCTGATGACCGTGAACATGTTAATCTGACTTCCAGTTAGGTTTTGGGACTGAAACTGCTTTGGTCACCTGGCGGATGTTCTGCACTGGGAACTGGATAGGAAAGTACATCCTTTGTTCTACTGAATCTCTCCACAGCTTTCAGCATCAAACACCTTGCTGGGGGAGAGCTTAAGGGGATGGCTTTTAGTTCATTTACAAGGCAAATTCCAGAAGGTGAGGAACTCCCAAGTCCTTGTCCTTTGGCTTACAGAGAATCTCAGGTTCAATCTTGTCCCCCATGCTTCTAAACACCTACATAAACACTGGGAGAGGTCATCCAAGAGTTGGAGTTAGGTATCATCAATATGTAGACAATGCTTCATCTTCAGCAGGAGAAGTAGCGGATGTCCTGGCCTGAAGTCAGTAGTGCGCTGGATGAGGACAGACAAGCTGAAATTAAGTCCAAACAAGATGGAGATTCTGCCGGTCACTAGAGCTATTGACCTGGGGTGCAGCATAGGTATGTCTGGGTAGGGTTGGACTCCTCTTGCAAAAGGAGACCCGCAGCTTGTGGAGGGTGTCTCTTGGATCCAGTATTACTCCTGTTTACCCATAGCTGGGGGAGGGAGTGGCTTTGCCATGTTTTGACTGATGCACTATACCCAATTTCTGAGTCATTCAGATTTGGCTACAGTGACCTATACGTTGGTAACATCAAGATTAAACTACTGTAATGCGGCAATCAAGATTGCTTAAAAAATGCAATTGGTTCAAAATGCAACAGACCACTGGTTCCCGATCTGTGCGTCAGGACTCACCAGTGGGTCGCAAGCCAATTTCAGGTGGGTCACGTAGAACCTAGTATAGCCATCATTGAAAATATGGGAAGATGGGATGTTGGAAAAGGGGAGGGCCGTGTGGTTGTTTTGATTGTGTCAAAGTTGTAAATAGGCTTTTTTTCTCCTTGATTCACTTTGCTATTGGAAAACGGTTGAGAAATAACCTAACGTATTGCTGCATTCTCAGAAAAGCAGCAGGTTCTGGCATCACAATGATGGCACTTCCAGCTGGGGCATCACTTCTAGTAGGTCCTGGCCAGAGGAGGACAGATTGTCATTCTAAAGAGTGGGTCCCAGTGCTAAAACTTTTGATAACCACTGCAACAGACCATTTGCTGATGGGAATTTCGAGAAGTATAAGCCTCTGCAATTGTGCAGGGCCTCCAGAGCCGAAAAAGGCAGATGAGATCTTGCCAGATCTTGGCACATTGAACCCTCGTGAGCTGATAGGGCCAACGTCATTTGGGGACTGCCTGGAAAGGGGGGATTGAAGATTTAAATATCTTAAATGGGGAAGGAGAGCAAGATGGGGAGGGAACAAGAGAAGCAGCACAGGAAGGAAGCAGAAAGTGTGTGGGAGGAAACGGAGCAGGAATTGGAAAGAGACAGACAGGAGCACCAAGAGCAGAGCCTTTGGATGAGGCTGCTGGCGGTGGGGGGAGATCACAGGTACACCTCTACTTTATTATCTGCACTGCCTGCCGATATACTTCTGAGTAGTTCCAGGTGCCAGCCATTATCATCACCTATCCAGCCCAACACAGTTTGGGGCCCAAACACCTGAAGGACTACCTGTCCTCGTATGAAGCTACTTGTCCACTGAAGGCGGCCGAAGAGTTCCTTTGGAGTGTCTCATGGTTTGCGGATGCACAGCTGTCAGAGATGTGCGAGAGGGCCTTCACTATTGTGGCGCAACACTTTGTGGAACATCTTACCAGAGGGATCTCTGCATCTGCATGGCCTATACCTACAGCTGTTCCTCCACCCATCTAGTTTATGTTGTTTCTGCTACTGCTGCTGGTTTCATGTTCTTGGTTATATTCTGCTCTGATTGCACTTTATTTTGTGAGCTGCCTTGAGGGAGGAAGACAACATACAAATATTTTGACTAAAAAATAAATGTATCAGCCCAGAACACATTCTGGTAGAAGCTGAGCATGACAAATCAACCTCCCATCCAGCATCTGCCTGGTCATTCACCACTCAAAAACTACACAGGTCCTTAAAACCTGCTCCTTTTTCTGCTTATCAGAATGACACTACAGGATATCAATGAAAGTTGCTGTTTCCATGGATTTGTTTTCTGAACTGTATCTAAGACAGTGTTGTTCAAACTGTGGGTCGTGACCTGATATCAGGTGGGTCACAGAAAGCTAGGAGCAACCATCTTGGAAACTGCAGACTTCTCTTGTTATATTCCTTTTGTGAGTATTAACAGTTTGAATTTTCAAATGAGGGGTTGTTGTTTTTAATTTTGTTTTTAGCTCAGTGCTTTAACATCATATTTTATCCTAATCTTGCTTTCTGTCAGGGATGTTTCATGGTTGTACAATTGCTGTAGTCCAAGAATACTAATTTGTATTTCAGAAGTGTCATTTTATTATGTTACAATGATAGCACTTCCTGCTTGATGATGTCACTTCCTTCCACAGCATCACTTCCGGGTTAATGACATCACTTCTGGTGGGTCCCAACACAAGTGTCATTCTAAAAAGTGGGTCCCGATCTAAAAAATTTGAATATCACTGACCTCAGAAATGTAGACGAGAAGGCAGTAATTAAACAGTGTGAAATTAATCTATTTTTCTGTATTCTGGACTTGCGTTAACATCCAAGTTTATTCTGCCTGTTTGGGAATTTGATGCCCTTGCTTTCACTTCCAATGCAGATTAAAGTGCTTTAATAATTGGTCTCCTGTTTAAACCCTTCATGTATTTTGTACTCTCCAGCATAGAACTGCAATTCTTTGCTAAATGTTTCAAGTGCATGTGCGAGTGTGTGGCTGCTTTTGCACCTCTAGCCTGCTGAATCCCTGAAGAGCCACTTCTCTAGTCCAGGAACCCGACACATATCCATAAAGCACTTACCCATGTACAGCCCGAACTACAGTTTTCTCTAAAGAATTATTTGTGTATTTGCTGTCTAGGCTGAAGAGGTATTCCGTTTCCCACTGACAAGTCACTTTCACAGCTTCATCGCAACAGCTCACTTTATGGAACTTGGAGAAACCTTCCTTCTGCCGGGCAGCCATGATGGCAGAGCGCACCGACGGGATGTGCCTCTTCAATGGCTTGTGTGGCCGGCAAATGTTCTGCTGGTGCCGGAACGGCAACACTTTCCCAACGAGAGGGCCCGATTTGGTGTTTTTCACCCCATTCTTAGAGCTGAGAGGACTGTGCACACCCTTCAAAAGCAGCAGTTCCTCCGAACACTCCTCTAGAGGCGAGGCATACGAGTGCTCCGAGGAAATAAGAGAGGGCATGCTGGGATCCAAATCAACTCCAGTCTTCTTTGGAAGCCCTACATGGGGCTTAGTCAACCCAGGTCTTACATGCCTCTTTTTGCTGTAACTCACCCGGCCTCTCTCTTGGGAGCTAGAAGGAGATTCTGCACTTAGATCAGGCTGCCCAGAAGACAAAAGGAGTGATGGGCGAGTTTGTACAGAAAGGGAAGCGCCCTTCCGTTTTTTGGTGACTCTGTGATATTCATGATCAGAAACCTTGTGCAAAATTTTCTCTTTCTGCAGGCGACTGTGGTCTCGCAAGGAGCTGCAGGGCGAGATGGGAGTACTACCATTATTGTTCAACACAGAGTTAACTGAGCTCAGCGCTAGATCAGCCAACATGTTCAAGGCATGGGAATCACACTGATCCTTTCTGAGAGTCTGACTAACATCCTGAGTTGTAGTTCTTTCATCAGAAGGATTATTCTCATTGCCGGCTTCCCTCTGGCTTTCCAGTGAGATTACATCCATGTTGTGAAGGACGCTCTTCTTGACTACACAAGAAAAATAAAAGGCATCTGTATAAGGCAGGCATCTAATACAGTTCAAAAAGGCAAGCTCAAACACTAACTTTTGGGAGTAAGCAAGGAGTTGGCTGGATGCAGCCGGTGGAAGCTTTTTTTCCAGCCTTCAGGCTCTACCAGCAGCAGCAGCTTTCAGCTGCCAAGGGGCTGAGGTGTCACTGCTGAAAGGGCAGCCTTCATGATACTTGGGCATTTCCATGCCTTGAAAATGTGATGAATATTTGCACATTTTCTCTTCTGTCATTTGTAGCTGAGTTCCTAAGTGAGAAAAAGTGCTTCTTTGGGGTCATGCCCAGCTTAATGATATCAACTCCTGCTTAATGTCATGACCTCAGCCCTGAGCAGGCACCATGAATGCTATTCGACCAACTGACTCAAACAAGTTTAGCACCCCTCGGTGAGAGCGCCTTGGTCTGAATCGCCACTCGGCCATGGAGTTCACGGGCTGACCATGCTGCCCCAGGGCCAGGAACACCGGTGCTGCCCCCACCTGACCTAGAACTAATTGTGTCACTGCAGTTACTTCAGTGTCCATTCAGCTGAACAGTTTCTTCCACAAGTGGAAAAAAAATAAGGTACTACTCTAAATGGCCACCTCTTCTTCCCCTTAAAAAATGGGGAGAAGGGGGTTGTGAGCTCACAGACAGTATCAGTGTGGTTCCAGACCATGCCACTGAGAGGACCGCTCTCCCATTTTTTTTAAAAGGGAAGAAGGGGACAGCCCTCAGAGCAGCATGGAGTCATGCTTTTTCTTTTTTTAAAAAAGTGCTGCCAGTTACAGGGTTGTTGGGAGGATACAGGGAACAGAAGAACCACATTCTTCCCTGAGGGAGGATAAAATAAAATAAATATTAAATATATCTCTTTCGTTAAGAGCTAATCAATAAGAGCTCTTTAATCCCCTCCTTCCCAGTGTGAATAAGCGAGCAGTTCCCACTTCTGCACCATGGGATGCTCACTCCTGTCTTGGCTCAGGCAAAAATAAGGGGAAAACTTGGAGAGAGTTTCTGGCACAGTTAACACCAGGGAGAAAGGGATTACAAAGTCCTCGCCCTGTGTCTTAGGCGGAGCAGGCCAAAGGACCAAAGCATGCTGGGAACTGGAATAAAACCCAGTTGTAAGCTTTTGAAAAAGGAGGAAATGACAGCTGGACATTGGCTTTCCCCATTTATTTGGGGAGCACTCTGCTTCAAGCACCGCAATCTTACTTGGCTTCTTCTTCTTGGTCTTTTCCTCGCTTGTAACCTTGTCTGCATCCAAGTGCTTTATATGTTTCAAGAGCCGTGGCTTTTTTTGTTCAACGCCCTCAGAAGTGGCCAATTCGCACCTCGGTCTCCGCACAAATTCTGCAGACAACACCTCAGCACCTGGAACCAAGAGAGACCCTCTTAGAGGGGGCAGCCAGCATGCATTAAGCACCACACTGACTGTGAGGTGCTCTACGGAACAGAGAAATGATGCTGCCCTTCTCCAGAGTCAACAAATCTGGAGCTGCCTTCTTCTAACCCAGATTACTGGGCCATCTAGCTCATCACTGCCTACGCTGACTGGTAGTGCCTCTCCAGGGCTTCAGACAAAGCTCTCTCCCAATCCTGTCGGAGATTATTCCAGGGACTGATCTTGGGACCTTCCACATGCAAAGCAGGGGCTTGGCCACTGAGCCTCTTAGTTATAGACTGCATCAGAACAGGCCCAATTGAATGTTACTTTCCTGATGTTCAGACCATAGGAACATGCCTCAATACTGCATGCAGGGAGCAAGGCACCGTCTATGCACATGATCCCCATTTCATGTATTTATCTTATAAATTTTTAGGCTGGATTTCTGCCATTGTTGGCATCCAAGGAGACTCACATAATTTCAAATAAAAAGAAGCAGCTAAAAATCAAAAGCTCTCCCATCATACACAAGGGAACACCTACAAAAAGAGAGAGAAAAACAACCCCCCCACCCCACCCAGCGCACAGCAGATGAAAGCAATGTTCAAAAGCCCTAACAAACAAAAACCTGATACCCTGCAGATCAAAAATGCAGTGCGTTTTTGGCCAGTGCAGCAAATACTCTAATGGCACTTCATAGTATGACTGGTGGCCAGTGATGTATTGTGGGTGAAGCCTGAGGAGCAGCTGCTCCAGGCGCAGTTCAAAGGGTGGGCGCAATTTTTGCAGTATCAAAATGCAAATAATAGCACCTGCAAACATTTTGCACCCCCCCCTTTCCAAACTCACCACCAGCACCTGGCTTTATGCGATGCAAACAACTCTCAGAGTTGTGATGACCTCACGTAACCACCGACTTCCTTATTTGGAGGCTCTCCAACGAAGAGTTTAATGAACAAGGCATTCCAATCCACCCTCACTTCCGGTTCCTCCAGGTGTCATAAGGAGGCACGTGAGTGGAAAGGAGGGTGGAAGCAATAGAAAAAACAGTATGAAAGAAGTCATACTCAGAAGTCTATTCAGAAGTAAGTCCCATTGTTGGCAATGGGTCTTACTCCCAGGTAATTGTGCATAGAGAAATGCCTGTGAGTAGCTGGGAATTCAGAAAAACGCATGCTAGAGGTGCTGTATTTTCTCCAATAGGCTTGCGAGCTCTTGATATTTGGGAGCTGAAAATGGAACACAGGCTTTTACACAGTCCTACAGAACCCTGACTACTATTATGGGAACGGATCATTGAGTGGAAACGAGGGTCGAAGTAACAGAATAAATAAGGAAATAAGCCTCCAAATAAGGAAGTGGATGGTGACGCGACGTCAACTCCGAGAGCATACAGCCAGGTGCTGGTGGTGAGTTTGGACAGAAGGGGCGCAAAATATTTTCTTGCTCCAAGCACTGTTTTCTCTCTTTACTGCTCTGCTGGTGGCACTTGGCCCCTTGAGCACAAAGAGTGCATGTCACTGCTCTGCCCGACTGACCCTACCAGAAGAGGTAATGTGTGGAGCAGCAGTGCACTGATGGCAAAGCATGGCTGCGTGGGGCCCAGCCCTTCGAAGGAGGCAGGAGCTGGGCACAGAGCATGGCCATGTGGAGATCAGGAGGCAGCAGCGACCAAACAAGCCTAGTTCTGATGGCCTTTCAAGAATAGCCTGGATGTCTCCAAAGTGGGCTGGATTCAGGCTTGCAGGATCTTCCCTGGTCTTTGTTTAGAGCCTCAACAGCACCCGCTGGAGTCAGGTGCAAAATGACAGCTCCAGAGGTGGAATCAACTGTGCCCAAGAGCCACAGGCTGGGATAATTTATTGCTATTTTAGAACCATGGCAGAACTTTTGTTTAAATCCTAAAAGGACGGGAAGTGGTGTCATCAGACTTCAGAAGAAAGTTCCATTTTGCCGATGAAAAATACTGAAGCTCAGAGATAGAAACCCTGTCCATTGATCAGGCAACTAAGTGTGCAAAGGATTGCAATTTTTTTACTGCTATTGTAAAACAACTGGGAGTCAGAAACTTTTCCCGATCATAGACCTACCTCTATCTTCTGCAGTGGCGGTCCTGAACACTGTGGTACTCAGGGGCACTCCTGAAGGTTTCGCCCCCCACTTCTAAGACCTCCCTTTAAACATCAACTTCCTGTTTTCAGCAAAAACCAAAGTGATGTTTAAGGCCTAAGAACGCTTCCAGGGGGATAGGAGGCTCAGGCGGCTTTTGGGGCCACATGGCTGGGGGACAGCACCACTACCCTCAGCCATTCTACTCAGGATCAAGTGAACACATGATACCACCACCACCACCACCACCCCGAAACGCCACTGATTTTCTGCCTGGCCTTGGCGTGTGCCTCCCAGTGTTGTACACCTCCAGCAGCCAAAGTGCTATGGGCTTTGCATGTGGGAAGATGCTTTTAAGCACTGCTTTCTCTGAGATCCACCCAGGGCCTGCCATTTGGGGAAGTAATCTTGGAATCAGGCCTGAGGGCTGCAGCTGCTCACAGTTTAAATCAAACAAGACTCACCTCTCTTTCCTCCTAATGGACACTGAAGATTTCTTAACTTAAGCGTGGGTTCATCAGAATCTGTACAGGGCTCTGGAATTTTGGAAGACGGGGTGGAGAGAGTTGTCTTTTTCTTTTTAGCTTTTGTCTGCTTTTTACAACTCTCCATATTGCAAAGAACCTTCAGAGGGGCCCACTTCTTCCTTGAACCCGCCCCAAGGAGCCTGCTGGATTTCCTCTTACTTTGCTGCAAAGTCCAATCGCTTGTATGACCCGTTTTCAGGGAACAATTTTTGCTGTACTGATTCGATTGTGCAGCATGCTGAGACCCGGCCAGCTTAACACCACCAGGAGGCAGAGGGTCTGAATGTGAACATGTAGACCTCTCAGCATCGCACACCCTGCCACTGCTGGAAGACCGAGAGTGGTCTCCAAAACAAGAAACTGCTGCTGCCACATCCAAAGTATAGTTTCTGGGATCCGAGAAGTATAATTGCAGGTGAGAAAAAGAGCTGGGTGGACCCTTTTCAGAAACTGCCTCCAGGTCCGACCTCTTCAGGAACAGGTCAAAAGAGACGGGCAGGCTGTCCAGTTTGTCAGTGGGTGGGTGTGAATCCTGACCAAGCTTTGCAAAGTCTTGGATGTACAGTTCAATCAGAGAACTAGGAGGGCTTCCCTCTTTGTCAGGGCATTTGGCTGCTTCCCCCAGTGCGTAATGAAGGCCCGGCAGAACAGAAGTGACCTGGGAGACGCTCTCATGTTGCTCAGGTGTGCAGTGCAATTCCTTTGCTGCCAAGAAAGAAAACAGTTTTAAGAAAAGATACATAAATTATACTGAAAACAGGTGTACAACCACTATGGCCACTTAGCTATATTCTGAAAAAAAAATACAGAAATACTTCAATACAACAGTACATCAGTTTCCAACTGGAGAAGAAGCCTTATGATATAACATACACCGGAGAGAGGGACGTAAGAGTACCAGGACGCGCATTCATGACAAGGCACATGGTCTGTATTCTGCTCCATGGCAGACAAGCGCATGCTATTCTGATGCTACTAAGGGCTGATCCGCAGGGGCCAGGATGGGCAACACAGGTGGGACAAGTCAGGCACAGGTCTGGTGGTCCATACCTGGACCTGGCTGACTCCTTTATAGGAAGAGCAGCAGAGGCACGAGCAGCTGACAGGTTCACACCATCACTGCCTTCACCACTGGGCAAAACACTCCAGTACGTGCCCTGGCCATCCCTCGCCTCGACTACTGCAACAACTTCTTCGCTCTTCTCCCACTGCTCCACTTTGTTCCCCACGCCTCCATCCAGCATCATTCACTTCTTCCATGGCCTCTTCTGACACTGGTTGGCTTCCTGTTCACTCTGGATTCAGCACCAGCTCCTAGGCCTTCCCTTCAAAGCCCTCCATGGCCTTGCCATTCTGCTCTGCTCTAATAGCCTGCTACATTTCTGCCCAGGTTCCTCAGTTTCCCAGAGGTCTTCAAGCAGCTCCATTCCTGCTTCCTTGCTGTTTCTTGCACCTTCAGCTCTTTCTTGAAGTGGGTATGCCCCCCCTTCCTTTCTCCAAAGTTGTCCTCAGAACCCACCGTTTCCTGCAACCTGCGACACTGCCAGGTTCTTCTGCCCCACTGCAACAAAGCCTAACAACATGTACCAGAAATGATAGCATTGCTTCCCCGCCTTCCCTGGCACCGTTCCCCCCTTCCTCTGATCTCCCTTGTTTTTCTTTTGTGATTTTGAACCCCTTGGGGCAAGGATCTATCTTCTCTTCTGTTGTAAAGCACCAGGCACGCTGATGATGCAAAACAAAGAACGATGACACAACTGAACACAATGCACTGGGAGGAGAGAGAGGAAGAAGGGAGACTCTATGGCTGACTGCAAATGAATCTCTAAGGATGAGAAATAAGCGATGCATTCTCAGCTTCCCATCAATTTCCCATCAATTATTGCCGTTTAGTAATAAAATAGTTTGCTGTGACATCTGAATTGGCAAACTCCGGTTAGCACTTCAAACCAAAATCAAAAAGCATGATTTGAAATGAGTTGCTGATTGTGGTTTGGAAGATAAGCGCTCACCGAGTTACTGGATTCAGATATCATGGTAAGGTAGTGGTAAGGTAACTCCATAGTAAGCCCAGCAGAATGTTTTTCTTTTCCCCTAGTGGCTGTTTGCAGGTGTTTTGCCTGCCATTCAGGGAACCACTCGGCTTTTTGTCAGCCCTTTTGGGACAGGAAGCCATTTAGTTACTTGATTTTCTCTGCAAATTGCTTTAAGAACACTTTTATTGAAAAACAGTATATAAATTTTCTTAATACTAACAACAAGCAGCTTTAGTTAGCATCCAGAAATGAAAGAAGTCACAAGCAAGAAAATAGGGTGCAGAGGGAGGAGCAAGAGATGGGGGAGCAAGGAGAGAGAGCAAAAGCCTATGGCTTATTTCTGGATTGTCTGAACTGTGCTCAGATGCCAAGCAAACCTCGCTTACCTGTTAAACCTGTCAGATTTTGGGAAGAGATCAAAAACAAAGCCTGAAGGCATGATGAGGATTCATCTGGTCCAGAATCTGTGGACAGAGAACCAGCACAGAGATTTGGCTCTTCAATTATGAGCACTGGTGTGTATGCAAAGCATATGTTAAAGTGGCATTCTCCGACTTTGCAGGGGGAAAGCAACCCTCTTCACCCCAGCATGGCCTATTTCCAAGTGGCTCCTGCTGATGTCTCTTTCTAAAACGTTTTTAGGTTGTGAGTCTTTGGGGGACCTTTATTTAGCCATGTAAAATGTAAACTACTTTTTGTTGAAAAGCTATATGTGTGTATGGGGGGGTATATTCTGACTATATAATATACTGTATTTTCAATCCATTGCAAATTTGAAACCATTTGCTCTTACCTTTTCCTTTTAACAAGGCAGAAGATGCAAGCAAGATGAGAGTACCTTGATCATTTAAATATTTGACAAGTGCCTACAACACAGAGAGACAAAGTGAACTTTTCCTTTGTAGATAGTCCTTGATTTGATTCATGTAAGCAATTCTTATAATCTTATTTATTTCCTAGATACATACACACAAAATGAAACTGAATGTATGAATTTTTATCTCCAAAGAGCTCAGAGCAATATATAGGTACCCAAGTTTTTTTCTTTTAAAGGGATGTTTTCTGAGGGCTGGAGCGGCCTCCCCAGCCCCCAGAAGGCCTTCTGAGACCTCCAGAGAGTCTAAAAATGTCACTTTCAATTTTCAGCAAAACCCCATAAGTGATGTTTTTAGGCCTCCTGCCATGATTGGTTGTGGCATTGTCCCCCCACCCCGCCGGGGCATTCCTTCCCCGAGGAGACCTCCCACCTGCTCAATTCCAGTGCTAAATACAGCATGGGCAACTCAGCCCCGCTGCGCCAGTACTGGATAGGATGAGTCTGTGAATTGAATAAAACACAGATATTAAAGTCCAATGGAATGTTCAGAACAGCTACAGATTCTAAATTTTGGGAATTGCCCACTCCTTTTCAATGGCTATTGCCACAGCCCCTGGCTTTCTTTGATTTCCTAAGAAAAACAATTTGGTGCTGTGAAGATCCAGACTCCAAGACCTCCAAAATGAAATAATTGATTTCTAATTTGCAAGGGAAGTTCTGAAGAGAAGAATCTGCAAACATGCACACACAGAGAAATTAAAGACAACTACTTTCCTCCCAACCTTTATAAACTTACCAGATCCTTTTCTTTCAAGCTCTTTATTAACTGATGCACTTTCACTTCCTCTTGACAGTAAAATTCCACATCATAGAAACTGAACAAAATGCCTCGATGGCAGACTGCAGAGAAAACAAGAACTCTGACATTTAACAACTTTCATAGAAATTATTTTGTGTAAAGAATAATTAAAATTGAGAATAACGAGTTTCTCCCACCTTCCCTGAGATTCCCCAAAAGACTAATCCCAAACAGCAACCGCTGCAGGTTAAGTGACATCCCAAAGCATGATATACCAGGTTAGTTGCAAAGCCAAACCACAGCTTACCCAGACAGCAGCTGACAAACGAGCTTCAAACCCTGGTTTGGCTGCCACTTGCAAACTAGGCTTTGCCAGGTGATGGTGGTGTAGACATCATGACAAATCAAACAGGTGTTTGGCATAACACCTGTTTAGACTCGCACCTATCTTTTGGGTGTGATTTTTTTTTACCTTTCTCAAAATGTCCAACCTATACCAAAGATGATGAATTCCTGTTGGTTCTCCAAGAAGCCACTAATCCAGGGGCCAGAGAGTCCCTGAACAATCAGTCATGAATGGCAAAGTCCAATGATAAAGTTAACACCATCATCGTTCTAAGAGTAATGGCTTTCTGGTTGGAGGATTTGTGCTCTTGGATCTGGACACAATCTATTGGGAACAGCTGCTTCTGCTTTAACCAACTAGCTGCCCCACCTGGCTTTTGAAGATTTATCTATTTTTTACATTCTTATACCACCATTCCCCCAAGAAGTTCAGGATAGTATACATGATTCCTTCCCTTCTTTTGTCCTCCCAAGAACCGTGTGAGGTAAATGAGACAAAGAAATGGTGACTGGTCCAACATCACCCAGGAAGTTTTCATGGCTGAGTGGGGATTTGAACCTGGATCTTCCAGGTCTACAGTAAGCCCAACTCCCAAAGCACTACATCACCCTGGCTCTCACTATTTGGAAAGTGGTGGTGGAGTGAGGAAAAAAACAAAGCACACCTGCTCCATCTATGAGAAATTTGGAAAATGCTGCAATAGCACAAATGCAACTGTCGTCTCACACAGCCACCACATGCATGACCAGCGAAGCAAATGAATGACATAGCTCTTTGCATAACAGACATAATTTAAAAGCATACCTTTATCATGTGCACAAGTGTTTTTTCTGAATGCAGCCTCAGGCAACCTTTTTCTCAATTTAGATACAGCTATAGCATATCTGATCTCTAGCTTGGCTGGTCTAAGAAAAGAAGGAGGGAAAGACGTTATAGATTCATGGCAAACATGGAAACTCCCCAGTTCAACTCCAGTAACAAATCTAAGGCCTGGTTCAGAAATAATGCTCCACTGTGGCATTATGAGAAGGTGCTGCAGCAAGCCTTGGGTTCATACCTTTCCCTCTCTCCTCTGTAGACACAGTTTCCCTCCCTCCTCTGTAGACACAGTTGGAAGTTTCCACTTGCAGTTTTTAGGGCACAATCTGAACCCAGAGTTAGGCTGGCACAAGTCCCTTGTGCTGGCCTAGGGGTGTCACAAATGTACTGTAAAACGCATTTGCACCTCTCTCAGAGTCAGGGACGGATGTGCACTGTCTTCCCTGACTCTGAGGTGCAAACATGCTTTATGGTGCATTTGCGACACTACTAGGCTGGAACAAGAGACTTTTCCTGGTTAGGATTGTGCCCTTAATTGCGATGTCAGTCAAATACTGGAAACTGATTTGTAATAAACAAGGATCTGATGAAACCAGGTTACAAATGACAAATAGAAACTTTAAGCCCTTCTCTTGCAAACCCAGGAAGGAGTGAAGGGAGTGTGCATGCTGAACCCTAACAACAGATTCTCATAATGTTAAACCATGTCTTAGCATTGTGTCTGAACCAGGCCTATGGGGCTAGGCAATCCAAGAAGGCAAGATCGGGGTGCACCTCCCCATAAGTCTGAGCAAGGGTGCGAACTGCTATCACTTTTGGGTCCTGAGTGATTCAGTGGGCAAGGTCTTGGGACAGGGGCACAAGGCACTTTGGTTCAAGACACTGATTCCTCACAAGCTGCGAGCAGAACAATTAGCATTCCTATAGCACTTGGTCCGTGTCCCAAGTGTTTTATATATATTTTCTCCGTTATCCTTAAATCGACTCTGTCAAGTAGACTGGTATCACAAGGTACCAAAAGGGCAGAATTATGAAGCAAAAAAAAGTCCTGTCCTCCCAACATGTTGGCTCCTTCCCCCTCCTGCTGCTCTACAGACATCTTAGGAAAGAGAACTATCCTTATACTTACAACTCTGCTGGAATGGAGCCACTAGAAGTAGACCGAAGGGCGATGTCACACACCTGCTGGCCTTGAATGAAAAGCTGTCCTTTCCAGGCACTGTACAACACTAGCCATGTTTAAAACCACATGAGAAAAATATCATTAAGTTATGCTATGAGAAGTGGCAAAGGACAACAAATGAAAACCGTACCCAAATCAGCCAAGGTGGGGCTCTTACCTTTGGTCTTACATTCAGCTCTACAGGGAAAAAAAGGAGAGAAAAAGATGTTGAAAAGCAGAGGAAAAAAATAAAAAGTGCAAATGATTTATTTGGTAGAATTATTTAAAACTGCTTACACGCACTTGTGGTTTAATGGAGACATTCTTTTAGGCTCGCAGTGCTGAAGAATTACTGCTATACAAGGGGCACACCTGCCAAGGCTGCTCAGCAACTCCACAATCAGAAAATTCATACAGGAATGCTGAAAGGATAGAAGGACAGACAATAAACAACAGAATACACACACACATTTTACAGATCGTCGCTCAGAAACCACCCAATGAGGTCCATAAGAACACGAGAAAAGCCTTGCTGGATCAGGCCAAAGTGGGCCCCACCCAGTCCAGTTTCCTGTTTTCCACTGCAGTTTGCCAGTTCCCTCCGAGAACTCCACAAGCAGGAGAGAAAGGCAGACATCCCTCCCACCATTGCTCCCCGGCAACTGGGATGTAGAGGCAGCCTGCCTCTGAAGGCAGTGCGTAGCCACCAGGACTGGCAAGGAGGTCAGGATGACCCCTGTTGGCACAGTCTCTCAACAGGTTCAGGCTAATGCGAGATGTAAACCTAAGATTTCACATGTCACGTGTCACATTCTTAATATAACACCTCCACTAACTATTATGAAAATGCGTGCCTGTCAGCATCTTGAACCGTGGGTGTGCCATCAGGGTGGATAAAAATCAAGGACTGATTTTTTAAAAACTTCAGTTTTAATTTAAAGTGTGTTATGGGCTCAAAGAGCTCATTCTGGAATAGAGATTATACATTTAATTGTAATTCTGTATTTGAGACCATGTATCCACATATAGTCTTTTTTATTAAAAGAAAAAGTGTTATGAATAGGTTCCAACTGTTCTTGGAGCGGGGTTTCTATTTTATAGGATTCTATAAGCTGCTGTATAAGATAATTTATGTTTATCTACCCAAGGATTCCATCTAGAAAATATCAGAAAAGTGTACAGTTCTCCAACTGGATGTGTGCCTCCAGAAGTAACATGCTTGCAAACAGCAATATATGGAGAAGTTGTTCTGGCTGAAGTTGTTCCTGGGGTTTCCCTGCCCCCCAACATGATGTAATGTTGGAAATTCTTGGAAGCCCTATTAAGATCTGCGTTAGAATTGCTTTCAATAGTCTCCTTGAGTGATGCTGATTCCTTTGGGGCGCAATCCTAACCTGGAGTTAGGCTGGCACAGTTAGGCCAGAAAAGTTTGGCCGGCACCAGGGCCATAGTAAAGTGCATTTGGACCACACTCTGAGTCAGGGAGGATTGGGCATGTTGGTATGCTGGCCACTCTGACTCCGAGAATGGTCCAAACATAGTTTAAGGTGTCCTTTGTGCCAGCCAAACTTTGCTGGCCCAACTGTGCCAGCCTAACTCCAGGTTAGGATTGCGCCCCCAGAGTGGTAACCCTGTTTATTGACCCTCTGCAACTTTGTGAAGACAAGTCAAGCCCTCACCTCTCATGCTCTCTGAAACTACACACTTTCAAGCAGGTCAATGAACAGAGAATTAGTGGAGGAGTCAACCTGAACAGGAAGCCTGGAGGTCAATGCAAGAAGGGAGGGACAGGCGACAGAAACAGAAGTGAAAGGATATGAGCAGAATCTCTTAGAAGGCTTGAGGTCTTTTGAGTGCCGGTTCCATTGTTTTGAGGTCTACCAAACCATTCCCTCTTAACAAAAGGGAAAACCGATAATGGCAGCAGGGCATAAAGTGACTCATTTGAAAACACTGAATGTAGTATTTCTGAATCTGTAGGGAAGCCAGGCAACATGCAAGCTCTGGTTGGCAGAATGAAATATCACGAGGAGTGTTCCCTCTTAAAAGGAAGTTGTTTTGAAGGTGACAAAAGGCACAGATATGAACATGCAGGATCTTTAGCTCAGTAAACGTTCTTATTTCGTGCTTCATTCTTAAAGGCTGCCCATCTTCTCTGGCCTTGGCCTTTGAGCGGACATATTCCTTGAACACTTGAGGTGAAAATAAGAGTTTTAATTTACACGCTATCAAGTTTGATATAATGGCTGAAATAGACAGATCTTCCTTTTACACTGTCACCTTCAGCACTGAGTGTCAGTATATGCTGTGTATATTATATTATATTAGCACCACTAATTATATTATATTATATTAGCACCACTAATTGCATTGACTTATTTTGTTCAGAGGATCCATTCTCAATATGCAGGATTCGGATGACTGTTCACATCATCCCATTCTTCTACAGTTTCAGAGTCACCTGCTAATAACAGGTACAGTGTTTCAGTAGTACCATTTATGGCACATAAGTAAAGAAGATCACCCGTAGTTTCAAAAAAAATTCTCCGTGGTCCAGAAACTACCATAAATAAGCTTGAGATAAGAACCAGAGAATTACTGCAAGAGGTAACTGATGAAAAAAAATGCTCTTATGTATGCAACGAACTCTCCTTTTTGATTGGGTCAAAAAGAACACATGGGTCATTAACATGGTTACAATCAGACAGTCACCTAACAAAGCAGAGGCTGCAGGAAAATTGCTGGATAGTTTATGAAAGAGAAACTGAACAGTGTCTAAAAGGTCTAGATAGGAAAATTGTTAGTCTGAGCTTTGAAGGTTGAAGACATGTCCACAATGATCTCATTGTATGTGCTTGTGTGACAACAGAAAAGACTGTCGTCCTTAAAGACATAATGAGCACATCTAGAAATGCACACAATGCAGAATACTTACAGGAAGTAGCAGTAAAAATTATAGCAAACTGTGAGAAGAGATTAAAATGTTTAGCACGCAGCTTGATCACAGATAATGCTGCAAACATAACCAAGATAAGAAGAAATACAAAAGAAAAGTGAAGACAATCCCAAACACATAAGATACGGCGGTGTAGCTCCTTTGATACACATCTTAGGCAAAGACTTCAGTGCTTCAAAAAGAAAGGCAAACAGCACTGAAATTGAAAAACACTTCTGCAAATATCACTTTGCAGCCCCTGCTCGAAGAAAGTGGACCAAGCCAGCTGTTTCAAATGACATGCAATGGAACTTGGTAATGTCCCATTTTGAGCACTACATCAAGAATTGGCTAATCTGATTATGGTTTCTGAAGAAGAAAATCATAAAAAGATGGCACCAGCCAAAGTTGTCAATATGAGAAATGTGGAACAATAGCAGACTATTCTGAAGCCTATTTCCACAGCTTTTAACCAAGTGCAGGGAAAATTCCACTCTTATTGCTGATGAAATTTGGATGGAATTTAGTGAGATATCAAAAAGTGAAATACACAATGACAAAGTTGAATTCAGGCATTAAAAAAGCAAATGGAACATGCACTATCCCACTATCATTTTCTTGCAAATTTTCAAAACTTAGGACTAAGGTCAGTCAACTGCTAAGGAAGAGGAGATGGCTATGACAGAAGCATCCATAAATCATCCTCCATAGTGTCTACTATAAGAAATTTCAAAGTTATGGGTGAACCATTCAAGAAATACAGTAGATGTTTGCTGATGAAGTGTTAAAGGAAGTTCCACCACTGAACCAGCAGATATCATTTAAATACTTAGTTATAATCCATCTTTTAAGAGCAGTAGCTTTTCTGCCATTGCAGAAAGAGTATTTTCTTCCTTTGGACTAGTTCAGTGTTTCCTAAATCAGTGGGTCACGACGTGATTGTTGGTGGGTCATGAAACTGACAAGGAAAATGTATCGAGCCCCTTGGAAAGCAAAATTAAGTGCCTTGTGTGTTTACTTGTGAGCAGGTGAACATGCCTCAGTCCAAGTCGAGAGAAATGAACCACTACCAGAATGTTCCCAGTTCAATGAACACAGACCTAAAAAAAAACTTGAGAAGGAATTGCCTGCTCCTTCAAGCTGATAAGGAAAATATATTGAGCCCTATGTTAAGCGAAACTGAGCCAGTCATGCCTTTGAGTGTGCCTCAGCTCCTATCACAGACCAGGAAAATGACAATGTAAGAACACCAGAATGCTCCTGACCTGATGAGCTTGGAGCTGAACAAGCAGTCCAGAAGGTGCCACCCCCACCATAGTAAAAAGGATAAAAACAGCAGCTGGAGTGGCGGGCAAAGTGCAACCCCTTTTTTAAGTTGCATAAAGCTAGGTGGGTCCCAATAGAGTGTCGTTTTAAAAAGTGGGTCCTGGACCTCAGACATTTGGGAACCACTGGACTAGTTCATTCTAAAATGGTAAACCATTTGTGGCCAGAAGAGCAAAAATTTTTTTCTCCAAAGCATGAATAAACAGGAGAAAGGTGAAGACTACTGAGTTGGCTGCATAAACCAATTTTTTACATTTCTCATGTTCATCGGGCTGACGTTCAGCCCAACCCTAACCATGTGCTCCACCATGTGATGTGCAACATCACAAATGTTGTTCCAGAAGCATGTGAAGCCATCCGTTTCTGGGATGCAGCCAGAGACGGCAGGGAGGAGCCTGCACTCAGTGGTGAAGAGAGGCCCTGCTGACATTGGTCAATTAACAGGGTGAGAAGAATGGGGGGGGGGAGCGAGAACTGGAGCGGAATGCGGGGAGGGCTGAATGTGTTAGAGAGGGAGGAGTGGTACCCAGTGCAAGCAACTTGCTCATCCCTCCAGAGCCTGCTGACCTGCCCCTTGGTTTCCTCCAACTTGCATCAGTTAAAGTGATGTCTCCTTGGACTTGCACCTGTTAAAGAGTTTCCACAGCCTGGGTTGGAAAGGAAAAGTGGAGGCAGGAAAGTGCTGAGCAAGGAGAGTAGGAGAAGTAGAAGCTGGCACATCATGGGGAAGGAGGGCTGACATGCTGCCGTAGGCTTCAGGAGGTTGTGGGCCAGCCCTGCCCTACTTTGCTTCATGAGGAAGGATGAGTCCTTCACAAACCTCCATTTCAGACTATTCAGGGCTTCACAGGTGAAGACCAGACTGGGCCTTTGCCCAGAGGCAACCTGCGAGCCAGCAAAGCTCCTTACAAGCTGGTAAGCTCCTTACAAGCTCCTTACAAGCTCCATGGGGAGCACCTATTACGTATGCAGTAAACCAGTAAACCATTTCCAGTGTTAAAACAGAGTGTTCCCACCCACACTCTGAAAAAATAAGTGCTTCTCAAGCTTGTGGAGATCTAAGAAACACAGTGTGGCAGCCACACGATGGGATCCACAGACCTGCTCCTAAACACTGCAGCCCAATACACAGTTCAGCTTAGGTGAAGCACCTAGACTTGGGCCAACCAAAGCTCCTGACCTGCAAGATTTTAATGCCACTGCTCAGTGGCCAAGGAGGCACTTTTCAGTGGTGGTTCATCTCTTATGTTTAGCAGCGGAACAGCTACTGCCCCTATTCAGCACAGTACTGCACCACAGTCCTCCCCAGGGACACGTGCCGATATCTCTCCTGCCATCACGAGCCACTTTGGGACAGGGATTCATTCTGCCATTTATTCTGCTATTTTAACCACTTGGTGGACTTTTTTAGCGTTGCTGAAAAGTGGTATCTATTTTTTTAAATAATCATAATAGTGCCAAATGCTTCGGCTAAAGTGAGACACTAATGTACTGGAGATACTGCTGCCTAATCTCATTTGGCAAATGTTTGTATGAACTTGTTTACTTCTCTGTCTGCAGAGCATTCACGTTCACTGTACAAGTAGAAACAATATCTACACAACAAAAAGCAAATCCAGTGCTAAGCTTCTTACTTCAGACAACTCCTCCCTAAACATTATCGAAGTTCCCAGTGATCGAAGTTCCCACCATAGACTGTGCTGAAGCCAAACTGAAACTAAAAGTGCTTATGAACAAGTCTGTGAGATTTCTCAAGGGAGGAGCCAGGACTGCTCAAAGCAATGATAACTCACAGACGCCTGCTGGACTTGGCACTGTTAAATTTACCTCTGTTTTATTATAGAGCAGGAGAAGAACACAGGTCTCCTCAAGTTCTTCCTCGGTATAGACACTTGCTTTCGGCTGCTACGAGAGGGGCTCGGCCTGCATTAGACAGAATGGGGAAAAATGATTCACTGACAAATGAAACTGATGCAACCAGGTTCAAGTTGGATCTCAAGTTGGACAATGGATCTCAAGCAGAGTATACACACGACAAGCCAGGTATACAGAAGGGGCACAGAGGGTTGAAGGGCTCATTCATATGGGGGCTGAAAAAATTAGAGAACCAGTTATATAACCGTGTGTTAAGCACAGGGCTGATATGGGAAGTGGCTATTTGGAACAAAAGGTCCAATATACAACCCAAATAAACACGGATCAGTAAAGTATCAGGCTGCCAGCTCTTGAAAGCAAACATCCTAGTTCGCAGGGCAGGGCAGAGTGTAAATACATATTTTAAAATAATAATAATAATACATTTATTTATATATTGTGTTTTGCAATTCTTGCTTTAACGGATGTTTGAGTTTTTGACCTATGAGTTTTTATGAAATGGTGGATACAGGAATACTATATAAATAGATACAACAGCCCGAGGCTATTCAAAAATCCAGTAACTGCCTTGCAAAGAGCTGAATTCTTGTGGTTTGCAAGATGACTGCTAATTATTTATTTAGAAGAATTTATACCTCACCTTTCCCATGCCAAAACAAAGGCCCAAGGCGGCTTACATGAGCAGACTAGTCTAAACCACCGTTTTTTAAATGGGTTTTTTACTAATATTCAGTATTCTTGTGATCGCCAATCC
Organism: Lerista edwardsae; assembly: GCA_029204185.1. Lineage (NCBI taxonomy): Eukaryota > Metazoa > Chordata > Lepidosauria > Squamata > Scincidae > Lerista > Lerista edwardsae. The sequence continues at coordinate 6,696,595 of JAJKFI010000010.1, forward strand.
TCAGTCCCAGATGTCGCCCTCACAGTGTGGTTCTCTCCTTTGGCTGCGTGCCATCAAGCCTCAGCAGGCAAGTCAATCCAGGCAAGTCAAGCCTGGACAGGTCCTCAAGCTCATATTTCGTTCTTTTGCTGGCTGGCCTTCTCACACACTCCACCGCAACGCTCACTCGTGGTGAGAGTTTGCAGTGTTTACCCTGCAAGCAGCTGAGCTCCTGCAGTTTTCAAGCTTGTGTAACTATAGAGAGATCGATGTTTGAGCATCTGTGTATGTGTGTTTTACAAGTCCATTGATGACAGGTAACACGGGCAGGTGGGTCACAAGACTAAGCCTTTCTGGCCTTAAAGCTATTCATTAGGACTGCCTCATTACAAGAAATGGAATGAGGTTTTGTTTTGTTTAACAAATAAATAAAATATCTATATATATAAAAACGAACGTGGGTGGGTGTGTGGGTGTGTATGTTCTGAATAGGCTTCGCGACGCTGGGACCGGGCCGCACGAAACTCGCCACGCACGTACCTTGTGGCCTGGCAACAAACACTGCGGGGGTGAGACCCCCCTACAGCCCCCTGTTTTTGGGGAGGGGGCCCAGATAGTCAGGAACCGAGGGGATTGCATTGGACTACAGGTCTGCTGCCACCCTGTGGTCACAGACGATTCTGCAGGGTCTCTGGTACAGCTGCTGTAGAACTAGGCAAAAGCGAAACTGAAACTACTGGGGCTGGAAGCAGCACATTCCACACTTTTCCAGCACCCACTCGGATGGTACAGGGACAATCAGCCCAAGATGTCCTGCTTCACTGCTATCCTGCCACAGTGCCTGCAGACAAGGTTCAGTAAGTGTTACTGTTTACTTTTGCTCTCTTATGTGATTGTGTGCCTGTGTCCTTAACTGTGATACTGCAGGTAGCATTCATTCCTTCTCCTCATAGAGCCTCAGGGTCCTTTGTCCCCCGGGCAACGCCGGGTCACAAACAGCTAGTTACTCATAAATAAATAAAAAGATTAGTTCTTTCTAGATCACTTTTTCAAAGTCTTGTAAAGCTAGTGGGGTTCTGATAGAGCCTCATTTTTAAAAGTGGGACCTGATGCTAAAAAATTTGAGAACCACTGATCTGAGGTGTACAGAAAGGACAAAACCCCGCTAAGGGAAAGGACACAGTTTCTGGAACTGACCTGAAAGCAAAAGGGAGGTAGAGAGGTCATCTTATGTTTGTTTTGGTCTGTTGGCAGCCTGAAGCATATCTGAAGAGAGGGACATCTAGGAGGTTGGGGAAGAGCACCAAGGACAATGGCACTTGGGGGAGAGAAGTGTGTGAAACATTTAGTGTCTAGCAAAGTTGGGGTGCTGGGCTAAGATGCTTGGTTTATTTTACTCAGCTCATTGCGTTCAGTAAGACTTAGGCTGTAATCCTATCTTACTCACTGGAAACAAACACCTCCATTCATAGCTAAAGGAAACTAGATACTTCAGGGAGAACACACTATGACAGAAAAAAAATTAGAAGAGCCAGCAATTCGTAAAATGGGTTTAAATAACTATGGACATCTTGGGCTGATTGAATCGTTGCTGAAGGAACAGGAAGCAACCTTTCTCTCCCTTCCTTGCTCAGCCCCACCCCCCACCCCCCAGCATGGCCATTTGCACTACACAGAGTGTGTATCTTGGCCATAATATTCTGGGAGGCAAGCAATACAAGCATAGTTCTCCAACAAGGAAGTGAGTTACCAGGAAGGGCTTTTATAGCCAGGGTGAAAGCAGTACTTTGACAGGTGCATCATCAATGATGAGAGCATCCCTTGACAAGGACATCAGTTCTTCCCCATATGAAAGCACAGGTGCACATTTCATCAAAAAACATGCAATAGAGTCCTGACTTTCTGCACAGGATTAATTCAGATTGCAGTTTGTGGAAATTGCATTTGTTGAAGCTCTCCATGGAGAAACCAACACAGCAGGGTGTTGTGTTGTGGTTAAAATACCACAACCTAGCTATACATTCTGATGTGCTAGTTTTTTTGCAGGCAGGGAGATATTTTTAACTCCCCAGTCCAAAACCCAATATTTTTCAGACATTCCCTGTAATTAATTTGTGGAACTCCTTGCCACAGGATGTGGTGATGGCACCTGGTCTAGATGCCTTTGACAGGGTATTAGATAGGTTTATGGAGGAAAGGTCCATCACAGGCCATGATAGGTTTATGCAACCTCTTGGTTTGAGAAGTAGACTACCTCACAATGCCAGATGCAAGGGAGCAGCAACAGGATGCATGTATCTTGTTGTCTTGTGTGCTCCCTAAGCCATTTGGTGGATCGCTCTGAGATACAGGAAGCAGGACTAAATGGGCTTTTGGCCTGATCCAGCAGGATCCTTTGTATGTTCTTATGATAGATTTAGCTTCAACTGATTTGTCCAATCCTTTAAAAAAATTATTCTTTCAGTGAATTACCTTTGTGTTTTTATTCACTACTACTACTACTACTACTACTACTAGAATTTATATCCCGCCTTATTTTTATGCAAATACAAAAATAATGTCATATGGGGAACAGGAATAGTAACATGCACTATATATTCAGATTAAAAGAAATGTAGGCACAGTGAAAGAGACAAAGAAAACCACAATAAAACAAACATTCAGTGTAATTCTTGGATCATTCATCCTCTAGTGTTCCATGTAGGTTTCAATTTTGCAACCGTTTAATTATAAAAAGGGAAACAGCATGCTTAGTGCTTCCATCCTGCTGCGAACTGGAAAATGAAACTGATTAAAACAGAAACTAAAGTGAACCTATCTTGTTTCTGCTACTGTACAATACAAACTACATATCAGAGAGACAAGAGAAATGTAGGAGTGACACCATTCAAAGCAATCACTGCAGACTTTAAATCTTAATTCAAGGATTTAGTGGCAGCAATACAGGTGGTTCCTTTTTAACTTTACATTATAAAACACTGAACACCATTTTTCAGCATCCAACTAAACTTCTCAAACCTAAGCATGTGTTTTTACTGTATTCTGTAATTTGGCAAATGTCCATAGCTTATCCAACTCTTGTTTATGATTTACAAATCTACAGGGAGGAAGGGGTCATTGCTCATTGGGAGAACTCCTGTTTTGCATTTGGGAAGTCCTGGGTTTAACCTTGACAGAATCTCCGTGTAGGGCTGGAAAACACCCCTCTCTGAGAACCTGGAAAACTGCTGCCAGTCCATGTATATAGACAATGCTACGATGGATCAATGGTCTGACTGCATATGTTCATACAGAAGACTAACCGCACAGGTAAAGCTGCCCTAGACAAAAAGGGACTGGATCCCTGAGCTAGCTTAAGTCCATAAGACATGGGGCACATCAGTATCCTCTGGTGTATTTCACAAGCATCTGATTAGTTCAGATAACATATTTCAGCAGGACAACAAATGCACAGCACACTGTTAACTGATTTTGTGGGATGGAAACCAGTAACCATTTAGCAGAGCATTTCTAGAAACATCCTCTGGCAATAACTCTGAATGATATGGAACAGGAACAGCTAATGCAGACCCTAATGGCTGCACACATCCCATAAGAGCCCTGTTTAAATCAGATGTCTAATCAGATGGCCATACAAAAGGATGGTTTTTATTCTATTTTTCTTTTTACTGTAACAAAGAAATAGTATGGGAGCATGCAAACAATCTGAAACCCTAGCAGGAATGTTTGGGGGCTTTCGTCCCTGCTGTGGCTTGTGGCCTGATCACATCCCTATGCTACTTATCAGGAGCAAATAGGCTTCTATTGAAAGCGAAACAGACATCTTTCAGGGCACAAAGTTGTCCAGATAGTACCACCTCAAAGCCTCAAAACCCAGAAGTGGTACAAAAGGAGAGTTGTGCAGCCATCTTGCATAAAGAGTTTTGTGATTCAAAATATGAATTTAGAAATGTTTGCATATTAGGTACCAATATTTATTCTCTGTGCTGCCACATATAGAAGAAGTAGCTCTCGGCCACTTGACCAAAAAGTGGCAGGCACTGAAGTCCAGGCTTTTGTACAGTCAACACCAAACAAAGGAAATCATCAATTTGCTGAACAAAAGAAGAGTCCAGATGAGTCAAAAATATACAAAGGCAATTTCTTCAGAATTGTAACTACACAAACCAAAGTGGGGATTTTTACATGCCCCCAAATTTTCACAAGAGCAGTCTCAGCCTGCTGATTTCAGTGAGATTTACTTACAACTCAGCACATGACGACTGTAGCCTTTGCAAGTCTCATGACAGACAAACCCAAGAGACAGAGCCATTCTGCTTAAATCTCTCAGGACCACAATGACTTCAAGAGCTATGTTATTACTTATGTACACACTGCACTACAATAAACTCTCTAATTCACTGTTGTGTTCCAATCAGAGCCTTTGCTTACTGGCCACAATGCCATCATTAGAAAGAAAAGGACAACTGAAGTAGTGCATTTCACTTGGTTTATTTGCCGTTTCCCAAGAAATATCTGCAATAAAACAGGACCTCTGAGTCTTAGCAAGCAAGATGGTTTGATCCCACAAGACGGCACCCAGCATTCCACTTTTTCCTGAATCACCAGCTGCTTAAACTGGTTGCGCAGGATTTTTATGCGGTGTAAAGTTTCTCATAAGCACCCTTGTTCCAGAGGAAAGTAAACACAAATGAATACAGAGGCTTGAAGGTCTGCTAGACAGAAGAACGGTCAACTGGACAAGGCTGCTGATTGTTGCAAACAACTACAAAACATTGCCTGGAAACTGGAGGGACCATTCCGGGGTCTTTATAACAGCTTTCAGGCTATATAAGGGCTACTGAAAGTTTCTCTAAACCAGGAGAGTCAAACACATTTTATACAGTGGGCCAAACAGCATTTATTATGGCTAGCAAAGGCCATGTGATGTCTTTAACCACCAGATATAAGCACTTTTTTCTCATTTAGGAACTCATTAGCTGCAAATGACAGACAAGAAAATACATCAGTCTTGATGTTTTCAAGATATGGAGAGCTGAATTATCATGCAGGCCACCCTTTTAGCAGTAACAGCTCAGCAGCTGGTGACGGCACTGGGAGAGCCCAAGTGCCAGATAAAGAGCATCAGTGGGCCATAGATGGGCTGCAGGCCTTATTGCTTGACACCCCTGCTCCTAAGCAGTTTCAATTTTTATAGGAACCTGTTGGCATCCATGCTTCAAACACGAAACCCTCTTATGAACAAAAGAAGCAGCTTTATACAGGCTCTTGAGCCTCCAAGCACAACATCACCTACACTTACTGGCAGCAGATTTCCTGGGTTCACAGAAGACAAAGCACCTTCTGCATGCAAAGTAGCAATGGCTCTGCTATAAGGTAGTGATAGCCCACCTTAAATGATTTACATTTGATTTAAATTGCCAAAGGAGGGTGTCAAATCACCTCAATTTAAACCCATCCACCTTTATTTTTAAAACACAAGGGAAAATCTCTTGATTTATACTTGGGTCACTTGGTGGTTGTTTTTTCCAACCTGTCATTTTTGGCATCCCTTCCTAGAAGAAGCCCATGCCAGTCACTTCAAGTGCCGAAACATGCCTAAAACCTAGAACTGCAAAAAGAACATGGACTTTGCTTACAGCTCGTACCCAACTGTCATGGCAGCAAAATCTTTCTATAAATAATTTAAACACAATGTCCAGGAAGTAATTCCCTGGCACTGGTCACCCAAATCCCACATGCAAACTCAATGAAGTACTACATTATTATTAAAGCTATAAAATATCTGCTCTGCAGGATAGCCAACCTACAAACCTGCCTCACAATTGGTGGCTATGGCATAAAGTTAGCATATGAAATTAAACTGCTTAGAGCTGCGATCCTATACACACGTATTTGGGAGCAAGTTCCACTGGATGGACATGGGCCCATTACATATGGCAGACATGCATAGGACTGTAAGACTATGATACACCAAGTATACTTACAAGGGAGTAAGCCCCAATGAAATGAGTGGAACTAGGTTCCGAGTTGAGATACAGAGGATTGTGTTAGACATCCCATTGAAATCAGATTGTGCTGGAACTGCAGCCCTCCAAACATAGGGCTGCTGCAAGCTTATAAGAACACGTATCTGTGAGGAAGCCTCACTACACGCAAGTAAACATGCAGCATAAGCCTGTTTCCCTGAGCTACAGTTCTCAGAGTACGTAGAAGTTTAGTAAATGCTATTTGCAGTCAAATCCTAGGTGTGCTTACTCAGAGCTTTCACTAAGTTGCACTGAGACTTACTTCCAGGTAAGTATGCACAGAATTGCAACCTCAAACTACTGACTTAAGTTGTGCAACTGAAATGTAACATTGGGGACCCTTCATTTTCGTTTTATATTCACTAAACCCAACAGGAGCTCGCTGTCTCTCGCTCACACACACACACACACACACACACACACACACACCAACCCCAAACACATTAACCAGGGAGGAAGCAACACTAGAACTTACTTCCGAGTAGCCTTTCCTACCTATCCGGGGTGAATCATGAGAGGATTTACAAAAAACTGATATCCAGGAAGTACCCTAGGACTTCAATCCCACCGCACGCTTTCTTGGAAGTAACCTCGATGGAAATCCGTGTGTTTTCCTTGCCCGTAAACAAGCCTCGGGATCAGGCTGTCAAGGTAGGTTATTGTCTAACGTGTGCGTTTGCCTTTCGCGAGACCACCAAGTAACCGCCGGCCCCTCTCCCCGATCGTCGCCAAAGCTTCCAAAGGAACGAGATAAACCGTTGCCGTAAGACTGGAAACATTCCGAAGAACCAAGAGCGACATGCAAGCGGAGGGCCACGACACCGATGCCTCTGCACCCTGATCCTTTTGTCTCACCAACGTTTGCAAGGAAGAAAGCTGCGATTTCATGCTGTACATGAGGCAATTAAATCCACCGGTTAGTCCCCCACTGGAGTGAACGGGAAGTGGATCAGAACCTCAATCCCGCTCTTGAGCGGCTCGCCGGCATTTGCCCAAGGGCGTTTGGCGCAAGAGCCCCGCCGCATTGGGATTCTCTCTTGTTTCTTTCCAGAACTCTTGCGAGGCCCCCATCCTTTTTACCGGGGCCTCCGCAGGAAAACTCCCCGGTTGGGACTGAAGGAAGAATACAACCCTTCAATCCCTTGATCTATGCTGCGGCAGCGCTCTTGCACAGTTCGCCCCCCATGGAGTTTGTGCAGGCTCGATTTGCGCGCTAGTGCTCCGATCTGGCATATACACACTATTACCGCGGGGAAGAAGTCCCACACGGGGCACAGCGGGGCTGACTTCACCGCAAACCCGCCCGGGAAGCGCCACCGAATAAGCGGAGCCCGAGTTCGACATACACGCGCGCGCTCCATCACGCTGCGATCGCGCCGGCATAGAAATAACGCGCGAGTCCCTTCCGAGGAACCTGCCAGACAAGCACGTGTTTCCCCGTCTCCGCAGCCCCACTCACCCGAAACAGGTGTCAAACTCGCCCGGGCTTGGGCTCCGATGCTCTCCCATGGTCGAGGCGCCAGTGGGATGGGGGGGGGACCCCGCCGCCGCCGCCGCCGCCTCTCAGTCTTCCCGGCCTTTCTCCTCCTTACCCCGCACCCCCCTTCATCTCTCGCTAAGCTGCGGCGGAAGCCCGCATGCCTTCACGTGAGGACGGGGCGCACACCGCAGCCGCGCACCACTCCTCCCCTGCCCGACCTTTCTTTCGGGGAGAGGCCGGGCGCTGCCCACCAAGGGCGCGCAGAGGGGCGCCGAGCGTGGCAGGGGAAGGCGGCGGCCAGGCAACTCGTCTCCCTTCCTCTGCGTCGTAGGCAGGCGAGGGCCGCCGGTTGGCGCGACGAAAAGAGAAATATGTCCGACTCCTCCAGTCTCCTTTGGGATGCGAGGGGGGGGCGGCTCATCCGCCGACCCCAGGAAGTAAATCCGCGCTTTGCAGCAAGAGGGGAGGAGGCGGCAGGTGGGGGAAAGCGGGGGAAAGAGAGAAAGTGAAAACTGACCCGGAAGGAGACTCCCCCCCGCCCCCGGGCCGGTTCCACTTCCTGCGGGTCTCGGTGGCTGCCGCTACCCGCGAAGACCCGCCCACCATGGGCAAGACTGCCTGCGTATGGAAGCGAGCTGGGCTCTCCGGGAAGGGGAGCGAGACGCGGCCAGTGCCGCTCCGCTGCTTCCACAAGGAGTAGGGAGCAACCCGCACCTTGCTGCCTAGGCTCTTTGGATTGCCTCGGCCCCAGCCTCCGCAGCAGTGTGGAGATAGCGAGTTCACTACCTTGCAGGTAGTGACCAACGCTGCCAGGTTGGCGTACGGTATTCTCTAGGTGAAGCGAAGGAGGAGGGTGTTCCTGGGAAATTCCTCTGCCTTCCCCAGCATGGCATGCTTTGATTACCCCGGCATCCTCTGCAGTTGGGAGATTCACTAAGGAATGGCATAATGGCTGGATGCAGGTCCAGTTTTGAAATGATGAGTTTATTTGTGGTTAGGTTTGCCAACTTGGACTGAAGGTACTCCTTGGATCCCTTGTGCAGGCCAATCTTTGCTGGCCTAACCATGCCGGCCTCGCTCCAGATTAGGATTGCGCTCTCAGAGTCAGACCTATTGACTATAATGGGACTGACTTCTGCATAGGATCGGGCTCTGTGTGTCTTTCATGACACTTGTTAAATAAAACTTGTTTAGCAATCCCAGTCTGGAATTAGGCCGGCATGGTTAGGCCAGCACAGATTGGCTGGCACAAGGGACACCATAATGTATGTTTGGACCACGCTGGAGTCAGAGAGGCCAGCACACAGACATACGCCTCCCTGAGAGTGATCCAAATGGTGTCCCTTGTGCCGGCCAAACTTTGCTGGCCTAACTCCAGGTTAGGATTGCGCTCTCAGGTAAGTGTGGATAGAGGCCCAAAGGTGATTGGTGGGAGAGGCATCACGTTCAGAAGCAGCTAACTCACAAATGCCAGAAGTTGGGGAGCTTTCCAGAGGCTTGTCTGGCTGATCTTGAATGCCCAGTGCCAGGCTAGATAGACCCACATCCACTAAGGCAGGGGTGTCAAACATCTGGCCCAAAGAAGCTATTTATCCAGCTCCCAAGAAGTTTTTGGCAGTAATGAAACACTGCAGTAATATAAAGCCAGTCATCCACTCAGTAGTGGTTGTTCCTTGCCTGGTCCCATCCCTTGTGTGAGGTGGAAGCACCTAATTGATGCTTAGAATCTTTAAAAGTACCTGATGGGTGCTCAAGAGATTGCAAGCTTGGGGCTTGCAATGGCTGTTCTGGAGCTGACAGCATAGCCGAAGACGCTGCTTGTAGTAAATTCAACAGAAGCTACAGAAGATTTCAGACTACTTTCAGTTTTGCTAATAAACTTGCTAGGGCTCCCCCTCCTTTTGTTTGTTCAACGTTTAAAGTTCAAAGTGTACCACTGTAGTTCATTTGTCACTGGGAGTGAGAGGTGTTTTATTATGAAGCTGGAAGGGCGTTCCCTCTAGCTTCTAAAGCAGTTGACACTTTTGGGAGGGGGCAATATAGGGTTTTTCCTTTCTCCCTAACCCCATTTCAGTTCAGTTGATTAGGAGGGACTTGTTCCTACATTACACTCTCTCCACCCTTTCTTCACTTCTATTTTGGGCTAGAGATGCTATAGGCTGAAATAAAAAACCAGCTTGTGTAAAAAAAGAGAAAGATCAAAAGGGTAGCTAGTTTTTGATCCTAGTTACTAAGGAACGTGTTTCCTGCTTGACTGTTTAGATAGGAAGTGTTGCCATTTTCTGTTTTCTTTTTAATAAGAAACAATGTAGGGAGGTTCTGTCTGTTATGCAGGTCTTTTCAACAAGAAGAGCAATTGGCTTTGTACGTAGGCTTGTTAACTGCTAAAATGTGTTAAGCAGGGCTTCCTCTCGTCATTACTTGGATGGGAAAACTGAAAGTTTTTTTTTTTTAATTGAAAAAGCTGCTGAGCTTTCATTACAACTAATACTTTGTTTAAAAATTTTTTACTCCACCTTTCTCCCACACTAGATTCAAGGCTGGAGATTCAAGTGTCTGTCCTGCTGTGAATTGGCAATGCTTGCTTTCTGATTGATTTTCATTTGCTGGTCTGCTTGGTGACTTGCTCTCCTGCTGCATCTGAGTGTCAAGAGAGCAGCTTGGCAGGTTAGGAGGTTTCGTTCTTTGCACTGGCTGGAGAATTATCTATCCTGCTTCTTTTTGAATTGATTTATTTGCTTCTCTACTTGGTGACTTGTTTGGGTACAGTGTACAGTGGGCTTTCCTTATCTGTGGGCTTGGCATCTGCAGATTTCAGATCTGCAGGATGCCAAGCCTATAGCTGGAAGACTTCAGAGGACCTCTCAAACAGGATGAAGTAACTTCTGGTTTACGTCCGCGACTTCTAGATATGTCCAGAGGTGTTCTGAGGCCCTCCAGTGGCCTTAACTATCTGAGGAATTTGGTTTCCCCCGGTGTCCTGGAATGGATTCCCATGGATACTTAGAGCCCACCATACTTATATTCTTACTTATTTTCTTATGCAAAGTTATATAGTAAGAAAAATCATCTGTTATACAGCAATACTGACAAACACCCAATGATATCTTACCCATGAAATCAGTATTTTACTTATTTTCTCAAGTTCCATTTGCCTGCTTAATGACATCACTTCCAGCCCACAGCAGGGCACATGAATCCAATCCAGCCCATTGTATGAAATGAGTCTGGCACTCCTGCATTAAGGAAATGCTCAAGTTCCAGTCACTATTTTTGCAAGAGCAAAAACACTGGATTGAGAAGCAGAATAGAAGGCCTCCTGATAGGATGACCACATCCCTCTTCTCCATTAATGCTTTTGGGAACATCAGAGTCTGAAGAGGAGGCCACTCATTGGAGCCCATGATCATACTCTTTATCTTTCTCTATGTAAAGCAGTGGACGACTGAGGATCATTGTTGGGTGGCGCCAGGCAGCAGTGGCATTCCTGGCCCTAGTGCTGTCCCCACCTGACCCAGAAGTAATTCTGTCACCAGATGCCATTCTAAATGTTTACCCCTTCTCCCCCCCTTTTTTTGCTCTGAGGGCAGCCGCCTTCTTCCCCCTTTAAAAAAAAGGGGGGGGAGAAAGTGACTGCCTTCAAAGTAGAACCACACCAATACTGGCTGCTTGCCCACTTTGAGGGCAGCTACTTTCTTATCCCCCCCTTTTTTAAAGGGGGGAAGAAGGTGGCTGCTTTCAGAGAGGAACGCATTGATACTGGCTGTTCACAGCCAGTATAGGCACAGTTCCATCCTGCTCTGAGGGCACTCACTTTCTTCCCAGAGGGAGAGGTGGCTGCCCTCAGAGCAGGGCAGAACTACACAATTACTGTAAATGCCCTGGAGTGTCATGGGGGGAATGAATGGCGGCGCAGTGCCGCCGCCCCTAAACATGGCACCATGGGATATTTGCACACATTGACCACCCTCCCCAGTTGACCACCCTCCCCTCCCCTCCCTCCACATTGACCACACATTGACCACCCTCCCCTCCCTGACAGGCAGTCTGTTTTCCGTGGCCATACATGTGGAAGTGTTTCCCATTGTTTTAATTCTGGCACCTCAAGCCAGGTGTCTCTTAACAGGTACAAAGTACCTTTCCTACCTAAGTGGGATTTTTTTGAAGGGACTCAAGTATCATTCATTCTTGAGCATATAAAGTGCCCCCTAAATGTGCACCTACTTTTAATACACATACTGGACGTGTTAGTGAAAGTACTGAAATAATCAAGCACAGCAATAATACGTGCATTCATATTGTTTCACAGGAATCTTTACAAAAACACTTTAAGGTGGGGGAAGGGTCAAAAATATCACCATATTGCAGATGAGGAAAATGGGGAGGACAGTCGTTCGCCTGCCCTAAGGACACCTAAGAAGTGTGTGGTAGCATTTGAACTAGGGGCCTCTCTATTTTCAACTCAGTCAGTGAGGCTGCAATCCTATCCACACTTTCTTGGAAGTAAGCTCCATTAACTATAATGGGACTTACTTCTAAGTAGACAGGTCAATGACTTTAAACAGTCTTCTCTTCTTGCAACTCACCGGGAGTGCAAACTGGGCATGGTGGATTAGCAACCTTTGGCAGCAGTATTCGGGTCGAGATCCAAAAGTGGATGGGTAGGATAAGAATGAAAATATGCGAGGAGTACGTGGGGCGAGAGGGAGAAAGAAAAACACTAATGGGAATGAAAGAGAAAGAAAAGGCATTCAGGAGAAAGAGAAAGGAAAAGAATGAACGAACACGAGGACGAAGGCGATTGAAAAACATGCAGGGCCGAGAACGTCAGTCTTTCCCCCTATTCTGATTTCGGCCCAGTGAAGAGACGACTTGCCCAGGCAGGCTGATGGATCGAGTCACGCGCTCCGGGTGTCACTTCTTTCTTTTTTTCAAAACATATTTTGGTCGGGTTCGGTTTCCACCCACCCGCCCGATGCGGCGTTAGAAATTAAGAAGCTTCACGCAGAACTACAACTCCCGTTGGGCTTTGCAATACCGCTGACGTAGCCGTGTTCGTCCACGAAGTTTACCTTCTTGTGTTCGTCGCGTTAAAACATCAATGGGCACCGTGTTGCGTAGACTAAACGTCGGAACGCCGTCAATCCTCCTGCGGGGGGGGGGGGCTGCTGGGACTTGTAGTTTAGACTAGCTATGGAGAGGACGATGGCCAGCGGTTCCCTGCTGGGAGAGATTGGTAAGGATGGATTTGGCTACCCAGAGGGAAGCGGTGGGAGGAATGTTGCCGAAGGGTAGGAAAAGGGGGCGTGCTTTGGGGGCAGGGAATGCAGAGAGGCACCTCCCCATAACCGGTAGTTTCTGGGACTACAATTAATTCCTCCGGGGAGAAGGTTGGATTTAGCATTAGCATTCCTGGTGACTTTAAGCTTTGGCTGCTCGACAATAGCACCAAATCTGAAATGTCCAGTTAATTCTGATGGGAGAGGGCGGAAAACTGGAATGGCTAGAACTATCTCCTAATGTTGCCAGTTCCGTAAACATTGACAGAGGTGGTGTTTTGGTTTCCGGAGAAGAGCAGGCTCCAGCCACCCCGTGCCCTTGATTTCTTTGGAAAAGATTCATCACACGTTTAAATAAAAATGTCTCCCGTTTGAAATCGATGAGGCCGAAGGTTGCAATCCTGTGCCCCCTTTTCAGGGATGTGCGTGCCCCGTTGGGCACAGTGCCACTTACTTCAGAGTAAACATGCATCAGATCTGCAAGTGCTTTCAGTTTGGCTGAGACACTCTGGCCGCCTTCTTCCAAATACTGGACCCGAGCCAGAAAAGCTGTCAACGATCTGGAGCGCACTGACTCCGCTGTGTCCCCGTTTGCCCTTCCTCGAGTTAGCAGCACGGAGCGGGGAGGAGGGGGCGGCCGCGGAAAAAGCTCGTCTCTCATAAGTTGATGACGTTGCCTTTTGGGGCTTCAAGCTGGGCATTGCAGGAACTTTTCAGTTCGCCCTACCTGTATCCAGCTATACCTTGATCTTCTGCATAAGCATTGAAGATTTCTCTGTTGCAACTGGCCCCGAGTGAGCTTCCTATTGCTGTCTTTCACAGGGTGGGTGCAGCGTTATATGCCACCATCAATAGAAGCCGCTTATTGTTTAAAATGAGGCATTTCCATCCCAGCTCTCTGCTTATAAAACTGTACAGCATCCCTGGGCCTCACACCCACATACTGCTGTTTTTTAAGGCATTTTTAGAGCACCTCGAACTGGGTTGCAATTTCTTTGTTCTTTTAGTCACAAAATTCCATAAGCATTGGTAAGGAAGCACACATTTAAGCAGGTGTACTTGATGCGGGACACCTGCCTGGAGAGTAAAGGGCCAGACCAGCACTGTGACTATTGGAAGAACTGTTGGCAAAAGGCCTTATTTCTGATCTTGCATTACCATGTAATAACCCATCCCCTCCCCTGCTAATGATCTTAGATTTCAGTGCTCCTGATTTGGGTGGAGCTTGTTTACCACTTGCATGTCAGTGCAGTTTTCACATCCCCAAAATGGAAACAGAGCTTTTCAGTGCTGAATCCTGCTGATGGTTTATATATGACCCTAGCCCTGGACTTCTGAGTTGGGAAAAGCAAAGGAGAGGTCACACACCTCCAGTAGAAATAGTCTGATAGCCATCCAACCATCTCCCACACCTTCCACTGGGTGGTGGAACAAAGGTAGAACCATCTGCTAACAGAGGACCACCTACTATGATTGAATCATTTAATTCCACCCAAGACAAAATCCCTTATAATATATAAAACTCATGGTTTTAGAAGAGTCTCATGTTTCTCCACTGGCCATTTTGTGCTCTCCTGACCTGGATACTGTTACAGGTTCATTCCTGCCTTGCTCTTGGTTTGTTGTGGGTTATTGACCTGCAGGTGTTGTCCCAAGTCACCCCATTCCAGCCTCCATTTCCCCCTGAGATTGGTCACTTCTCTCTCTCAGCACACCTCCCCCCTCTCACCCTTCTGCAGCTGCTGTAAGTATTCTAGGGTCTTTTTTTTGTCTTTAGTTCTGCTTTTGTACTTTTAATTAATATGATTGCTTTATTTTATTTTATCAGTTGTTTACCTTGGACCTGTTAAAAGAAATGGATAATATTTTTTTTAAAAAAATTCTGTTTTCATTTCCAGGTTTTTGGGCTGCCAGGACCCCAGTTCATGAAGCAGCGCGGACAGGAGAGATCCTGCAGCTGCAGGAGCTGATACAGAATGGCGCATGTGTCAACCTGGTTACCTATGACTCCATCACACCCTTGCATGAGGCTAGCCTGCGTGGCCAGACTCAGTGTGTGAAAATCCTCCTTGCTGCAGGAGCCCAGGTGCTTGTTTTATGCACAGCGTACATTTAAAGGCAACTTGAGTGCCAACTGACAGGAAGAGGAGAGGAGATATATGTGTGTCCTCAGCCGTTGGGAAGCCCTGTGCTCCTCTTGACCCGGATGCTGTTACAGTCAGTTCTCTTTATATGCACATTCGCTATACCTCCGGATAAGCAAACTCAGATATAGTGAATTTGCTTATCCACAAAGGGCAGAATGGCTACCTACCTCTCATTATCCGCGATTCTGTTCTCATTATCCCCTATGCAGAGATCTTCCAGAGGCTGCAGGGACCTTCAGAATGGCACCTGCAACCGGTGGGGATCTCTTTAAAATGGCTGGTGGAAGCTTCTGCCAGCCATTTTAAAGGGGTCCGCGCTAGGCGTGGGCACCATCCTGAAGGTCCCTGCAGCCTCTAGAAGGTCTCTGCAGCATTCAGAAATCTTTTGACATTTCCTGCCGCATTCTCCTGGTTTCCTGAGGATCTCTGATGGATTCTTCTGAACACAGGTAAAGTACACCTTCCACCTAGCCCTATTTATCCCATAGGATCAATGGTTCGTTATCTGCAAATTTGTTATCCAGTAGGATTTCTGGGAATCTAACCGCGGATAACAAGAACTGACTGTATCTGCACCCCTCTCAGATTGGTCTCCAGGATTCCTACATCAGGATGGGCTGACTATTTGCCCTCTTCCACCACAGAAGCATTCCTGGAGGGCCATACCAGGGAGTCTTGGCCCTGCAAGATAGACGTTGGGTAAAGGAGTTTGTTGAGCAGCCTGTTTCAGAACAGCAGCCTGACCTCTGCTGAGGTTGTCTTCAAATATATTTGTAAGCAGCCTTGAAGATCTAAGTGGTGGAAAGGCAGCATGTAAATCTGTTTAAACCAACCCAACCTGCCCCTGTAACCATAGCTCGTTCAGTTCCAAGCTGATACCTGACAGAGAAAATGTATTGAATCCTATGGAAAGTGAAACTGAGTCGCATATGCGTTTACTTGTGAGTAGTAATTGCACCTTGGCTCTTATCAAAGGCCAGGTGAAGGGAAATGCAGTGCCACCTGAATGGTTCCAATCCAATGAAGGTGGAGCTCAACAAATTCTCCAGGAGGTGGAGTTACCCCCACCTCCGATAGCAAAAAGGATAAAACAGAGGCTTGAAAGGCTGGTAAAGTGAAATTGTTTTTGAGGGCACAATCCTAACCTGGAGTTAGGTCAGCACAGTTAGGCCAGCAAAGTTTGGCTGGCACAATGGCCATGGTAAAGTGCGCTTGGACCACTCTCTGAGTCAGGGAGGATGGTGCACTCTCTGACTCCAAGAATGGTCCAAACATACTTTACGGTGTCCTTTGTGCCAGCCAAACCTTGCTGGCTTAACTCTGCCAGCCTAACTGCAGGCTAGGACTGTGTGCCCTTGGTCTCTTAAAGCTAGGTGGGTCCCAATAGAGTGGGGTTTAAAAAAGTGAGTCCTGATGCTAACAAGTTAGGGAACCGTTTCTTTAGTGCCTTACAATATAGGGTAATAGTTACCTACTGTTATATCACAGGTGGATGCCAGAAACATAGACGGCAGCACACCACTCTGCGATGCCTGTGCTTCTGGTAGCACAGAGTGTGTGAAAGTCCTGCTCTCCCACGGGGCCAAGGTGAACCCTCCCCTCTACACAGCGTCCCCCCTCCATGAGGCCTGCATGAATGGTAAGTTTCCAGTAGCTGCCTTAAATCTCCACTGGCTACTCCTGGGCATGTAATTCCAGTCACCTGGAAGCAGCTTCATATATTCAATAGTTCAGCACTTTCCACTGCATTGCACTGGAAATAATAATGCATTTTTCTGTATTTGCACGTAGCTATTCTGATTCTTTGGGCAGCCCAGTAAAGAGCTTATGGGAACATAATTGACCTTGTGTGTGTCTGTTGTCAATAGTAATGGACTTAGCCCATGTGCTGCCAGAGGTCACAAGAAAATTTGCTGTCCCCATACACAAAATGGGGGGGGGGGCAAAGACAGTAACAGAGCCAGCAAGCCATGAAAATAAAGGAACAGAGGCAAAGTGAAGCCAGCAATCTGCAGGGGAGCTCAGAATGCCATCCCTGCTCCAATGCAGCCTGGGACCTCTTTCACACACTTCTGTGGCAGAGAATGTCACCTTCCTTATAACTGGCTCTTTCGATAATTCATTCAAATTCTAAGCACCTTCATGGCAAAGGTAGAAGCCAAAGCCTTTGGCGTTTTGGGCTTTTTCATGAGTCTTCTGACCTTGAGACTTGTTACTCTGTGTGTGCGTGCACGTCCAGCAATGACATACAGTGAGGTCCGAGATAGGGACCTGTCACTGTGCACGGAGCTCAGTGACAAAGAAGTATTGCGGTGGCGTGATGATGTCCTCATGTTACTGCCAAACTCTTTGGGTCATCAAGCCTCTGCAATTTTTATCAGTAAGTCCCTGAGATTTGTCTAGCAATTCCATGAGATTGCGCACATGCTCCACCCAGTTTCTGAGAGGTTGTGTGAACACTGGGGAGGCGGAGCTCTTGTCTGCTACAGCTCTAATCTCTCCCTGACTAGAGCTGCAGTGAGAGCTCAGCAAGCGAGAGCTCACCCTCCAGTGTGCTCACCTATGAACCCCCTCAGAAATTGGATGGAGCATGCACACAACCACAGGGGAGGCCGGGGCTATTTTCCATGTATTTAGACCCTGTTTCCACTGACTGCACATCCCTGGTGCCCATGTGTGTCCTTTGGGCATCTAGAAGTTCTCCACTGATTTGGCCTCCTTGTTTTCCAGGTAGTGCTGAGTGTGTGCGTCTCTTGATTGATGTCGGTGCTAACCTGGAGGCCCACGACTGCCACTTTGGGACCCCTTTGCACGTGGCATGTGCTAGAGAGCACCTGGATTGCGTGAAACTACTTCTCAATGCAGGTGTGGAGACATGGACAATATACTGTGTGTTTGTTTGTATCCCACCTTATTCCAAAATCTTTGGAAGGGTAGTAAGTGAGAGCAGCCTTGCAAACAGCATTTTTCTATACGTGTGTGTTTATCCAGCTGGACTTTTATCACGCACAAAGGATCAGTGACCTTTAACAGTTCAAAATTGATCATGTAATAATTTCAAATAACTTCCTATTGGATTATCTCTTGTCCTTTGAATGCTGAATTAAATTGAAAGCTCTTTCATGGATGCTGGAGCACGCTGAGGTCTGGGATTTCATTATATTTCCCATGAAGGGAGTTTCATAGCCATGGCGCTGCAGTTGGGAGCATCAGATGTGCTGCTCTATGTGGTCAACAGCCAAAAATGTCTCTTCCTATCATTCTT
The DNA here is from genome assembly GCA_029204185.1 of Lerista edwardsae. NCBI lineage: Eukaryota > Metazoa > Chordata > Lepidosauria > Squamata > Scincidae > Lerista > Lerista edwardsae. The sequence continues at coordinate 6,714,774 of JAJKFI010000010.1, forward strand.
CATATCTCCAGACTGAGCCTATGAGGATGATGTTGCCAAATTGGTGAACCCATAGTGTGTTGAGCTGCCATTGTGAACAGCCCGATTTGTTGTTAACTGCCTCTCTCTTGTTCCCATCTTGCTCTGCTGACCAGTTTTTCTCGTTTGTGCTGTCAGGCGCCAATGTAAATGCCGCCAAGCTCCACGAGACTGCCCTCCATCATGCCGCCAAGGTGAAAAATGCTGATCTGGTGGAGATGCTGGTTGAATTTGGGGGCAATGTCTATGCCAGGGACAACCAAGGGAGGAAACCTTCTGACTATACCCGGAGCAACAGTCCAACAGCCAAGTGCTTTGAGTTTTATGAAAGTAAGTTGGACGGTCCGAATACTACCTCCCTGTAATTGAAAGTAGCAACCCTTCCTCTCCATCTCCTGTTCTCCTTCTTGTCATTCAGTGCTTTGTATTGCTGCATTTCAGCACATCTGTTTATGTAGTGGTGTCAATGCACGTGGAGCTTTGTGGAACAAGACAAGACACATTTGTGATCAAGACAGTGGCATAGCTAGGACATCTGGCACCCTGGGCCCATAAATTTATAAAACCCACACTGCCATACCAGCCCTCAGAAGACCTTCTGGAGTCCTCTGAAAGGCACTTCTGGTTTTCTCCAAAAAACCTTCTGACACCCCTTCAGGCATAATACCGGGGGCAATACGCCCCTGGCCCTGCCTTAGCTATGCCACTGATCAGAGAGACTTACGATGAAAATGCAGACCTATGAAGCAAGTTGTTGTAGCACATGCAAAGATCCCCAGGGGTGGGAATCTACACTGGCAGATGCCACCACTATGTCTTTTGCATCCCCTCTTTCTATTCTGTGAAAAATATCTCTTGTCCTTCTCCACACCCTGCTCAGAGCGGCAGATACAAATGAGTTTGCAGTGGACTGCAGCCATGACCCTTTCTGTTTCTCTGTCCTCCCCCATACCCTGCTGCCTGGTCATTTCTCAGGAACTCCACTGAGCTTGTCTCAGCTGTGCCGACTCAGCCTGCGGCAAGCCATCGGCCAGCGGGCCTTGGAGAAGATTGCCAAGCTACACATCCCACCGCGATTAATCGAGTTCCTGTCCTACCAATGATAAACCACAAGAGGTGCCTCTCAAGGACAGCATCAAGTAGCTCTCGTGCGAGGAACTTTTTCATCTCAGGCAATCTACCCCATATGAAATGGTTTGAATTAATGATGTAAATACTATTTATGAGACGCCTGCTGCTAAGATGGGCAGCTAAGTCCCCTTTGCTGGGGATTCTGGGATAATACTTGCTATTTATATGGTGTTTTTCTGAGCACTCAGAATGCTTCACTCACCCATTCTGGTCACCCTTGCAACAACTGTGTACAATATTATCACACCCACACCCACCAGTAATCCACAGTGAGGCAGAGAAACAGGGTTCACTTTGTGGTTGCTGTGGCCTTTGATTGAGCAGCTCACAGTTCCTCCTCTTATAGTACAATCCTGCATAGGTTTACTTACAAGTAAATCCCACATGTTCAATGGTGCTTACTCCTAGGAAAGTTGTGCATAGGATTGGAATGTTAAACAGGTGTTGCAGCACCAGCATGTACTGCTGCAAACCATCCTGCAGTCTCTTGGCAGTGTGAAACTTGCTGCTTGCTGTTCATGTTTTGGGTGGGTATCACCAATTGACAAATGGACAATCATTGCCATAGGTACATATGGTCTTTTTTCCTGTCTCCCTGTGGTCCAATAGGTTTTGCAGTGTCTACACTACAAAACCTCTTTCAGCGGCTTTGTATTGTCACTGCCACCCCATTCCTTCTCCTTCAGCAGCTCAGCCTCCAAAGGAGAAGGAACAGGGTAGCAGCGAGATTGGAAAGCTGCCATGGCTTCCTCCTTTCTGCTGGGCTGAGCCAGAACAAAGCAACTTGGCCCACCTCAGAGAAACTGCAACCCAGGTAATTGGCGTTGATGTGATGACATCACCACCGATTATTTCTGTGCCTGCACACTCAGTGGGATGACACCAGGAGTCACTGCCCCAGGCCACAGAAGTGGTAGCTTCACGACTGATAAAAGTAAATCTGACTCGTAACCTGAAGTTAGGCTGGCACAAGGGCCACTGTAAAGTATGTTTTGACCATTCTCGGTCAGAGAGGCCAGCTCGTAGATGCGCCATCTTCCCTGACCCCGAGTGAGGTCCAAATGCGCTTCACGGTGGCCCTCATGCGAGCCAAATGTTGCTGGCCTAACTGTGCCAGCCTAACTCCAGGTTCGGATTGCGCTCTCAATTAGGCAATTATATCTTAGTACAAAAATGTTAGCCATTTGGTGGAAAGCCTCTTCAAAGATAAAATCCTAAAATATGTAGAGGAACAAGTGTGGCAATGGCCTCTACATACTTTGTGCTGTTGCTGCTTCTCCTGCTGCCACCATCATGGATGGGCATCATGTGGCACCCTCTCACGTGACATTCGGGGGTGGTCCCTGGGGCACCTTCCTGTCTCCCATTTGTCTCCCTGTCTCCCATTTGTCTCCTGTCTCCCATTTGCTATACCACTGACTTCTATGAGTGATTGCAGAGGTTTCAACATTCCCTCTCTGAGGCACGTAGGGAAAAGTGGAGGAGCTCTGCAAGCAGCTTTTATTTCAGGCGCTGTAGGACTGCCTACCTACCTCCCCTCCGCCAAAGTTAGGAGATAGCTTCCCCTTTCCCTCTCATCTTCCCTGGTGTGGATGCAGGCATCAGTTGCCTGTTCTACCCCACATAGGGATGGCTAACTGAAGCCACTAGCGGTGCCCATCCTGTTTCATACGCCGACCACACACACCACCACTCCAACTACCAGGCCTAAATAGCAATGCTCGGTAGTTATAGAGTACTTTGGGTGTTCAAACCCTTTTCATGCACAGTATCTCAGTAAGGATTACAACAACCCATAGGATAGGCCAGCAGTGTGTATTTCCAGATGTAGAAGACTGTAAACTGTGAGACTGTGCCAACAGCAGCTTGTCTGATGGTGCAGCCCTATGAGCATGTTTACTCAGACATAAGCCCCACTGAATTTTATGGAACGTACACCCAGGTAGGTATATGTACAGGATTGCAAGTGGAGTCGACCCACTGAGTTCACAATTGTGGCAAGATGTAAACTGGGGCCTTCACAACTCACATGTAATCACCACATGCTGCCAACTCCAGAACACTGAAGTTTTCTGCAGTCTTTCACAAGAACATATATTTTTTGAAAGTCTCTGGGTAATACATTTGGAATAAAGGCCACACAGTGATTATGATCCACACCGGCATGCTTCATTCTCTGTTTTAAGGCGCTACGTTGTCAAGATCATTTAGGGCCCAATCCTGAAGTCAGCAGGAAGCTGTTACCACTGGCTCTGGTGTCATGAACCTGCTATAAACATTTGCTGCACCATTTAAGGCCCCAGTGCCATTGTGCTACTGACTGCGGTAAGTGCTACTGTGGGCCGGCACAGCAGCTTTTGGGGGCAAGGGGAGGGAAGGCGGAGGGAGGGCAGAAGTGGGCAGGGGAAGGAGAGGTGCAGCCGCAGGAGGGGGATGGGACTGGCAGTGGCACTTGCCCCACATCCTAAACCCCCGTGTTGGGCTTAGGTACCCAACATGAGGGTTCTCAAGTCTGCTGGCAAAATAGCTGGCTGAGACTTGAATAGCCCCATTGCAGGGACTGGGGTTTTCCTTGCAAAGGAGGAGATCCGTAGGATGCAGCAAGTAGCTATTTCAGTAGCGCTGGTTCTCTGGGAGCCAGGCAGCTCAGGATTGGGCTAATGTGCAAAGCAATGTGGTATTATATGCAATACATTATCGACATCAAAACCGCCCAAATAATTTTGCAACCTGCCAAGTTGTCTTGCCATTTTACTGATGGTTTGGAGGACAGGACAAGAAGTCTGGGCGATTAGCACATTCCTCTTGGGAAAGTGGGGAAAGGAGGAAGCAGTGTACAGTGGGGAAGAAAGGGGTGCATGTTGCCTTGGCAACAGTGCTGGAAGACACCAAGCATTGCTCTGTTGCCTAGGTAATATGGGGCTATAGGCCTTCACAACAGGAAGATAGGCAAGAGACACACGGGATTGTTGTGGCTGCAAATACCCACAGAAGAAGAAAATTTGTTGCGAGTGCAAGGACCAAATGCAATAGCTGAAGGCACAACTCAGTGCGAAAGGATGAGAAGATGAGGGAGATTAAGTTAAAGGTGCAACACTAAATAACCGTAGATAAATCGAGGGCAAGCTTGGAGCAAAAAATTCCAGACATTTCCTATGACCCATTGATAAGTCAAGCTTGGGGGAGGTTGCAAGGCCACACTTTCTATTCCATGCAGGCTTATTTTCTGCCTTCAACTTACCCAGGCTGGTGATGCTGCTTAAGCTTACAGGCAACCTAACTAGGCTGGTATGGTTTAAGCATCATCATGCCTGGTTGCAATACAGCAGCCTGTTTAGGTTGAAGGGAGAGAATAAGCCTGTAAGGTAGTGTATTACATGCTTCAAGAATCCTTTCCTTCTGTAATCAATTTTTAAGCAACAGAGTTTGCTATAGTTTGCTCTGGATCTTACTCCATACCTTTATGGTCAAAGCTTTTTGGGATTAATAGCTTCACCACAAAGGTAGTCAATCAAGCAAAGCAAGTCCCCCCAGCTCTCTGCAGCTGGGGCAAGTCAATTCTCATAACAACTTGTTGTGTGTCTTGGAGAGATTTTGACTGGACCATAATATACCAGTTGAGAACCTTTTCTGAGTATTCCATTAATACGGTGAGCACCAATCCCCGGACTTTAGGCTAGATCCAGCACCTATGAAAACCCATCCCTTGTGGGAACAGAGTTTACCATCCTGCAGGGAAGGCTTCTATCTCCCATAATTATTTGTCTGGTCTCAAACAAATCTCTGGTAAGGAAAAAAAAAAAGGCAGGGCAGCTGGCTTCCAATGGAAAAAAGACAGAGCGTCTGCATCAGCAAGCACTGGGGAAGCAGCAAGCAGAATTGCCTCAGAAGTGTTTGGTTGTAATAATGGCAGCTTTCCAACTGAAAAAAAAAAGTAGAAATCGTCTGGACAGTTGGCAACACACACACACACACACACACACACATACACACACACTACTGTACATTAAACACTTCTCCAAAAAATAAATCCGGGAGCATAATAAAGTCTTTGGCTGCTGCCAAAATGACATAACAGTATATGCTGTGTGATTAACTCTTCTGAATCAATGTCCATCAACTTCATGTTGTCACCCAGAATTATGGGAGATGGAGGTAAACTCCAGCCACTTTCTCTATAGCATGTGTGATGAATCCCCCTGTTTCCCTGGGGCCCCCATTTCTTTTCTGGGCCTTTTTGCCTGTTTTTCCATATTTTTGGCGAAGTTAGCTCACCAGCAGCTTCTGTGCATTCAGCTGCTGGGAGCATCACAGGCAACTTTTGAGCCCAAGCCTATACATGTCTACGAAGAAGTAGGTTTTAGTATAGTCCATGGTCTTACTCCCAGGTAATTGTGAATAGGATTTGCAGCTTTTGTCCACGCCAAAAGCTCCTTTTCCATTTGGGTCAGAGTTACTGCCAGGGACAGGAATGTGCCTGCTAATTTGCCCGCAGTTCAGTCTGTCCTACTCAACCCCCGGCCCTCCCTTAACAATCAATAGGGAAGAATTGAAGGGGGGCAAAGGGCTAGCTCTAGCTTCAAGGGGAGACATCAAACGTTTTCAAGGATTGATACAATTTGGTTGTCCAAGGAGATGATTGGTCTAACCAAGGAGGTGGAAATAATGCCAAGAATAAATTCTGACCACAGCCCGGTGCTGTGGAAAGGGGTTCTACGAAATAGGAAAAAGAGATGGAGAATGAATGAGGAGTTATTGAATAGAAAAGAAGATGTGGAAAATTTACAAAAAGAAGTTAAATATTATATGCAAGCTAATTTGGAAAATGAGGTGGTGATACAGAAAGTATGGGATGCGTTTAAAGCTGTGATGAGAGGCTGTTTGATTAGCTTAAATAGTAAAGAAAAGAAAAGAAGGGATGGCAAAAATAAAGAATTAATGGGAAAATTAAAACAAAAGGAGGAAGAATTAAAGAGGAGACCAGGGAAAAAGTCTATTAAAAAAGAAATAAAATCTTTACAAGATCAAATTAATGGGATGGCAATAAAAGAACTGGAATGGAATATGAAAAGGCTTCAACAGAAATCATTTGAAGGTGGGAATAAACCAGGAAAATTATTAGCATGGCAATTGAAGAAGAAAAGAGAAAATAAAATAATTACAAAGATTCGTAATGATGGTAAAGAAATAGTACATCATGAAGGGATAAAAAGAGAATTCTATAAATATTATGCAAATTTATATAGAAAGCCAGAAATCGATAGAGAGGAAATGGTTCAGTTTTTGTCAAACTTGAAAATCTCGAAAATCAGTGAGGAAATGAGAGACAGACTGAATTGTGTAATAATTCAAACAGAGATAGAGGACGCAATACAAGAAATGAAAAATGGAAAATCACCGGGAAAAGATGGTCTTTCAGCTAAATTTTATAAATCTTTAAAATCAGATACGATGCCTATGTTATTGGATCTCTTTAATAATATATTAAAAACAGGATTGATACCAGAGACATGGAGAGAAGCAAACATCTCTTTGATACCTATACTAAGGAAAATCAGGACCAAACCAATGTTAAGAATTATAGGCCGATATCTTTATTAAACGTTGACTATAAGATATTCACAAAGATAATAGCACAAAGATTGAAAGGAATATTAAAAGAACTGATAGCAGAAGAACAAGCAGGTTTTCTACCTGACAGGCAGATTAAAGATAATATGCGTATAGTATTGGACGCAGTGGAATTTTACGATAAACATCCAGAAAAAGAAGTGGCATTTTTCTTTGCAGATGCAGAGAAAGCGTTCAACAATTTGAATTGGGATTTCATGGTAGAAGTAATAGAGAGAATGGAGTGGGGTGAGAATTGTGTAAGAGCGATAAAAGCAATATATAAGGAACAAAAAGCAAATCTGATTGTAAATATAGATAACACAGAAGACTTTAAGGTGGAAAGAGGAACGAGACAGGGATGTCCTCTCTCTCCTCTGCTTTTTATAACGGTATTAGAAATATTATTGATACAAGTGAGAGAAGCCCCAGAAATAATAGGTTTAAAGTGTAAAGGCTTTGAATATAAATATAGGGCCTTTGCAGATGACAGTTTATAATTGAAGACCCAACAAGGACACCTATACTACTAGAAAAAATAAAGAAGTTTGGAGATTTAGCGGGTTTCTATTTAAATAAAAATAAGTCCAAGATAATGTGTAAAAATGTTGGTAAAGGAAAACAGGAAAATATAGAACAGTTGACGAAATGTGAAATTGTACAAAAGACAAAATATTTGGGAGTGGAGTTAACTATGAGAAATACAGATTTATATAAAAATAATTATGAAAAGCTAGAAAAGCAGGTAGAAAGAGATTTGAATATATGGAACAAGTTAAAGCTATCACTGTTAGGAAGAATCTCAGTGATTAAAATGAATGTATTGCCAAGAATATTGTTTTTTTTTTACAAACAATACCAATTGTAAAAGATCTTAAAATGTTGGAAAAATGGCAAAAGATGTTTTCAAAGTTCGTATGGGCAGGGAAGAAACCCAGGATAAAGATGAAGGTGTTGTGTGATGGGAAAGATCGAGGCGGTTTTCAATTACCAAATTTGAGATTATACTATGGGGGAGGATAGTTATGGTTATTTAGAAGTGCAGAAAAAATACTTTGCCCATTTTGTTCTTCCTTCTGTATTCACATGTTCCTGGGGTGAAACATCATAACACATTCTAAGAATGTCCATTATGAATGTTGTTCTTAACATTCATAGTGCAACATGAGCTTTCTAACCACACATTCCATTGCAAAGGAGAACTGTAGTCTGGCCTCAGCCTTTGAGACTGTAGCGGAGCAGTCTGGACTGCCTCGCAGGGGAGCTTTCAGTCCAGCTGAAAGCTGGGGGTGTCTGAAGCGCAGAGGGAAGCGTCGGAGCACAGCAACAGACTCGGAGAGACAGGTGTCTTTCTGAGTGGAGGACGCCTTCCCGACTGGAGC
>JAJKFI010000010.1:6722924-6741880 GCA_029204185.1 Lerista edwardsae
GAGAGACAGGTGTCTTTCTGAGTGGAGGACGCCTTCCCGACTGGAGCGCCTCTCTGGTATTTATTGAGATTTTACATAGCCAAGATAAATGAGCAAAGGCAAGATTAACTAGAGAAAGCAATAATCATATGACAGGACAATTAATAAGCGAACAAAGGATTCTCTGATCTTAATGAACAGGGTCATGGTTGGTGCACAGGAAATTTCTGTCCCTACATGTGACCGGTTCAAAGGTAAACCAAGCATAACTTAGATATAGAGAAAGTAATTATGTGTTGTCCTATACATTGGATTAATGATGTAGTTCTTGCAAGCACAGCACATTCTTTGCACGTCCTCCCGGTTCCAATTTGTACAGGTCAAAAGGCTCTAATGTTCCCTGGCCTTATTTCCCATGACTTTTGTAGCTGGATTTTTCCACAGCTAGCTCATGGTGCATAAGACCCTAAAAAGAAATCCCAACAGAGACTGCCTCAGGGTGCCTCTGAGCTATAAAAAGAATGCTCTGCTGCTCCAGTTGAGGATAGTTGAAGACACTGATGCCTGAATCATGGTTAGGTGGAGTGGTCATGACAACAGACACACCTACCACAGAAGCAAGCAAATGTCAGTGTCCCATTTTAAGTTTCAATTCATGACTTTCAGAGTATATCTTAAGAGAAAAAATAACTTGCAATCAGGCAAGAAGTGCCGTCATCTCTCTTCTTTGCATATCTCGCAAGAGAGAGCACTTTTCTGTAATTTCTATAGATTTCCCTGGGGATTCCTGGGCTCATTACAGATGTTTATATCTTAATAATTTGTGTTTTCTTACCCAACCTAAGCTCTTGAGACACAGTATAGGAAAAAAAATGACTGTTTATTACTGCCAATGAACTCAAGGCAGGTTGCAGTTGAAAATGTATTAAATTAATTTAGTTAGTTAAATTAACCAGGATAGTCAACACTTTGAATACAACACAAAAGGACTGGGGAGGGATGTGGAAGCAAGCAAATTCAAGTATCAATTCTTACATAATATGATACCATTGTTCTTATGCCCAGGTGGAATGTCCACTGAGGATGAGAGGGGGAGGAGCCAAGGTGCAGCCTGGTAAGAATGACTGCTAATGAAGACTATTCTGGAGAGAAAAGGCCAAACTGAAGATAGTTTTAGCCAGGCCAATAGAGTGGGCCTCACAGTGTTTTTTTCCTCAGATGGGTCAAATGTTGTGGCTGAACAGGACTAAGGGCTCAATCCTGAGCCCATCATTGCTGGCGGTACGTGTGTACCGCCAGCGAAAAGTGTCGCGAATGTGCTGCAAAGCACGTCCATGACACCTCACCACCCCTGCTGGGCAGGCGCTCAGTTAACACCAGGCCCCAACGTGAGCGGATGGGACAGCTGGCGCTCCAGCATGGCTGGCTGCCGGTAAATTCCGTGCTAGGGATTTATTAAGAAAATAATTGAAAACAGAACTGCCAGTATTGCAATACCCTTAAACAATTTACAGTGCAGCCATATTTGGAATATTGTGTCCTGTCCTGGTCACCACATCTCACAAAGGATAATCTTGAAGACTTGAAGAAGATGCAGAAAAGGGCAAAGAACACAATCAAGCGGTTGGAATACCCTGCCTCCAAGGAAACTAAGGTATTTAGGATCCCTTAATTTAGCAAAACCAGAATCTGCAAATAGGGGGAACATGACTGAAGTCTTTGAAATTAGGCTTACTTTCAAGGAAGAAGAGGGGGTGCCCCAAGGGACTAACCCAGGGAAGCAACATCCAATGGTTAGCATTCTCTCTTCCTGATCCCTTCTTTCCCTTTTTGGACACTCAACTGAATGGGGAAAAGCTTTGGTGGAATACAGCTGCTGCTACCAGCCCAGACTATCAGGCCAAGTAGAGGGGGGCCATCTGGCTGGTCTCATGGAAAGAATACTGAACCAGAGCGAAGGAACGTGAAGATCCACTGCACTTTCCATAACCAGGGGCCAGGCAGACAAGGGTTAAAACTGGTGACTAAATTAAACTTTTTTAGAAAGTAGTATAATTTAGTTAATTAAACTTTTTTTTAAAAAAAGTTATTTAAAATACTAAATTAAAAGTTTAATTAAAAGGAAGTAAACAAAATAGAAAAACAAAAGAGAAAATGCCAACTACTGGTAGATAAAAATGTGTGATACAATGGTTAATGTAAGGCTGCTGTTACCACTAATGGCCAGCAGAAGGAGCTCTAGCTACTAATCCACTTGCATCAATAAGGAACATTTTGCCAACCAGTGGAAAAACGGAACTGAATCAGCCTGATGGATCTCTGCTAGACTCTGTCCCTGTCCTAATTATAATTAACTGATAGAACTCCCAGCCCACTTTCTCTTGTTGTCTTGCAAGTGGGTTATTGGGCAACTGGAATGAAGACCACTCAGCTCCTGGTGGGCTTGCAAATCTTAAGATTTGGCTATCATTATATCACCAGTTTATCTGATTAGTAGAAAGGGATTAGATACCTGCCTGTTCCCTCCTAGGAGTAGTAGTAGGTCCCACAGCTAGCTTCCGAAGCTGCAGGGCGCCCCAGAGCTAGCTCTTGCAGCTGCAGGGCGTCCCAGAGCTAGCTTCCGAAGCTGCAGGGCGCCCCAGAGCTAGCTTCCGAAGCTGCATCCTCCTTTTCATTGTAACAAAGTTGGTCCTCCTTTTCATTGTAAAAAAGTTGGTCACCTTATTATATTAGATATGCATTGCAATAAGGTACCCATTCAAGTTACCCTTTCCCAGGATCGTCCTACTATAATCTCAGTAGGAAAAAATTGGTGATTTGTGCCATGAGAGATGGATACAGAGGGTAAATTGTATGCAGGCCCATGGTCAAAAATCAGGCCCAGGAGCCAAAGGAGGGCACCCAGACATTTCCTGGGATCTTAATATTTTCCTACCTAGACTTGTTGCCTACATCGGATGATGGGGGTGCGATGGTGGGCATGTGCTAGCAGCTGTTGCCACAGGCTATAAATGCCAGGCCTAGGAATGCATATATCAGTGGTTCTCAAACTTTTTAGACCCATTTTTTAGAATGGCACTTGTGTTGGGACCCACTGGAAGTGATGTCATTGTGTTGTCATAGCGGACATGACATAATTAAGCAGGAAGTGCCATCATAGTGATGTAATCAAATGACTCTCCTGGAATGCAAACTGGCATTCTTGGACTGTAGCAATTGCACAACCATGAAACATCCCTGATGAAAGCAAGATTAGGACAAAATATATCAAAGCACTGAACTAAAAACAATTTTTTTAAAAAAACCCTTACTTGAAAATGCAAACTGTTACCACTCACAAAAGGAATATAGCAAGAGTAAGGGTTGCAGCTTCTAAGATGGCTGCTCCCAGCTTTCTGTGGATCCAAGTGGGTCCAGACCCACAGTTTGAGAAACACTGGCATACATGACACTCCTTAACTCAGTGTCAAAGCTGAGAGGAAACTGGCCTGCTACAGTAGCTCTTTGGCCTGTGGATCTGCTTACCATAAAAGAAGGTATAGGACTAAGCTCTAGGCCTGGGGTCAGCAACCCACAGATTCAGAGCCGCATGCGGCTCTTTCAACCGTCTGCTGCGGCTCCGGAGTCCGGGTGAACATGGCAGCATGCTCAGAAGGAGTCTCAAGACTCATGGACAGCGGGAGCTGCAGGGAAAGCAGCGCTAATGCCCCGCCAGCACCGCGGTCATGTGGAGCTTCCGCAGACGCGCGGAGGCACTAGAAGAGCCTCTCCCATCGACGCCCCTGAGAGCCAGCGGTGAGCAGAAACCTGCAGGAGCAGCCACGTCCCACCGCCTCTCGTGTTGACAGGATGCAGCTGCTCTTTGCGTGCTGGATCCGGTCCGCGCGCCACGCTCTCATCCCTCTTGAGATGACTTTCCAGGCGGGGGGGCGCCTCATGTGGTGTTAAAAGCGCAAGTTCCCGCCGGGCAGGTGCAGCCACACTGAGGGAGGTCTGGCTGGAGGAAGAGGGCTTTTCGCGTAGACGGGAGGCCGTGCGAGCTAATGGAGGCCTTTGGGGCGAGTCAGAGGGCTGTTTCTGTCTGCGCGCGCTAACATGGATCTGATTCTCAGGCTGCAATCCTATACTCACTTTCATGGGAGTAAGCTGCATTGAACACAATGAGACTTACTTCTGAGTAGACATTCATAGAATTGCGCTGTCAGTGAGTTCGATGCGACTTGCTCCCAATGAGTGTCCTAAGGCAGCAGGCTTCTAGCATGAGGCGTTCCTTTCCTACACAGAAGTCAGCTTGCACTGGGATTTATTCTAAAAGTCAATGTTTCCTCAGAAAGTCCACTTTCCATTAAATGCATGCTTGCTTCCCCCATTGCCTTTTCCTTCTTTCATCAGATGCTAGAGTTTTAGTGGCACTGCATTCCATATTCTGTTCCAGTCCTGCAGACTGACCAGTCACAGACAGTCGATCAGCTAAATTAACATGGAGCCACAGAGAATTTTTGAAATATAAATGGAATGCAATGATTGTTGGCACTGCATACCTGCAGAAGGTGCCTCTGTGGACCAACCCAACATGGGTACGAAGGGCCACCCCACTCCTCTTTTTATGTTCAGTAAATCAAAATACATTCCAGGGCCAAACCCCAGCTTTAAATATACTTGCTGCTTATATAATTAGCAAAAGGCAGGACTCAAAATGCTATCTTGGGGCCTTTAGCTTGCCCTAAAGGGCACATAGCTTGCCCTGAAATTATATAACACATTTCAAGCTGCAATCAAGTACCACCTCCTTGCATACATTGTAAGGTTCCATTTCAAATGGAACGTTGCTGTGGTGAGCAGCGCAGGTTCAACTGACATCTGCCTGAAGAAGTGCCTTCTCTGCCATGGCATCAGAGTGGCCTAATGGATATTTAAGTGGCACAGAAAAAGGGGAATCAACAGTAGCTGTACATCTGCACTGACAAAAAAGAAGAAGAACTGATGGGATCAGGATTAACTTTAATCCCTGGCATGTGAGGTTTAGGAAAACTTCCCTTTATAGCTGATTTGCCCACACTAGCACCTTGCTGGTAATATCTTTTGAGAAATAGGCCTCCTGGTAGATTAAAAACAGTACATAGGCGCACCCTGTACTTCCAGAAACTCAGGAGTTCAGAAATCAAAGGTTGTAAAAAAAAAATTTTGGTGGGAGCATGAAAACTTTATAAGGTCCCAAGACATTTCAGGCTGGATTCAGTCGTTACCAGAGGAATATTTTTGTAACTTAATTTTTTTATGTGCTGTTGGAGGGGTTTAATACATAACATCCTTGATCTGCATGGAAGGTATGCAAAATTAAGCAGAGGAAACATTAGATATGCTTTTGCTGTAACACGTAAAAGCAACTACCACTTATTACTCCCACACAGGCCTCCTCCTCCCCTCCCGATTACCAAGCTTGTGGAAGCTTCTCTCATTTCTCCTTTTTAAAGCAGTGGCTTATTATATATAGACAACTTTAACAGCTTGAGCCAAGGGATCATATAGTTTGACTAGGCATTCATTTCAAAAATGTAACACACTTACAAATGTAACTATAGTTTTTTTTATACATAGCATAAAGGTAAAAAAAACCTATATATGCAATGTTATCTTCATTTTAGATGTCAAAAGGGTTTTGTGGCTCCGGAGGTTTTCTTTTCTCCGGAAAACGGGTCCAAATGGCTCTTGGAGTGTTTAAGGTTGCCTACCCCTGGTATAGGAGCTCAGGGACACAGCTGTGGGACTACAATTGCTGCAGAAGTCAGATTTCGTATGTGCAGGACCATGGATGCCAACTAGGGGGGACTGCGGTTTTTTCAGCCCCCATGGGTTTTTTCCATGGGGCAGAGCACCCACGTTAATGGCAGCCCCCCCCGGCAGCCAGCACCCATGCCAATCAGTGGCCTGAGCACCCATGCCCGAGGCTAGAGATCACGCTAGTAGAGATCATGCCGTAGAGATCACGCGCCCTGGCTTCAGGAGAGGCATCTGTTGGGCTGGCAGACCCCTTCCTGAGGCCGGGGCGTGCAATTGCACATCCCAGTCTCAGGAGAGGCGTCTGTCAAGCCAGCAGACCCCTTCCTGAGGCCAGGGCGTGTGATCGTGCTTCCCGGTCTCGGGAGAGGTGGCTGTTGGCCTGGCAGACCCCTTCCCGAGGCTGGGGCGTGTGATTGCCGTGGCAATCACGTGCCCCGGCCTCAGGAGATTACAGGGAGCATGGTCATGTCAGGGGGCGTGGTCACATCAGGGGGCATGGCCACATTAACATCAGGGGCGTGGCCATGGGCACCCATGATCTCAGAAGGAAGTCGGCACCACTGCACAGGACACTTTCCATTCTAAACTTAAACTGGGGACTCTTGTATGATCTTCCTTCTCAGTCCAGGCTAGTGCCTCCCCCGCTCTCTGAATCAAAATGCAAAGAGTCAACCCTTCAGGTTTTTCCATGCATGTGTGCATGCATGGGTGCATGCATGTGTTTGCATGTATATGTTAAAGAACATGCCTTGGGTTGGCCTCTCATCTAACACCTGCTTTGCACATCTGAAGGTTAGAATCAGGGCTCTTGAACACAACCCCAAGTCACTAGGGGCAGGAGGGGGGTGGCTGGAGAGGTGGCATGGAAGTCAGGTATGAAAGGAAGGTTAAGGCCCTCAACATGTTTGTATTGGTGTGTGTGTGTGTGTGTGTGTGTGTGCATGCAAGGTTCGAAACATGTTTAATTATATGTGAATAAGAGAGGCTGAGAGTACAATATTATGTGAAAACGTTAAACATGGAGATGAGAAAGGATACAATCAGCTTCTAATTCTATATATAAATGTCTTAGACCAATCCATTACCTCCCCACATCTAGAGTACTGCATACAATTCTGGTTGCCACATCTCAAAAAGGACATAGTGGAACTGGAAAAGATGCAGAAGAGCGGGACCAAAATGATTACTGGGCTGGGGCACCTTCCTTTTGAGGAAAGGCTACAGTGTTTGGGGCTCTTTAAGTCTAGAAAAAAGGCACTTGAGAGGGGGACATGATTGAGACATACAAAATTATGCATGGGATGGATAGAGGGGTGTTCCTTTCCCTCTCTCACAATACCAGAACCAGGGGACATCCACTAAAATTGAGTGTTGGGAGAATTAGAACAGACAAAAGAATGTGTTTCTTTATCCAGCATATAATTAGATACGGAACTCCCTGCCACAGAATGTGGTGATATTGTCTGGCCTGAATGCCTTTAAAAGGGGATTGGATAGATTTGTAGAAGAAAAGTCCATCACAGGTTACAGGCCTTGATGGTTGTTTGCAGCCTCTTGGTTTTAGAGGTAGGCTATGTCAGGATGCTAAGTGCAAGGGAGTGGCAACAGAAAGCAGGTAACTTCTTGTCCTGTGCTCTCCCTGAGGCATCTGAAAGGCCATGTGAAATACAGGAAGCTGGACTAGAAGGGCCTTTGGCCTGGTCCAGCCATCGGGTTATTATACATAGAGAGGGCATGACGTCACATACTTGAAGCCATGGGTATAACCCCGCCCCTTTTTCCCCTTTCCCATTTACATGATGATTTACACGTTTTTTCCCCGCCTTCCATTTTCTACGGTAATATTTTCGAAATTCCGAACATTAATAGAGTTTGTTTTATGGGGGGGGGGTGAGTGTAGAAGTTTAAAAAAATACTCTTAATAGCCTAGAAGTAAAAAAGGTAAGCAGCCCTCACAAACTGAAGTAGATATGAAGAGATAAAATAAAAATTAAAAAATATCACTTCATAAAATAAGCAGCCCTCACAAACTGAAGTAGATATGAAGAGATAAAAGGAACTCAATCCACACACAACCTTCAGCAGTGATTTTTCGGGGGGGGGAGGAGAGTAGAAGTTTAAAAAAATACTCTTAATAGCCTAGAAGTAAAAAAGAATTACTCTCCTATTGACAACTACTTGTGTTATACATTGAGAGATTTTAATGTAATTTTCCTACATATTTATCTAATTTTTGCCCACCCTCCCCTTTTTTTTCTTTCCTTCCCGTTCACACTTTATTTCTGCTTGTGTAGATTTCAAAAAATAAGCCTGTCAAAGCAGTGCAATCCGAGTTTACATAGGCAGCAAGCGGCATTTGGTCCGGTGTGTTCAGTAATATAATTACGCGGAATTAAACCTTGGAATTGCATATTAACTCATAATTAGGTTACCACTGATGTTTCTCCACGATCACACGTTGTTATTTTGGTAAGTTTTTACTTCAGGAGTAAATAAATAACTCCTAAACATCATGCGAAAACCCATTGGAAATGCTTGGAATCAGAATTGTTCTGAGTATATTTACGTCACCGCTAACCCCGCCCACTAGCTTCAGACTCTCCCTATGCAAATAACCACCAGGGCCGGGTCCTGGGTCCAGCAGGGCTCTTCTTATGTTCCTCCCCCCTCCCCAATTTTTTTCTTTCTAACTAGTGAAGCAAGTTTGGGTGGCTCCAGTGAGGCCCGGGGGCGGGGGGAGAGAGAGAGAGAGAGAGAGAGAGAGAGAGAGAGCCCTCCCTCCAGGGCCACAGCAGCTCCTGGTGGTCATGGAAGAGTCACCAGGGTGACTATTTTGTCAGTGTCTGTCCCCTTTTCTGGATGGAGGATTTCCACCTGGACTTTAGGCCAGTAGGATTAGGTGACTGGGGTTGAATCTGCTCTCTTAGGCCTCTCCGTGGGCTGTGTATTTTCTGGTGAGAGAAAATGAACTGGGTTGGTGGCTCTCGGTGAGTGATGCTAAAAAGTTCCTCTTAAGTGCTAAGGAAAACAGCCGTGGCTTGTAGTAGTATGAAGGCCGCCTTCCTTGCCTGAATTATATGAGAGTTGTGCAATACAGTTCATTAGCCTGGCATAAGGTTGCCAAAGATGACATAATGAATCCTTGCTACAGATGGCAACTGAAGCCATCTCTCAAGCCTAAGCTCAAGAACCACACTGGCCTTGACAATAATAAGGCCTAATTCTCAGGCCTAATAATAAGGCCTAATTCAAAGTTGGTAAAAACTGTGTCTGGGCTGTACCACTCCAGACTGCAGGGTGAGGCTCATGGAATGAAGACAGACATTCTAAGGAGGCTTTATTTAACAGCATTCAGGGCCATTTGCTTTCAGGGAAGAGAATGTGCATTGTTGTAAGCACTTTCATGGCACAACACAATCCTATTATATGCATGTCTACTCAGAAATCTAAATGTCAGGAGAAAGTCTACTAGTCTACACTTCTCCCTGATATGCTGTGAAGGGAAATGTTTGTATGGTTGCTGCCAAGATACAGGTGAACAAACACTGAGTTTGTTTCTTCCATCACAGTCCATCTCCCCCACTGCAGGATATAGTGTTTGCCCTTTTGGCATCTCTGCACCAGCACTGGAAAATTGGGTAGGATTTGGCTCTTACATGTTTTCACATGTATGGAAGAATACCTATATATTATACCCTATAATGCATAGGTAGATTGATTTTACGTAGTACTCCATGGGGTTTTTTTCATCCACTATATATTGCTTTCATTGGTTAGTTACTCAAAAGTGCTGACTCTTTGGAGCACAATATATTTTAGAGGCTGTGCATTCAGTTGATTCTTGTAGGTTATTGATAGCTTATGACCTGGCATTCCATAAGAGGTGAAGTCAGGATATAATAGGTAATTAAAAACATCAGAAATTCATGATTCAATATTATATCATGATTTATTGCTATATTTCTACAAATATATTAAAATTGTAAAAAATAAATTTACTTTTAAACTTTTCTAGGAAAAGAATCATGCTTACCAAGGAGAGAAGAAAGCAGAAGGTAAGTAGTGCTAACACTGTATTTTGGAGGAGACAAATTTGAGCTTGGGCTTTTCAAAAAGAAACTATATATTGTAAAAGAAAGGGCTGCATGTACAGAGTATTGGTTAGAGGTTTCTCTTCCAGACCAAAACTCCTCCAAAATTGCCAGTAGTTTTATTTTTCTGTAAAAAAAACCTCTAATTAAAATATAACAAATACCTTGTGTTTGTAGCAAGAAAATCTGTATTGTGATCATATTTTTCTCTCCTTAATAGGACTTCTTTGAAAAGGAAAGGCTTAAATCAAAGATGAAGCTATTGGATGTATCTCCCCTTAAAAACTCAGGTGTCAGTTTAGATCTCCTCAATTTGTATGTTGTTAACCAGATAGCTACCAGGAAAGAACTTCCAGGTGAGTACCATTTTCCCTGGTAAATGGAAAATTGAATCAGCAAGCTTACCAAATGTTTTCATTGACAAGCCTATACTATAAACATAACATTTAAACTTCTCAGCTGTCCAGCACCCCAATATCCACTGTATCAAATCTTAAGAAGGAGCATTTAAATGTGTACTGATGGGCTATTAGCTAGAAATGAAAACATATGCAGAAAAAGTTGTAATGTATAGTATTATGCTAGCATATCTCCAAAGACTTAAAGAAACATGTTTCTGTACTTTAAGAAACTTTAAGCAGGGGGATGTAGTGACGCTGTGGGTTAAACCACTGCTGCTGGGCTTTCTGACTGGAAGGTTGGGAGTTCCAGACCACGCGACGGCGTGAGCTCCCGTTGCTTGTCCCAGCTCCTGCCAACCTAGCAGTTCGAAAGCACATAAAAAATGGAAACTAAGCTTTTCAGTGCTGAATCCTGCTGATGGTTTATATATGACCCTAGCCCTAGACTTCTGAGTTGGGAAAAGCAAAGGCAAAGGAGAGGTCACACACCTCCAGTGGAAATAGTCTGATAGCCATCCAATCATCTCCCACACCTTCAGCTGAGTGGTGGGACAAAGGTAGAACCATTTGCTAACAAAGGACCACCTACTATGGTTGAATCACTCCACCCAAGACAGAATCCCTTTGGATTATCTGGGGTGAAAACATATAAAAATCATGGTTTTAGAAGAGTCTCATGTTTCTCCACTGGCCATTTTGTTCTCTCCTGACCTGGATGCTGTTACAGGTTCTCATTCCTGCCTTGCTCTTGGTTTGTTGTGGGTTATTGACCTGCAGGTGTTGTGCTAAGTCACCCCATTCCAGCTCCATTTCCCCCTGAGATTGGTCACTTCTCTCTCTCAGCACACCTCCCCCCTCTCACCCTTCTGCAGCTGCTGTAAGTATTCTAGGGTCTGTTTTTTGTCTTTAATTCTGCTTTTGTACTTTTAATTTTTAAATAGGGACGTGGTGGCGCTGCGGGTTAAACCACTGCTGCTGGGCTTTCTGACTGGAAGGTTGGGAGTTCTAGACCACGCAATGGAGTGAGCTCTCATTGCTTGTACCAACTCCTGCCAACCTAGCAGTTCGAAAGCACATAAAAATTGCCAGTAGATAAATAGGTACCACTTTGGTGGGAAGATAACGGCATTCCATGAGCTATGGCGTATAGTCATGCTGGCCACATGATTACAGAAGCTTGTCCTTGGACAAACGCTGGCTCTACGGGCTTAGAAACGGAGATGAGCACTGCCCCCTACAGTCAGTCACGACTAGACCATTCGGTCATCGGGAAACCTTTACTTTAATTGAAACACTATTATTCCTGAAAGAGCTACTAACCTTCTGAGCATTTTCATTACAGACAAAGTTCAAAAACCAGCTTATGTGGATATTAACAGAGGAATAAAAATTCCTCAGAGGCGGCACAATGTCGAACTTCCCAAGTCACCAGAATCCAGACCACTTGAACAATTCCCAGTTGCAACCCAGAACAGGTACTTGTGTGATAAAATTGTCACCTATAATAGATGCATTTTGAAATGCATATGCAGTTACTTCAGCTCTGTCAGTAGGTGTGAATACTAGCCAAAATGATGATTTACCGGACAAATGCATTAATGTGGGGAAGGGGAAACCACCAGCATTTGTTCAGCTCCACATACATCAAATAAGGACCATTCTGGCAGCATTGTGTTCCCTTTGTCCAGATTTCCATAACAGCTGAGGCATGTTCACCTACGCACAAGTATATACACACATATGGCTCATTTTCAAGATATTTTCCCTCTCAAAAGGTGGGGACTTCGTTCTCCAAAGCTTCTTGAGGATCCCCTGAGCCTGCCTGACCAAGGCATGTTTGCCTATGCATGAATAAACATGCACATGCTGCTCCTTTCGGTTTCCATAGGGATAAATTCATTTTCCTTGTCAGCTATCAGCTTCTATTTTTCACAACCCACCAAAAATTAAGTTACGACCCTCTGATGGGGCCTGGTCCACAGTTTGGAAACCACCAATCTAGGGAAACCACCAATCTAGTCTCCTTTTTCTTTATTGTTAAAGAGGATGTCAACAGGTTAAGCTAAGTTCAAACAAGGCAGAGATGGCTACACTATACACACAATGGCACAGTGCTGGAAAAATGCTTTGCCAATGTAGCTCAGATATCAGTAGAACTCTGCCAGTGGCGTTGCCCTTGGGTCCGATTGGCTTGAAATCAGCTCCCATAGAAGCAGTTGGTGATGACACTGCTGTAGGTGCCTCATTGCTGCTGCTCATCCTGGATGTGTGGGAGCCTCCCACAAAAATGTTTTGCGTTGGGCCCCACAGCTCCTAAGGCTGGTCCTGAGTCCATGTGTATATAATTATTCACGCAGGTGACCACTGCTTGCTTCTGTCTTCTTGCATCCTCTTGCATCATTTCATAAGTCCATAAAAGCTTATGCCACAATATATTTATAGCCATTGAGGTTCCAGAAGACTGTTGTTTTTGAGGCAACAAATCAGTATGATTATCCTTCTGGAATTTGTCAGTGGCAGTTTCACAACACCTTTGAGATACCATGCATGTCTCTGTTTGACCCTATAAAAATACTGAAATCAGAAATGATGTTGAAAATGTGCCAATTTTGTTTTCTTCCTTTCCCTTTCACATCTTTCGTTAATAGAGTACAGCAGCAAATATTAGAAAATAGAAGAAGATATCTCCTGGAAAAAGATACATTTCAATCTCAAGTAGGTCACATTTATAAAACTCTTACCAAGTTCTCTCACTTATAACGCATCAACAATGGCTCAGTGCTATAGAGAATGGGCTTGGAGTATTCAGTGCGATACAAAACATTTGTACCATAAATGTTATTTATGTATTATGATTAATATGTATTGTAATCTCAGTTGCTTATCCCAAAATTTTAGCTGTAGATTCAATTGTTTGATTTTGTTGTATTTTCAGCTTTGGAATGTGGATTAGAAGGGATATAATTTTTTTTTAATACAATAAAAATTGTGCTCAACATGAACTATCAGCACACACACAAAAAGGTGATATTTTTAAAGCAGAAATCATAAACATACACATTACATTACAAAGCAATTAATATACACTAATAAAGATGAATTGAATCCTGACTCAGTTCCCTGGATTGTCCATGAAAAAAGTACACACATGTCACTGGGATGATGTAGACTTGAAGTTAAGCCTGTGCCTGAAGATTTGTCTTGTCTCTTCCAACCTCTTGTGTTTGACATTGTCAACCGTCTTCTCAGCCAATGGATACGAAGTGTGAAGACTCTTGGTTTCCTAAGGTAGCACACAGACAAAGGAATCTCAGTGATCCAGATGTGGCTGTACCAGAGGGTCTGTGTTTCCAGCAGCTGAATAGGTAGGCAGGCACAGATTTTGCGTTGCAAATGGGAGATGAAAAAAAATGTAATGGTTTCCAAGTAAATTTTAATATTCTTATTGTTTCAATATTTTTGAAGATGAGCTTAATTTAAAATGTTATCAGCTTCCCAAATTGTACAGTACATACTTAGGCCTGTATACAAACATGATGGTCTAAAATACAAGATCATTGAGTCCAGTGCAGACACACTAGTGGAGGAACAGCAGGGTGGACAATCCAGTCCCAATTCCTTCACCATCTAGTTTCAAACATTTGCATAGTGCTCCAATTTTATTTGTCGATATGTAAAATTTGCATTTCCTCATGTTCATGGAGGGACGTGGTGGGGCAGCTGCTGCTGGGCTTTCCGACCGGAAGGTTGGGAGTTCAAGACTGTGCAACAGGGTGAGCTCCTGTTGCTTGTCCCAGCTCCTGCCAACCTAGCAGTTCGAAAGCACCTAAATGCAAGTAGATAAATAGGGACCACTTCGGTGGGAAGGTATCGGCGTTCCGTGCGCTACGGCGTAGAGTCATGCCGGCCACATGACCACGGAAGCTTGTCCTTGGACAAAACGCCGGCTCTACAAGCTTTGAAACGGAGATGAGCACCGCCCTCTATAGTCGGTCATGACTAGACCATTTGGTCATGGGGAAACCTTTACCTTTTACCATGTTTATAGCCATGCCACATTATATCAAATTATATAAATATATCACATTATATCATTTATTATTTGCTTTAGCATCAAAGAACAGTAACATGCTATGATAAATTATATCCTGTAAAGTGAGCAGCTAATAGCGCAGTCCTAACTAACTCCCTGTGCGGCAATGCAGCACTTCTAGCATGGGTTCCACTGCTGGATGTCCCCTTGACCTTGGGTAAGTCCCAGCAGTTGCTATGAGTCAACTTGGACCTGTGCAATTGCTGCTGCAGATCCTGCCCCCTCCCGTATCTGATCTGCCCTCCTCCCTGTCCCCATCACCCCTCTGCCTGTCCCATTCCACCTCCTGCATGGGCTTACCTGCTCTGATGGTCTCTTGATTTGCTAGCACATGCAGAAAAGCTCCAGCCTTCCTCTTGGCACTCCAGCAACGCCCTCTGGAGCTCAGAGGATGGAGCACACTTTACAGCTGCTTTTCAGCAGCTGGAGCCAATGGAACACGCACACTGCCGACAGGGCAGCCCATTAGAATTGGGCTGTAAGTGGAATAGTGATACACAGTATTTCTTACATTGTTTTGACTCATTAACCTATGATGGAACTGTAGTTTATTCATTCACCAATACAATTACAGTGTCATAGTTCTCTGAAAAATACAGTACAAGTTTATCCTCTTAATTATGCACTTTAAATTTTTTATAATGTGGCATGGCTATATTCTGAGAGCTAATCAGAACATTGTTTCAAACTTCTCTAATCATATCTATGATATTCCATTAGATATCTTTCCATGTACATCCTGTCCCTCTTCTCCTGCTACTGCCTGTTTCCCTGGAATGGAGCAGCAGTGACGTACAGTGGTTGGACTTGATAGTTACAGCTATTTGAATAAGGTGATCTACTTTTCAGGAATATTCTATTCGGAAATGGCACAGGACAGAATTTCTTATAGATGTCTTATTTATACAATTCTTACATTATCCCGAATTTCAAAATGAGTGAAAGTTTTCATGCAGAAATGATGTTAAGAAAATAATTTTTAAAAATAAGTGCACGCACGCACGCACGCACGCACACACACACACACACACACACACACTTAAACTGGTTATGTAATGTATTTCATTTTTTGTTTTTTCTTACCAAGTCGAGAATACAATAAGACATTTGGCAAGTCTTCCAAAGTCACTGCTGGCACAGATTTTGGCAATATTAGGAAAGAAGGATCATTGTTTGCTGATGTAAATGAAGGTGAAATACTAAAGACTTCTCAAGGTGACAGTGGCCATCCCACTGCAACTTTGTTTGAAGAGGAGAATGAACAGTTTCCCAGTCTTCTTTCTGAATTTCATTGTTCTTTTCCTAATGAAAACATCTGGGAGCAGCCATTAACAGATCCAAGTGCTACAAATGAGATACCTAATGTGTATAGCCCTTATGGCAGCCAAGAAATACATCAGAGGGCAAGTTGTGCTCAACATGGTCCTGCTGAAAGAGTGCTTCAAGGTATTTTCACAGCTCCAGAGCAGATTTTCACTCAACGCACCCAAAATTTAAGAGTCATCAAGCAAGAGCCCATGAAGAATTGGTTGAAAGATAACTGCATTCAAGAACAAAATCGTTTAAGATTTGCTGAACAGGAAGAGAATAATCCAGACTTTGAAAGTACAGGTAAGTGCCCAGGGATCAGAAACTCAAATGTATAATTAGAAAAACGGCTTTTGTTGACATGGGTTCATGTATGAGTGAGTGGAAGGCAGATTTGTATATCTCTTTACCCCTTGGAAGAGTCACAACACACATTTAATCCCATAGAGTTGCTGCAGCGGAAACCGAGTCACCCACACACAAGTACTGAAGCAGCCATTTATTTATGTGGGAGAGAAGGATAAAAAGGAGAGATAAAAGGGGGATAAAATTGGGAAGGAGTGCTAAAGCTAATTGCTGAGCCCAGGGTCCAGGCTGGAGGCCAGGCTTTGCATGGGACCCAGATAGCTCTCCATTTATGCTATCCCTTACAATTTAATGGGAACACACTTGAGAACTGTCAGTCTCTGTCTGCAGAGTCTCAGACCTTCACTCTGAGGGACTTTCTTTCCTTTGTGGAACAGTAGGGAACCTTAGCTTTTATAGACCATTGTACATTATTTATTTGGTAAGTCAAATATTTATATTCCATCTCCAAAAGGATCATCAGGGTTGCTCACAACACTTTAAAGTAAT
Source organism: Lerista edwardsae (assembly GCA_029204185.1). Taxonomy (NCBI): domain Eukaryota; kingdom Metazoa; phylum Chordata; class Lepidosauria; order Squamata; family Scincidae; genus Lerista; species Lerista edwardsae. The sequence goes on from JAJKFI010000010.1 coordinate 6,739,433, forward strand.
ACAACCATCCACAATAAACCTATGAAAATGAAAGAGAAGAGACTAATACGATAAGTAAAGAGCAACCAAGTCAGAGTACTGCCACAAAAGTCAACAGAAATATTAATTTCTGTTAATTAAATGTTAAATGTTAATTGCCTGCTTGAAAAAACCCCAGTGACTGAATGGACTTCGCAAGGCAGAGGATTGCACTGTCTGGGTGCTGTCACTGAGAAAAGCCCTGTATATTTAGCAGCATAGTTAACAGCATATGTTGCCCTCCTTGTCACGGAGACTTGGGCAAATGAGGCAGCAAGTACCACCAGCTGGTTGCGAATAGAATTAGATGGGAAATATATCTTGATCCAGAATTATGTGAATGGCATGTTCTTCTGTACATGAGGCACTTCTGATGAACTTCAGTGCACGCATGGATTTACTTCCTCCATTATAATTAATGGAAAAGTTGTTCCAAGAGGTAAATAGCTTGAGCTAGTCCGTTTCCATGCACAGAACCCATTGATAAATGCTTTAGTGCAGTGGTTCCCAAACCTGTCCTCTGTGGTGGATTGTGATGCGATGTTCCTTCTTGCCTTGCAGCCCTTCTTGGGGCTCCTGGGGCCTCTTCCAGGTTTCTATGCAGGCTTTAGAATGGCCCACAGAAGCAATTGGCTTCCAGTCAAACCAGAAGCTGCATCCACAAACTGGACGTCGCTTTTGGTAACTTCTGTTGGCCATCTTGAGGCCTGCGGAGACCAATAGAGTGGGTCACCAACCTGGCACAGCCTCTGGAGTCTCCCATGAAGGCCTTGCGGTACAAGATGGAGCATTGCTTCATGGCCCAGCATATGGATTCGCAACCCACCACACATCAGGTTGTGATGCTCCGCACCAGTTAGAGAAACACTGCTTTAGTGAGAACAGGTTCTATTTTTTGTCGGTTTGATCAGATGTTATTACTTGCATTATAGGCATTTGTTTTCATGCAAGGTTGTATTTTAAAGATTCCATTTTTCTTTCTAGAGGGATTTATAAGCCAAAAGAAAAGCATTACTGTGGCAGAAATAATCAAGAATCTTTTAAACAAGAAGTGAGTTTTACAAGCATTTGTGTTTTACTTACCCTTAAAAGCAGTGTTATAATATCTAGTGTATCGATACAAACTATAGAAGCATTTTATTTATGTAACTGTAGTATTATGTAAGCTGTTAATGCTTTTAATAGCTAGGAATGAGCAAAAGGACAGAAAGTGATGAGGAAAATGATACCATGCTGGGAATGGAAGGTTGCAGTTCTATATAGTCATGCTTACATGCTATGTATTTTGTGGATTAGCATTTTGATTAGCTTGAGAGTTGTCTACAATTTTTAGGATTAGTGAAATGGTGCATGAATGCTATTTGGCCCACTATATGAAATGAGTTTGACAACCTAGAACAACTGAACAAAGGGCCCAACCCAAACTTTCCAGCACCAATGCAGCTACAATGTAGCCCCAAGGTAAGAGAACAAACATTCCCTTACCTTGTGGAGGTCTCTGTGATTGTCCTCCCAACCACAGGACGCAGCACATGTCCTGTTGGCACAGCTGCATCAGTGTTGGAAAGTTGGATAGGATTGGGCCCAAAGGCTACACAGTTGCCTTTGAAACTGCACGAGTGCAATGAAGTGATACATGCATTTCACTTTTATTGCATGTCATTCATACTAATTGACTGCTATCATGGATCATTCTCATTACATCAAGCAGTTACCTAGTAAGTATAAATAACTTTGGCTAACTGTATCCAGTTGCTCTTAGAAACACACATTTAATTGGATTAAACTCAGGAACGCTTAGGAGATGGCTGTGGTCTCAAGGCACTAAATCTGCTGTCCTGGCTGGATTTGGAGTTGGTAAACTCCTTTTGAATTTTGGAGTTATGAAAATTCAATTTGAATTTAACGAGTAAATTTAAGTATTTGAATATGGAGTGATCAGGGCTAAGTTGCAGGGGCATTTCTAGGGTGTGGCAGGGGGTGGCACGAGCCATGGGCGCCATCTTGCGGGGGGGCGCCGTTCGCACAGCGCCCGCCCCCCAAAATGGCGCCCATGGCCCGCCCGCTCCCGCCCAGACCCTGCGCCCCATTCTCCTCGCTCTGGCTGGCCTTAAAGAGCCAGCCAAAGCGAGGAGAACGCGCTGCCGCCCGGCGCCCCCTCCCGCTTCTCAAGGGGGCGGGGCACCAGGCGGCAGCGCATTCCGTTCGCCCCTGCCACTCCCATAAGGCAGCCGCAGGGGCGAAGAGGAAGCGCGCGGCCGCCGAATTCAACGCGGCGCCCCGGTGGCCACGTTCCGTTCGCCCCTGCCGGTTCTTTAAGGCAGCCGGCAGGGGCGAACAGAATGCGCCCCATGGCTCGCTCCCCGCTCTGTGTGCCGGGCCCGCGCGCCCCGGCACACAGAGCGGGTGGCTCGCTCTCCGGGGCGGGGG
>JAJKFI010000010.1:6742280-6780503 GCA_029204185.1 Lerista edwardsae
CCCCACTCTGTGTGCCAGGCCCGCGCGCCCCGGCACACAGAGCGGGTGGCTTGCTCTCCGGGGCGGGGGTTTAAAGAGAATTTTAAACCCTCGCCACGGAGACCGCCCCGGCGGCTCACTCTCCTCCTGTCTGCCGGGACGCGCGCGTCCCGGCAGAGAGGAGGGGAGCGAGCCGCTGGCTGCGCACTCCGGGGCGAGGGTTTAAAGAGCACTTTAAATCCCCCGCCCCGGAGTGCGCGCCCCAGCAACTTCCCTCCCGGCTCGGAGGGCGCAGCGGCTGCTCCCCGCCCTCCGAGCCAGGAGGGAAGCCACACCCCCATGTTGTGACGTCATGACGTGGGGGGCGCCTTTTTTCCCCTGCCATGGGCGCGGTTCTGAGTAGAACCGCGCCTGCTAAGTTGGATCAATTAAGGAGGCCTGATTTCATGTTTCAATCAAAAGTGTGGCCTTCCTGACTTGTGGATCTGTGGCTTCATGCCATCAGTCCAGTAGGTCACCACTTAACTGGTAACAAACAGCAATCACTGTTGAGAGTAGAGGACGGTAAATAGTTTTTCCTCAAAATTACAGTACAGTAGTCACTGGCCTTGGTATGTTGCACTAATGTTTTGTTCTGTAAACAAATTTTAGTCCTCAAACCTCTATTATTACACTGGGGCAGCACAGAAAAATGCTTTAAGCTCAGCTTATAGCATTAGATCTCAAAAATCCAAGAAGATATTAAATATTCTGTTAATGTTAGTGAGACGATATTTAGAAACAATGCTGGCCTAATTAAGTTCATTATAGTTTAATTATAGCTACCAATAAAGTGGCATGATATCAACAATACGAGTTTCACTTTGGAACATAGTCTCAAACTGCAAGGAAATCACTTATATTACTTTCTGTTTTTTACAGTAAGAAGGGTAGAGTGGCTGAAACAAATCTGAATCCCTTATACATCTTTGGACTTGAAGAGGTAAAAAGATTATATGATTTCTCTTGTGTATAAAGCAAAGCAGCCTGAGAGCAACTTGTTATAGTTTCATTGGTGCTTGTGACTTAAATAGATACAGAATATAGCAGATGAATCTGCTATATTCTGTGTGCCCTCTGGTGCTGAAACATGGAATGAAGGAACCTGCCTAGAGCACTCTAAACGTTATTATCATTTCTTAATCATCGTACTCATATACCACCTTTCAAGACCAAGGCATTCACAAAGCGTTTAACCCAAAGGGTGGCCATCCCATTAACTAGATAGGCCAGCGAGTGAATCCAGGGGGCGGGGTTAGCTGTGACGTAAATATACCCACAACAATGCTGATTCCAATGATTTCCAATGGGTTTTCGCATGATGTTTCGGGCTGAATCGTTTACTCCTGAAGCAAAAACTTACCAAAATAACAACGTGTGATCGTGGAGAAACATCAGTGGTAACCATATTATGAGTTAATATGCAATTCCAAGGTTTAATTCCGCAGAATTATATTACTGAACATACCAGCGGCTGTGAAGGGGACTGAGGGAAGGAAGGGGGCGTGGCCCAATCACAAGGCGCTCGCTGATTGGACGCTGGGAGGAGGGAGGAGGGATGGGAAAGGGGAAAAAAGGGGCGGGGTTATACCCGGAAGCTTCAAGTTTGTGACGTCATGCCCTCTCTATGTATAATAACTCTATGGTTTAACCAGAATAAGAATATAAGAAAAGCCTTGCTGGATCAGGCCAAGGGCCCATCTAGTCCAGCTTCCTGTATCTCACAGTGGCCCACCAGATGCCTCAGGGAGCATGCAAGGTGACCAGATACTTGTATCTCACTGCCACTCCCCTGCATCTAGCATAACTACCTAATTACATAAATAAATAAAACAGATTCTATATAAGCAGATAATTTTTTTAATGCTTAGATTTTTTGAGGGCCAAATCCAACCCAATTTTCCAGCCCTGATGTAGCAGTTCCAATGGGGTGTGTGGTGGAGGGGAGTCAGGGAGACCTCCTCAAGGGAAGAGAATATTTGTTTGCTTACCTTGGGGCTGCATTACAGCTGCATTGGCACTGGAAATTTGGATAGGATTGGGCCCTCAGTGATTATTGGTGGGGCAGAGTATTGAGTGAAATTGAGTTTTGGGAGAGTTAAAACAGATAAAAGGAAATACTTTTTTACCCAGCAGGTAATTAAACTATGGAACTCCTTGCCACAGGAGGTGGTGATGGCATCTGGCCTAGATACCCTTAAAAGGGGACTGGACAGATTTATGGAGGAAAAGTCCATCATGGGCTATATGCCATGATGGCTTGGGCAACCTCCTTATATTAATAGTAGGCTACTTCAGAATGCCAGGTGCAAGGGAGTGGCAACAGGATGCAAGCATCTTGTTGTCTACTGAGCTCCCTTAGGCACCTGGTGTGCCACTGTGAGATACCGGAAGCTGGACTAGGTGGGCCTTTGGCCTGATCCAGTGGGGCTCTTCTTATGTTCTTCTGTTCTTATGAGTGGCAAACAGAATTCTTCACGCAACTTCCAAAAACTGTTTCTGGCTCATGCTATTACTTACTGATGTATGATTCTCTCAGTTCCCTTTCACTTATGTCTCTGTACAATGCCTCTGTTCTTGCTGAAAAAGTTTTCCAAAGGGGGTGCTTAACAGCTCAATCCTATGCATGTCTACTCAGAATAAGTCCCACTAATTTCAATGGGACTTACTCCCATGTAGCTGTACATAACCTTCTGAAGTGGACATCCAAACTCACTGTAGGGAGAAGAATGCAAAAGGTTAAGATGAATACAAGATGATTAGAATATAGTACGAGCGGAAAATGTCAAGATGGCACAGAAAATGGCAATATAAATGGCAGGCAGATGCTATCAGATTGCAGTTTCCTAAGTAGACAGATTTCAGAATTGGTAAAAATGTCCGAATCATGTAGTACAGGGGTCCTCAAACCTTTTAAACAGGGGGCCAGTTCACTGTCCCTCAGACTGTTGGGGGGCCGGACTATTGTTTGAAAAATAGAGAAAAGAAAACCTCGGGAGCCACAAAACCCTTTTGACATCTAAGAGATCCTGTGCAGTGATTTATAAGTAGCTGAGTACAGAACTTCAGCTTTGGAGCAGTTTGGTTTCGCAGTAAGGATTCAGAATTGTTAAATGTCCAAGTACAATTCCCTTTTGAAAAGGAATCTTTCATATAAATTTATATAACTGAGCTACATATTTCTTGAACCTGAGGGGATAGAAAAGGGAACGAAGAATCCCAAAAGGGTATTTTTCTATCTTTATTCTTTTTATCCTTCTATATATTTTTAAATATTTTCAGGTAATCAGACATTTTTACTCAGTCAATGCACTCCAGAATCTCACTTGATTTTTAGGGGGGGACAATGTTATCAGATGGTGGGAAAAATAACATGGGACAAAATAGAAGCAAGACAAAAAGAACACAACAGAAAAAGAAATGTATGAAGGTAGGAAAAATTGTGACGTAAGTGAATAAAAGAAGTAGTTACAGGAAAGGCTGGAGAAAAAAATGGAAAGAAAAAGATAAAGTAAACCACAAAGAGAAAGAGAACATAAGGAAAAAGAGAGAAGGACTGGAAAAATTGGAAATATAAGAAAGATAATTTTCAAAAGAGAAGGGGCAATAGGAAGTGCCAAGAAAAAGAAATTATAGAAAAAATGAAAGTAAAAGTGATCAAGAAAGAAAAACAAGACAAAAACATATGAGGGAGAAAAAGGGAGGATGGAAGGAAGGAAAGGGGGCTGAAAAAATTGGTAAGAAAGGGGAAGAAAACATTTTAAACAGAGAAAAGCTGGCAAGAGAGAGGAACTACTTTGAGCCTTTTAGGTCCTTTGAAATGACTTTCCTGTTTTCGAGGGATGCTCTGGGAGTCTCACTGTGTTGGAGCTTTGGAAGCCCTGCTAAATAGGAGCAGACATTTCCCAGAGTCGGTGCCACATGATGTCTGATGGCATCACACCCCCTGGCCGCTGCAACTCCCAAACAATCGACTCCATCACCCAGCCTCTGAAGCGGTGAAAGCAAAGCCCGGTTCCCCCGGAAGACCCCCACTGCGTTCCCCCCAGACCCCAGGAGATGCGCTGGGGTCGGAGCCCCTCCAAACACAAACCTCAGCTGCGTCTTCACCGCTCCTTCGCTGGCCATTCCTTGGCTCCGATGGAAGCCCCTGGCCAGCCTTAGCCATGTGGGGCTAGGCTCGAGTCCCCGTCCCCTTCCGCTTCAGTCGCCACCTTCGCCTGATAGTTTCTAAAGTTTTTCTCTCCCCTGCCCCTTCCTAATTGGTCCCTCTGCCTCCCGATGCATCCTGGGACATGTAGTTTCGACGAGTGGCAACGTCTGTTTGCAGCCTGCTCGGGGCGCGCCGGCTCAGGGCACGCAAATTTTGTACCCTAATAAAAAGGGCGCTATTTATAGGCGCCCTGGAGCCGTGCAAACCCCGCTGTTTGTTCCCCCTCGCCAAGTGACCGGAGCTGCGGCTGGGGAGCGCTTCGCTGCAGCAGAGAGGACGAGCCACGAGCGAGACGGTTCAAAGAGCCTCATGTGGCTCCGGAGAGGCTGGCTGCCGAACCCCGGTCTAGGGCCTCATGCGGGCCGGATAAATGACCTTGGGGGGCCGGATCTGGCCCGCGGGCCGTAGTTTGAGGACCCCTGATGTAGTAGATTCACAGCCCAGTCCTAACCTGGGCTGGAATAGACAGGCCTACTGGTCTGCACGTTATCCAGCACAGGTTAGGAGGTGGCTGCCTTGGAGCTATATTCTTTGTCCATGTCAAGATACAGAAACTCATGACATGAAGTAAGATAAGTTAGATATACATGTGTGTATATACTGTGTACATTCTACAAGTCCCCACAAAGTGCAAAGTATTGTACAGCATTTTATAAAACTCAGCTTTTTTTTTTAAAACCTAAACCATTTCTAACTTTTATGACTGAAAAAGGTGATGAACAATGCCTTTGAAATCTCAGAGTCCTGGAGACCCAGATTGGGGGGGGGGCAGTGGTGTCATTCAAATGATTTAGGAACAGGAACTCACTTTTGATTGGTACTTGTCAGGAACCCGGAACCAGCCACGGAGCCCTTTAGGATCCGAAACGCCCGTTCTGGTCCGTTCCCCCTGAATGACATCACTGGGGGGGCGGGAGAGTAGGACTTCCTGTGTTGTGCATGGCAACTTGCTTTTTTTCTTTTCTGGCTTTGGTAGAAGTAAACTAATTCATGCACATGATTGGCTGTAGGCCAACTTACTTATAGCATAATTTATGTAGGTCATACAGGTTCTTAGGGGACCTTGGAGCAGAATGTTAGTTTTTCAAACATAGGGGAGACACTGATCTACATATTACCTGACACACACAGAGAGAAGCTATGGGCGTTTTGACCTTTTCCTTCCTTTCTCCATTGCCAGATAAAAAAGGTTAAGGGTTCTATATAGAGAACCACTTTAGCAAGCTTTGTAACTTCTGCCAAAGCTTAGCAAGCCTGTAAAAAAAGGAAAATAAATCTGGAATGTCATTGTAGGTAAGGACGTTGGCAAATGATTTGTTTTTAAGTCTATGAATCAGCTGCTAGGGGGTGTTAATTATGAATATGGAAACTATTACCAACCCAAAGAGAACTGGCTAATTGCCACCTGTCATGTGGAAAGCAGGCAAATTCCTAGGGATTTATGTCAGATATAAAGGCTATGCTGATGAAGAGGCATGGGCCACCCAGGCCAGCAGGACTGGCTTTCCTGAAGGGTTTTGACTCACCTTGAGCCAAAAGCCTATTTTTCATCCATGACATGCATGAAAGCCAGCCCTTGCTAACTGCTCAGGGCTTCTATATATTATACTAGCTTTTTGTTACCCGGCGTTGCCCGGGTAACAAAATGATCTTCCACAGTTTATGAGTTTTGCACCCCTTCTCACCCCCCCCCACGCCAACGGGGGCCGAACCCGGACTCCAACCGCGTCGGGAGCGTCACCAGTCGCCTCAGCGACCCCGGAAACTAGACTCGATGACAACGTTGCCCGTTTTCGGCCGTCTTCACTACAGGCCCCCTACGCACCCCTCTTCCCTGGGGCGCTAGGGTGGCCTGACCCCCGGAGTGTCTGTCACCAGGCCGCAAGGCACGTGCATGCCGTGTTTGGTGCGCGTTGCTCCAGGCGTTCCAGCAGGGCATGGCAGACGTTGTGTCTCACACCCCTTCTCGCACCCCACACCGAGGGGGGGCGAACACGGACTCCGACGGTGTCGGGAGCATCGCCGCTCGTCCCGGCAACCCCGGAAACTGTGGATTCGATGCAGATTTTGGCCGTTTTCGACCATTTTCATGTGGGGACCCCCGCGTAATCCCACCCCGGGGGTGCTAGGGGGGTCTGACCCCTGAAGTGTTTGTCGTCAGGCCGCAAGGTGTATGCGTGCCAAGTTTCGTGTCGATTGGTCCAGGCGTCCAAGCAGGGCATGGCGGACGTTTTGTTTCGCACCCCTTCTTGCACCCCATGCCAAGGGGGGGCCGAACCCAGACTCCAACGGCATCGGGAGCATCGCCGCTCATCCCGGTGACCCCGGAAACTATGGATTCGACACCGATTTTGGCCATTTTTGACCATTTTCACATGGGGACCCCCGCATATCCCCACCCCGGGGGTGCTACGGGGGCCGGACCCCCGCAGTGTTTGTGGCCAGGCTGCTAGGCTTCCGTATGCCGAGTTTGGTGCCGATCGGTCCAGGCGTTCTAGCAGGGCATGGCGGATGTTTTGTTTTGCACCCCTTCTTGCCCCCCCCCGTTGAAGGGGGGCTGAACCCAGACTCCAACGGTGTTGGGAGCGTCGTCGCTCACCTCAGCGCCCCCGGAAACTGTGGATTCGACATTGATTTCGGCTGTTTTTGACCGTTTTCACGCAGGGACCCCCACGTACCCCCACCCCCGGGGGCGCTAGGGGGGACTGACCCCCGCAGTGTTTTTCGCCAGGCCGCAAGGTGTATGCGTGCCGAGTTTCGTGCCGATCGCTCCAGGCGTTGCGGAGCCTATGTGAAACATACACACATACACACCCACGCTCCTCTTTATATGTTTAGATGATCCAGTGGTAGAGAGGGAACTGAGAAGACTGGGCATCTTTGGCCCTGTTGCTCACCTTTTCCTCCTCCTCCTCTTGAGGGACCCTGAGCCCTTCAGATATCACAGGACAGCATGAGAACACAGGAGCTGGATGGATGATAGCACATGAGAAATGGAACTCTCCATATGGTGCTTGCTATGGATAACCAGACTCGCAGTGCAAACCTAATCTGGCACTGCGCCAATACAGCAACTGCCGCACTGGTTTAGAGTGTCACAAATATACTGTAAAGCATGCTTGCGACACCTGGAGAATAAGCAGTGCTGGTGGAAAGGCCTGTGGTACCCAGGTGATGCTAGATCTGAAAGGAGTACCTGAAGGAATGATAAGGTCCTGCCAGGTGGTGCAAGGGGAGGGTAGAGCAGGGCAAGTGGGGGTGTAAAAAGGAACAGGGAGGGCAAGGAGGGGTGAATCGGGCAGGAGCAGAATTAGCGGCAGCAGCGCTCTCTCAATGTTCTGCAGTTTTCGGGGTCAGGACTCCAATGGGGTCATGAATCCTCAGTTGTGGGGTAGCAGAAACATGGAAATGAAAAAGGTTGAAGACCACTGGATAGAAGCACCACCAGGTATAGTGGGAGGCATTGATGTACCTGTCCATGTATCAAATGGTTGTGTCCCAGTCCTGCTCAGGTTCTTAGAAAGGCTTCATGGTAACCTGTTCCGTTCTCTCTAATAAGAAACCATAATAAGCGGCCTTGGGTCCCCTTCAGTGTAGAAGAAATCCAGGATAAATAATAAATAATAATAATACTTGGATTTATATTCCGCCTTTCTTAGGTCACCAGATTTCTCTAGTGACTGTAACTCAAGGCGGTTTACATAGGCAGACTTTATTCAGAAACCCGAAGGTTTTTACAATTTTTACAGAAATGTTCTATCTTTCAAGAACTATACACATACAGATGGATCTTTCTGGATTTAGTCCTTCTTTCTGGCCACCCGTTTGTCTTCTTGCTGGCTGATAAACAGCTTCCCTGCTCCCACCAGAGAAGCGGCTGAACTTCGGCACAACTCCCCCTCACACAAGGCAGCCGAAGCTCAGCTGTTAATCAGTCGCAATTAACGAGGTCTGCCGCTCACAGAGACTTCCGGCTGTCCCGAACTGGCGACCTTCAGATCTTCATCTCTTATCTTCAGGCAAACGGAGGCATTAACCCTCTCGACTAAATCTTCTATATTTCGGATAGAAATCTTGCAAACAAATAAACTAACAATACTTAGTAACAGTGGCTGGGAGCAGGGAGTGAGCAGTGATGGGTGGGTGGATAGAGTCCTGGGAGGGGCTGGGGATTGACAGTGGGGCCCCAGTCTCATTATTTATATTTTGGTGTTGTGACACCAAAAAGGTTGAAAACCACTGGCATATCCTATTTCCTCTCCGGGGCCTGAAAGCCCAACACAGAGCTTCTCAGACTTGTGCCAGCTATTTTGCTAGCACGGGTCTGAGTAGCCCCATTGCACAGGTGGGGGCTTTAGCCAAGGTAAGGGGACAAATGTCCTCTTCTCCTGAGATCACCTTCCACCTTGCCATTCTGCAAGATGACAGTGGGCCAATTTTCTATAAAGGCAGACCAGATCTAGTTAGATTGCCAGGCTGTATGGAAAAGCATAGGTTGAATGAAATGGAAAAAGTATGCGTTTAGAAAGACAGACCCAAAGAATAATATTGTATAGCTATATAGTTTGTGAAAGTAAACTAACCATAACTTAAATTTTCTCAAAAAGACAGAAGATGAACTCTGCAATTATGACCAGAGTATAAAGCTGGGAAGAAAACAAGGTCAGTACTGCTTCAAATTCCTTAGTAATGGTTCTTCAGTGTTTAAAAGAGGACTGTCATTTGTCAATCAAGAAAAGCAAACCCTCTGTGGTTTTTTGAGTAATTTGACCAGAAATGTCTGTATTATACTCTTAAAGAATGTATTATGGCAGCAACTGTGCAGAAGTTCACAGTTTCCCTTTGTTCATCTTTCATCTTTCAGTGCTTGTCTGCACTTTAGCTATATTTATATTTATTTTTGCATTTCATTTTTGCTGCAAGGTCTCAACAAGGTATCAATTGCAAGGTCTCAATACTGTTCACCCCTCCCCAGTATTGTTTTCAGTGCAGCTGCAGTAAAGCCAGAGAGACGGTCATGATTTTCTTGCAAAGGCTTTAGCAAAATGCCAGGTTCTGCAGTGTACTTCTAAGGCATGTGGGGCAGCAGAATAATATTAAGGCAAATGTTTAAAATGCAACCCCAGCCTTGCCTTCACCTTCAAACAAAACACACTTGTGAGAGTGATGTAGTGGTCAGAATGTCAGATTATGACCAAGGAGGCTTGAGTTCAGAGACCCATGAGAGTTACTGGCTCACAAGTTAGGCACACTGGCTCACAAGTTAAAAAAATTGGATAGATAGTAATTAGATCGTAATTGCCTGTGCTAAGGCACGCAAGAAAAAGTGCAGATACCATGGTGGGATTCTGCAATATATATTTCAGGCACGTGGACCAGCAGGATGTCAATATAATTTAACAATCTAATGCGGTAACTTGTTGGAGCACATTTCATGTCTATTTGCACAGAGAGTCAACATTCTTTCACAGAGATCTGTTGGTGCTTAGAATTTCTCTGTACAGATTGAGTTTATTTTTTCAGATGATGAATCTGAGCTGAGCAGCCAGTCCCCCAGTTATTCTCCAAAGCAAACAGATAGCTATGCCAGAACTACATCTGATGAGGTAACACCAGGGCAAATAGTACCTTCAGTTCCATTTGTTTGTGCAAGTTCATCATGGAAGAATATTTTGCAGAACACTTTTTCCAGTTTTGTCTTATTGTAGAGAAGGAATCTTTATAAAATACACAGGTAGAGATAGAAACATGAAAATACCATAAATGTCATTGTGCATTGCATTAGCTAGTGATAGTTCAATAGTAAGGATATTTACACAGCTATGCAAAAGGGAACATTTCTGTTCCATTATACATAATAAATTACTATACTTACGAGAGGGTTGACGGGTGGGTCATTCGAATAGTAAAAAGGGTTCTATGATATTTTAGAAATCATGGTATAGATTGGTGGCAGCCATGCAGAAGTACACTGATACAAATCTGTTTAACAGTCTGAACAGGAAGATCAGGATGAAAGCAAGTCATCTTATTATCACAACACTATTCCAAGAAATTATGACAACTCCCTTACAGGAAGTCAAAGGTCAGAGCGCAATTACAAGTCAATGGATGTGTCTTCTGTTTTTCAAGATTGTGTGACAAAGAGAAGAGCCAACATCCAAGCAATAAGAGGCATGAATAGAAGAACAGGTGATGCTACTCTGCCTGTATTTGTTTTTAAACATGCTGATTCCAAGACAAGACACAATGCCTGGTCCCAAACAGAGAAATGTGTAGGGGAAATTAAAAAATGCAATGCAGCCGTTCAGTGTGATATAATGCAGGCATGTAGCTGTAACAATGAGGTGTCTTCTGTCCAGGGTGCTGAAACTGTCACTTCAACGAGCAAGGTAGACACCACTGGAGGGCAGAACTTTCCCAGCAGACAGAGCACAATTTCAGACTTCAAGCAGCAGCAGTGCAATCCTTGAGACAAGTTTGCCTCTGGAAACGGAGTACTTCACATTAAATGGCAAAAATAAACCAAGACGTGCTAAATTGCTTCAATGAAAAAGATAAAGGGGGAAACAAGTACCTCAATATAATATAAATTGCCTTATATATTTGCTGCCAGTAAGATAGGAATTTTGATGAATCCATTCCTTTTGCCACATACATTCTCCATCCACAGTACAACTCTGGGTTATACATGCTTAAACCCATTTGTAATTCTAATAATCCGAGGTGAACCTGTTCAAACTCAGTTATTTGAATGGGTTTCAGCAGAGTTAAATCCACGCTGTATGTAGACTACTGATTTCAGTGGACTTGAGCATTCCCAACACAAATGCATTGTGACTGCATTAGTTTGTACCATTTCATTTTATTTTGCAAGATCTCTCTCTCTATATCCTCTACAAGTATACAGTACTGATAAGGAACACATGCTAGATGACATGTCTCAGTAAAATAAGTTACAACTGTTTGTAAATTTGCAATCTCTAAGCCAATGGAGACATGCACATTGAACAGGTGTACATTATAGAGGACAATTCATTCCCACCCACGTAGTCAGTTAGACTGATCAGAAATTTATCAACTCACAATTGTTAGCGTCTAACAGAACTGGCAGCTATTGAAAGTGTTACTCCATTGTAATTATTCCCAGTCTGCCCTCTGCTTTGCTTTTAATTCTTTGGACTTTCAGCTTTTATCTTGTTTGGATACTTGTCTTAAGATTTAAAAGGTTGAAGTTTGTTCATGTTATTCATAACTGTTATCTACAATCTATGAAATAGAATGCAAAACACATTTTATCTCTCCTTTAAATCATTGCTCTGCTAAGGTACCTAAATCCTCTCCTGGATACTGAATCCTCCCTTCGCTATTGCCATGTCACTGGAGGTCAGCCTTGACAAGCAGCAGGAGAACTGGTTTTTCAATTTCTTTTGAACACTGGCCTTTTGACTGCCTCCCCTGATCCCATTTTGTTAGGAAATGCTTTGGGTCCAAAGAGATACATTAACTGTTATTCTTTAAACACCACAAGGGGATTTTGTTTAGGAGGTTAATATGCTGTACCTTTTTTTCTCCTCCTCGGTGAACATTGTTGAAAGATGACTGACCCTGTTTCCGCTGAATTCTTCTATTAGCTCCTTGGAGACACCTTGAGCTTTCAGGGATTTGAGTGTTTTCTACCATTCGAATTGCATTTTAAAGCTCCAGCTGCATTGCATGTATATATTGTATATATACACAATAGTTGCTACTGACATTGAAAGGGACTACACATGAAACAATTTGTTTCTCTTGCAAGGCTGTTAGGTACTCCCTACCTCTTTGAACTGGCTGCCATGTAGCCATTTCTCTTGAGCGGGAATAGGTTCTAGCAGGCAGGACACCTGATAGAGATCAATAGCTGTGTGTCATTGTTTGAGTTTCTCTGCCACAGAGTGCCCCACGTTACTCCAGACACTGCATGGGGACAAATCTAGTATGTTCTTGTAGAATGTACAACAGTATCCTAATGACAGATGAAGAATCCAGGGGAAAAGATCAGGGACTAGTTCTGCTGGAGAAAAGACACACAGATTAGGGTGTCCACAATGGTGCCAGGCTGCTCAGAGCCCTAGGGAAAGCCCTGCACTGGATCATGTTCACCTACTGTTGCGTCAACGTACACATATTGCTCCATTTCAGTTTCCATAGGGTTCAATACATTTTCCTTGTCCACTATCAGCTTGTCAGTTTCTCGACCCAACATCAATTGGGTCACAACCCACTGGTGGGTCCCTACCCACAGTTGGGGAACCATTGATCTAAATCTTATAATCTGTCTTTGATGCAGTTAAAAAGAATGTCGAAAGGAACATTCCTATGCTAGCACCTTTATGTGTTGTAATTTCTTTGGCCCAGTGTGCACCCAATGCATTTTTGCCCACAGACAACGCTTTGGAATTATACAGGCACCCCAGGTTACATCTGTCCATGTTACGGAAGGCTGCGTTGGTGCACAGGCATAGTACATCATTTAGTGGTGCTTTTGCACAGGTGTAAGTGTTGGGTTGGCAGGAACAGATGTTCTACTTAAATATAGACCCCTGGAGCCTAACCTCCACTGACGTAGGGGATGTATGGCCCAATCCTATCTTCAGCCGGCCTGCAGTTTCAGCGCCACTGATGCAGACTGCATTGCATCTTGTGGGCTGGCTGAGGATCATGGCTGGTGGGAAGTGGCAATTAAAAAAATTACTTCCTCTCTGCTCCCTGGTACCCAGTGGGCCTACTCAGATCTGTTTGGCTGGTATAAATCTGACAGGCTGAAGTGGGCATGTTGAGCCTAGAATAGGGGCATAGGATCCCCAGTCCTATCCTTACCACCAATTTACCTGCATTGATGGATGGTCTGCATGGCACTGGTGCTGGTGTGGAGTCTCCAGGCTTTTGCACTGGCAGCTGCGCTCTGCATAATGTCAGAGAGGTGGCTGTGATGGCCTCATGGTCCGCTAACATATCCCTCGGATAGGATTGGACCCATAGTGACTATAACTAATGCCAGATGACGTTTGCCGTAACACCACTACCCTTTCCTTTGAACCAAACTGTTCTTATAATTGCTGAATTTCTGTCTCTCATTCTGAATACTTCATATAACTTACATTTACTAACGTGTTTGATGGAAGAGCCCCAAGGAATCTGTAGAGCTTTGTGGGCCAAACAGCCTGCCTGAGATGGAAGGTTGCTTTTATTTATGGACTGGGTACTGTGCCTCTGAGAGGTACAAAACAGAAAAATAAATCGGTTCATCAACAGATGCTTTTCCTAGCAGGTGGATGCAATGTGAGAACATGCTGCACCTGTGGAGTCTCTGCCTGTTATGCAACTGTTAAGGAGCCTCTGCCTAAGATAGGAGGCAATCACAATCAAAGGTTCATGGAGAGAACTGCAAGGAAGTGCTGAGGGAACTAGGGAACCTTTCTAAAGCTCTCCACTAGCTTCCACAGAGAAGGGGTGCTGTTATCTGGCATCACTATGGTTGCATATCCATTCTCTTTTTGCCTACACATGTATCTGAACCGCTTTCTACCAATGCCCAGTTCCCACATAGCTACATCATCACAAGAGTTTGTTCTGGCCGTTTGTCACAGGAAGTATCTATGCATACACCCCCTTCTAGCAACAGCTGGTATTCAGCACATCAGTGGGAAAACTGGAGAGCTAACAAGTTCCCTGACTCGATCTCAGTCCAGGAAGTTGCCTGAAATTTCCAGCTTCTTGGGGTGTGGGAAAAGAAACGATGACAATTGTATTCTTATGACTGCACTATATTCTCCATTATGTGTTTTCAGTACTGCCGGGACACATACAGCCCTGCTGTTTCGCTTTGTTAGAGGGCAAATTAAAGGAACTTGAATATCTGTGTGTATCACTAATTTTAAGGTCACATTTCAAAGACCCTGAAGCTTGGACTATGCACTAGTCCCACTTTTTTTTTAGAGGTCTGACAGGTCACCCCAGAGGAACTGTCTTGTCTCTCACACCTGGTTGAGGTGAGAACAAGCCAAAGCCTTTCAAGCATGGGTCAAATTAGCCCATAGTGATCTCACACACAAAAAAAGATCATGCTTCTTGCTTGGCCATATGCTAATATACAGGCATCTATTGGTTACTGATGACAGAACTGAGATGTCAGGAAGCTGGCTATAAGTCTGCTGGGCTAAGACCAAAGGGAGATACTAATCACGTGACCTCATTTGCATTTTGGCTGAACTGCTGTAGCCATGGTTACCAGGAGCCTAAGAGCAAGTTTCCTATGCAGAGGAGCTTACATCCTAGGATTGGCTTTCTGTCTCCAAAATGGATTTATCAACTTTACAAAAGGAACTTCGCATGCAAATTTTGTCAGCATGATAACGGCGGTTCAATACTCTACCATACGTACATTTTGCCAGCACTGAAATGCTTTCAATATGTTCTTTTGGACACCCATATTCCCCTTTTGTTGGCATTGCAATTAAATACTGCTGATCACAACTCTGTGCTGCATGATTCTAATTAAAAGCTCATTGATCGTCAGAGCAAGAAGCGCAGTTATGTGAATCACGTACATCTCCGAGTCTCAACATATCTGAAAGTTTACCTTGCAGTGAGTTATCCTTGACAAGGTTTATGAAGGACACGTATTATCACAAACTTAGCCCGGGAACATGGAAAAATGAGATGGCTTATATTCAGAGCAGTATTACAAACAGATGAGCTTATGGGCATTAGGGAACACCAATTGCGCCTTTTTCAATTCATTACAGTTTTTAAAGAACAGATAATTACAGGTTTCCACAGCAACCAAGCAGTATAGTGTGTGCATGCAGAACTTTAGAGCATGAAACATACACATTCTTGAAAATCACATGCACAAACTAGAAAATCACAAGGTCTCTATACAAGCACTAGCCTCTAGTACAGGGGTGTCCAACCTGCAGCACGCCATGTGCCACTTTTAATGCATAGAATCTTTGAACGTGTCTCACTACCTGCCTCTGGGGGCATCCCACCTGTGTGCGGCTTAGCCAGGATGCCTGGCTAACACTGCTTACCTCTAGCAGCAGCCAGACCTGATGCATCTCAATCTACCCCGCAGCCCCAAAAGTGATCTGGGCAAAGTCTCCGTGCCCAACTGCATGGGAGGTAGCACCCCAGCATGATGCGTGAAAGGGCAACTGGTGGCTGACTTGCCTGCACTAGCCCCAACTCAGCAGCAGCCTTTGTGCCGAGCTGGTCCGTGCAGTCGGATGCAGAGGCTTAGTTCAGGTTGCTGATAGCCCTTTGGTGCGGCAGGTGTTTGGCCCAGTGGGATGAGGCCAGCAGCACCAGTTCCCACCCTCTCTGAATAGCGCAGGGTGTCCTGGCCAAGCTGCACACATCTGGAACACCACCAGAGGCTCCCCCTTGGTAGCTGACAGGGGAATCGGCTCTGCTGCGTGTGCCACTTGCAAAGTGTCCATGTGTCACTAATGGCACACGTGCCATGGGTTGGTCATACCTGTTCTAGTGCAAGTAGACAGTTTACGATTTGAACTTTATTGCTTCTGAGAATGTGTCCTTTAGTAGAAGTAAACCCAGAAGAGTTAATGCAATGAGTTACTTACAGGATCAGGGAGAGATGGTCCAGATTGCAAAAACAAGGGCGTATATAAAATTCAATTAAAAATACCATAAGAATGTTCCAGTGCAGGTTAGGATTGCGCTGCCCAACATAGAACAGCTTGAAAGGATAGTGAAGAACATGATCCAACCTTCAGTTTAACATGAGAGTAACTGTTATACAGACTTCAAAATTTTTTGTTGTGATGACAAATACCACAGAGAGCTTTGCACAACTCTACTTTCCGCATTTACTTAGTAAATTCCTTGGGGCAGGGACTTGCCATTTTTACTTATGATACTCTGTAAAAGTCATGTACTCTATTCTAAGAAAAGCCAGGGTGCTGATGCCATTTAAATAATGGTTTAAAATGGCCGTTTAAAAACCTTTTTTTTTTTTCAAATGCATACACAAGATACTTTATGTATAACTAGAATATGCTCAGTTAAGATTTATGGGTAGAGGCTGGTGAAAACAGTTTTATTTTCTAACAGATTTTGGTGTTTTCCAAAATTAGAAATACAGAAAGGTGTTATGTGATTTTATTCCAAAAGTGCATTTTTTATAATTGCTTAAAAATGTACTAGGTGGGTGGTATAGTATTAGCATACACAGCCACACACATGTAGAGGTGTAATGGTTTTAATTTTTTGCAATTTCAGGGTTTTGTTTTTACAAAAATGAGAACTACAGAAAGCAGCATTATGTGCTTTTATTTTGATATTATAGGAAAAAAACTACCTCTATTTATGGGGTTCAATAGTCTAAATTTGCTGTTCCATTTGGGATAGTTTCAGGTGTTTTATGTTCATATTTTCTCTTGTCGATTTGATCTTTTTATGCACCTGCAACCGTTTTTCTTGAATATGCCACATATACTCATGTATAAGTCAATCTGAGGGAGGGAAAGTTTAAAGCCAAAAGTCATATAGTTTGCTATGACCAATGGATAAGTCGAGGGTAAAACTTGGGCGGGGAGATAAAATTCTTTGAAAATGACTTACCAGTAATTGTTCTGAGGCAGCAACAGAACCATTTCATTTTCTGAGGCAGCACAGAAATGCAACTATTCTCCAAACAAGAAGGAAGAGAGATGAGTATGCATATGGGAGTTGTAGGCTTTGTGAGGAATACAGTAAGCAACTGCATTGCAGCAGCCCTCAAAACAACTATAATTCCCAAAAGCACCTTCACCTCTGCCTGTTTGGAGAAGGAAAATGGCTATCTTTTTTGCTGCTATCTGTTGGTGCCTGAGAACAATTACTCATAAGTAAAATGGCTCTTTTTTTTCCTACCCCCACTGCTTTTTTCTTCTTAGCCCAGTCTCCCCGCAGCCGCTGTTAGAAGCTTTATTATCCACATTGACCCATGTATATGTTGATCCATGTTTTCAGGGTCAATTTTCAGGCATAAATGTTTGGACTTATACACAAGTATATAGGGGTGGTATAAATGTGTGCTTGCATTATACATATCACAGGGTCAGCTGTGACTCCTTGACATATATATGACACATGGTGATATTAGGCAATGACCTAGTGTCATGAGAAGTGACCCCAAAGGATGCTGTCAAAACAGAAGACCAAAATTGCTAGCTTGATCATTTCAAATTGACAGCGCACCAGAGAAGCAAAAACTGCATTCAGTGAAAGCTGCTTCAGGAAGAGGAAAGGATGACTGACACCCGAAAAGCCACATGAAACAGAATTATCTGCAGAAGACACCAGTTTGCCTTTCTCATATTTTGGGCAACCATACCCATCTACCAAGAGATACCTACTTTAGAGTCCTCTTAGTAGACAATGTCAAATCCAGTGGTTGTTTCCTAGGAGACTCAAGCCTATTGGCTCTGCCTCCTCTGCCCTGCTGGCTGCCAGCTGAACCTTCCACACAGATATGGATTTTCTGCCTGAGGCAGCATTCTGCTGAGACACTGGTTTGTTTTCTCTGGGCATATGCAAATGTAGTCATGATAGGAGCAAAAAACCAAAAACAAAACACCACCCCACAGCTGGAGAACGAAGCCAGCATTAGGGGACAACCGTTAGAGAGTGAGAAAGTGGTGCAAGTCATTTGGGAGGGGGAATCTCATTCTCGATCTCATGATTTAAAGCTTCGGCATTTTCCCAACAAATCGGATACACAGTAATGGTTTCTGACACACTGGGAAGTTTTATTTAAAAGCTATCAGGCAGGGGGCATAAGCCATCTCCCTCTCTAGCTTATAAGAAAATTGCTTGCTCTGCTGTGGCTACTTTATGTTATCTTTGATAAGTCAGCCTTTTTCCCCAGTAATAAGCAAGCAGCAGGTGTGCCCGTTCTGACTTTGCTTTGATGCTCTACGAAGCATACAGTTTTTCTTCCCACCCACCCCCACCTCATTAGGCACTATTGCAGAAAAGCTTCAGGAGAGAGCAAAGCAAAGGGAATAATCAGAGGGAAAGAGGGGGACATTTACCCATCATCTTTTATCTGCCATCCAAGCAAAATGGGCATGATCAGGTTTATCGTGTGTAGACTGGGGATGGCTGAAGTGTTCAGATGCACTCAAAATACAGGTATAGAACAGTCAAAAATTGATCTGGGCGAGAATCGGAAGGACGCTCCCAAAGGATATTGGTCCTTGAGCAATCCAAAGAGCAGCCGCCCATATCCTGTGGCAAGCATTCTTTGAAACCACAGGTGGTTTCCACTTGCCAACTTGCAAACACAACAGAGAAATAATTAAAACCAACTAGGCCCGGCCCAGCCCTTTGACGTACCCAAAATTCTTTGCGTCTTGCAGCAGTATCAATAGTTCCCTTTTTATGTGAATCCATTTTCTTTCTAGTTGTGTTCACTTGCTTTGACAAGATTAAAACATGAGGCATCCTCTGTACAGTATTAGGTGTGCAAAAAGGAAAAAAAGGAAGCATGTTTGGGAGTGGATTTGAAGACCTCACCATTTACGGCAGTTCTAGTTAGTCACATCAGTTCAAACTGAAGAGCCTTCTAAATAAAGCCACCTCATAAGAACACCCCCTCCCCAGATCAGGCCAAAGTCCCATTTAGTCCAGCTTCCTGTCTCTCACAGTGGCCCACCAGATGCCTCAGGTGCCTACTTTCCTACAGTACACTGGAGCATACAGGCTACCTCAGGCAGGCAATCACAGATACCCACCCCAGTACTAAGGCGCCTGCCAGGGCGTCTACAACTCAGATGACAGGACACCAGCCTTGGCGCCATCATCTCTCTGTCTCTCCCAGGGGAGCTTTGATGATGGTGACTACGGTGAAAGAGCATTTGGTGCACAAAGAGAGCACTTGCACAACCAGCCTCAATTTCCATCAAAACATGTACGGCAAGACAGGAACTAACGAACTATGTTCTCAGAATTCTTCTTGCAGGTATTCTGTCCCAGGAAGTCTCCACACACGAACTACCACCTAGAAACGCTACCTCAATCACCACAACAGGGGAAGGACAATGCATCCTACACAGGTAAGCACATGATATCATCCACTGATGCTGCATCTCTGTCTCCTCCCCCTCAGACCCTCCAAGGTGTCTCTGCTGTCAACGGTGTTACAACGGCCCTTCTCTTTGCTACAGTTGGGAGCGTCTGTCCCTTTTCACAGTTCATGCCAACCGTTCATGCTGCTGGCTTTTCAGACTGCACCGTTGCCACAGGGAGTTGAATGGTGGTCCTCTGCAGAGTTCCACTGCGCAGGCATACTTCTCAGAGGGAAAAGTCATGTTTCACGCCACCTCCTGCAGGGCCCCCACTCTCCCTCACAAACACCACACAAGCATGAGAATAGGTGTGGCAGATTTTATTCCGCGTACTATCTACCCTGTTACTGTGTTTCTCCTTGCTCTCCACAGATAGTTGCCCCACAGGTGAGGACATCATGCAGACCCCAAGGGACACCATTAGCTTGTCTGCCTCCAGTGAGTAGTGGAAGCCCAGCTACTGCTTGGTGAGTTTGCTAACTCACTCCTTCCAATCAGGCCCTGTAGCTTTGCAAACCACATAGCCAGTGAATTGACTGGTGCAGCCAAACCTCATTGGCATTTGTTACTTGGCTGATTCTTGCACTTGTCCTTGGTGGCATGCTATCTATGGAATTCATGGCCCTCAGACTGTCAACCTTCCCACTCTTTAAAAAAGCTTGTGAGCAGGAACCTGTCACTGTTAATATTACACATGTACAGAGCCTTTTGTTTAGGTGCTTAAGATATAATTATATAGACCCCGTTGAGCCACACTCCAGCTCCCTGTGCTTAAAACTATTTAATCTTTCTAACATCCAAGAGAGTTTCATGTGCATTCCAGTTTGACCATACTCAGATACCAGTACTGACACACAACAATCCATATCCTTCAGGAAGAAAAATAAGATTTTACCTAAGATTGTTCCTGTCTGAATCAAGGTTAATTCAAACAGCGACAATGCAGGCAAAAATGTATATTGCATCATTCCATAGCCGTCTGGCTAGAGCCTATTCACATGCAATATAGAATTCAAGATGCAATTTTTCTGGCAATGAGGCTTGACATACCAGATGGTAACTAGTTCTATTGGAGCTAGAATTTTTGTGTTATAATTCAGTAAGAATTTGCAGTAAGAAATTCAACAAGAATTAGCAATATTACATGTTAGCATTTTTATTAATTTTATCATTGGTGAGAGGTATTGCATTCATTTCTTAAATCGATTTTTGTAATTTTCTTTTGATTGCGGTTTGATTCCCCACCTGCTTCTGATTTTTTTTCATTATGAACTTTAACATTATTTACACAAGTAACATTTTTAGGATCACAGTCCCCTTTGAGAATCTGATGCAAGTTCCCCTCCCTAGAAAAATGCATATAAACACATACCCAAAGAAATGTTTCTGCAGCCTGTTCACAGACCCTCAGCAGCCCATCGACAGACCCCGCCTCGGGGTATAGCAGTCCCAGTTTAAGAAGCCCTGCACTAGTACAAACAAAACCCCAAGACAACGTTCTGTAATCAACTGCTTCACTTTTATTTTATTTTTTTAACTATCAGACAATTCTTTAAAGATACTTATTTTTACATAGAGACTGAACTTTCGGTAGAGCAATTTTGAACATAAAAACATCCAACTTTATCACTACAGTTTCATAAAATATACACCACTTTTTATACATTATAGGCTTGGTTGGCTGAAAAACAAAATGTGTGGTTCAGTTCTGTAAACAGAGACAAATGAAGTCTGGTCCACGCATGCATTTCTGAAGGGGCAAGCAGTAGGCTTTCGAAGTCACTACACTGCCTCGGTCTCACACGGGGAGAGGGGGGTCTAACACTCTCCTCTCGAGGAAGACAGAAGTGCAGTAAAACTGCTTCTGGACAAGGCCACTTCAAACTGTGCCGGGAGGGGGGCAGGAGGAAAATGTTTCATCATTCCTCTGAGAGGACAATTCTAAAACCCTTTCCCTGACATCTAGCTTTCTAAGGATGCAACCCTATACATACTTATCTGAGAGCAAGCTCCACTAAAATCAATGGGGCTTACTTCCAAGAAGACATGCATAGGATTGCTCTGTAGAAGTGCATGGAATGTTTTGATATCTATACGCTAATGATATTCTTAGGCTTGGTAAATACTAAATGCATTTACTAAGGAGTAAGTTCTGCTGAATGCAGTGGGATTTACTCCTAATAAACACAGATAGTACAATGCTGTTGAACACTTTGTAGGATTGCAGATCGAGAATGCGCTTATTATTTTATGTCTACGAATGTGACCCTAGAAGTAGAGAATAATGTGCAAACTTCTGTCTGGTGGATTACATATTATAAATATCAAAATAAATTTTCTAAAGAAAATATGTTCTGCATATTTTCTAAAGAAAGTATCTAAAGAAAATATGTTCTGCAATATATATTATATAAATATTATATATTGCTTTAAATGATGCATGCCCAGTTGCTAAATGCAATATAGTTTACATTTATGACATACAAAAGGATTTATAGAAACTAATTCTTTAGACTAATTTAACTGCCTTGATCTGAAGAGATACAAGTCAGATTAGGAAATGTATTTGATATTTACTAACAAATCTGGTGGCTAAAATATTTTCATATACAGTACTTTTGAACACTATTAAGCACTTGGTTACAAAAACACCACAGTGATGATTATTGGCACATTTAAAAAATTCTTCTGAATGTGAAAATACACAAAATAGATAACTGCCTAGTATTTTTCTGATTTTTAAAATTTACAGAATTGCATTCAAATAATTCATTGTGCGGTACTAAAACAATTTTCACCAAGAATATAATTTGCTGATTCTTTTTCTCATTTTATACACTGGCCCCAACCCAAACCATTCTGAAGATTAGGCCAAATGGTAACTGTACACAAGGCTATGAAGATTTATAGAAAATCACAATTTTCCAGAAAAAAGTGTGACTTGTTTAAATCTGAACAACAATTCAGAATCACTTTTATCGTCTGTAGCTACATGTAAGCTGTAAAAGTTACCCGCAATAACCCACCATTTTTATTTTAACCATAAAGCACATATTTTAGTTTTTCTGCTTCTGGCCTGATATACTATTTCAGATGAAAGGCAAAATTGAAATTAAAATGGACAAATATTTTTAAAGTGCTTTTCAGTTATTTTGTCTTCATACTAAAATATAATGTATAATACGTAGAGTCTAGTTTCTTGAACACTGGTTTCGTTACATTTTCTCTGGTATACCTAAACACTGTGAAACATAAGGACAACCATTAAGCACAATCTACTAGGAACATCTTTGGTGTAAGCTCCACCAAATTGAATGGAAGCTGTGTGAGAATATAGGAGTTTATAGAATGGAATACACACTCACTCTAGCAATCGCCTAGTGTCTTTGGACTAAAGTTAGGTGCTTGGGTTACCGCCAACCAAGACCACATTGGATCTAATCTAAGTTTTCTCAGACAATTTATTGTACAAGAGGTATGGAAAAGCTGGGAAGCTAGAGGCAAAAGAGGGAGGGGGACAAGCAAAGGGCCCATTTTTAACTGTTTTGTGTTACCATGTTTTACTAGTGACACAGTAGAGGCTCCTGAGCATGTCTGTAAGTCATCACTGTTGCTGGGAATTGTGGGATCTGTAGTTTTCATTCCTTCTGACTGGATTGAGTCCCAGAACTTAAAACTACAAATTGTGGGGGTTCTAGCAACAGAAGCAACAAAACATACTATTGAGCCTCCATGGTGATGCCTGAGCCACCTTGTCATATCCTGCTAGCAGCTACCCTCTGTGAACCCACAAGGTAAATTTGGGAAAGGAGGTAGGAAGGAAACGGTATGGGAGCCTGGGGCCAAACCAAGCTAATCATGAGCCAAGCCAGACTTCAGAGGAAACCTTTGGCTTGCCTCATAACTGGTGTGAACTTGCAAGTGAGAAAGATAATTTCGAAAGCCTTTCAAGTTCCAAAATTTGGTGCCATCCTAATTTGAGCTCACGTTTCTCTTCCTGCTATTTCAGGTGATATGTGGTGCTGAACGACATACCACAGCTAGGCAATGGTGACCTTCAGACCTTCTGCACATGTCTAGACCCAACTGTTTCAGTTTTTTGAAATCACAGTGACTCATCATTCTTTTTCAATATATGAGCACAGCTCTGTGCCTGAGAACGTAAATGTGCTTGTGTTGACTCCATAAATCTTCTGTATTTAAAATATTTGTACCCTGGTTTCCTCCAGAGAGGCACTCCCAACACATTAAATAGAGTAAAACACAATTAAAAAAATAAAAATACACATTAAATAATACACAGCACCAGAGGAAAAATTGTAACTAAGACAAGCCGAAGCCTCAGTGGCTGAATGGAACAGAAATGTTTTCAGTTGCTGTTGGAACAATGGAAGTGATGGAGCCAGCCTTACATGAAGGAGCAAGAGGTTCCAGAATGTGGGTGTTGCTGCAGTGAAGGCCTTTTCATGTGCCACTACTAACCATCCCTGTGGTGGGACATGCAAGAGAGCCTTCTGTTCCATTTGGGAGCGGGGGATCTTCAAGTATTCTAATCACAAGCCATTTAGGGCTTTAAAGATCCAAACTGATACCTTGAATTACATACACCTGGAAATAAGACCAGCAACCATTGCTGGTTGAAAAAACAGAGGTATGGTGTGCTCACCCACACCTTGTGCTAGTCAACAATTGTGCAGCAGCGTTCTGCAGACGTTTAAGTTTCCAAATTGTCTTCAAGGTTAGCTCCACATGAAGTGCACTGCAGTAATCCAAACATGATGCAACCAGAGCACAGACAACCAGAATCGGGTCTGACTGACTCAAGAAATGATGCAACTGGCACACAGGTCTAAGATAAGCAAAGGCACCCAAACCATAGATTATGTCAGAGTATCCAGGGACAAAACTGATGCCGAAGGATTGCTGAACTATGGATCTGTTCTTACAAGGGGATTGCAATCCCTCTCTAGAACAGGTTGATAATCCATAACTTTGGTTGCAGAGCTCCTAAATAACACCTCTGTCTTGTCTAGATTCAACTTCATTTTATTTGTCTTCATCTTGATTCCAGACAGGGGTTTAGAACCTTCAGTTTTCCTTGTACTGGATATAATTGAGATACAGAACTGGATGTCATTGGTATACTGGTGAAACTTTACTCCAAATACCCTGATCTCCCTGCCCCCCCCCCCCATTTTCATGTAGATATTAAACAACATGGGGGTAAGATTAAACCCCCTGGTGGTAAATAGGATTCCCCAGTACAGTGGGTCCTCCTTACTGGAGGGCCCTAATCTGTTCGGCACCCATGGATTTGACACTGCATAGGTGCAAAACCAACACTACTGGAGGACCTCACTTCACCTCCAGAATGTGACCGGAGGCTTCAACTGAGCTTACTCCCAGGGAAGTGTGTATAGGTTTGCAGTATCAGCCACATTGATACACTATCACAATTCCTCTTATTAATTAATGGTGAGCATTAACCATAAGCAGCCTTGGTGGGGTCTTCCCCAAAGTTTTTACAGAACTAAAAATGTAATGATTCCCAAGTGTACATTTCTTTCAAATTAAGTTTTATATAAAGTATCCCGTTTTCATTTGTTTATGGAAAGTAAGTACTGAACATATAGCAAACAAGGCTACACGTTTTTATAAAGTTCTTAAAGGCCCAACCACAAAGATAACCCACAAAATAATTGCAAAAAATAACCCCGCAAATAAATGCAAATGAAAATTCAAAACCTACCCAAATTTGTGACAAAATGGAGGATTTTGATAACTCAAGAGGGGGAAAGGACTGAATTAAGCAACTGAATTAAGTTTGCAGAATTATATAAAAAGTTGTATCCCAAAGTTTGTGCTTTCAGAAGTAAAATGTCACAACAACCCTTTGCACCCATAAAAATTCACCTCGGGGGAACTGAGGGACTCCCTGGAACAAAGCTATATGGAGCAGAGAAGGCTGCAGAATTAAACACATATCAGCAAAAAGCATCACCATTATGTGAATGGAAGTGCCTTCCGTTAGTAGAAGAGGACCTTAAGACATATCATTAATCCCCCCCTAAAAAAAAATCTGTCTTTGTGATAGATGTATCAAGAGATGTATCTCTTTCTGAACATGTCAAATCTATTGATAACAGTAATCTGGAACAGTCTACATGGCAAGATTTGGACGCACATATCAGCAAGTAGATGCCCAGTGTAGCAAACCGATCAACCGACTGGCTGAGAAGACCTGGATTTGGCTCCATCCCATAACAAGTCAATTTCCCAATAAAATCATTATCTTAGAACTCAGCCAAACATGTTTCCCATGGGTACAACCTGATGCAGGTATACTATACCTGCACTGCACCTTCTTGTGCACAGAGGACTAGATCCATCAGGTGGATCTAGTACAAAAGCAGTACACTGCAGTAGACAAAAAACAATAGACTGCTTTTGTAGACCAAGGCAAAGCATTAAAAGCTCGGGGGGGGGGAGTTAAGAAATGTGTGACTCACCTGGAACGATTAGGTTAATTCTCTTTTCTGAATTACAACAGACCTGAACTGAATGTGCAATACTTTGGACATAGCTAGGTGTTAAGAAAGCTTTAATCAAAGTGTTGTGCTTATACATACTGTTTGTCAAAATCCTGCTATAAGAAAGTAAGTTCTATTTAAACACTTATCTCTGGAATGTTAAGTCTAGACCTCTCTAACCAAGTCTCCTTAAATTTAAAGAGATGCGAAATATAAACAAAAATCTGTTGCAAAATAGAAATACTTCACATTTATTTCATTATAAACTGATTCAAAGAAGAATCTACCCCAATTTCGTTGGATTTATTCAAGTATCCATTCAATTTCACCATTATTAATAATTAGTACTGTGACTAAGGCAGTATTAAGAGCATAAAACAACATCAAAAGGAAGACTTAAATAGCTCGAGAGGGTAAAAAAATGAAGGAATAGAAAAGGTGGCAGTGGATTTCTTAGTTTTCTGTGCTGAAATATGCTGCTTTCAGCCTCTTAACAAGGGGTCAGGGCTGACTTTAAAAAAACTCTACAAGATAGAGGTAATAAGGTTCAGAAAACAGCTGAGCATGGTGAATGACTGGATGTCATTTGAGCGGGTTCAAAGAACCAGAAGACTGGCTAATGTTTTTCCATTGAGAAAGGCCACAGCATGATCTGAAAAATAAGAAGGTCGATATAAATTGGAATGTTATTTGCAAGGCTAGACATTGGTTTGTGCCCAAGTTCCATCACAGCAAATGACCCTCTGACTGTTATCAGGCAAGCAAAGAGTCATCAGTGTTGTCCCAAAGTGGAAAACTAGAGCGGAAGTGCAAGCGTGGATCACTCATTCACCATTTGTATTCTGAGCCCAAACCCTGCAAAGCTCTGTGATCAATTAACTCTCCTCATGTGTTTTGTAAGCTGGAGGCTTTCACTTGAATTAAGGCTTCAAGTAAAAACCCTGCCAAGGCGTATTTAAGGGCTGTCCCTATTAAAGGCAGCATTTTGACATGTATTGAGTTTATTAGTGGATTTCATTGATCCTAATGACATGCAGGGGAATTGTACTGTGAATTCTGTCTACTCTAAATACATAAATAAATAAATAGGGCCAGACAGAAACCAGTCAGTCCAGAAGTTTTCAAACTAAGGCGGCACAACGCCCTAGCCTGAGAAGCCCTGCCTCTGGCCTCTTAAGGAGAGGGGCGAGAGGAAAGGCAGCAACATGAACCCAGGACTGCACCTCTGCCAGGACTAATCAGGATTTTTAAAAAAATGTACCTGCAGGTAGCACCAGTCTCTGGGGGGGGGTGCAGGGAGTCTTGTGGAGCCCTCTGCAGGGCTTTCCAAGCCTTGGGGTAAAAAACGTGATTGGAAACCACTTCCGGTTTCATGATTGAAAACTGGAAGTGGTTTGTAATTGCATTTTTTGAATAGAAACTTGGGGAGCCCTGAGCAATGTGGGGCTCCTCGCAACCCCCCCCCCCCGCGGGCTGGTGCTGGATGCAAGTAAGTTAAAATCGGCAGCTGTACAATCCTGGGGATTACGTTTCTGCCTCCCCCCCCACCAGCCACACAAGAACTAACCTTGGTTCTCAAACCCTCAAGAAGTTTAAGAACCAAGGAGTTAGTCCTAAAGGCATAGACAAGTTTTGTTTTCTTCTGTTTTTGAACGACAGATACAGTTTAAGTCCATTTAAGGCAACACTGCTCCTTGAGTAGAACCACAACTTTGAAGGCTGAATGGGAGTTCTAGGGAAAGGGAAAATACTCTGACTTTTCCAACTTCCTCATCATAGCTTCGAATATTCGGTTCAAATCTAAGACATTTTTATTCCATAAAAGGGGCAAAGAGTTCTGGGTGGTATTTTAATTTTTAAAGAGTAGGTTACATTATTTTCCCAAGTCAAAGGACTGGTGGCACCAACAGGGAATATTTCATTTGCCTTTAAAAAATAATTCTCTCTTCTGAAAAAAAAAATCATTTTTTCAAGTACACAAAGTACTTTTCTCATCACAACAGAAAATGCACAGATTTCTTCGCCTAGTCAAATGACCTGCCCACTTTATAGAGGCGTCTATAAAGAAAACATGAAGTTCTTTGATATTATCTCCTTCTTTTTGATCCTAAAAGATGAAACGTTGTTCAAGGGTCAGCAAGGAAAAGAGGAGAAAAGTTACATATTCAGCATGAAATGCTGGGTGTTCACAACTTGCCCAAGCCCACCTAAATAGTAAGATTCATGAGAGAGGGTAGGCATTGCTCTACACATCACGTGAAGCTTAAAGTCTTTTTTGGGGGGGGAGTCAGAGCTTTCTAAAAAAGTCAGGTTATGAAGTATAACAATTCCGCCTTCCTGGAACTGTACCACAGAGAATGCAAGTGCGGTGTCCCACGTAGGAATACTCAATGTAAAAACCCTTTCAATTTCTGGAAAGTTAGCCTATAAAAGCCCAAACTAGAACTCTTCTCCCCAGTGTGACAGCTTTTATGTGGAAGAAGTTCAAGCATACAACCCTGACCTGCATTCAAAATGCCAGAATCCCAGGAGGTTGAGATCACAAGCTTTTGGCAAAGAGCAAGTCCAGATCTCTGGTTAAATATAAAATACCAATTATAGTACATAACCAATGAGTAGTGGACAGAATCTAGTTATAAAGGCAAATGACTGGACTGCTGCAGCCTCATAGGGTAGTATGCATTTATACACACATTGGTTTTAATGCTTTAAATTAAGGGGCTGAACAAAGATGTTTGCTGCACAGAACCCTCTTGGTCTGGGTGATTTTCATCACACCAAAGCAAGTGCAAAGCACAGAACAGGCATATTGGCACGTTTGAAACCATCTGCTGTGACTGTGCAGGGAGGGCACCAACAACCTTCGTTTCACCACCTTGGAATAGGTCAGGGTTAGGTACGGCGGTGCAGGTGTGGAGCATCATATTCATTTTAATTAAGGGTCGTTCCGTGTCAAATCATCACACTTAAGGGCAATTTTCTACCTCGCGTTCTTAGATTTTGTTGTAACTTCGCATGCTTAAAGATCGTTGAAGGAATGCATATTGTTAAATTTTTTAACTTGCAGAGAAAAAATATATTTAAGTCTAAAATTTCAAAATTTTATCAAAAAATGGTATGCTAGTGATCCTTTAACTAGTTTAGTTAAAGTTTTGAAAGTTTACTTAGCTATAAAATTTAACATAATGAACACACGCTGCTAAAAATTGGTAGTTTTGCATTATTCCATTGGACAAGTAAGTACCCCAAGTTTCATAAAAATCTAAGGAGGTCAGTCGGAAACAGTGTGATGATTTGACACGAAATGACCCTTAACAGGTATTTCTACTATAAAACCTAAAGACACTAATTGTACCCCTTTGCCTTAGTAAAGCTACTGAACTTGCACATTTCTCTCAGCATGGGTTCTCCCATCCCCAAGCGCCAGGGAGCTGGAGGAATAAAGCCAGCAGGGCAGAGTAGGCCATTGACACCAACAAATAGAAGGGTGGGGCAGTAGTGGGACAATGCTGGGCCTGCCCTGCTGTAGTGTATGCAGAAGGAGGGCTGCAAGCAAAGGGAGCACCTTCACCCAGCCAGCTTGCCATGCACAGCTGGCTCTGCACGGCTGCCACAGCTGCCTTCACAAGCTTCAACCGAGCCATAAAGAAATGAAAGCTCTCCAGCAGAACCAGCAAATTCCATTCCCAGCCTGCCTCAAGCAAAGCAATGGCAAATGAACAGATTTGGCTTTTGAAAGGTGGACATGCTAAAGACCAACAAAAACCCCATGAAAGACTTGCCTTCAACACACAGTTTGCTTTTTAATGTGTTACCAATATTATATAAATTATATTTCTACATCAGGCAGTGGATGCCTCTCTCCTGCCTATTTTGTAACTGAGCATTTCGGTTCTGAGTATACCAAATCTTGGTTGCCTGGTAACCATACTTTTATGATTCACTGGGTTCCTGACTAGCTGTTCTTTCCCTGCATTTCTGCAAAACCGATGACAACACTGCCGTTTGATCAAATTAGGCTGGAACGATAGCTTTGAGGACCTCAGACATGTACAATGGCATGCAGCTGGAATCCCCATATCCTCACAGGATAACTCCTCTCTCCCTTTTGGTGAACAGAAAGAACGACACAGTATTTTATTTCACTCTGTTCATCTGACATGGTTGAAGAACAGGAAAGCATTTCCATATAGACATTAGGAGAACCAGACCAGAAGCAGGATACTGAGGTCATCAAGAATGGCTCCTTCACCCCCACTTTCCCCAAAAGGCCTTTAAAATGATTAAATACAACAGCAGCTGAAAATCATTCCACATCAGAAGCATCGTTGTCAGAAAGATGGTAATTGCTTCCCTTTACCCGGATATATTCAATATACCTCCCATCATCAGCATCTGAAATGCCACATGTACACAGCGAGTTCTCAAACAAACATTCAATTTCCTCTAGTTTTTTCCCTTTCGTTTCAGGAAGGCAGCCGTAGATGAAAATGAGTCCAACAAAAGCAAATCCAGCATACAGGAAAAATGCTCCTGCAATACAAAAGCATATAACACACCGTCAAAATAAGCTTCTCTACTATGACCTTGGAAAAGGAGGAATCAAAAATATTGTAAGGTAACAGCCCTTCCATCACCTTCCCGGGGGCCTCTGAATGACTCTGGGCCCCATGGGAAGGCAGGAAAGGAGAAGATTGACAACTCTCCAGGATTGGGCTGGAATCTCCAGGAATAAGCTCCAATGTGCGGGGAACCCGCTGAAAGTAACCTACAGGTTGAAGAACCCTGCACTACAGCATTCTGTGTGATGGTTAATAACTCAAGAGAGCTGTAACATGTCTTTATGGCTATTTTATTAGGTCTATAACAGAACGCTGTAAACTGAAAATCTTGAAAGAGAATCTTTGATATTACTATTAATATCAAGTAATATCAATACTCTTAATGAAGAGACTCTTAATATATATTAGTTTTCTAGAGCCATTAAAAGGATAAGTTAAGCTGTCAGTCCAGACCTTTGAAAATGAAAAGCTAAAATTCAAATTATCTGAAATGCATTTGGCCTAGGTAGCACTAAAGATAGAAAACACTTCTTACCATAGTATGTCAGATATTCAGCTGTGTGCAGAAACGTCAGTGACACCAGCACATTGAAAATCCAGTTTACTCCGGAAGAACATGCATTTCCTGTACTTCTAGCCCAAAGTGGGTATATTTCAGAATTTACTGTCCAAGGCATTGGTCCCATTCCTTAAAAAAAAAAAAAGTCAAATCACTAACTTTAATAGAACATCCACATATATCAAATACAAGAGCATTGTCAATGATGGGAGACCACAATGGAATGGGATGATATACCGCTTTGTGAACTTTGTGTTGAAAAGCGGTATATAAATACTAGTGATTGATTGATGATTGACTATTGTTTATGTTCAGTTGCTAAGTTGTGTCAGACTCTTTGCGACGCCATGGACCACAGCATGCCAGGCCTCTCTGTCTTCTACTAGCTTCCGGAGTTTGCCAAACTTACTATTACTTCAACAGAAAGCCTCACCTGTGGATCCAAATACTTGCTTGAATCTAAGGTTAATATTAATTTAGGTCATGCATTGTGCCAGAAATACGCACGGCATCTGCACTGCCTGCCAGAAGAAAATACATATATTTTGTAAGTGTACAGAGGTGAATAGCGAGAGATGTAAAGAGGTCAAGGGAGAATGACAATTTTCACTTACTGGATGTAGTGATTCGTCAAAGATTCACAAGAACATGTATAAGACCAAACCTGCTCTTACAGGTGTGTACACCTGTGAGAGTTCCAACTGTTCTTGCATATGATCTTGTGGTTTGGAAGCTTACTTCTGGGTAAAGCTACATAGGAGGCTAAATGCTTAGGTGTTGCAAGACTTCAACATTCTAAATATTGCCACCTGATACATTGGTTAGATGGTTTCAGCTGTAAAGGTGATGGCAGCATGGAAGAAAGGACAGGATAATTAGAAAAGTGAAGATACTCTTCCTTTGGAATTATTTGTAAATGAGATGGCAGCATTAACACATGCTATTTTGATTTTTCATTGGTTTTTCAGGAATTGAGAAAATGAAAGGCAGTAGGAGAGGGAATTAGAAATGGAAAAGGGTATTCCATACCCTCATCCTTGTATTAAATAAAGTAAAATTTTCACACACAAAAATGGAAAAGGGGGAAAACAGCTGTAACAAATTTGTAAAAAAAATATAAAAACACAAAGTTTAGCAGGAAAGTGAGACTGAATAGCAAGAGACGATTAACAGCTATGATGGGTGTCAATGCACCTGCTGAGCTGTTACTTTCCAGAGAAAACTCCTAGTCTTGCACACGGTTGCATGCCCCTTTGCCTCACCATAGGGGGGGCGAGGGAAGTGTTGATTGAGTAAACTGGGCTGTATCACCATCTCCCTGGCCACATTATGTAGCATACAAGTGACCAAGGAGATTCTGTGTTGAAACGCGGTACATCTAATTACTTTCACTTCAAAGGGACATGAGTCTTAACACAATGAAAGCTTTTCCTAGAACAGTGGTTCCCCAAAGTTTTAGCATTGGAACCCACCTTAAAAAAAGTTGCAGTTTTCCTCTGTGGCTACCTCTGTACTCAAGCCTCTGTGGCTATAATAGCGATTGGTCAGCAGTGTTCCCCCCCTGCCCCAGGTAACAGGTTGTTTAATTCTTGATGCACATAGCCTAATCTACCCTGTCGGTTTTGCAAGCCACCAAAAATTGGATCATGACCTACTGGTGGGCTACAGACCCACAATTTGGGAACCATTGTCCTAGAATGTATCAACGCAATAGGACCAATTGAAGTAAATACTATTCTAGTAATAGTAGTAATAGTAATAGTAATAGAATGAAGTAAATGCCATTCTAGCTTACCTGGTGCAAAGAAGACCAGGTACAAAATGAGTCCCAGGAGTGCTGTCCAAGAATATGGTGTAGGGCAGAAATTATATGCCCAAAGTGTGCCTCCAGTTTTTAGCCTGGTCTCATTTGAGCATCTGTAAGAGAGCCATCATATAAAACAAATGGTTTTAAAGGCAAAATCAACATCTAAAGAGCAACAATAACACAATCAGAAGAGCAGAGGCTCTAGGCTGAACTCCTGCCCCTGATATAAGAGTATCTTTGGACTAAAAGCAGAACAACAGATCAACAAAACAAAAGAAAGCATTCCATAAACTTCCTGGAAGCTTATTCCATTGCGAAATTACTCTTGCAGTTAGAAAGTTCTTGCTGATATTTGATATTCCTGAATCAAACTTGTATTTTCAAACTGCTTCCTTTTTAACTCTCAATGGACAATGTTTACAAATGTTTCTACTCTTTTGGGATCTTTCTAAAGGTGCAAATTGCCTGTAATTTTTTCTGAAGGTTAATCATGCCCAGTTCTTCAGGACTCTTGAGCAAAATTCTACATATAGAGATTTCAGATCCCTATATAAAACGTATTTGTGGATAGCTTCCAGGTGCTTAGAAAACCAGTTCACATGATTGTCAACTTTCACACTCCATGTACAAGACACATTAGGCATCTACAAAAAACAATGAAGTGCTGTATAGTATAAAAAGACAGCAGAACTCAACTCTCAGGCTTACCATCTTCATAAATAAGTCACTGTCCCTTTGTCCATGGACAAAACAGCAAATGCCATCTGAGGACTTTTGGCTGCCACTTATATTGTAACTTCACACAAGCAACTTGCTCTCTGAATGCAAGTGATAGTGTTTGCAGATATATTACTGATTGGACAAAAATAAATGAGACTGGCCATGGGAAACGTTTTATTCAAGCAGTTTTATCAGTTTTCATGATTTAGATACAGTAACCTGAACCATGAATGGACAAACAAAAACAACTTTCCCTCCTTGTTCCTCACCCTCTTGCGCATTTCCTTCCAAATGGAAATTGTTTTATTCATGCCTCTACTTACAACATTCTTCTTTTCTACCTTGGAAAACCTAACCAGTAATGAGAAAAACTGAAGGCTATTAGGCGAGATAGGAAAACCCAAAACACAGAAACCAAGCTAATTGAACATCAGTAGTTTGAGATTTTGAAAAAGGTTTCTCTAAGCAAATATATGCAGTAAAACCTTGTTAACCAGCATCCATGAATAATGGAGGTTGCCACTTGGGCCAAATATGGCAGTTAACAAACGGGTGCTTTTATACTGCTTAACAAAGACCCCTGTCCCATGTCACTTACTGGACAATGACGTTCAGCTTGTTCATAAATGACCTGGAGACGAGGATAAGCAGTGAGGTGGCCAAGTTTGCGGATGACACAAAACCTTTCCGGGTGGTAAAGACCAGAAGGGATTGTGAAGAGCCCCAGAAGGATCTCTCCAAGTTGGGGGAATGGGCAGCAAAATGGCAGATGCGTTTCAACGTAGACAAGTGTAAAGCGATGCACATTGGGGCAAAAAACCAAAACTTCACCTATAGGCTTATGGGTGCTGAGCTGTCTGTGTCAGCTCAAGAGAGAGATCTTGGGGTGCTGGTGGACAATTTAATGAAGGTATTGACCAAGTGTGTGGCAGCAATTAAGAAGGCCAATTCCATGCTTGGGGTAATTAAAAAAGGGATTGAAAATAAAACAGCCAATATTATCATGCCATTATACAAATCAATGGTAAGGCCACATCTAGAATATTGCATACAGTTCTGGTCACCACATCTCAAAAAGGACATAATGGAGCTGGAAAAGGTGCAGAAGAGAGCGACAAAAGTGATTACGGGGCTGGGGCACCTCTCTAATGAAGAAAGACAGCAATGTTCAGGGCTCTTCAGTCTGGAAAAAAGGTGCCTGAGGGGGGACATGATTAAGACATACAAAATCATGCACGGGAGGGATAGAGTTGATAGAGGGATGTTCTTTTCCCTCTCTCATAGCACCAGAACCAGGGGACATCCGCTAAAACTGAGTGTTGGGAGAGTTAAAACAGATAAAAGGAAATACTTTTTTACCCAGCGGGTAATTAAGCTATGGAACTCCTTGCCACAGGATGTGGTGATGGCATCTGGCCTAGATGCCTTTAAAAGGGGACTGGACAGATTTTGGAGGGAAAGTCCATCGTGGGCTATATGCCATGATGGGTTGTGCAACCTCCTTACATTAATAGTAGGCTACTTCAGAATGCCAGGTGCAAGGGAGTGGCAACAGGATACAAGCATCTTGTTTTCTACTGAGCTCCCTTAGGCACCTGGTGTGCCACTGTGAGATACAGGAAGCTGGACTAGATGGGCCTTTGGCCTGATCCAGCAGGGCTCTTCTTATGTCAGTGCTTCCTCTGTGGTGCTACTCAGTTCTCCTTCCTCCATTACAAGAGCCCTCTAGGAATGGAGATTCTTTACTTCTGAAACAGGCCTTCAGGAGGAAGAAAGTGGAAAGCCCACATTCCTAGAGGGCTCCTTGTGAGAAACTCATGAGGGGAGCAACAGAGATGGAGCCCTAGAAAGTGAGGTAGGGGGCTGACAGGTGGAGGGCCAGCAGGTACTCCATACTCCAGTTCACTTTCTCACAGCACTTTTTCTTGTCTGTGACAACTCTTTTTTTCTCTATTTCCAGGTTCTGCACTCCTTGACTTATACAGGAGTAAACTGATTCTCTGTTCCAGATTTTACTTAGATTGCAAATTTTAGATTTCATTTTTCCCCGAAGTATCTTCAGCTGATCACTTGCCAGAGCCTCCATTTCATTTTTCTGACCAATACTTTCAGGTTCTGATCTGGGCAAACACATTTCCACTTGGAGCTCAATTGCAACGGACTGACAAGAATTCCCCCCCCCCCATTAAGCACCCATTTAATGACACAGAACCAAACACAGGAACAAGATGGAAGAAACAAACAAGTGTCTCCCCCTTCCTAAGAACCCTCAAAATTATCAACTTTGCTTGCAATAAAAAAAATCTGGAATTACCCTCTTTGCCATTTGATATAGTATTAAACACACGATTGGAAAGATCACACCACTTGAAACCGCAATCTCATCTCTCTTGCCTCAGCTTCTTAAGAATTTTCACCTAAATGCAACAACTGACGGAAGATTATTAACCACTAATCGCTTTTTGGCAATCTTTTACCTAATACACAGGTTTTGTGCACTAATTCTCCATTAGAGGTTAACAGTTAAGACCAACATATAAATAGGCAATTTCTGCCTTTCTGTTGAAGGACAACCACTGTGTGTATGTTATTGATTTCTCTCATACATAATAATGATTCAACTGTCATTGCTTCTCTGACCCACCTTGGTATGGCCAGATTTTTGCATTTACGTCAATCACAGGACAATAAGCTAACAGCTTCAGCACATCGTATCAGCTCATTTCAGTATTGCTGTTAGTTTGGAGTTT
Organism: Lerista edwardsae; assembly: GCA_029204185.1. NCBI lineage: Eukaryota > Metazoa > Chordata > Lepidosauria > Squamata > Scincidae > Lerista > Lerista edwardsae. Next base: position 6,778,556 of record JAJKFI010000010.1, read on the forward strand.
TTTGCAGGTGCATAGCGATGAATACTGGCTGATTATCCATGCTGAAGTGTCTCAAAGCAAACAATACGGTAATTGGCTTAGTAGATTCCTTTCAGGCACCACTGCAGCTGCCTGCTATATAATAGTGAAGACCAACGTTTTCTGACAAACACTTCTCACAGTAAACAATGATGCCCGTCAGTTTGTAATCTTGCATCCCTATTAGTCAGTATAAAGCAGCTCACTGATTACAACACCGAGTGGCTCACATTCTTAACTAGCAAAATACCCATCATTATGATGCTATGCGTGAGGACGGATTGCACATATATCCTAAAGACCCCTGCATCTTCACCATATGCTCTGCACAGTACACCTTCTTTAAAATTTCTGCCCAGATAGAGGAATGAATGAGAAGGCTGGAACGTCTCTTTTATCACCTCCACAACATTGCACCCAGCGAAGCCTAGGGTCCAAGACAATGGGGAGAGAGTCAATTCTCTTTATATGTGACCTTGCTGTCTGCGTCCTCACTTGTGTGCGAGAGGCAGAACTGCTACTTTCCTCATTATCTGTGTCTTTGTCCTCATTATTCACAATGCAGAGATCTTCTGAAGGCTTCAGGGACCTGGCAGAAATATCTGCCAACCATATTTAAGGGGTCCATGCTGGTTGCAGGTGCCATTCTGAAGATCCCGGCAGCCTCTGGAAGGTCTTTGCAGCATTCAGAGATCTGTTGGCACTTCCTGCTGTACTCTGCTGGCTACATGAGGGTCTCAGCTGGATCCAGTCTCAGGCATTCCTTGTAGGCCATTAAATGATTGCAATTCCCCTTCAATTCTGAAGATGCCACTAGGGTTTGCCTATGGATTGGACACTGCATAGTACATACTAGAGAGGAGAGTGGTGTAATGTCACTAATGTCCTCCCTTGCAGAATGCAGAAATACATGGCTGGCATTGAGTAAGAAACACGACCAGATTCAAAGTCAAAGCCTAAGTTTACAACAGTTGTAATTTGGCAACAGGCACCCTTTAAACTGTGAACCTTTGCAGAGATGCTGGTTCAAGGAAGGTGCACCTATTTACTCACCAATAAGTGTAGGGACCAGGATTCTTTAGAAATTGTGAGCCACCAGTGATAGGGACTTTAATCTTAGCCTGACGTGTTAAGGAATTTATTGTGCTTTTGTTGCCTTCTTCCACTCCAAGCCAAGCTCTAAACAACGGCATAGCAACATGGTGTTTTGGAAGGGTTGGGGACTTCCTTCTTGAGAGGCATTTCAGCTCTATCAGCTGGTCGTTACTGGTTCCTGTACAGAGTTTGGTCATATTTTTCTTTTTGGTGTCCATCCAAGCAAGTTCAGGTGTTTTCCATCAGCTCACCATTTGAGCTTTTTCGACTGCCTCCCCCCCCCCATGTTCTTCTCTTTGAGTTTCAGTAAATGAGCTACATGTTCATTCTTGCCTGTCAAGCCCATCATCATGGATAATTCAATGGTTGTCATATCTTTTTGCTCTTGCAGACACTCCTGTAGTTTTTTTAAATACCATTTTTAAATTAATAGATATTTAATAAGAAACTATGGGGTTCAATGCTCACCTGGGAAGGTGTTTTAAAAAAAACATGCACACCTCTGCCTAGTTTCTATAGCCTGGGATGGTTGCACCTGATAGAAACTACCAGTTTCCTCCCCTTGTCAACACTGCAGACATTTGCTCTGAAGTTCTGGCTCCAACTGTTGGTCATCACTCCTGCTAACTGGGCAAGAGGCACTTTTTCACATGGTGTTCCTCTTATATTTAGCAGGGGGAGAGCAATTGTCCCTATTCACCCCTGCACGGTGTCTTTTCTAGTGGCTGTTGCTGGTGGTGTTGTGCATTTTTTTAGATTGTGAGCCCCTTGGGACACGGAACTAATAATAATAATAATAATAATAATAATAATAATAATAATAATAATAATAATA
>JAJKFI010000010.1:6780513-6792245 GCA_029204185.1 Lerista edwardsae
TAATAATAATAATAATAATAATAATAATAATAATAATAATAATAATAGCAGCCTGTGAATTGCTTTGTGAACTTTTGGTGGAAAAGCAATATATAAATACTACTGATTGATCCTCTTCAAATGCTATAATTTGAATTTATGGGGAACTGATGGGGAACATCAGTGCTTTTGGTTCGGAAATCCACGGCTCGGGTATTGGACTATCGTCCTGCTCTGAATGGGGTCGCACTTCCTCTGAAGGAGCAGGTTCGCAGCTTGGGGGTTCTCCTGGATTCACAGCTACACCTGGACTCCCAGGTGGCGGCTGTGGCCAGGGGAGCCTTTGCTCAGCTTCGGCTGATCCGCCAGCTGCGGCCGTACCTGAGCTGTGCGGACCTGGCCACTGTGACCCATGCCCTAGTGACATCAAGATTAGATTATTGCAATGCGCTCTACGTGGGGCTGCCTTTGAAGACGGTCCGGAAATTACAACTAGTACAGAATGCGGCGGCTCGGGTGGTTGCTGGAGCACGTCGGTTTGACTCTGTCGAGCCGCTGCTTCGGCGACTACACTGGCTGCCGGTTCTGTTCCGGGCCCAATTCAAAGTGCTAGTTTTGACTTTTAAAGCCCTTTACGGCTCGGGTCCGGGGTATTTGAGGGACCGCCTTCTTCCATATAATCCAACCCGTACTCTTAGATCATCTGGGGGGGCCCTCCTGACTGTGCCGCCACCAGGAGAAGTGAGAGGGGTGGCGGCCAGGAAGAGGGCCTTTCCGGTGGTGGCCCCCCAACTCTGGAACACCCTCCCCTTAGAATTGAGAACTGCTCCCTCTTTGTTTATATTTCGGCGGGGGCTGAAGACCTTTTTATTCCAAAAAGCTTTTAATTGTTGACAGGCTGGCTGGTTATTATAACCCACGGGGCTTGTTGTTTTTATATTGTTTTTAAATTTGTTTTTAATTGTGTTCTTAATTTTTGATTGTATTGTTTAATTCTGTTTTAATTGTTTTTAATTGTGAATTGTTATATTGTTTTTATATCTATATTGTAATGCCGCCTTGGGTGCCTTCGGGCACAATAAGGCGGGGTACAAATCTAATAATAAATAAATAAATAAATAAATAAATAAACAAACATCAAAGGTACTGAAGCTTGGACTTTTTCCTGCTCTCAAGGCACACTGTACACATGGGGTTCCCCCATTTGATGGCAGGAGCTTCATACCCGATAAGGCTCGAAAGCTTCAGCTCTGCACATGTGTCTGCACAGATGACAGCTTGAAGAACTATTGCTGCAAGTAAGCAACGTCTCTTTTCCAACGGTGCCAGCTGTTCTTGTTCCCAATTATTCTCTTCTTTGGCCATGCAGCTACAGAAAGCCAAGACTATTGGCAGTTAGTTTCACAACTGTCACTGTTAATTAGCCTTCCGTTTTCTGATTCCCATAACTACTGCAGTCATTCCCAGAGTTTATTCCTAATGGGCATGCATATTCATGCTGACAATACTGGCAAGTACCAACTTTTGGAATTCCCTATACCCCATGGACATTTTCTGCCTTTTTTGGGGGGGGGGGAAATCTCTGAAAAGAAAGTGCTGGAAAATCTGGCTGCAATTCCAATTATCTCAGTGTATACATTGTTAAAGGGCCAGTGCAAACATTTTCCTGAGTATGGTACAGAAAAGCCCAAATGTGGGTCTTCTTCAAAAACATCCCCCTGCGGCTTTGTGTTCATTGAAAGAGAATATGGATTATTCACTGTATTTCTGAATATTAATGGTAGGCACAAACCTGGCCAACAGGACAAAATTATATTAATAACCTGTATAAGCAGGCACCAAGAAAAAAAACAAAGCTAAAGTGACTTCAGGAACAGATTATGTAATCAAGCACCCATAAAAACCAAACTTATCCACATTATATAGATACAAATTCTCAGTGGCATAGCCAAGGGACATTTTGCTCTGGGTCATGTTGGTTGGCCTGCCCCCCCCCCTCCAGGTAATTGTGGTGATACAAAGAGGTCACACAATTACTTCTGGCGTGGCCAATTGGCACTATTTTGGCACTGCTGCTCCTACAGGAGCCTGGAAGCATAAGATTGGGCTCACAATCATGCACAAGAAGCAGGTAGGAAATTATAATGCAAACTTTTGCCATTTGCTTAGAAATTGCCTAATAACTCGGTCTGCATGATATGGTAGTGAACCACAAGCTTTAGGGGGGTTCACTGTATGGCAGTTATTCAGATCTACTAACTTATTCAGCTTAATGAAGATGCAAATATGATAAAAAAAATTCATAGCAATATTCTGAAAAAAAATTATGCAAGACACTGCCAAACAGTAAACAAGAATGTGTCAAGAGTATTACTGTGTGCTATAAATTGTAAGCCTATATCACATAATTTCCCCCAAAATTACAGCCAGAATGGAAGCATTACAGTTAAAATACATTTGAACAAATTGCTCTTTTCATGTACTTTCCACAGATGTCACCAAAAGGGTGTTTCAAAACTAAAGGAAATGAAAACAAATTTAGGAATGGAGTGTGATTTATTCTCTACAGTTTCTTATGATTTGTTTCTCTATAGGATTCTCACAGTTATGAAGTAGCCAGCCAGTGCAATAATTGTGACCAGGGACTTGCAGTAAACCATGTTGCTATTTCAGCTTGTTCTTCCCAGGACAAACATCTGGGAATGAGTCAGAGTGAAAGCGGATTCATATATCAGCCACTTATTTGCACATTTATTGTATATCTCACTTTGTAATGCGAAAGACAGGAACATGCACAATTCCATGGCAGCAACTTAGCTGACTTGGAGAAACCATGATAAGCTTATATAACTATGGCTAGTAGGATACGGAGAAATGTACTCAGTGATACCCAACAGAACTGACTGGCACTAGATACAGGATAGACAAAAGAATCACATGGAATTCATCACTACAGGCATGCCGCGGTATCCACTGGGGTTTCGTTCCAGACCCCACCGTCTGGATGCCTTTTTAAAGATAGGGGAGCATCCAGGGTATCCGTGGACAACTGAAACTGTGGATACTGAATCAGTGGATACCAGGGCACGCCTATACTTTGTAGATGAACACAAAATTTATTCCCTATTTCCATGACGATTTCTGCTTTTCTACTCCATAGTTTTGGATATCTGTAAAAATTTTCCAATATCCTTGCTTTCAGAAACGATGGGCAAAAACTGTATGCACACCAAATGTGTATCCAACTAAAGATTATCCAGATTCTTAAGCTCCCAACTAACTTGTGCAAGTTTGCATGCCAGGCACAACAAATCTAAACTGAAAAGTAAATCTAGAGAACCAGCATGGTATAGTGGCTCAATTGTTGGAAGTAGACCTAGAAGACCCAGGTTCAAACCCCCAGTTTAGCTTCCTAGGTGACCTTGCGGCAGTCCCCATCTCTCAGCCTCACCTTCTTCAAAGGGATGTTGTGAGAGTATCTATGTACATCACCCTGAATTCCTTGGAGAAAGACCAGTATAAAAATGTGAAAAATGAATATTTAAAAGAAAGCCGTAAAACCACAATTTAAGCTTAGGAAACTGCCAAATTGCTGTGGCGTCTCTACTGCTTATTGATCTACAAGAAAAATCTGCAGTATTGAAAAGAAGTGACCCTTCTTTTGATGCCTAGAAAGTGTGCCTATTCATCTAAAACAGAACCTAGCCTTCAGTTCTTAATTTTCTGCAAAGCACAGGAAAAAGCCCAGTGGCCTGAACAAGGAAGAAAGTCTGCTTCTAAACTCTTCCCACTTTCTTTCCACTTATTATGACACCCAGAAATTAACTAGACAGTTGCAATGCCGTTGAGGGCACAACAATGTCATTTTCATCAGTTTCACCCTAGCAATTAAATTGCCACTACACCCATTCTAGGACGCTGGTGCTAGACTTAACAGGCTAGGAGCCATGCTTTATAGCTTTCGTAAGTACTCTCCCCAAATCATCCTGACAGCAGTGCAAGGAAATGTTTCCCAATATCACAACATGTCCAAATACATTAAATGGGGTGGACACCAGAAGAGCATTGCCTGTGCTCCGAACATGTGCCCCACATTAAAGGGTTGCAACTAATTTTAATTGTACCATACACTAGAGAACAGTACATGGGTGGATTCCAATGATCCAGGGACATACCTGGCAAGCTGAACATGACATTGATTAGAAGAAAAAGCAGAGAGATCCATTGTGTTAAAACTGAAGGTTAACAACAAGCTCTTGAATACTGAACAGCACCTGTCACAAAAGCTGGTGTTAATTTAGCTGCCAAGCTGTTTTAGGATGAAAAATTCATTGCTAACAAGTCATTAACAAGCATTTCCCTGGTTCCAACAGGTCCTAGTTAAAGTATTTCTAATTTCCTCCAATGCCGTCAATCCTACCTCACAGACATTTCATTTTTTCCCCTACATAATGCACTCTTTTCAGATGGGCTCCAGTCTCCTTTTCAATTTTTTATCTTTACTTTCTCCAAAACAATATCCTTTTATCCTTGTGTTATGTTGCTTATTCATGCATTCAGACAATTGTTTATGAACGCAAGAAGGCATCTTTCAGGCAGCAGAGCTTTGTTGGCCTTCTATGCTTTCTTGCCATTGTAAAAGTCGTCTTAACAGAAAGAAAATGTTCTACATGTACCCTTGTTTTAACGTCCTATTATTCTAAACTTATTCCAGTCATTAGCCATCATTAAGCACAATTATAACAGCTGTAATCAACAGTACAAGAATAGAAAAGCCGAGAGACATGTTTGTCAGAAGAACAATGATTACATTAATCACAGTTGACGTTGATTTTTGTCTAGAAATATTTCTACTGTTTTAGAGTTGGAAGGTAAATGAAGAGCTTCTGGATGACAGAACCTGGTTTCTGCCCACATGAAAGGGCAACACAACACAATGGAGCTCTAATCCTGAATGATACTTTAAAAGGCACTGCAATTCATTTGTGCTTCTTTGAGTAATGAATGTAAAAGGCATATACTTTGCTGGAGTTTTTATACAAATTATGACTCACGGCACAGCGACAGCTTTTTCTGGATCTTTACCTAAACAAATGAACCTTAATCTTAACCTACTTTACAACCAGATATACAAATTCACATTACTACGATAATATTGCAATCATTAGTATCAATCTTAATTGAAGTCTATGACTCAGAGGCCCCTTCATTATTTCTAGAGGAAAAAATAAGATTCCAGACTACAGACTACATTAACTGGCTATTTGATACAACTCAGCAAACTGAGATCTTCATGAGAAAAACTGAATATAACATAAGAAAAGCCTTGCTGGATCAGGCCAAGGGCCCATCTAGTCCAGCTTCCTGTTTCTCACAGTGGCCTACCAGATGCCTCAGGGAGCACAAGATGCATGCATCCTGTTGCCACTCTCTTGTATCTGGCATTCTGAGGTAAAAAAATAACTTGCAACACAGTCTGGGCCTTAAGAACATAAGAAAGGCCTTGCTGGATCAGGCCAAGGGCCCATCTAGTCCAGCTTCCTGTATCTCACACAGTGGCCCACCAGACGCCTCAGGAAGCACACAAGACAACACAATCTCGCTACCATTCCCCTGCAGCCAGCACTCCAAGGCAGCCTATCACCCCTGCACCACCCCTAAGGAAGACACCAGACTGAAGTTGGGGCTTAATTTTATTAAACACAAGTGTAAATCATGAAACCTATTAAACACCCATTCCTCCCTCCCAAGTCTGGGGTAGGCCCAAAAAACCTGCCACCCATGGCCAATTCGGATGACTGAAAATCATTGTGAAGAATTGATCACCAGGTGAAGAATTGATCACCTGGGAGCAACATCTGAGGCTTGTGAGTTTTCTGCACTGTTAACAAGTTTCTTCAAATTCTTTGCCTTTTGAAGAAAAAAGTGCCAAGGAGTAGAAGATGACTGATTTGTGTATTTTAAAAAAAAAGTATTCAAATGGTCAAATTCCAATTTTATCTTAAACATTTAAGTAATATACAATCAGATGCAAGAATTGATCTTTATTTCTGGGAGAAATAAACTTAAGTGTTCCAGTTCTGCAAACACCAATTTAGCAACTTTAAAACTGATGTGCACGTATTTAAAAAGACTAATTTAGATGAAATGATGTGAAAAGAGTGTGGCATTAATTAATGAATAGCCCATTACTTCTGACAACTGTGACTAGATTTCTATGAGCTCTAGTGATAAGCTATGCTTTGGAGGCTGGAATTAAGTCAGTCATCCTGACAGCTGTGTAGTTTGATGCATTACACGGAAATATTTAAAAGATGCAAAACAGCAGCTGGCCAGCAGGTTATACATGCCATAAAATATTATGCAATCTTTCACATTGTTATGAATGGGCATTTGATTTTTCATTAAATCTAAATGTAATGTGAAGCATAAAAATTAATGAATCAGAACTTTGGGATGGGATATGTTTAAGAAAGGTACATGCTATTCTATGAGAGGCGAGATGAAAATATAAAGGATTACTTTGTGGATAATATACATTAAATGCCCTATAAGTCCTGGAAATTCAACTAGCATCACTCTCTTCAAGTTATTTCTACCTACCTAAGAACTAATGTTTGACTTATTGCCAACTCTTCAAGCCATTCTACGTGTAGAAATACTCCCTACAGCAGTGGTTAATGTGGGTTGGGACTCACCAGTGGGTCGCGAAGCACCTTGAGCAGCCATATTGAAAATATGGGAAGATGGAATGCTGGAAAGAGGGAGGGCAGCGTGGTTGTTTGCTTGTTTCAAGGTTGTAAATAGGCTTTTCCTCCCTCTTTCTGATTCACTTTGCTATTAGAAATGGCTGAGAAATAACCCAACATATTGTTGCATTCTCAGGAAAGCAGCAGGTTCTGGCATCACAATGACGGTACTTCTAGTCATGACATGACTTCCAGTGGGTCCCAGACATATTGTCATTCTAAAAAGTAGATCCTGGTGCTAAAACGTTCAAGAACCACTGCCTTAAAGTGGTTCCCAAACTTTTTAGCATCTAGACCCACCTAAATGCTTTGCTCAAACCTCTGGGGCTATAATGATGATTGGGCAGCAATCCCGTCCCCTCAAGTAGAAGGCTGTGTAACCACTGATGCACATAGCCTAAACTGTCAGTTTTATGACTCACCAAAAATTGGGTCATGACCAACTGGTGGGCTATGGACCCACACTTAGGGAACTGCTGTTCTACATCCTTCACAATATATTCCTATTGTGTGTCTGCTTATTCAGACATTGAAAACCACATGCACAATCTCACTATATTAAATAGTTTAATTACAAAGACACCAAACAGGGTCACTGAATATTAATTCTTGTAAACTGCAATAGCTGTCCTGTGTCGAGTTTAGCAATATTCCCAGCTATGAGCAACATCAGCACATCAAAACAAAGCAGTGCCGTATTAGAAAATAAAACATTTTAAAAGCCTCAAAATGTACCACTATCACCATATGCCAGAAGAATGAAAAAGTGGATTAAAATGGCTAAAATTTAAAAAAGGCACTCAGAGCACAATCCTAACCTGGAGTTAGGCTGGCACAAGGGCCACTGTAAAGTGTGTTTGGACCAGTCTCAAAATCAGGAAGGATGGCACACGTCTGTGTGCTGACCTCTGACTCCGAGAGTGGTCCAAACATACTTTACAGTGTCGGTTGAGCCAGCCTAACTTTGTTGGCCTAATGCCAGGTCCCTTACTTCAGTGAAAACAATCTGCTCCATTCAAAACATCTAGCTGGCTATTGCTGGCAAGAAAATACTGGATTAGATGGACTAAAGAGCAAGCTTTTTGTTCTCAATTTTGAGAACTTTTGTTGCCCAGAAGGTTTTTGATTGTTGAAATGATCCAGGCAAGTAACCAAATCAGTACAGTTTTAATATCATCCTGACATTTGCCTTAAAAGAGCAAAGATATAAGCTTAAAGTTTAAAGTAAACATGAATAATAAAGCCAGTTCTCTCTTCAAAAAATCTGACTCATTAAACTGAGCCAGAAGCATTTTTATAAACTTGAGGCTTACAGTATTTAGTGCTTAAAATAATAGCGTTTTTGCTTAATACAAGGTATCTTACACAAGTAAATCTGGAATTAGCCATTCAGATTTTCTAATGTACTTTTGAGGAAACATTAATTCATTGTTAGCAATGGGCACATTCCACTATGTCAGTCATCACCCCACATAATTTTGAAGTGGTTTAAGCAAAGCTATTTGACAGCTTTTTCTGTGAAAATATAAAATAAACCTAGTCATTTCTCTATTTCAGCTGTTTTTGCTGAATATTCATTCATGAACAAGACATAATCCTAACCAATTTTCCAGCACTGACATAGCCTTTCCAATGGGGCATGTGCTGCATTCAGCAGTTGGGGGGAAGTCACAGGCCTCCTCAAGGTAAAGAAATGCTTGTTCCCTTACCTCAGAGCTATACTGCCCTTACCCCAGTGCTGGAAAGTTGGTTAGTTTTGTGTCCTTAGGGTAGCATCCAGAAGTGCTTGCTTGGAACAGAAGAAGCACAGCAACTCTGAATGCTGCTTGTGTACAACATTGTGTTTTTTCCTTAGTTTTATTCCCCTTACCATTTCAGAAACTGAATTAAAAAAGTTTAGTTCTAGTCACAAGACATATGGGGAAAACTCAGTATCTCCCATATTCTTCAGGGAGAACAACGCAAATACAAAACAAATGGAGCATATGCTTCATGCCATATTCAATTAGCACAAATACTCAGCATATAAATTACTGTAACCTTTTCCTACTCTAAAGCAACATTTGGAAATTTGTTGCACCCTGTGCTATATTCCTTCCACCGGCAGGTTATGTTAGCAGTTATCAGTTGACTGTTTCCATTGGGATATGCCGTATTTTCTTTAGACACAACGATAAGCATATGAAACCAAGATGATAAATTGGAACTGCAATATTTTTCAGTATGGCAAAACACTTGAGAAGGGCAATCAAAGATCCCACAGGATGTCACAGGAGATGGTGGGATTTCTCTTTCAGAAGGCATACAGCATCAGTGTGGGACTATGAAATGTTGCACAGGTATACCTTTTTCAGTGTAGTCTTTGCTTCTCAACAACAGTCCTTGTTGTGGCTTCTTAAGATCGGCCCTATTTGGATCTGTACATATATAAGAAATAGCTCGAATTGAAAATATTTATTTTCAAATTGAGCTACCCTGGTTAACCACCCTCCCTCCTAAAACATTAATGCTAGTGTTTGAACAATAAGAATGGAATGTCTGATGAACTGTTCTCCATACAAATAAGAATTCTTAGAAGTAATTCATCATTTGATCTTATTTCTCTGTTATAGGTAGTAATCATTTGCAAATATCACTCTGAAAACAGGTTCAAGATTATTTATTTGGAAAATTATGGGGGGCAATCTTACTGTAAAAGAGCGTTTAAGAATTTTTAAGGATTTGGAAGGACTGCTTGTTAACAGGTAATCACCAATTGCAGTTTATTTAATCTGGATAACCTCACCAGAATAAAAAAAAATTCCAGGATAATGTTTAAATTCAGTATCAACTCTGGAGAAAGAAACCGGGCTTGAAAACAGACAGGATCTTAAGAAAAATTATTTGCCAGTCATTACTTCTAGCTGCATCATAAATGAGCTTCAGTACTCTGTTGATTCTGGTCTGGAAAAAAAATCAGGTATTCCCAAGAAAAAAATTGAATGGGGAACAGCTATTTTGGGACTGGGATAATCTGCCTTGTTGGGTCCAGGATCAACCCTAGCATATTGGTATGGTCCAAGATTGGCCCCCAGGTTTGCCACTGTTGCTGCTGCATCCACTCACTGTAACGTCGGGGCCAAAGGCATATACTGGTAGATTCTAAATGAAATTCTGCTTTGTTGTAGATCAGTCATTTTAGCCAAACTTTTGTTAAAGGAGTATGACTGCCATTCTTTTGTCAGAGGCGACCTGGAGTTTACTTTTCTAGGTTGTTTATGTTGTTTTGGCTACAATTTAAAGACACACCCACATATACCATTCATACTTTAAAATAAAAAAGTAAACATTGTTAACTATTCAGTATGCCATCAGTACTTGTCTTCTATCATAGGTTTTCCTACAATGCAGAGAAGCAACAGCACCACTCTTCCTTTCATAACTTAAGGTTCCATGATAGCCAATATGAAGAACCTTTCAGCAGTCTCAAAAGGGCATCTCCCTCATTTCTTCTACTGTAATTGACAACCACAATCTGGAAAACACTGTCACATCTGGAATTGAAGTTATTTACCATGGAACAGTGCAGTGGTGAAGCTGAAAATTTGAAGGTGTTATAGAAACATGTGACACTATTTTTGACAGATCAAAAATTTATTTCTGCTCAGATTGATGGCTAAGCTTTCCAATGTAAACCTGTTAAGAATCAATAAAAGAAACAAAGGTTGCTTGCACACTAACGACCTTTAGCGCTGTTAAAACACTGCAGGGAAACAATTGGCTAGAAGGAGAATTAGAGCAGCAGTTTCGCATGGCCCTTAACATAGCCATACAGGTAACCTTGGTCTACTATAATGTTTACTCATAATGTGCCTGATTCAGAAAAGGCTGCTTGCAACTCTATTTATAAACCCCCTTTTTGAAGATTCTTCTTCCAATTGCTTCATGTTGAGTAGGGCCCCCACATCAAGTCACAATAAATAATAGAAGGACAACACAGAAAACATCGAGATGCAACAGACTGACAACCATGTTGTCAGGATTCTCAGCAAAAACAATTGATTGAAGGAAAACAATTCCTGTCCAAATAACTAGCAAAGAAGCAACCTGGCTGAGGTTTATAAATCTTCATCCTACGTTTTGTTATCCATGATCAACCTACAGTCACTTGCAAAACAGGAACACCGAGTCCCAGGCATAGAATTGCTTTTCTGAACAGTCTTTCCACACAATAGAGATTATACAAAAGCCTAGCTACATATTCACTATAAAAACTCTAGACAGTTTAATTTCTGTTATTGTCTGGCAAAAAGAATGACAGGGCCTGTCCCAATTATCTTAAGATGTCTCTCACAACATGTGCTGAACAACAATCTCAACAACACAGTGCACGATACAGTCATCTTCTAGCTAAGAAAATGATGCTTCAAATTAACAAAAACTTGAAAAAGAGGACTCTTATCAACTTATTATAGAATTTCTAATTAAGGTCAGTTCTACACATTACCATGGACATAAGGTGCTGCTAATAGTAGCAGCCCCATGCTCTCATTTCCCCCTCCTTTATGGGTACATCCAAGTTTTCCTAAATTCTGAAATGATTACAATGTATTCTGATCCTGATTATGGGGAAGTGGGAGAATACACAGAGTGGGAATGCCTTGAGATACACCGAAGAAGATTGGTCAACATCCACATGCCTGCTGGTTTCCGTCATGGGACCTTCATACTGTGCTTGAGGGACTTATGGTCCACCCTTTTGATCCGCTGACGTCTGTCCCTCTAAAATTCCTGACGCTCAAAACGGTCTTGTTGGTGGCTGTCACCTCGGCGAGGAGGGTGCCTGAGATTGGGGCCCTATCATTCAACCCCAGTCTCTGTACATTCCATACTGATCGGGTAGTGTTACGTCCCGACCTGTCCTTTATGCCCAAGGTGAATTCTAGATTTCACAGAGAACAGGAAATTGTCCTTCCTTCCTTTTGTCCCCATCCCCAAAACCCGACAGAGCATAAAGGGCACTCT
>JAJKFI010000010.1:6792255-6825735 GCA_029204185.1 Lerista edwardsae
ATCGCCTAGCACATTTACTAGGCATTATAGAATAGATGTGGCCGCTTCAGAGCAGGCATCCTTTGGCAGAAGGGTGTTACAGTCTGTTTTGCCCTCATAGCCGACACCTATCCAGTTCCCACCCGAGACAGTTAGCTTTGACACATCCCACATGGTCTCGAAGACCCCACCTTCCTTCCTCAGAGAAAACGGAATTCTTACCTTGAGAATCTCCTGTTCTGGGGAGAGGAAGGTGGGGTATTCGACCCACCACTGCGGATCGGTGTCGGTATGAGTGGGTGGAGAATGAGGTGACGGATGTGGGGGGTGTTTAGCTTTTCGTCCCCCCCACCTTCTGTTTCTGGTTTGTCATTGTGGCCAATCTTATGTGCTCTGGTGGTTGAGAGCATTAGTGTTGGCATCTGTTAAAGTTATGTTTGTTAGTCTCATGGTGTGGAAGATTCTTTCAAGTTCCAGCTTGCTGTTTGGACTGGGTTCTGGGGGATGCAATCCCACCGGATAGGAGGCAACGTTCTGCAGCGTCCGACTCTGCCTTCCCATTGGTGGTGCATGAACATTCATGGTTTTAAAAGTAGCCCATCTCTGAATGCCAGATGAAAGGGAATGACAACAGGATACAGGTAAGGCAACTCGTGAGCCACTGTGAGATACAGGAAGCTGGAATAGATAACCTGATCCAGTAAGGCTCTGACAGGGATCTCAAAAGTACCTGAGTAATAAATGTGATAAATGTTTAGATCAAGAGGGTTTTGGTTGTTTTTCTCTTAACCTGTTGCAGACTAACTTTTGCCTTGTTCTGTGAGCAGCAGACTCTGTCATAGTTTGCCTGCCTGCAAGCTAACAGTCAACATTACATCTGTTAGAGGACAAATGCAAAAGCTGTCTGGAGAAGGACTTTTGTTTTTGCTGCCAGTGTGTATTCACATTCAGAGTGGTGGTTTTGCCTTAATTTTTGGTCTGCAGTTTTAATGGTCATCTGGAAATTGTTAATGTGGAGGTTTTTGTAGCTTTGAGTTGGCAAGTTATTCTGGGCTCTTTGCACAGAGCCTTATGCTTTAAAGCAAGTGTTAAAGGTTAAAGATTATATCAAGTCGGGGGTCAGACCCCTCTGAGTCTCTACCAATAAAGCTTGTCAGGGCAGAATCCTAACCTGGAGTTAGGCCAGCACAGTGCGGCCAGCAGAAGGGCCACCGTGAAGCAAGTTTGGACCGCTCTCCAAGTCAGAGAGGATGGCACAAGTCTGTGCGCTGGCCTCTCTGACTCTGAAAGTGGCCCACACATACTTTATGGCGGCCCTTGTGCCTGCCAAACTTTGCTGGTTTAACTGTGACTGTCTAACTCCAGGTTAGGATAGCGAACTCAGTTTAAACTCCTCTGTTTAAACTGATTTTTTTTATTTATTTTTCATTCGTTCAGCTCTTCTTATGTTCTTAGATTGCAGAAAAGGAATAGGGACAAAGTTATGGATCTGCCATTTGCAGCAGCAAGCCTACGTTCATTGCAATGTGTCCACCTAATTATATGTATTAGGGTTGCGTAATTTATTAGTATAGGAATTGTTAGAAGAGCAGGTGATATTCTGGGCTTGGTACAGTTGAGCACAACAGCCCATCAACTAAACACAGACTTTACATTCTTCTTTGCAGTTTTAACATGGGTGAGCATATGCAGTATACATTATATAAATAATAATGTTTTAGATGCGAAACTAGTTTATCTTCTGTAAAATGCACCAAAAAATGGAAAGAAAATTGAACAACCCAATAGATTATCCTAGGTATCTATCTCCCTTTCTTGTGCACTATTGCTAGAACACAGGTGTCGGTGGCATAGCGGCCTTCCAAACAATGACCAACCACATATAGGACAGTGGCCGGTCCTCTGCATCTTCCCCTCTATCGGAAGCCCCCATGCACCTTGCAAAGTCCTCCTGTGTTTGCTGGCTGCTCCTGAGTGTGCTACTAAAAGAACTCCAAAAGATTTCTCTGCTGCTTGCTGCTATTCCAAGTTCAGAAAATTTCCCAGAAGTCATCGCGTAGGGCCAGCTGAAGGACGGCATTCCAGATTGTTGCTGGGTTCTTTTTTGCTCAACTGTGAGCAGGTCTTTTTTGGGGGGTGGGGTGGGGGTTGCTGCTGCTTTTCCAACGGAAGCCTGCCTGTTCCTCAGCCCCCACAGAAGAGGCTGTGTGCTTAATATCTGTTCTCCAGTTCCCTGCTCCTGTACTGTGCATGGATGTACTGTACTCCCCCCCCCCACCCGACACTGCTATTGTATTGTGCCTGGATGCTCCTTCCAGGGGTGAAAGAGAAAATGCGGCATGGAGCCAATGGCACATGTTGTGCCCAAACCCTCGCAGGTCTCATTATGTTTAATACTGCATTTTATTAAGGCTGGGAAGTGAGTGGTATCAGGGGGAGATTGCACAACGATAATATCACTTAACGATGGGGTTCCTGGAATGTACCCCTGTCACTAAGTGACGCATGCCTGTATAAGTTCATTTTTAAAAAACCTTTAACTATCTTTGCCTTTTCCCCCAACTTCAATCACCAGTATTTTCACTGTGCCATTGCACAAGGGCTATTAAGCCTTGTTTTTCTCTTTCCTCTCAATGTTCAGGGGGGAAAAACTGTGAGGTGACCTTTAAGTCAACACTCACAAATTATTTCATCCCAGAGTATTTTCCTAGAAAAGAAAAATGAAAAGTAAATAGAGGAGCTTTGACAAACAAAAACCCCTGGTGTACATCATTACGTATTTGGTGACAAAAGACTATTTTGAAGACTAATGTAACAGCAGCAGTTTTTGCAAAGGGATGGATTCTCACAGGGAGCGAAGATTGGAGAGACCAAGGTTGCCTTGCAAAATTAAGGAACACGAAAGCAACATACCTGCCCCAGGCAGCTTCCATTGTAGATTTTTTATTAATAGGAACACAAGACGACTCCATAACACTCGACTTGTTTAGTTTGTAGCAAAACCCACACATTGGATCCAGCATGCACCCATCACAGTAGCTGAAAAAAGAAATATCATAAATGTTAAGTCCAGTCTTTTTTTTGGAACACAGCATCAGTGGAGAACTGGCATTGATTCAGAAGTTATGCTAGTACCTTGCATAACTCTACAAGTTCTGGCAAGTACAGCTAAAAATATAGCTGAATATATCGGCAAGCACCAATATATAGGTGATAATTGTGTAGTCTATTGAAAGTAACAGTAATGCTAAAAAATTTGAAAATCTAGAGTTATTTAGTGAAAGTAAATCAGATAGACATGATCAAATTGTAGTTGAGCATTTCTAAATCCCACCAATTTCAATTGAACCACGAAGGATGTTGGAACACTGCCTGTCTCAAAATAGCTAAATTGAGGGCGCAATCCTAACCTGTACTGAGGCCAGCCAAGTTTGGCTGGCACAAGGGCCACTGTGAAGAGTGTTTGGACCACTCTCAGAGTAGGGGGGACGGCGCACATCTGTGTACTGACCTCTCTGACTCAGAGTGTGGTCCAAATGCGCTTTATGGTATCCCTTGCACTGGCCAAACTTTGCTGGCCTAATTGTGCCAGCCTAACTGCAGGTTAGGATTGCGTTCCAAGTCAGTTGAAACTTATTAATGAAAACAAAACAAAATTCAAAACACCATCATCACATCCCCCTCAAATATCCCTAGTGCTGTAACTTTTGATGAAATTGGGCTAACTACATAAATTAAGCTTTCTAAAATGAAAATTATATTTAACTGTATGTTCTGAAATAAAACAAGTGATATGAAATTTAGCTACATACACCAATGTAAAAACACCTATCCAGGCACATTCATTAAAAAATGAAGGTTTAGAATAGCTGGCCATTAGAGAGATAATGCAAGAATAGAAAAGTAAAAGCTGACACTATGATTAGTCTACAGCACCTATCAAAAATG
Source organism: Lerista edwardsae (assembly GCA_029204185.1). NCBI lineage: Eukaryota > Metazoa > Chordata > Lepidosauria > Squamata > Scincidae > Lerista > Lerista edwardsae. Next base: position 6,796,183 of record JAJKFI010000010.1, read on the forward strand.
ACATTACAAATCTGTTATGTTTCTGAAGGTTAACCAATCAGCATGGTCTTCTAGACTTACAGTATGATAGGTGAAACATACCAAGGGTAAATTTCTACATTTTTGATGTACTATATTCAAGCAATTGATTAAAATGTTTCTAACTTTGTCCACTTAGTGGACTAGTATGTTTCTTGCTCAATGTTTTTCAAGCATTCTGTTATCTGGATGAAACTGGTTATTGTGTTAGGAAATGACTGGACTCCTGCCTTTACAGAAGGGAGAAACCAGATTATGAAAGCTTCTCTCCTTTTTTCATATAGACAGCAGAGTCTTCCTGCTGTCTACTACAGGAAGAAAATTGGCCATGCATATGAATCAATCATTTCCAAACAAAACCTGGAAATTGGGGATCTATTACTAAGAACATTTATAACGAATATTTACATACCACTTTTCAACTAAGAAGTAGTTTACACTGGAAAATGCACATACAAACCTCTGACCAAGAATAGAGTTTAATGTTTTATAGTGTAAAAAACAACACAAAACTAAATGAAAGATAAGGGCTTGGTTAGAATGTCAGTTTCTCATCTGTTAATATTTCCTCTCTGAGTTTTCCCCATGGGAAAACAGAGGAGAAAAATACCCCAACAACTACCAATTACAAGCAGGAAAGAATTAAGACACTATTGCATTAGAGGTTCATTAAGTTTAAGCAACGATCATTAAGGCAGGTTTGGTCATCACTGAAACACACATCCTTCACAAATGAAAGATAAAACCAATGCACATATCTTGCTTACAATGCAGTGTCTGCATACTGCAGTGTCTCAAAATTACTAGCAACAAATTATATTTTTCCTGTACCTTGATTGAAGTTATTACCATCAAGTCAGACAATTACAGCTTAAAGTATGCTTGCATCTCTCCAGAAAATGGCTTCGAATTACCCTATTAACATATGCAACCTTTTTCTGTTATTTCTGTAAGAGTGCTGGCCTGAAAAAGATGGAGGAGCTACTGTTTGCGCTAAAATATAATAATGCAAAATGGCAAAATGTTTTCCCTTTGAAGAATGTCTGAATGTCAGAAAGTGTGTACTAAAATTGATCCTTGTTCAGTAGCCTGGCAAACCACCAGTCCAGTACACAAAACTAAGCCTAACCATATAGTTACTGACAGTGTTGCAAGAACTTTTAAGGTAACTCATGGCCCAGTCCTAAAGAGGAACTGTTCTAGCAATATTGCTGGGGCGGCTACACCATTGAGCAGTTATGATTGCTGGGGCTTACCTCTAAGCCAGGAACAAATGTCCCCAACCCTGAGGAGACTTTCAGGAGCCAAAAGTCCCCTGCAGGATGCAGTGTATCGGGCGCCACTGCTGGCATCAAAATCTTGTCTGTGATCTTCCATGAAACTGAAACACTTGGTACACAGACACAGATCAGAGCTCAGCTAGAAACTGCCCCAGAAGGCTACATTCCAGAGTTACAGACAGTACTTCTCTGTGCTTAACTCCATTAGCTCACTCACATGGCTTAACTCACATAGCAACATGTGATCAAACTAATGAATGCTTGCAATTTGCTCTTCCAGTGTCTGTATGTGCCTTAATTGATCCAAAAGTCCCTATAATAGTGTTGTGCAGCTACAATATCATACAGCCACTTGGGACACACAGAACAAAAGGAAAAAATCAGAATGCTGTCTTATGCCATTTGTCACAGACGTAATATGTCACACAACTTCTATGCTGGAAACAAACACCCCCAATAAGGCATGCGTACTCATCCTAGATCCAGATTGTTTTATTTGCACGTGTCTAGTTTGAGGGCTCAGAGTTCAAGGGTGTATGTGGAATGAAGCAGCTTACTGGTTCAGAAGAAAGCTGATATTTTCACTCTGCTAAAAGAGTAGGTACAAACAAGGGGAAGGGGAATGCAATGTTCACAACAACTGGGGGCTTTCAATAAGCTTGCCTATGAATGGCAAAATCAGTTCCCATCACGATTTTTCATCCCCTGTGCCTTCCCATAGCACATGGATGCTTCTTACATGAACATGTACAAGATGGGGAAGATGAGAGAGTCTTAGTTAAAGGGACAGCAGGTCACTTGTCCATTTAATTCTTTCTCTATTCCATTTTCTCACCCCCATCTAAAAAATGGGGCCCATCTGCTTTGGAAAGGTTGGGAGATATGTGGAGATTTCTCCACGTGGCTCATTAAAGGTAAAGGTTTCCCCACGACCGAATGGTCTAGTCGTGACCGACTGTAGGGGGCGGTGCTCATCTCCGTTTCAAAGCCTGTAGAGCCAGCGTTTTTGTCCGATCATGGGGCCAGCATGACTCTACGCCGTAGCGCACGGAACGCCGTTACCTTCCCACCGAAGTGGTCCCTATTTATCTACTTGCATTTTAGGTGCTTTCGAACTGCTAGGTTGGCAGGAGCTGGGACAAGCAACGGGAGCTCACTCCGTCACGCAGTCTCGAACTCCCAACCTTGCGGTTGAAAGCCCAGCAACAGCGGATTAACTCGCTGCGCCACCACGTCCCACACGTGGCTCATTGGTGAAGACTAATTTTGCCATTTGCAAGTAAGACAAAGGTTTGTCTTTATCTTACTCCGTTTGTGCGCATGCATGCACGCACATGTGTGTGCATGCTCCAAAAAGGAACATATGGACAATAGCAGCTTGCAAAACTTGCAGTAGTCCGTCACTGAAGGGAACAGCAGCACCTGCGCAGGTCAGCAGCAACCAACAAGCCTTCTCTCCACTAAATGAGGAGAATGCTCAAAAGCAGCCACTGACGAACACTGAAGTACATGCCTCAAACTCCAACACTGTGAAATGGATTTGTTATTCTCTTTTTCATCTGGGGCAATCTTGTTTGCATATGTTTTTCATGCAATCCAATCAATCAAGGGAAGTTCAACAATCAAGCACCAATTTTGCAATCCTTAATTACACCTCTACCCACATCCAGGAAGGCTGCAAAACTAGTTTTTATCTAGGACTGTAGTGATCTCCAATATAGCACAAATTTCCCTCTGGGAAGCCTGGTGCTTCTCTCCACCCCAAGATCACCCCATACAGTCATGCCCTGGCTGCATTTGTGGGGTAAGAAATATTACCAGAAGTAAGGGCCATGTTTCTCCCCTTCCATGTTTCCACCTTTCCTGAGCCATGTAACACAGCATGCCCCAATTTGAAAACCAGAGATTTAAAGGAATGACATTCTGACGTGTCAACGTTCTATTAAACATGGTCCTTTATCCAGGTTATTATTGATTTAAAATAAAATGCATCTCACAGTCCGTATTTTATTAGTAAAATGACAGGTGCCTGCACTCTTATATTGAAATATGTCCTGCCATGCTTAAGGGTTTTAAATTAAATTAGGAGGTTTGATAGAGGGAAAAACTTACTAAAGCAAGATTAAACGGTAGTAGCTAAGAGCAGCTTTCATTACTTACTAGTCAAGTCCATGATTTATTATAAGGTCATTCTTCTGTGTCACAGCAGGAGCTTTCCAACAGAATTTTAATTACATTTTTATTAGAGGAGGGAATGCATTCTGGACAGACACGTGCATGTCAGTCCAGGGCTTGGCTCTTCTGGGCTTTGAATCAAAGTCACCAAGACTTCAATGCTTCATCTCTAAGATACCTGTCTTTGATATTAGAACAAAACAAGGAAAGGTTCTGAGGTTACAAATTTGAGTAAATTATAAACCTTAAAATCCTGATCATGTATTAGTGAAGACAGTGTTATTCAAACTGTGGGTCGGGACCCACTTGGTGCGTCACGAACTGATGTCAGATGGGTCATGGAAAGCTGGGAGCAGCCATCTTGGAAATTGCAGACCTTTCTCTTGTTATATTCCTTTTGTGAGTGTTAACAGTTTGAATTTTCAAGTGAGGGTTTTTTTAAATTTTGTTTTTAGTTCTCCTAAATCTTGCTTTTCCCTAATCTTTTCTCCTAATCTTGCTTTTTTCCTAATCTTGATTTTTGTCAGGGATGTTTCATAGTAATACAACTGCTGCAAGAATTTGCATTTCAGGAGTATCATTTTATTATGTTGCAGTGACAACTCTTCTTGCTTTATGATGTCACTTCCTGCCACAATATCAAGTGCCTTCTAAAAAGTAGGTCCCACTCTAAAATGTTAGAATACCACTGAGTTAAGGAATGAGCAACAAGTAAATATGATCCACTTGTCACTTCAAGTGAACCATTTAGCAGCTGCTAGTTTGTGGGATTTTTGCAAAGAATACTGGACTTACAGAGGAATCTGATGCATGTCTCCCAGAAGTAAGCCCCATTAAATTCAATGGGACATACCCCCAGGCCACGCCCTTACCCTGAATGGACTTTGGCTTGGTCAAGCAAAGCACTTCTGTTTGTAAGTAAGAAGTACATTTTCAGCTATTTAGCTTTTAATGACACTGATACATATAACCAAGCACCAGTATCTTAATTTTTCATAATAAACCTTAATTTATCTTAATAACTGCACAATAAGAGGGGTTGCTATAACCTTGTTTGCAAGATTAATTCTGTGAGGATGACACGAGGCCCAATCTTATCCAACTTTCCGGTGCCAATGCAACCCTCAAGAAAGGGAACAAGGGAATGTTGAGGAGACCCCTCCCATGACATGACTGCTTCCTCATAATGCTGCGGGCACCTCATTGGCACAGTTGCATCAGTGCTCGAAAGTTGGGTAGGGTTGGATGCTCAGTCATTGATGGACTGCAACGTGCACCAGGTTAATAGTTTTACTTCTTTATCTCAAGTGAATTCTAGACACAACTGGCTCTCAAATTTACCTATAGAAAGATGTGCACAGAAACAGTGTACAAGACAATATCTCGCAGATAATGCATTGGATCTAATTTCCACACTGCTTGCCAGACTGAAGATTTCAGGTTCAATTTCTCTACTGATTTACTTTATAATTGGAGCTCCATTTTTCATTACCCACAGACAAATGTCTAAATTAAAAAGAGTTCTCATCTTAAGTTGTTTCTCTCTCCCAACACAACTTTTTCCACAGTAGGTTATTGCCCCTCAAATATCCAACCACGAAAAGAGAAACACATGCAATAAAATTGCTTCTGTAAGTTGCGAAAGCAATTTTGCTCTTATCAATTCAAGTTGGGTCTGCTTTCAATCTTGTTCTAGTAATAATGAAGAAATCATGTACTGGGGGAAGAGAGAGATGGTCAATCAACACACAAATGAGAAAGTCACACAATGCTACTGCTAGAGAAACTTCTGAGTCCTACAGAATAAATTTGCCTAGGAAGAAACCAAAACTGTTGTATCACTCTTCTCTGGCAGTTCACATGCACATGGGAATAGGCATCACAATTCCAATTTGACTTTATTAAATAAATAAGTAAGCAATTTATTTTTATTCTGCTTTTTGAGTTAAGACTTCAAGGTGGCTTACATAAATGAGATCACGCTCCTTTCTCTGCTGTAGCCAGGTGGAAAGGCTGCAGAGAGACAGTTTTAGGAAGAGATAAGGCAGGTGACAGGTTGTCTCAACAGCCCAATGGTCAGGTCTCAGGTTCTTTGCTGCAAATGGATATCTGCAGCAAAGAGAGGGAGGAACTAGGTGACACCTTATCTCAGCCACGTCAAAAGAGGGGGCTTAGCTCTCCTTCTCCCTTTGCCGCAGACGGAAAGAGCTCTCTGAATCAGACGCCAAATGGTCTCAGCAGATCACTTGTAAAGTTAAATGGACGTATCAAGTAGAATTCCTTCATCAAAATGTGTGCCAATATATTGGATAGGTGCTTAAATAAGGGATAAAAACCACCCCATCCCAAACATCTCCCCCTCGGCAAAATACAAAACCCAATAGCGGTGGCGAACCTTTTGGGTTTGCTGTGTCAAAAATGCCTAACTTGACTTTGCTGGTGTGTCACTCCCCAAAGAGAATCAATTATTTACATATTCATTTCTTTTAAAAAACAGTCTAATCATTTGTAAGGCTATGCATTATATAAAGAAACAGCAAATCATTACAAAAAAATCAAAATTACAAAACCAAACTACAAATGCTGATGTGTCACCTTTTACATGCATGTCATAGGTTTACCATCACTGCCCTATAGCAATCTAGTTCAAGCTGATCCAGTTGCAGCCTCAGATGGGCAAGCATTTGGTACATGATGTATTTCTAGTGCCTCTCTCTAGTTCCCTGTCCAGAGGCTGATCGTAACAGTTGACAAAGAACACTACATGATCCTAATTGTTTTTCACCTGGCTGAATGCACATGAAACCACCAAGGTCATTAATGGACAATATGGACGTTTAAACAAGACAGTGAAAAACATACTGCTCATCTCTCCACACACACCCCCAACACACACACACACACACACACACACACACACACACACACCCAACACACACACACACACACACACCCCAACCATACTATCAGGCTCTGGAATTAGAACAGCTTCTGAATGGACCACACTATGGAGTAAAAAAAAAATGGGGATGACGGCAAGAGTTTTATGCTTCTTTTTCTTTTTAAACTGTAAATACAACTTCCACATTTTCCCAACCCAGGCCATGCTTAAACTGTTTCTTCATTAGATCCAAGAAACCTGCACTTCTTCAATCTGCAACACAGCCACATACAAAGACTTTATAATAATTAGGTTTTTTAACCTAAGGTTCAGGGAAAGTAAAGCATTATGGAAGCTTCCAGGAATTAGAAAAATCAGCCTCTCTCATCCTTAGATTGGATCTTAAGATCTGTGAGTGAAGATTCACTCATACAATGAGATTCCTCCTCCTAATGACTGCAGTCCTATGGGAAATTGTGGCATAGGGAGCAGCAGCCTCTGATGAGGGAAGCACTTCTCCCTTATGCTAGCAGATATACTTTGCTTTCTCACAAGGGGCTCTTTGGATCCAAGGCATTATGTTTCTCTGAATAGTGGAATTCCTTCAACCCTAGTAAGAACACTCTGCACACACTTAGGAATATTCTACGAAGAAGATGCCTGGAATAGTCCTGTGTTTCATGTCTGCAAAAATGATTTGTTAAAATGGGTCTTAAGTCTACACTAAATCCAAGATTCTGTTGCTTCAGAATTTCAGAAAAAGCTGGTTAAGATACCAGACTTTTTAAAAAAAATCTATTTCATTATTGCTTAACTGCAAGAGAGGAGATTCCGGCTGGACAGCAGGAAGAATTTCTTGAGATAAGGGTGGTTCGATAGTGGAATAGAATGCCAACGGAGGTGGTAGATTCTCCCACACTGGAGTCCCTCAAGCACAGGCTTGACAGGCACCTGCTGGAGATGCTTTAGGAGGATTTCCTGCTATAGGTAGGGGGTTGGACTAGATGACCTTGTAGATCCCTTCCAACTCTATGATTCTATGAAATAAAATACAAAAGCCAATATACCTCACTTAACTGACATACCTCAGGTCCGATATAATATATTGTATACCTGGACAAATGGAAACATCCCTGGAGTGTTCCGAACGCAAATTTCTAGTAAGTGTATGCTGTACCTGCCTAGAAAAATTAGATGTGTATCAAACATTTTCATGAGGAAATCACAATCACCTACCTGTATTTTGTGCAGGTAGAGTTTTGACCTGAAGGGCCTTCAGAATTAAGAGTGACTTGTGGTGAAACCTGTGCAGAGAGTAAAAATCCCAACGCTAGAACAACAAGTGCAACAGTAGTGCCTGCAACAAGAAACAAAGCATTTAAAACGAGAGAACATGAACAATACAAATGTGATTCTCAGAAAAAAAAATCGTCCTGTGCAATTCAACTCATCTGGGTTTACTTTGTCTCTTACAATCCCCCCAAGCCTCAGGATCAGTGTAAAAAAGGTGTTCAGAACCACTTTATATTTCACAATCAAAACTGGAAGTGGTTTTCAATTGCTTTTTTTTAACTATACCTGATGCTTTTTTAACTATACCTGATGCCAGGAGGCTGTCACTGGCAGAGGCAAGTTGCCAGTAACTTCTCAACACAAAAAACCTGGGCCAATTCTGGAAGTGTTGGAAGGAATTGCCTATCACATGCTTCAGAGTATTCATTATGGGAAGGGGAGTTGCTACCACTGACTAAGAGCGCAATCCTAACCTGTTAGGCCGGCACAATTAGGCCCCCACAAGGGACACTATAAAGTATGTTTGGACCACTCTCGGAGTCAGAGAGGCCAGCATAAAAATGTGTGCCATCCTCCCTGACTCAGAGTGGTCCAAACGCACTTTATGGTGGCCCTTGTGCTGGCCTAACAACAGGTTAGGATTGTGCCCTAAAGCAATGCTTCTCCTACAAGAGAGTTCTGAGCACTGTAAGTGTACACAGGGGAGGGGATATGGTAGCAATGCGATCCCCAGGATCGAGCTGCTGCAGAGGACAGAGGAAGATTTTCCAACTTACCTCTAACAGCAACAGCCTCCTGGCATGTGTGTAAGCCTCAGGTACAGTTAAAAAAGCAATTGAAAACCACTTCCAGTTTTGATTGTGAAATATAAAGTGGTTCTGAACACCTTTTTTACACTATTCCTGAGGCTTGGGGGCCCCTGCAGAGCTCCCTGCACACCCCCACAGGCTGGCACTGGCAGACGTAAGTTGGAAAAACTCCCTTGTCCTCTGCAGCAGCGTGATCCTGGGGATCACATTGCTGCCTTCCCCCCTCCCTGCCGCTTAAAGGGACAAGGGTAAGTGCTTCCCTGGCTGGTGGGTTGCGACCCACCAGTTTGGGAACCACTAGACTACAGCATCACACAAATTGGGGAGCATCAACAAAGGTTCACACTTGCATAGTTAGATGGATTTGGAAAATCTAAGCAAAATAGAAGTTAATTGCAGCATCCATTTCCAGTATCTTCCAAGCCAGTTATTTCAAACATTAAATACATATTTAATTAGCCATTTATAAACAATCGTCCAATTTTCTGCATCTTACAGCTAGAGAACTGCGGCTTGCCAAAGGTCACCTTAGCGATTGCATGAAATTTAAACGGGGAAAACCCAGTTTGGGGCTGCTGTCTCTCTTAGCCCTTATACTACACCAGCTTTTTAATGATCATCTCTTTTATGAACGAAGATTGCATGAAGTTCGCCAGTTAAATACACACCTGCTAAACTTCCCAGGGTGAGTTTCCGCCGGCCCACTTTCTCTACAAGCCAGACACCAACAAGTGTGAAAATGAAGTTTGTGAATGCTGTCACTGCGGCAAGCCAAATTGCAAGTCGGTCATCTTGAACTCCCGACATCTGCATGATGGTAGCACTGTAGTACCTGAAAAACGAAGGGGGGAAAGTACTGCCACTGATTTAAGCATTACTACCTAGAAAGACTTACTATGTAGGTTATTAATAGAAACAACATTGCATAAGTTTCTTCCTTTCCATGCATTTGCATTTTGACTTTCAAGGGTATTAAGGAATTCAGCAGGTAATTTACACTAGTTGTTCTCAAATTGCTATTTGTGTATGTGTAAATCAAAAATGCTACATTTCCTATAGTATGCACATTATACATTATACATGTGCATAAACAAAGTCAGGCAGGCATTGTCTGTTGCTGATGAAAAAGAGGCTTCTCTCTAATGAGATCGCCTATAGTTCATCACAATTGCACTGAGTAAGCATTTCAAAATAACTGTATTTAACAACTTACACCTTTAAGCACCATAAGTTTTTAAAATGTTTAGAATCCCAACCTTATGACTAGCAACCGGAACTATTCAAATCAAACTCAAGGGCAGAAAGATTTCCCTTGCCCTCAACTCTGGTGTATAAATTTGCTGAAAAATCACCGGTGCACCAGCATGTTCAGTAACAGATGATTACATTCTTTGCACGAACATCAAAATCTGACTGTGCCTCACTGAGAATTATTTACCTATTCAAATACTTGCTTCCAAATTATCATAGCCTTCAGGTTTCAACATGACAGTCAACAAACAAAATGCCAAAGCCCAGATTTTATTTCCAGTCTGAGGATTGTTTGTATGAAATGTCATCTCATTAAACACCAAGATCTCAACTCCAATGAAAGTCACAATGGCCCTGTCCTTTTATTCAGCTATAGCTGGAATATTCTAGAAGGCCAACTGTGGACCTATCCAAGTTTCTAGTGCAGCACCGAGTTAAGCCAACAAATATTTCCTTACCTTGCGGAGGCTTCTGTGACCATAGAAAGCAGTACATACCCCATTGGTACAGACATATCAGGGTTGGAAAATTGGATAGGATTTGGCCCTGAATCACTTCTACTTTATGTCAAACACAGAAGCAATTGATTCTTTTAAGTGCCTGAGAACCAGTTCTTATTACATTGTTCCCAAACTGGGTCTGGCTGTTGATTCCTCCATTGAAAATGGTATTTTTTCACAGATTCCATGATTCAAAAGTGGTGCTATGTGTTTTTATTCTTATGTTCTCATTCCAAGTTCTCATTTCTATTAAGTTTAGATGCTTTAAACATGTACTAGGTAGGTGCTATAGTGTCAGCAGGTGCATCCACCATATTATTTCTAATTGGAAAAGTAATCTATTTTAATTTCTGAATAATATTTTAAACATTAAAATGCAGTATTTTATGTTTTTATTCAGATATTTTTACACCAAAAAGGAAGCGTTTTGTGTTTTTATGTGTTAATAAAAAAAGCCCCTCGCCATAGGAATGTTTAGTTTCATTCTTGTGCCCATAAAAATAACATGCAACAAAAAATAATCTTCATTTTCAATAAACCCCTTCTTCATATATAGTAACAAGTGGCCAGCTAGCTAGGTAATTAGTGATGCAACAGGTTCTCATGACAACCATCCCTCAAACTTCCATGAAAAATCAGAGCTTCTAGCTGACAGGACTGTTAGGAGAAAAGAGCACGGCATGCCTCAATGCAGCTGCAGGGATGGATTATGACCAGCAGAGGGAGCACATGGGATAATTGCAATGAGTAACTGATCTTTTCATCCACTGCAGCCTATGAGATTAGGTGAAGTAAAAGAAACAGAAGCAACAACTATGCTTTTTCAGGACAGAAGGAACATTTAAAGTATTTTAGACCAAGAGCACAATTTAGGACTCCCTAAACTGCACAGAATAACACAGGCAAAAGGCTGGAAGGCTTGGGCTTCCCTTAGCTGAAGCACTTGGAACCAGAAACGTTTTAGATATCATATTATTCCATATTTTGGAATACGTGCATATACCTAATGACAAATTTTGGGGATGGGAACCAAGACTAAATATGAAATTCATTTGTTTCCTATATACCTTCTACACAAAGTCCAAGGATAACTTGATATAATATTTTAAATAATTTTGTGCATTTTGCACAACCTATCACATGAGGTCAGGTGTGGAATTTTCCACTCGTGGCACCATGTTCGTGCTAAAAAAATTGTGTTTTGGAATATTCTGGATTTCAGAATTCCAGCAAAAGGGATGCCCAACCTGTGTATTGTGAAAGACTCAATTGTGAATCTAATATACCAATTTCCCTCCTCAATATTCCTACACACAATATATTGACTTCTTTGAACACAATTTTTTTTTTAGAGTAAATCACTGAAGTTTACCACCTTCAGATTTCAATTTTTAGTCCATATACTTTAGGGAACTAGGATATGAAATCTTGCTTGATCAGAGTGGAAATTTGACCTTCTTCAATGGTATCACAGTGATTAGTTGCCATATTAAAAATAGCAATTGATACAAGGGGTGAGTTCAGTAGTTTTTCAAGTGTTAGTAACTTCTTTTACAGTTTCAAATGACATGCTATAAAGATTGATGGACAAATCACAGTACTAAGTTATAGATAAACTTTAAATAAACCATATACTGCACAATAAAAACACACATACTGTCTTGAGAAATCCACAGGTTAACCTTCACAAATTCCATACCTTAGTTGTACATACTGATGCTACCTTATTGACTGCCTAAATATAGAACTAATAAGTGTGAACTTCCAAACAACCACCTTTTGAGGCACAAAAGTGAGAAGACATCAGTGAGAAATTCTCCTTTGAAAACTTTTCCATTCCACAATCATGCTTTTGCACTACTTCAATGAAGCTTAATCAGGATAATGGTTGTTGTAACCATTAATGACCTACAAATAGAAGGATTTCTTAATTCAAGTCAAGTATAGGCAATGAAAGTAGGGCATTTTCAAGCATAACATTCCATCTCATTTGGCCGGCAACAGAATCTTCGTATAAATCATGGAAATGCTTCTCCCAAGCCTCTGGATGAATATAACAATCTAGAACAGAGGTCTCCAATGCCTAGCCCAGGGGCCAGATGCAGCCCTCAGAGAGCTACTACCTGGCCCGCAGCAAGCCTCTGGTCCTCTATGCCTCTGGCCCTCCTGACCTGGCTGGCATGGGCTACACTCTCCAAGCTGTGTTGTGGTGGTGTGCAGAGGGCGTTCTGAGGACCAGGGAGGCCAAGTGCAGTCTCCCCGGCCCTCAGAATGCCTTCCAAAGGCCAAAAATAGTCACTTCCTGGTTTTCCCAAAGGCCTGGAAGTTATGTTTTTAGGCCTTCTGCAAGCCTAAAAGCTGGAAGTGATGTTTTTAGGCCCTCTGACAGCCTTTTGAGGATAAGAAAGGTCACCCTGGCCCTAAGAACATGCTCTAGGCGACCGCTTTCCTGTGATCAGCTGGTTCTGAGATATCTTTCCCATTTAGGATGTGCGGGTTAAGTCTTGTAGTCGTTTGATGCAATAGAAGCCCAGTGTCATCCACAACAGCAGGCCTCAAAACAATCACTTGACTCTTGAGACAATTTTTTAAAGTAAATACTTTAAACAAAATCTGGGCAAAGTTTGTCAGGTTATTCCAAACTTTGTAACTCTTTTGAGTGTGAATATCCCCTATTGGGATCCAGCCTGCTGGTCAGGAAACTCCAGGACTATTGAATACATAATGGCAACTTATGCTTGCTGAAAACTGTTCACGATGTGGTCAATATGAACCATTGGAGAAGCAAAAGAGCTCATGGGATCACACACAGCAATGGCAGCCACCCAACTGTGACATGTCTCAACCAATTTTTCACTATAAAAAGCATTAATGTGAGGCAGGAAGAACACGTAACAGCCTTCGTGTTCTTGAATGTTATTTTCAATACCTGAATGTTATTTTCAATGAAACTCCAGTACTAAAGAATGCAGATAAAGGCTGGACCACATACAGAACTCAAGCATATTGATTTTTTTTAAGACTGTGGACCTATAGAAGGACAGGGAAATACTATATTTTTCCAATTTATTTCACAATGTAAAAATTGCTCTGAACATTTTTTTTAGTTGAAAAGCATATATAAAAATAATAGCATTTTCCACTTAATTGTAGATTGGGGTTGTTCCAATTATCACAGATAAATAAAACACACTACATCAGTGTTATTCAAATTGTGGGTCGGGACCCACTTGGTGGCTTGCGACCTGATATCGGGGGCGGGGGGGTCGCAGAAAGCTAGGAGCAGCCATCTTGGAAACTGCAGACTTTACTCGTTATATTCCTTTTGTGAGTGTTAACAGTTTGAATTTTCAAGTGAGGGTTTTTTAAATTGTGTTTAGTTCAGTGGTTTTACATCATATTTTGCCCTCATCTTGCTTTCTATCAGGGATGTTTCATGTTTGTACAATAGCTGCAGCTGAAGAATGCCAATCTGTGTTTCAGGAGTGTCATTTTATTATATTACAATGACAGCACTTCCTGCTTGATGTCACTTCCTGCCACAACATCACCAAGGATAATGGCATCACTTCCAGTGGGTCCCAACATGAGTGCTGTTCTAAAAAGTGGGTCCCCGTCTAAAAAGTTTGAATACCACTGTACCACATAATTAGACACGAAGGTTGGAAAATCTGGCTAGTATTATTGGCTCTACTACTTATGCAACACCTTAAAAGAAAGGAAGAAGCCAGATACAGTGCAATCCTAACCTGCGCTGGAACAGGCAGGCTGACAGACATGCACTGTATCCAATGCAGTTTGGGAGGCCTCTGGAGCTCGCCATGGGGCAAGGGGATGTTTGTCCCCTTACCCCAGGGTAAGTGCCAGCCACCCTATGGGGCTGCTCAGATCTACACCTGATCTTTAGCAGGCACAAGTCTGACTAGCCCACAACGGCCTGAATCAGGGCTGCATGGCCCGGAGATGGGGGTTTGAATCTGGCATAATTGCCGGATCCAGAATCCTCCCCCCTCCCTGGTCCACCCCACCTGTGGAGACACCCTCCCTCCACCCCATTCTGCTCCTCCCTTGTCTTCCCTGCTCTGAAAAGCCCTTTGCTGGCCAAACGTACCTCCGCTCATCCGCCGCTTCACTGGGCCGACACTGCAGCCTGTTTTGGCGCAGCATCTCCCTGGGGGGCACAGACGTGCCTTATGGCATGTTTGCTACAGCCTTGGGCCAACGCAAACAGCTTGCATCGGCCCAGCACCAGTTTAGGACGGCACTCTTCTTTGCTTTCCAGATAAAATGCAACTACAAGGTAATCTTGAAGCTTGTGCCACTGGATTTTTAATTTGGCATTGTCTGCTCTTGTTACACAGAAACTCAATGTTTTCTTCTGTTCCATCTGCTTTGGCAGATAATTCAATTATCATGGGAGCTCATGAGGAAAATGGATGGCAGCTACGAGTTGCAGATTTTATAGTCTGAAAACTGTGATCAATAACATCAAATAACAATCGTCTTGCCAATGGTCACAGGGTACTTCATTTTATACCAGTGCTGGACAATTTGGCAAGTCTTAACATTACATATTGAGCCAAACTGATAATACGGAACTAGCAAATAGGTGTGCGGTTTTGATTTTGATTTCTTTTATTTTTATTAAAGTAGTATATGTGCTGCCGAAGCGAGTAGTAAAGTAGTAAAAAAGAGGCAGAAATTCAAAAAATGTTCATGCTGTATCAGTTCTGTAACAGTGAGTACATTATAAACACAAGAGCTGTAGCTAATATCTGAAATTCTCTGCTTCACCTCTTTCTCCAGATTTCCCCAATGCATGCATATGCTCTCTCTCCCTCTAGGTGATCCCCACATCCTTGCTCTTCCACCCCTCTCTTGCATACATGCACTTGTTGCTCTGTGTGAGAACTGCTAGAGCCTGTGCTAAAAATGTTTCTCTTGCATGAGCCACCCATCTTTTCAACATCTCATCCTCTTACCCAGCAGACACTTGCGCTGTTGATGGCATGAGATATAACAAAACCTAAATCAGGTCCTAGATATCACCAAAGATGACAGCCTTGCCCAGTGTCACTGCCAAATACATTTGCTCATTGTTGGCCAACTTCTATACAGCGAGTTCTATTCCTTGAGACCCAATAAGTTCACATAAGAGTAGCTAGAAGCAGTCACAGTGGGACAGAATTTCCTTATTTTAAACAAGGCATGATACCTACTAAGTTTTTGCTTTTGCAGGATAAAAATATATAATCTTTACTAGATGGTCCATTCCAATGCAAATTAGAACTAATGTGGCTAGACACCGAAACTCTGCCTTCTTACCTACTCCCAATGATCAAGATATGAAATGATCCATTACTATGAGTGCTAGCTTTATGCTCATCAAAACTGACATCCACTATCTTATCTGAGTTATGGAAACTACACAGAAGAATTCAAACTCTGGAAAAAGGGGGAGGGAGTCTGAGTTTGCAAACAGCCACAATCATAACAGTGTTGCTACAGAGAATATGGACTTTCAGGAAAAGGTCAGGACAACCTGCATTTAATACAAACCTTCGTTTCATACTATAGTGAATGTAGATATAGTGGCAACAGTTTCATCAGCAGCTCCTCAGCCAGTCTCCTTCAGCTTCCTTATCAGCTAAAGTGACTGAAGGTCAATCCTAACTTGGAGTAAAGGGTAAAGGTTTCCCCACGACCGAATGGTCTAGTCGTGACCGACTGTAGGGGGTGGTGCTCATCTCCGTTTCAAAGCCTTTAGAACTGGTGTTTTGTCCGAGGACAAGCTTCCGTGGTCATGTGGCCGGCATGACTCTACACCGTAGCGCACTTCATCACACAGTCTTGAACTCCCAACCTTCTGGTCGGAAGTTGGAGTTAGGCTGGCACAATTAGGCCAGCAAAGTTTGGCTGGCGCAAGGGCCACCATAAAGCACGTTTGGACTACTCTCAGAGGATGGCTCACATCTGTGTGCTGGTTTCTCTGACTCTGAGAATGGTCTAAAGATACTTTATGGTGTCCCTTGTGCCAAACATTGCTAGTTTAACTGTGCTGCCCTAACTCCAGGGTAGGACTGTGCTCTCAGAGACAACAGCTTGATAGGAGATGGCAACATCTCTTTCTGCAAGGCCATTAGAAACACAAGGCTATGAATTAGTCATGATGCAATAATCTGTATTAAAAATTAGTAAAAAATGATTTTAGTTTTATGGCACTTTCTAATTTTTATTCTAAATTGCTATGGGAATCTACAGATTGTTTTTCCACTCTTCAAAGGTCCTAAACAAAACCAAAGAGATCACTGTTGACCTGTCATAGCTATCTCACAGCATCATTTCATATTGCGGGCATTGAACACGCATGCGTGACCTTGCCCTAGATTTGTAAACATAAACCAGATACTCCTAATTTTCACTGATTTACAAAAAGAAACAGTCATACTTTGCCTCTCTGCACATCCAACTGCAAAATGTGCATCAGTGGTCTAGTGATAATGGAAAATAAACCCCTAGTGACTTTTTCAAAAATACCTACATCTACATAGTCAAAACTTTAAAAAAATACCACCCAAATATAACCACATACTATCAAAGGTAAACGTCATTTTAAGAAAGGGATAAAAGATTAACATTCATTAGAAATATTGGATAGCATCTAAAAGCTGCTTGCTCCAGAGTAAGAGTTGCTCTGGATGCAACCCATTTTTGATAATTTCATTATTCAACTTAAAAAACAAACCACCACCATTAAGTGGATTTACTGGAAATCTCTTTCCGTATACATCTCCAAAGATATAAGCTGTGTATTTTACAGATAAATTAAGACTGTGCAGAATGCAAAGCGCAGAGCAATCCTAAGCTGATCTACTCAGAAGCAAGTCCCACAAAATTCAACAGGGCTTACTCCCAGGCAAGTGCGTTTAGAACTGAGCTAATAGGTATACGTTAGCCTTCATATTCCCTTAATAAGAATGCTCAACAAGAAAATACCCATCTAGTTGCCAAGTCTGCTTGCCTGTCAGCTGAAGAATTAAAATAACTAAAAATAAAAATTAAAGCAAACACATGCATGTAAAATCTTACCCAAATCTATTACATATGAAACAGCACTGTGTAATTCAAAAAGTAAAATGCACAGTATATAGGCCATAATTAATGCTGCAATGTGGTTTCCACCTCTGCAGGGAGCTTTCTCTACCTTTGCTTCTGAGGAAGATTATTTTCTTCACAAGAGAGAATGATCTGATTGCTAGGTTTAATGAATTCCTTTAAAAAAAGGAGCAAACAGAGTATTTCACAAGAAAATGCTCAACTCTGTAACAGTCAAAACTTGTTTATGTATTTTAGTAACTCAAGTCCACTTTTACAAGACCACTTATGCATGTATCATACACAATGACTATTTCACTACAACAAACATACTTAAGCAGAGGCAGCTAGAGGAGGGGCAATGATTCAAAATGAAAGTATATTTCCCCAGAGAACTGTCCTATTTTACTAAAGCTACTCTCCTAATGTAGGCACATGACATACCCATCTCAGACTGTGCTCCTTCTTTGCTGCATGGGCTTTTCACATGTAAGCAAGAGACCTACTGAGAAAACTCCACCTATACTACATTCTTACCACACAAAGAATGCTGTAATGCAAGGCAACCATGCATTAGCAAAATGCTCATTTTCAGAGCTACTGACGTGGCAGCACATTAACAATCACATCTCCAACTAGGTGTTGGAACTCCTATATCATGGCCAGGTCTTCGATATGTGGGACTCCTCAGAATACAACCCAGTGATGTCATTCAGGGGGAATGGACCAGAACGGGTGTTCCGGATCCTAACAGGCTCCGTGGCTGGTTCTGGGTTCCCGACAAGTGCCAATCAAAAGTGAGTTCCTGTTCCTAAATCATTTGAATGACACCACTGATACAACCTTTAGTCATTCATTTGCTGTTTGCACTCCCAGGGCCACTGGTAGCTCATATAAGCACCTTTGTGGAAATCTGAAAAGGTGCCCTCTTCCTTTTGCTGTCAGAAGTGATGCTATTCCAGTATCCATCTCTTGTCTACAATGTCAATGGCACCCCTTAGAGGTGATTCACTTGTACGGTGCACAACTGTACACAGCGGCCCTATGCATTCCCATATCCAAGACTCTCTATCCCTTGTACATTATACCACATGCCCTGACTTAAATCTTAGAATTCATTTCGGAATAGAAAAACCAAGGCATGACAACCACTGCTTATCAAATCCTGCATGAGGAAGTCCTGAGGCTAGGCGCTAAAAAGCCAGACTGTTCAAGTAGCAGGTAAGACCAGAGCCATAGGTCTTCAGAGGACAAGCTGGAAACTTGCTCCAAAAAGGTCCAGATATCAACTGAGACTTATACACCTTTTGAAACAGATAAGCCCTTCTTGGGTTTGCCTTCAGGAAGGGCCTGAAGATTGGAAAGCCTCAAAGGGACATCAATTCTCAAAGCATGCATGACTAGGCCGGTGAATGGATATTGGAAAAAGATGGGTCCTCCCATACGGTGGTTGACTCCTTCAGGGGAACCTTGATATGCATGCTGTACCCCTGATAAATCAGTGTATGGGATGACATATAGTCCACCAGCTCATGTACTGCACACTTCCATTAATTCAGCTATGCAGAAGGTAACCAGACAGCTTATACAGTACCGTACTGAACATACAAAAGACAAACATTTACTGATCCTTCAAAAAGGTTTTTAAACATATACTTTTTTTAAACATATATTTGGCTTGTGAAATGCCTTTACTGCTTCTGCTACACATACATTTCGGGTCTGTATTTCTCCCAACATCAACATATGTTTGATCCACTATGCAAAGGGCGAACAGGAATCAGACATTTGAAATAGAGCTACAAGGTAAAAAAAGATTAGTTCATTTGCTGAATTTTACATCTGAAAAAAACGAGATGCATTTCCCTGCCTTTGAGATTCTGGCATACTTTTGATCTCAAAATTTTAAAAAGCAAACCATTCTCTTTCAGTCTTGCCTGACTTGTTAATTATCGAAGCTGTACATTACAATCAAGCCCTTGGCTCACTCTTCGACACAGTCCACACACACCCTCCTTTCTGATCCTGCGGTGAAGTTATAATACTGAATTTGTGGCACTACAGTTATTACCAAGGCAACAGGCTCAAATCAAATAGTATTATGACTTCCTGGCAGGATCAAGGAGGAGAAAGAGCTGGACAATGAAAGAGCTTTTAGACACACATAAAGGGCTTCAACAGCTAGACTGAGAAGATACAAAGATTTGTGCAAGGTGCATTTTTCTAGGGACAAATTCTTTGAAGTTTGCACTATGGTTGCATTCTTACACAAGTCCTCCTAGCCACAATACTGTCTTGACGTTTACTAAGAGCTGACTGTTTCCACATTTAAGACTACAAATTTTCAAATAAGACCAGAACATTTCAAATACAAATGTGATTTATAGGCTACTTTGCACAGCACACAGGGGCAAATTCAGGTTTGTTACAAAATGCACACTCCAGAAACAGCTGCAGCGAACCACAGCGAACCACAGCTCCCAGAAAAGTGTACCTGTATGATATACATGTTGGAAAGCCCATTTGTATTCACAGTTTAAAATACTGAATAGCCCTTAACATACACCTTAAATGTCATATGCAAAGAGCAATAATCAGAGGAACGTGAACATTGTATAATGATGCCTTTTATCCAGCTGCCCAAGCAGAGAAATCAATGGAAGCCAAAAAACCCTCAGAACCCATTCCTGAAACTCTCACAGATGCCAAAACCCCGAGATAATCAAATCTGTGGGTGTTTGTACTTCAGACCCTCCCAACCAGAGCTCTGCATCCGAAAACCAGAAGTCACAAAAAATGACTATTTTTTTTTTGGACTTCTGAAAGCATTCTGAGGACTGGGGAGTCTGCATGTGGCCTCCCTGGCCCTCAGAAAACCCTCCACTACACATCGACGTTTAGAGTCATTTGACCAATTTGATATTTTCTAGATCCAATTGCGCATCATAGCAAAGCCTTTTTAAAAAAGGCACACTGTTAATGAATGCAATTCACATTTATCTACCCTTAAGAAATTAAACTATTGAATGTACTTTTGAGATAATACTTTAGGCATGAAGCCACAGGGAAGTGCTTCAGTAAGGTATCTCCATTATTTGTTCAAACCCACACATTTGTTTGTAGCACTTTGTAGAGTATCATGAAAATAATCTCTTCCATGCCCAAATATTTTTAATTTGCTATTTTGATTATAAGAGGCCGAGTATCAGTCAGTTTAGTCTGAACTGTTAACTATGTTACAGGAAGAAAAAAAAACCAGCATCAAACTATGGTTTGAAATTCTGTTTTATTTCCCCAATTATACTTTTGCAGTTTGGAAGCATGGCTAACTAACTGCAACAGTCTGGGAAAACTGACATGAAATCCATCGCGCACCTCTAAATCCAGGAAAGAGAAAGACCACCACTGAGCATGGTAGGCATTTAACTGCCTTCTCATCCACCCTTGACGAGCCTACATGGACCACAGATATTCCCATGGAAAAGTGGAACGAGTTAAGTACAGTGGAATTTGTTCTAGAACCCCTGCAGATACTGAATTCCATGGATAATTAAATTCATGGTTAGAGGATCTCAGATTACCAGAAGTACAAACCAGAAGTGATTTCTGGTTGTGTCTGGAAAGTCCTCAAAGGCCCACCAGCTGCGAGCCTGACATCTACAGATACTGAAATCTGCAGAAGATGCTCTTTGTATGTTTAGAATTGTCTCAAGGACCAGGGAGGTGGCTACAACTGGCCTTACATTGTTTAAGTCTAACTTAGGCGCAATCCTATACACACTCACCTGCGAATAAAAGCCTATACTCAGTCTATCATTATAGTCAATGGGTCTTATTCCCAGGTAAGTGTGGATAGGCTTGCAGCCTAAGGGCCTCACCCTATCTGACTCAGGGCCACTGGCACCGGCCCAGAGTCATCTAAGGGAGAAGCAAATGCACCATAATGTGTGTCTGCACCACCACCAGAGACCCTACCACCAGCCCTAGGCCAGTGCCAGTCAGTTTTGGGCCCAGCGCTAGATAGAGGATGACACTTTGCCACCCTGCAGTAAGCACTCCTGCCAGGCAGCAGAGCAGCTTTTGGGGGCAAGGGGAAGGCAGGATTGGGTGAGGTGCAGCAGGCCAAAGTGGGGGGTGGGACCGGTGGTGGAGGCCACCACAGGAACCAATGCACCCCTTTGGGTCTTGGAGCCCAACATGGCGCTGCTCTGCTCACCACCTGAAAGTAGCACGCAGAGAGTAGAGGCACTCAATTGCGGGGCTGCGGTTTTCCTTTGGAGAAGGGGACAAACGTCCCCTTCTCTCAAAGGGACTGTGGTGGCTCCCCAAAGGAAACAGCAGTAGCTGTGTTGCAGCTGCTGCCTGTACATGACCCTGATAGCACAGGTTCAGGCTGTGTCTCACTGAACTTTGAGAAGACATACTATAGGATTGCACAGTTAAGGACTGTATTATAATGGCATAGGTGCCAATCAAAAACACAAGTTTTTCAACACTTCCTAATATTTTTGAGGGGAGTAATGCAGTAAACAATGCATATTGTAAGGTAAACCGCCTTGAGTTGTAGTCACTGGAGAAATCTGGTGATCTTAAGAAAGGCGGTATATAAATACATGTATTATTATTTATTATTATATGTAAAATTGTAAACAAAAATGGATCTGAAAACAAATCCTTTGCTGAAAGCTTATCTGTATATATTTCTCTGTTGTTCTGAACCAAATAGTTGAAGCAGTACATACATTTTCCTTTTTATTTAGCCAATGTTTAAATTCTATTACAATATTTCAAGTGAAGTAAAAAAAATGTGATACATACATGACCGTGTTAATACCTGCCAGTTGCTGGAACATTTGTAGACCACAACCCACAATTAACTCTCTGCGAGTCGGAGGATAAGTCAGCATTCTGCAGATCACAGGTCCAGCTTTAAAAAAAAAAGGAAATAAGCTTACAAATTCAGTATTTCCCATAATGGCAAATGCCCCCATTCTATCAACTCTTTCTGTGCAAACTCCCTTTACATCCTCACTATAGATAGCAGCTTAAAATGAAGATAGCCAATTACCACGTATCAAGCGGTCTCAAAATTTGTCATTTCGGAACTCAAGTAATAAAAGAAAACAATTCAAATCCCTTGAAGGGCAAAAGGTATCAAGAAGGCATATCAGGAAAACAGAAATGCAAATGGTGTTGTGAAAGTCATCCCACAGACCACTAATACCCTCAAAGCCATATCATTAATGGGGCAACATACAGCCTGCATAGCCCTGCTCTCACATCAGAATTTTTCCTAGTCTGCAACATATTAAAATCCTTGCTTAACAGCAAGGTTAGTGAGGAGCTTGTATGTATCACATTTTTCCCTTACGGCCCCTCCCATTGGAATCTGCATCTTATTAAGAACAATGACAATATATATATGGATTTGCTGCTGTAGCAATAGAAAAAAAATCAGACAATCAGTCTCATTTTTCTTTAGTATATAATAGACCCCCAACGTTAGATTAAGGGCACAATCCTAAACTGAGTTAGGCCGGCATAAGCTAAACTAGCAAAGTTTGGCCAGCACAAGGGCCACCATAAAGTGTGTTTAGACTACTCTTGGAGTCAGAGAGGCCAGTACACAGAAGTGAGCCATCCTCCCTGGCTCCAAGAGTAGTCCAAACATGCCCTATGGTGGCCCTTGCGCTGGCCAAATTTTGCTGGCTTAGTTTATGCTGGCCTAACTCCAGTTTAGGATTGCACTCTGTTATAGAATATAAATCATTAAAGATGAGCTTCTTTCTTCAGTTTTTAATTGTTAGTATTTAAAATGACAATTAGTTTCAGATACACCAGCAATAATTTTTACAATATAAGGATCTAAACAATTCAATCAAAACTCAGAACTCAAGTCGGTAGAACCGTTGCAGGCCACTAGAGAAAGCATATAATAAAATGTCAGCAGGAGGGCTGAAAATTTATTACCAAAACATTATAAAATACACCTACACACGGAGCAACAAAAGAGCAAAGTGGATTTTTTAAAGCTTCTTTGTGCGATTTTTGCTATCTAGTTTTATTGCCATAGTTTAACTAACAATGTGTCCATAAAACAGAGACCACAAAATAGCAGATCATATTCATGTTCACAGCCGTTTTAAAGCACAGAAATTGCTCTAGTCTTTAACATTATGTATTACACTAACATTTTACATCTATTCAGAGTGTTCCATATAGCAAGTATTTTCTTTACCAAAACACATTCAAAGCAATAGTACATTACAGGCACTCCTGTTATAACAACTGTGCACAAGGTTTGCCTAAGAAATGTTTACTCAACACCAACGTTACTTTATATAGCTGTTATTTAAATTGTGACATTGAACAGAAGTAAACATCTTTACCAGGAAAAACCCTTTAACAGAGCAAAGGACAGACAATCCGTCCTCTTCCAATCAGTATTTACATTCCTCTTTCTTTGTACTGAAATGTGTTATGTCCATGGCCAAGACTTTCTTCCCCTTCAGTCTTTTCTTCTCCTAGAGCAGTGATGGCGAACCTATGGCACGCGTGCCCCAGGCGGCACACAAGAGCTCTCACCGTGGGAATGCGAGCCCTTTCCCGAAAGGAAAAAAAAAAGTGCAATCAATCGCACAGCACCTGGTGGGCTCCCTGCGCCGCTCTGCTAAAGCTGCTGCTCTGGCCCCAGATCGGCCAGGAGATCGGAGCTCTGGAAGGAGTCCCGGCGTTGTTACTGTTGCCAAGGGGAGCAGGGAGAGCTCCTCTCGGCGGCTGCTCTTGCAAAGGCGCTCTAGTCTTGTTCTGTTGTGTGCATCGTGGAAGGCGCCAAGACGGGTCCCGCTGAAGAGACGGACGGAGTCGAGCTGCAGCGTCCCAGCTCGCCTTGCAAGAGTTGCAAAGCATACTTGCAGGCAGCGGTGGCTCCCTTTGAGACAGTGGTTCTCAAATCAGAGGTTGCAACCCAAGTGAAGGGAGCATAGATACAGGGGCGAATCTATTTGAAAGGGCGCCCATGGCACCCAATGAAAACGCGCCCCTAGGGGCACACAACGTCATGACGTCACATCGTGATGTCATGACATAGCGCCCCGCCCCTTCTAAGAGGCATGTTCTGTTCGCTGCCGCCGGCCCTTTAAGGCCAGCGGCAGCGAACAGAACGCGGCGGGGGCACCGTGTTCTGTTCGCTGCCGTTGGCCTTAAAGGGCCGGCGGCAGCAAACAGAACGCGGCGCCCCAGCCGCGTTCTATTCGCTCGTGCCAGCTCTTTAAGGCTGCAGCTGTGGAGCAAACAGAACGCGGCGCCCCGGCCGTGTTCTTTCTGTTCGCTCGTGCCAGCCTTAAAGGGCCGGCAGGAGCAAACAGAACGCGGCGCCACCCAGCGCCCTGCCCCCCTTGAGAAGCAGGAGGGGGCGCCGGGTGGCAGTGCGTTCTCCTCGCTCCGGCTGGCTCTTAAAGGCCAGCCGGAGCGAGGAGAATGCGGCACAGGGAGCGGGCGGGCCGTGGGCGCCATTTTGGGGGGACGGGAGCCATGCAAACGGCGCCCTCTGCAAGATGGCGCCCATGGCTCGTGCCACCCCCTGCCACCCCCTAGTTACGCCCCTGCATAGATACTCCTGAGGGTCATGGGAAGGAGCATTTTCATATTCGTGCACCAACTCCACAGGTCAACAGACTGAGAGAAATACTGTATTTAAGGTCACAATTTAAAAAGTTTGGGAAATAGTGCCTTAAGAGAGCAGGTCCACAACTTGGGAAAATTCCTGGATCTACCTTGCTCTTGGATGTCCAGGTGATGGTTATGACCAAGGGTGCTTTTGCCTAGCTTTGGCCGGTGCACCAACTGCACGTTTGTCTTAATCAGACCCAACTTTTATCCATGCCTTGGACACCTCTTGTTTGGATTAAGTGATATACTTTAGTCTTTGAAGAGTATTTGGAAGTTCAACCAGTACAGAAAGTGGCCACAAATGTTCCAACAGAACAAAATACAGGAAGACCTCACTTAAAGTTGTTGATAGGTTATTGGGAACTGTAACTTTAAGTGCAACAATTCATATCCATTAGCCTACGGTAAAATTGGTTTTGTTGTAAGTAAACAAGAGTCATGTTCCTATATTTCTGGTCACAAAAAAAGTCACCAAATTTCTAAATCAGTGGTGGGTTGTGACCCACCATTGGGAAGCAAAACTGGGCCAATCCCCCTTAAGGGGAGTGGCCCAGTTTTGGGTGTCTTGATGGCGTCACAGGCACCCTGTGACATTTTAACACCTGGTGGGTAAGCAGGAGGCCTTTGGGAGGCCTGCAGCTCCCTCCATGGGTCTTCCTGAAGCTTGGAAAAACCCTGTTTTGCACTCAGAAGCATGCTTCCGGTTTTCACCTACTTACAGCGGTTCCAACATCTGAGGACAATTTTGGGAACCACTGTTCTAAATAAAGACTTCAAACACTTCTATTATTAAACATTGATCAGTGGCCCCAACCAAGAATTGAATTTTTTTTCTCATTAATGTTATAATGAAACAACTTTAAACAAAACAGTATCAAATGAGGACCAAAGTACAAGATCAACCATCTCCAACCACACAGGTCCACCTGTTCTCTGAGATCTTCAGAAGGGTTATGTTGTGTCTTGCTTAGATCTGAGGTGCAAAATCATGTGAGAGTCCTCCTGGAACTCCCTATGGAACTCCCACCTATGGGAAGCATATTTGCCCCCTCCATTTTGGAGAACACTAAACAACTCTGCTGCAACTTCTCTAATTATGCTTGATTGTTTTCATCTCTTGGTGGCTGGTGTTATGTGCTTCTTTTGTTATTTCAGTTTGATGATCTGTTTTTATTATTTTTTATTGTTTTTATTACTGTTCGGAGCTATCTTGGATTACAATTTTTTTTTTTAAACCAACTATTTCCCCTCAAGAGAAGGCAAATCTCTCTCCTTTTACAGTACCCCCAATTTAATAGCAACAGTGAGAGAAAATATTCTGTTTACATCAGAGCTGACATCCTATCTTGACCTCTTGTACTTGGCTAAAATGGGGGAGGAAAAGAATTCAATGGAAACAATTCACAGCTATCTCAGAGTATTATCCTGCTCTTTCAATATTGGGAGGAAGAATATAAGAAAACCATGCTGAACTGGCATTTAAGATGTTGTTCTATTTTACCAATGAAAGCAATTTACTTCAGAACTACAGTTTTATTCTATCTAGATAGAACCATGCTATATTACTATGCTTGAAGCAATTTATCACTGAATAAAATCCAATAAAATTTTCCAACACAAAAAGGATAGCAGTACCAAATCCTAAAACACAACAGCATTGTACATAAATCATGCTTATTTGCATAAAATGCAAACCACAAACATTAAATTGTTTTGTATTTGATGCACCAGTTGAAAAAAACTTGTAACTTCTTAAAAAGGTTTAAAACACAAGCACCATGGTTTTCCTTCAGGATTTTTCTGTTGGCTACTATACTATTAAACACAGTGTACTATGATATTAGATTATTCTAGCCAAATTGTACATGGACAATGCATCTTCCAGAGTTTGTATTCCTTATCCAAATTTTGGGAGAGTTTAGTAATCTATGGCAATATGAACCTAGTGCCAAGGAAGCTTCTTCCTTAGTTTAATTTGGTATGTTGAACCAAGACATCATCAAAAACTATCACATATGCTGTTTCCTCTGCAGTGTGAGTGAAATCATGTCAAATGTACCACTACAACCATCAGCACTATCAACAAAATAAGCTAGTTAAATTATAAATCCAAATACACAATTAGCCCTTGTATGAACAATACAAAGTTAGGCAACTATTAATTTAGGTTTTGTTATGTTTCAAAGATTGGCATTTGTTGCAAGTACTTTATGTCAGTAGTTTCTAAAATCCTACTTGGAGAGTTTGGGAACCCTGTAAGTATTTGCAGGGGACGGGAAGGGGGGAGCAGGGACAATCATGCTGCTGCTTGAAAGGGTTTTTTAAGCTTATGGGGGGGTGCTATAGCTCTCTGGAGGGTCCAGGGAGCCTGTGACCTCTTCTGCAGCCCTCCACAGGCCTCCAAACCTTACTGAAAAAGAAAAAACTTCCAGTTTTGCAACAGAAACAGGAAGTGTTTTTTTTTTCCTTTTCAGTGAGGTTTGGAGGCTTGTGGTGGGGCTGCAGAAGGGGTCACAGGCTCCCTGGACCCTCCAGAGAGCCACAGCAACCCCCAGGAAAACATAAAAAACCTTCCCTCCCCGGCAGCAGCGCAATCGTCCCAATCATGTTGCTGTTGATTTCGGGTTCCCTGGTAGGTCATGAACCCCCAGTTTGGGAACCACTGCTTTAGGCAATCAGACGTGTTCAGATGGCAACGTGTATCAATGAAATCATTATTTAGCAGTATTAACACCATAGTGAAAAACGTATTACCGTATATAAAAACCTATTCTTTTCAATGAGACAGATATAAATATAATGTGTTTCTAGTAAAGTTGGGCAACCACAAATTTCAATGTAAGAAGCCAAAAATTCTGTGCAACTCATTCTATTAGGTACATTTTTCGTTCAAACTAGAGTTTAAATTGATCTATCGTAACAAGTCAATTCCACTAGAAAAGGAAAGCAATTCTTACACTGAGCGAAGCTATTATTCTCTGTCTTTCCTTACTTCTCTCTCTGCCACCCCTCCAGCAAAAATCTTCACCACAAGCTCATATTCAATTTGCTACACCAGTGTTCATGGCTATAAGCTTAACTGATATCAGGTTTTCTTCTCCAAATGCTATTCTCATATGCTATTAATTTTACTATAAAAGAAGTCACTAGAGGCCTTATGACCAACTTCATAAGAGTAGTGGGCTGCACACATATCCTGGCATGCACTAATTATAAGGAGAAGGATAACAGCAGACCAGTCACTAAACTGGAATTATCCTGAGCTAGAGCCGAACAGAGAACAGCAGAGATGTTGCCTAAATTTCTAATTACCTGTTGGCAGGAGGTAGTTTTATATAAAAATTTCGGGACAGCCATGGTGGGTGCTGGAAACAATTTGCAGGGGGGGACAAGTGCCGGCATGACAAGCTGTTAGTGAACTTTCAGAAAGCAAAGTTTTGCCTCACATGCTCACTGAGAAAGCTCATAAATCACCCAATACTGGAGAATAAGCAACATGTTTATCCTTTAAAAAAAAAAAAGCCTCTCAGCTGAACACGATATCCCCATCCATTTCATCCAATATGAATGAGTTTAAGGTTCCCATGCAGCCAGTTTTATTGGTCCTTTCAATAAAACCATTTTATCTGGTTGGTCAGTTGCCAGAATGAAAGAATGAAAAAGGGGGTGAAGATACAGTTGACCATTCTTGCACTTAGGGTGCAATCGTAACCAGGATTGTGCCGGCCCAGGAGTGTTGCAAACGCACCGTAAAGGACATTTGGACCACTCTTGGAGTCAGGGAGGATGGCACATGTCTGTGCATCCTCCTCTCTGTCACTGAGAGTGGTCCAAATGCATCATAGTGGATTTGGACCACTCTCAGTGACAGAGAGGAGGATGCACAGACATGCATCCAAATCCAAATCCATTTTACAATGCATTTGCAACACTGCTGGGCCAGCACAAAGGACTTGTGTCGGCCTAACTCCAGGTTATCTGAGAGAGGCTTGGAGTCCATGGGGTCAAGCAGAATCGGACACAACTTAGCGACTGAATAACAACAACAACTCCAGGTAAGGATTGTGCTCTTAGTCTCATGTGCATGTCATCCCAGCACAGGCCTCTGCTCTAAACCACATATTAGACTAGTAAGAATAGTGGGTGTCCACATGCAAAGAAAACTGATTTGTGAGCACAGCTTAGCCCCAACAGAGGCCTCATCTGCAGAAATCAGCAGATGAAGCTTTTCACAGCATGACGTTACATACTGCCACTTTCTACTGATATCTGGTAACACTTTGATTATAGGCACAGTGGCCTGTACAGAAATGTCAACAGCTTTATTTCGGCAAGACTGCATGTCTATGTGGTGGTGGTAACTGTCATGAAAATGAATCTACTATCGTACAGCAAAGCTGAGCCTCTCCCTCAAATAACTGTCACCCATCTCTCCCTCTGCCAGTACTCAAGTGATTCAGCATCTAGTATAGTAGCAGTAAGATTGCAAGGCCAAGAGGTTGATGGATGGAACACCTATTTCCCCCCCCCCACAGAGAGAGAGAGAGAGAGAGAGAGAGAGAGAGAGAGAGAGAGAGAGA
>JAJKFI010000010.1:6825745-6844350 GCA_029204185.1 Lerista edwardsae
AGAGAGAGAGAGAGAGAGAGAGAGAGAGAGAGAGAGAGAGAGAGAGAGAGAGAGAATTGCCTTCACAAAGGAAAGGCACTCCACACGTGCTCACAGATACTCAGCTACACGTGCCAGAGTTGTTATAAACAAAATGTTCCATTTTGTTTATAACAACTCTGGCACCTGTAGCTGAAATTTAAGAGAAGTTTGGAACACTTAAATTTCAGTTCTATATAAATTTCAGTTCTATATTGCATTCTATATCACAAGCCGTACAGGCTCAGAAAATACCATACACAATTTTGGTCTGCAGATATTAAAAATTACTTTGATAATATTTCAACTTATAGCCACTATGCTGTCATTCACCCACAAATGTCCCCAGCTGACTTTGCTAAAAGCCTCTCCTGCCATTGAACTAACAGGCTTTTGATAATCAACTTATAACAACTATCCCAAGTTGTTTCCTGCATATTTATTATTTACAAGTCTGATGTTGAGCAGAGAGTTTCTGTTTTTAACAAAACAGATTAGTTGCAAATCTTTGGGGAACTCAAGAAAACATAATTAACCTAATGTTACTGTTTGACTGCCTCCTTCTCAAAAGATTTTTTAAAGCATTTTAAGCCTGACTAATTATTAATGTTCTAAAGGTTTTGAATTCATGCTGTAAAATATTTTGCAGTTCCTAGTACCCTGGAATACCAAATATTAAAACTTGAAATACCACAAAGCATCCTTGCTTTAGACTTCATATTATAAATTGCGTGAGCTTACGTTTATAGATTTTTTTTATACTCGAAGTCCCTGATGGCCTTTGCACATATTGCCATTCTTGTTGCTAGGATACACTTGAAAAGGATTCCACAAAAGGACCACGATGAACTCAAAAGCAATCTTGGTGATGATGAAAATGCTCTTCAGTTTCCCCATAGTTGAAAAAAACCTTGGTAAAACTATAACAACATGTTTAAGGAGGATTTTAAACCTAATAAAACTGAAAAAACAAAATCACATGTACTACAGGTTCCACTTTCTTTAGAAAGTGGTTTGTGACCAAGTATAAGATGGTTTTCTCTTAACGTATAAGAGGGTGGAGGTATACATGAAAAAAAGAGGCAAACAATTCTGGTTAGGGATTATTTCAGAAAACCTGAGCAATATCACTACTGACCCATCACCTGGCTACTACTTAAATGATTACAGAGGTTTCGATACTACGAGGAGGTCAATACTTCTCTAAACAGTCACTGATGCTCAATTCAACTTAGAATTGAACTTAGAATTATGGCCAGGGATGGTTTTTTTCAGTGATCCACACAGAAGGTAAATAATGAAATTTCTACTATAAATGATACATAAAAAACCACTTTTGCTTATTTTGACAGTGTTTGACACAAATTTACATGCATTTCACAAAAATAACACCACTTTGGTTTATTTTTGCCATAGTCTTGACGAATCCACAAATAGTTTTCAGTAAGGGATGAGGAGGAGGAGGAGTGGCAGAAACAGCAAGAAGCTTGCATGAACTCACATGTTTATAGTTCGCAGTGTATGCTGGGGCGACTTTAATGGAATGTGGAAGTAGTAAGTAGTTGTTTCTTGACACTCCAAGCAGCAATCAGAGAGCAGTTTGGGAATTTCTGAGCAGGTTATTTTGGGCTGGCATGTGTGTGCCAGTGATTGTTTGCCTTTGTAGGGCCATATTTATTGTGTTGTTTGTACAATTTGCAATAAAAATTTGGATAAAAACACATCACACAGCAATTTGCTGTTTTTGTCCAGAAATCTTGGAAAAAATATCACCAAAAAACTCTACCCCTAATTTTGGCTGCTTAATACAAAGTTACTATGGCAGGATTGTAGTTTCTGCAAAAAGCCAGCATTAATCACAGTGATCTTTACAACAACACTGTAGGATATGTCATAGTGTTGCCCCGTATTGCAGATAGGAGGGCTGCAATTGCTATTTTCCTTCCTTCAGAAGTTTTTATAAGAGAAAAGTAAAGCTAGGGCTTTTAATTCTCTTTTCAATAAAATTAGCATTTCATTAGTGCTAACAAGAAGTCTATCTACATAAATGAAGAATTGGAGTTAAACATCAATCAATACTACAATCAGTGCAATCATTCATACTTTAGTTTCACTTCTTTGCTAAACACGATTTTTAAAAGCCACTAAAATCTACCCTTTTCAAGAGGAACACACACCATGCAATTATAGAAAAGGATTGTACCTTTTCTATATTATATCTCCTCTCACCGTAAAAATTTAATCAAGTGCACCATGCTACAAGGAAGGTATAAACCAATTTATTTCCATATATTATTGAAATGGCATACAAATGAAATGGCATTTTTAAAATCAACTCAAATTATACATACAAGTTATATATTTTTAAAATCAATTCTAAATATTTTTTTCCAGAAAGTTGAAAAGTAAAAATATTCTCAGGACCAATATATACCCAGCTGACCATCTCTTACAAGGTTATGAGACTCAAAGACCAGGATTTGGACACATCAGTTACTCGGCCAGGCCCTGGCTCACCATGAGTCTAATGCCCATAGCACCATGCTCACCATTCACAGTGGCTGGACACGTCCCCTGCCCGCTTGGGGGCACACCTAAACCTGCGAACCTTCTGGGCTTGCCATATCAAAACTTAGGAAAATGCTCAACTTAACTCTGCTGGTGTGTCAACCCCTCTCTCCAACAAATGAGAAACAATTCTTTATATTCATCTATTCAAACAAAAAATACAGTCCAATCATATGTGCTGCTATGTATTATATAAAGAAACATCAAATAATTACAAAAATGAAAAATGAGTAAAACAAACTCAGTTTTTGTCAGACATTGGTGAATGCTGGTGCATCACCCCAAATGTTGTGGTGTGTCACCTTTGACATGTGTGTCATTGGTTCGCCATCACTGATCTAAGGGAACATTACTGTGGCAACAGAAGGAAATATGAGGGTTTGCCACATTCTCAGCGGTAAAATCGGTCTTTGCCTTTAAGGTTGGCATCAGTGCTCCAGCCAAGAAACTGACACCTATCCGCTTCATCCTAGAAGCGTATTATTTTAAACTATTGCACCATACTGTCCTGGCCACTCATTCACACATTGGTGAATGCTGGTGTGTCACCCCAAACGTTGTGGTGTGTCACCTCTGACACGTGTGTCATAGGTTCGCCATCACTGCTATAGGGCAACAGTGAAGTAGTGCCCTAGATCACCATTACGGAGGGGACGAGCCCTCACAGTGGGGATGTCGGCATCTGGCGGAAGGGGATGAAGGTTATGAGGAGAAAAAAGAAAGAAAATCTTATACAAATCTTATACAAGATTGTTTGGAACTTCTACATTATCTGTTCGGAGGCCATCTTTGCATGCTTTGTCAACCCCTTTTTCCTGTTTTAGTACACAGTGTGAGTTGTAGAAACTTAAACCATAGATATAGTGAAATGTTAAGAGCCCAAATCCTATGCATGTCTACTCAGAAGTGCCATTATAGCCACTGGGGCTTACTCTCAGGTAAATCTGTAATTTAACCTAATGATAATAAGATACTCCTCAATTCTAACATCATCCAACATCCTTCTCATTCTGTAATGGTAGAAACAGTACAGAACTTAAAAGTATGAATGCTGCAGAACAGGTATTTGATTTGCATTGTTGTGACAGTAAGTTGCAGATCCGGTCCTTAAATATTAGGTCACTGGGGCAAGACAAGGTGCTTGATTAATTAGGATGCTTGATTTCAGCAGTAATTTCTAACAAGGAAGCGATAAAGAAGATTAGAAGAAACATTCCACTTGAATGTTTCTAAGATTATTATTTTGAGTCATTAATTCCAAATCAAGCTGTCTTGGTGCCTTTTGAAAGTTTTCATTTATTACCATGATTGTATTTTTTGCCACAGAAGATTAGCTTGATTGGTTTCTTTATATGTAGAGAAGTTATGACTGCTATTTGGAGCATATAAGTAAATACATTAGAAAAAATGGATAATTTGCACTTAAGAAACATACAGCTGAGGCTGTTACCATGGACAACTTTCAATAGGCAGTAAAATCACAATCAAAGTACTTTACAGTACGTGGTGGAAACCAGTTTAAACTTTGCCTCTTTGTGTACACTTATTTTCCCCTACAAGTCTGGCATGTTAGATAGCAGAACCCTCCTCTGTATTCCAGTAT
Organism: Lerista edwardsae; assembly: GCA_029204185.1. Classification (NCBI taxonomy): domain Eukaryota; kingdom Metazoa; phylum Chordata; class Lepidosauria; order Squamata; family Scincidae; genus Lerista; species Lerista edwardsae. The sequence continues at coordinate 6,829,935 of JAJKFI010000010.1, forward strand.
TTTGGAGACATGAAGCAAAAGCAGTAGCTTACTAGATGTCTGTAGGGATCGCATGAGTTGTAAAATAAAAAAGAAAATTAAGAGGGAGAGTGATATTCACCTTTCTTCTCCACCCCCTCCCATGCTCTTCCTGGCTTCATGGACCTGATACTAGAAACACTTGCTTCTATGATTTATTTTGCTAGCTAGAAGAAAATACTAAGTTTTATTTCTTGGTACCAGGACTGGGAGCCTTATTAAGCAAAATCATTTTTAAACAATATGAGTAACTGACCAAAAAGTCACTGTAACATATAACACTGGAGTTGAAAAATAGCAAAATAAAAATAGCAATCAAGGTAACAATGTACCTCCCAACATCTACAAATAAGGCAATTCCAATAAGGCTGAATGTTGCATGGAATGAAGCAGCATGTTTCAATTAATGTACTTAAATGTTCACCCAGCGACAGCATGCACCACCTCTTCACTAATACATACTTTCACCATATAAGTTTTAAATTTTAAAAATAAATGTGACCATTATTCCCATTAAAACCAATTCTTCACCATAATATTTAGGTTGAACTCCCCAACTGCTTTGTGACCAGAACTGCACCATCAAATTCTATTAAACTATGCAGTTGCTATTTTGGATGGTCAAAATTAATTCCCCAAAGCTCGCCTCTATAATGCCCCTTTACATGAGCAATTTTGAGTATTTGATATATGCAGCTTGGAGCAGGGTATTTATTTTTATGGGCTAACATTAATCAGTGCAAGTGGCTGATCTTGCAGAGAAAGGAAAGAATTAGCCTCTCTCTGTTTAAAGACCCTATTAACTTCATTTGCAATTCTAAGGACAATTATAATTTTATGTTAAAATATGGAATTGAGTTAGATATTGACATATGTTTACTTTTTCATGAAAAGAATACCAATATAATTCGAAGGACCAGAGCTCAAAACAAGAAGTCTAAGTATGCTCTGAGGACATTAGCAATAAGGAAAATCTAAGCGATCTTTTGCCTCTTAATATTTATTTATTTATTTATTAATCGATTTTTACCCCGCCTTTTGTGCCCGAAGGCACCCAAGGCGGCATTACAAAATATATATTAAAAATACAACATAACAATTAACATTAAAAACAGTTAAAACAGTATTAAACAACAATAGCAAAAAATAAAAACCACAAACAATTTAAAAACAGTTTAAAAAAAAAAATCATTTAACATAGTCACAGTAACACTACTCAAATAATAGTTTCTGCATTCATGCATGCAACTATTCATGAAATAGGCAAAGGTACAAAAATTGGCCTAGGGCTAAGGAATCACCATGTCACATATCCCTTAATCCACAATTTGTTTCCACGGATCACAGCTTTGGATGAAAAAGCAAACTATGGCTCGACTAAAACCAGAACTAACCAATTAAATTCTGTAAGAAGGAATATGAGCACAGTTGTTATTCCCAAGTCATTCAAATCAATGATTGGTGAATTGCCTCAATGAAGTCAATGTCTTTGTATTGCTTTTGTTTGGAAATGAGGGCTTGGATAGCCATTTTTGACTTTTTGTTTTGTGCAACAGCAAATCCTCATGTCATCTTGGGAAGTTCTCCCAAATTCAGAAGTTTTTGCTACGTAGCAGTGTATTTCGGAAACACAGTTCCTAAAAGAGTCCCTTTCAAGCAGGCAGAATTGGCTACCTGTGCAGTTCTTTGGAATCCATTCATGGTAATATTTTATCATTTGTTGGATGGCCATTATACTATCCTTAAAGTGAAATAATCTACCATGTTCCTGATTTTGGTTTTTCCTTTATTTTATTTTGTTTTTCAGTTCATATATTTATCGAAAACAAACAAGTCCTGGACAATTTCAAACACAGCCATGCAAAAAAAAAAAAACTATTTTCAATTATCTTTAAATCTAAATTAATGGATACTATACAATTGTTAGATCAAGTGGATAGAATTTGTGATAGATTAGGTGAGTGGTTCTCAAACTTGTGGGTTGCAACCCACCAGGCACTTGCCCAGTCCCTTTAAGGGGAGGGGAGGAAGGCAGCAATGTGATCCCCGGGATTGCACTGGTGCTGGGGAGGGGGAGGATTTTTTTCTACTTACCTCTCCCAGTACTGGGGTGAGGCTATAGCAGCAATGTGATCCCCAGAATTGCACAGCTGCTGGGGGATGGGGAGAGGACCTTTTTTTCTACTTACTTCTGCCAGTACCAGCCTCGTGGGGCTGTGGGGAGACCCACAGATGCCTCTGCAGGTCTCTCCAAGCCCCCTAAATGGTAAAAAAAAAGTTTGAAAAGCACTTCAGTTTTCAATCGAAACCAGGAAGTGCTTTTCAAACATTTTTTGGTATGGTTCAGGAGGCTTGGAGAATCCTGCAGAGACATTTCTGGGGCTCCCCACAGCCTCAGGAGGCTGGCAATGGCAGAGGTAAGTAGAAAAAAATCCTTCCCCCCCCCAGCACCAGTGCAATCCTGGGGATCACACTGCTGCCATAGCCCCACCCCTGTACACACTTACAGTGTTCCCAACTCTCTTGTAGGAGTTCGGGAAGTACTGGATTAGATACAACTTGGATTGTCTAGATGGCTCAGAGAAGCTGTGACAATTCAATATTATGCCTGATTAGTAAATAGAATTTTACTGGGGAGATCAAGTGAAAAATAAGTTGCGACTAGCATATTTGCCCCTATAGAGAATATAGCAACTGGTGAGATGTTAAATAGGGAAACTGGCATGGGTAAAACTGCCCCTGCCTAATACAACAATCCAAATCTGACCCCTCCTCAGCTGCATTAAAAGAATGCAGGCAGTTCCAATCACATATTTTGTACGTCATATCTATTTGTACACAGACAAACAGGATGCAACCCTAATTTACTAAGAGTAAGTATAATTGAATTCAATGTACTTACTTCTGAGTAAAAACATACAGGTGGGCCTGCATTATCTGGGGGTTTGGCATCAGTAGGGTTTCAAATCCGCAGAGGGCTAAAAATGCCATTCTGAGGCCTGCTAAGGATGCACATAGTCATGTGAGGCCTCTGTAAGGCTCAGAAAACCCTCCGGACCTGTCCGTTGCTCAGATTCATTCAGGTTAGGAAGGTGGGGAGCAGGCCCCCAATTCTGCAGGCGGAATTCGTTATCTACACGAGTTCCAGGAACGGAATCCTATGGATAGTGAGGGCCCACTGTACAAGGCATGCAACACTATCTAAGGCAGTGATGGCAAACCTTTTGGGCTCAGTGTGTCAAAACTTAGTAAAATGCTTAGCTTAGCTCTGCTAGCGTGTCACCCACCTCCCAAACAAAAGAGAAAGAATTCTTTGTATTCATTTATCTTTAAACAAAAATACATCCAATCATGTATGGTGCTATGTATTACATAGAGAAACATCAAAAAATGACAAAAATGAAGAATGAGTAAAACTCAGTTTTTGTCATGTATTGGTAAATGCTGGTGCATCACCCCAAACATTGCGGTGTGTCACCTTTGACACGCGTGTCATAGGTTTTCCATCACTGATCTAAGGGAACATTACTGTGGCATCAGAAGGAAATAGGAGCGTTTGCTACATTCTCAGCGGTAAAATTGGCCTTTGCCTTTAAGGTTGGCATCAGTGCTCCAGCCAAGAATCCGAAAGCTATCTTCTTCATCCTAGAATTTAATTTTAGAATGTATTATTATTTTAAACTCCTGCATCATACTACCCTGGCCATTCAGCACACAGACACTTGTCCAGCACTCCCTGCCTCCCAGGCATATCAGAGCAGGGATTGTGAAGCCACCATGATCATCACACAGTGGTTGGACACAATATGTTTTCTCATACTGCTTTCCATTATTAACAATTTATAGTAGAACCAACCATTTAATCAGCTTAAATCTTTATTCAATGAAGGTATCTAAATTCCAGTATCTTTTTGGACTTAGTCTTTCTTCTCAGATCCAACCACTCACTATGGACTCTGCAGCAGAACTGAACTGTTATGCCTTGCACTCAACTTTCAGCATACTGCTTAAAGAACACAGTATATTACAGGAGGTGGGAATGCTACTTCAGGGATTTAAAATAAGCTAAAACAAGCACTTTCAGGAACAGGAAGCGAGGGTGAGTTTCAGATTCTCAGCAGGGGCAATTACAGCCAATAATCTAGAAAGCAGCGATAACATTTATAGAAACACAGTTAGCTGCCTCACAGGCTGATATCAAAGATCTTTTTTGGAAATCATGGATGTTTTACAGCACAACCCTGTGCATATCTACTCAGAAGTAACTTCTATTGAATTCACTGTAACTGACTTTCTGTAAGCTTCATAGGACTGAATCCTGAGTCAGCAATCCTACACATACTTACCTGGAAGTAAGGCTCATGGAACTAAATGGGTCTTCTGAGCAGACACGTGTAGGGTTGTGCTGTTAGACTGCGCAGTCTCCAAACTGCAGCCTCTAGTGCTCCGGGATTATTGTTCCAGATGCGGTGGTGGTGAAGCCAATACCATTCCACCCTGCAGCCACCCTTTGTAGAGCCCAAATGTTGTGCATGGCAGCTGCTGCCTGCTGCTCCAGAAGGCTCTGCACTCCAGTTTCCCAGGAAAAGCAGCTGTCCGCTCTGTGGCTACAGAGGCTCTGCAATGCTTGGGTGCAATGAACAGCGGCCGTGGGGTGGAACAGTAAGGCTTCGCCACCACTGTTATGTGTCCAAATGATAACCCAAGGGCACTGGATCTGGCCCATGGGCTGGGGTTTGAAAGCCCCTGATCAGATAATATGCTAATGGACTGAAACATGTTTCCTGCTACCTAACAGAAGCTAGGAGCAGAGATTAATCGAACCAGGATTAAGCTCTTAACTGATCTTCTGCTACACTGAGAAAGTACAGAGCTCTTAGATTAAGATTTTACATGACATGTTTAAAAGAAAAATCTTCACCTTTACCTATTTTTTCATCAACACTATCACCAGACATGTTTTCACCAATTGAGGGAAGGTGATTTCTTGACTGGTTAATAAAAATATTGCTCCCACTACACAGACAACTCAAATGGAAGCTGTTGGTAGCTTTTGTGATCAAAGAATTATTTACTATGCTTTTTTGTTGTTAAAATTGTAAAAGATTTCAATTTAATTGTAAAAAAAATTGTAAAAGAGCCTGTAAAAGATTTCAATTTAATTTTGTTGAAGTGTCATTTTAACAAGTTGGAAATTGTTTTTTCCTTATTACTTGTATCAGTTTTTCTGCAAAGATATGCATACTCATGCGTAGACGTAAAGAGAATTTTTTAAAATTTCCAGTTCAGATCCAAGTTACGGCTCAATCACCATGTCCACTGTGAGAAAGAAAATATACTGTAATACAAGTTATAGTATTACAGAAGTGAAGCCTCCTAAGTATCACTATCTACTATTCATACCTACAGTGAGGGGAAAAACTATTTGATCCCCTGCTGATTTTGTACCTTTGCCCACTGACAAAGAAATGATCTGTCCATAATTGTAATGGTAGGTTTATTATTGTAACAGTGAGAGACAGAACAACAAAACAATCCAGAAAAACGCGTTTCAAAAAAGTTATAAATTGATGTGCATTTCAATGCGTGAAATAAGTATTTGATCCCCTATCAATCAGCAAGATTTCTGGCTCCCAGATGTCTTTTACTGTATTATATACAAGTAACTAGCTGAGATTAGGGGCACCCTCTTAAAGGGAGTGCTCCTAATCTCAGCTTGTTACCTGTATAAAAGACACCTGTCCACAGAAGCAATCAATCAATCAGATACCAAACTCTCCACCATGGCCAAGACCAAAGAGCTGTCCAAGAATGTCAGGGACTAGATTGTAGGCTGAAATGGGCTACAAGACTATCGCCAAGCAGCTTGGTGAGAAGGTGACAACAGTTGGTGCGATTATTTGCAAATGGAAGAAACACAAATTAACTGTCAATCTCCCTTGGTCTGGCGCTCCATGCAAGATCTCACCTCGTTGACGATCATGAGAAGCAGCCCAGAACTACAGGGAGGATCTTGTCAATGATCTCAAGGCGGCTGGGACCATAGTCACCAAGAAAACAATTGGTAACACACTGCGCCGTGAAGGACTGAAATCCTGCAGCACCTGCAAGGTCCCCCTGCTCAAGAAAGTACATGTACATGCCCATCTGAAGTTTACCAATGAACATCTGAATGATTCAGAGGAGAACTGGGTGAATGTGTTGTGGTCAGATGAGACCAAAATCAAGCTCTTTGGCATCAACTCAACTCGCCGTGTTTAGAGGAGGAGGAATGCTGCCTATGACCCCAAGAAAACCATCCCCACCATCAAACACAGAGGTGGAAACATTACGCTTTGGGGGTGTTTTTCTGCTACGGGGACAGGACAACTTCACCACATCAAAGCGATGATGGATAGGACCATGTACCGTTAAATCCTGGGTGAGAACCTCCTTCCCTCAGCCAGGGCATTGAAAATGGGTCGTGGATGGATATTCCAGCATGACAATGACCCAAAATACACAGCCAAGGCAACAAAGGAGTGGCTCAAGAAGAAGCACATTAAGGTCCTGGAGTGGCCTAGCCAATCTCAAAACCTTAATCCCATAGAAAATCTGTGGAGGGAGCTGAAGGTTCGAGCTGCCAAACGTCAGCCTCTAAACCTTAATGACTTGGAGAGGATCTGCAAAGAGGAGTGGGACAAAATCCCTCCTGAGATGTGTACAAACCTGGTGGCCAACTACTGTACAAGAAATGTTTGACCTCTGATTGCCAACAAGGGTTTTGCCACCAAGTACTGTTTTGCAAAGGGGTCAAATACTTATTTTACTCATTGAAATGCACATCAATTTATAACTTCTTTGAAATGTGTTTTGTTGTTATTCTGTCTCACACTGTTACAATAAACCTACCATTACAATTATGGACTGATTATTTCATTGTGATTGGGCAAACGTACAAAATCAGCAGAGAATCAAATAGTTTTTTCCCCTCACTGTAAGGACAAGATTTCTAATTCAGGTTTGCTATGCTCGACGACCCCCCCCCCCAAAAAAATTGATGCACTATTATTTCATTAACAAATTCTAGCATTAAGACCAAGAAAAGGACAACAGCAGCACTTCTCAGGAAAGGACCCTAAAAGTCAATCCTGGAATTACAAAAATACCAAACATCAGTTTTAAGGTTTCAAGCATCAGCATTATAATTTTAATGTGTTAATATTTCAGATAACCCACAAGGTCTTCCTAAAATTTATCAACTTCCCTATCACGCATCACACTTATATGTTATGTAAAGTTACTGTAGAAGTTTTTGTGCATGGTATCCATTCCTATGCAAAAAATAAAATTATGTATACAATCTTGACAATGCTTCTCCATGGCAGATAATGACAAAGTAATATATTAATGAATACCCCTACCATCCGCAAGACAAAACTCTCAAGGCATGCATTTTTATTTAAACCGCAAAATCATTTAAACATAATATAAATTATTCATATAATTTAAACAAAAGGGTCTCTGAAAGCACACAAGACAGCTAATTTGCAGGAGTTAAGCAAGCCTAGGTCTGGTCTGTGCTGGGGAACCATGAGTTCCATAATAGAAGGAAGGTGGGGGGTATATATGCAATAAATTAAGATTTTAAAAGCCATTTTTAGTCTTTTTCCTAGGCAATCCAGGGAATAAGTCCCATTGAGTAACCTTAGTTTACTTCTGAGTAAACATTGACCATTTACGTCTGAGTAAACATGCACAGAATTGGGTTAGAAGTGTAAAAAGCAACTTTTACATCCACCTTTTTATTTTGGGTATCTATTAAAATTCTGTAAAAAGTATGTTTATTACACTGCTGCTACCCAGTCATCACCTGATATAGCAAATAAAAATACATACAAAGAAAGGACCAGGAATTCAGTCCTACCTGCACCAACTTCTTTTTCTTCCTCTTCAATATTATTCTTGATACTATCATATTCTTCATCTATTGTTTGATTACCCCTCATCCGAGACAGAATTCTTCGTGCTTTTTGAGTCTGTCCTTTCTGAATAAGCCAACGGGGACTTTCAGGAAGAAAAAGGAAGCCAAAAAACTGTATTACAGCTGGAACGGCTGAAAGTCCCAGCATATACCTAAAAAAAAGACACCAAACAACATATCTTTAAGTCAAGATTTATATAAAAAAATTTCTTTACAGAGATCAGCAAGGGTTTACTGTCCTAGCACCCACATTCCTAGGTAAGGGGACAGGATAGCACATAGTTTATGTTCTATATTCCATTCCAAGGAACAGGGTCCACCTAGCTATGATCCTAACTGAAGGGCTCACTTTACACAGCAAGCTGGCAGAAGTGGTGAATTGATGAACAGTACCCTGCATACTGCATCTATCCACACACCCCAAGCTGCTTCCATCAACCCTGTGATCCTATTTCCACTTGCTGAAAGATGATTGGGGCAATAGCAGCTCATCTCTCTCTCTGGTGGGGCGGGGGGAAGCTGCCACTGCTGCCACCTCTTTATTCACTCAGCTGATTTGTAACGTAGCCAGATACAAAAGGAGCTTGGAGATCCAGACACCACCTTGCCCTCTTATAGTCATCTCTGACATCACTTCTTCGCTCTCACTCTACAAAATCCTTTCCAAGATAAACAGGATGAGCGCTTTCCTCATCCTGTGGATCTCAGATACAACTACATGGAACAAGAGGTAGGAGCAGATGTCAGAGATGACAATAAAAAGTGGGCTCCAGATAGGTGTGCTTCACCTCACCCTGCCCCTCTGCTTTCTTAAGGTGGAGGCAGCAGCAACAGCAGCAGTATTTGGGTACCCATGCAGGCTAACATTTTATTTGGGGGGTTTATTTTGGTTTTTTATTTTAATATTTGTATTTTATTTTATTTTTAGCAGTGGCAACAGATCTGCCGCAATTCAAGCAGCAAACAACTCTTGCCAAGAATTAAGTTTCAGATGTTACTACTGATATTGTAAGTGTTGGATTTTCACAGATTACATAGCCAAATGAATCAAACATTAACCAAAGGATATAATCAGACCACTGCCCCGTAGCTCTTTGTACAGTGTTTTTATCAACTGGGTCCAACTGACCTGAGTTTATTGGAGGATTTGTTACAGCCAAAAAGCAACTTTTTGAAAGTTTTATCACTCTATCTTCAAAACATCTCCCTACTGAAAGCAGCTAGGAGAGAGCTGCGGTGCCCCGAACGTGGTGCTATTGCATCATACAACCTGGAGGGGGATTACTGTAGAGAATACTTAATATAAGCCTTTCAAGTCACCATCAAGTTGCATACAAAATTAAGATCCTAAATGTTCCATATTTGCAGCTTAAGTATACATTAGGCAACATCTGAGGTTGAAAATTATAATAGAGGCAAGTTAAATTGGTTTTGTAGAAGCAAGAGCAGTCAACGACAATCGACTGCCTATTCTGAGGCATACTATTCTGTTCTTCCTTTGATAACACATTCTGATCAATAATGCATATACAAAACACCTTTTTATTCATAAAGAGTTCCTTTGTAATGATAGCTCCAAATGGTGCAAACTAAGCAAACATAAAAGAATCAAAGAAACTGTATGCGACCATAAGGAAATATTTTAGGCTCCATTTGATTACTTTCTGGATTGCAGAGCTAGGAGAAAATGTTTAATCATCTAACATTGAGCTTTGTTAAGCTTTTGGGGTTATGTCAATTATTTGTTCCCCAGAAGGAATTTAGGACTATACTACTAAATTTAATTGTATTAGGAGCTACAACAATTGTATTAGGATCACCAATTAAGCCAACATAAATTTTGGCTGCACTGGGTTCAAAATGTTGCCATACAGCAGCAATGTATTCAAGAGCAAAATCCTTATTGTTTGTATGAGTTCATGAATACAGTAATACCTCCGATAATGCTGGAGATCCATTCCTGAAAAGATTAGCATTTTATGAAACAGCACTATAGGAGACAAGACTGAAGGAAACTGACAGTGACTGACCAACGTGCACAGCTATCATTGGCTACAATAGGTATCAATCAATACAGAACAAAGATTGCTTCAACAATATAGCACTAAAGGAAGCACCATTATTGGAGGTATTACTGCTTATTTTAATTAGATCTCCATAAGTGTTTGCTGTTCAAATGAAATAAAAGTGAGAGCCACAATATAATTTTTTTTTTAAAAAAATGCAAGAATGTGAAGAAACTGAGTGAGTTATTTATGAAGTTCTAACGTTTTACAGCAGTGGTTCCCAAGCTAGGGAACACCATTAGGTTGCAACTCAATTTCAGGTGGACCTAGATTAGCCATATTGAAAATATGGGAAGATGGGGAGGGCTGTGTGGTTGTTTTGCTTGTCTCAAGGTTGTAAATAGGCTTTTTTCTTTCTGATTCTCTTTGCTATTGGAAAATGACTGAATAATAATCCAATTTACTGCTGTATTCTCAAGAAAGCAGCAGGCTCTGGCACCACAGCACTTCTAGCCATGACATCACTTCTGAGGGGCCAAGACAGTCATTCTAAAAAGTGGGTCCCAGTGGTAAAAAGTTTGAGAACCACTGTTTAATAGGGTTTGGGTCCAAAAGATGCCTTGCTCAAACAGAAAAGCACTTCCACTTGCACAAGACAGCCCCCTGATTTCTGCCAATTCACCAAGGCTAAAGGCCCAACACCTGTACTTGTTATTCTGCACTGCAGGAGAATTAGTGCTTGCTCTAGCATTCACAAACAATGCATCAAGTCATATCCTCTTTCCAGTCACCCTTCTTTGGATCCAAGGCGTAGCCTCTAGCTTTATAGCAAATATGGTTGTTATTGCAACCTCATGCCTACTCTAGAACAAAAATCAAAATTCATACCAACCTCCATCCGCCTTTTGGAAGATAGCTGAAGGCTCCATCTATAACACTTGCAAAAAACTGTCCTCCTGTGATGAAGAGTGTATTTATAGTAACTAGTCTGCCTCTTAGATGGGGTGGAGCAACTTCTGCAATGTATACTGGGACGGTCATAGAAGCAATACCTACAAGAAGTGAATTATAATTAGTATACTGTACTTGTGCAGTGCCATAACCCAGGGGTCTCCAAATTACAGCCCAGGGACCACACCTGGCCTACCACATGATTTTATCCTGCCCACAGCAACTTAGTATTTGACAGTTTTACTCATTATGTATCATTTCTTTCTGTAAGTGTGGCATTGTAAATGTCACATTACTCTTGTGTTCTGAATCATACCATTCTGATTACAAAAAAAAAAGATCCAAATAAAACTTATTCATTCATTTAAGTTTCATTCATTCATAAACAAAACTGATTTTTTCTTGCCTGCAAAAATCTAATATACAACATTACAGAAGTCTGGAGACCCCTCCTACAATGCAAACAACTTTTTGTATACATTTTCCTCAAAGTGACTTACAAATAACAAAACAGTCAAAACAGACCTTTTCTTAACAATACATTTTAAAAGCTTGATACATGCTTGATATAATCACCATTATCAACACTCACAAAATTCTAAGCTTACAAAAAGGCAAAACATTTTTTTATTGAGACTCTCTAGTGCCATTTATAAATACATATATTATAGTATACCTGATAGCAATTCAAGTGATTATAAGCCTTTGAACGTAAATAGAAATTTGCACAGCATGCTGAAAAAAAATTAAGTTAAAATACATTGTCGGGAGGTAAACAAATGATAGCTGAAGGTGTGAGGGGATGCAGCACACACAGTCTGCCACTAAAATATAAAAAATAAGCTTAAAGCAGTGTTATTCAAACTGTGAGCTGGGACCCACTTGGTGGGTTGTGAAAATCTGGGAGCAGCCATCTTGGAAACTGCAGACCTTACTCTTGTTATATTCCTTTTGTGAGTGTTAACAGTTCGAATTTTCAAGTGAGGGTTTTTTTAAATTTTGTTTTTAGTTTAGTGCTTTTACATAATATTTTAAAATATTATGTAAAAGCACTGATGTCAGGGATGTTTCATAGTTGTACAACTGCTAAAGTCCAAGAATGCCAATTTGTGTTTCAAGAGTGTCATTTTATTATGTTATAATGACAGCACTTCCTGCTTGATGTCACTTTCAGCTATGACATCACATGGGTTAATGACATTTCTGGTGGGTCCCAACACGAGTGCCATTCCAAAACGTGGGTCCTGGTCTAAAAAATTTGAATATCACTGGATTAAAGTATAGTGTGTCTATAATCAATTGACTATTCCAAGCACCAGCATATAGCTGAATGGCTCGCCCATTGGCTCGCTTCCCCCCTTTGCTGCGGGAGACAGGTGCTACCTCTGATTGGGCATTTGGCCATGGGGGGGCGTCGCCAGGAGCTCTCCTGGTGAAGGTGGCTTTCTAGAAGCCATTCCGCTTAGATCCCAAGAGAAGACGGATCCCCATCCACCCTCCCTCTTTGCAGTCCAAGATTGGCTGGTCACCATATTTGGGGCCAGGTAGGAATTTTTGCTGTTCGCCTGATTGGCTTTGGCAGGCAGTTTTTTCGCCTACCCTGCACTGCACTGGGGGGATCATTGGGGTTTGTTTCACATACACAGACAGCAACCTTGGTTGCTTTATTGCAGGTTAGCACGGGCACAAAGGCTGGAAGGAGGCTTTTGGTGTGCATCCGAAGGTCAGCTAAGGCACTGAGTTACCCATCGGCAGGCCCTCAGTTGCTGACTGGCGCGTGGGGCTGGCAGGGAATCTCTTAGCCTCAAGCCTTGGCCCCGCCCCAGATGCTCTCCGGCTGGGACGGGCGAATGGGTCTGCTGCCTCCGCCCCTGCAGGGGTTGGACCATGAAGGGTCACGCCCCAAGGGGCTGGCCTGGAATCAGGATGTTTCGCTCGCCAGGGGGCTGGCTGGCGGCTGGGCCCCCACCTTCAGTTAAGGCCTTGCCCATTTATCCTGCCTTGATTAATTGCTGCTTGTCTCCAGCTCCTTGTAATTTGTTGCAATAAAGTGGCCCATTCATCCATATGCATCTGTCTTGCGTGGCTTCATGGGGGGGGGGGTGCACAGCTAATGAGTACTCTCTGAGATGCAGAAACAAAAAACCTCAGTCCACAATCAGCCACAGGTGCATTTAAGCGAGCCCTTTGTACTTGCATATTTCCACTGTCAACTAGGAGTACTGTAAGTCTACTCCTGTCTACTCAAGAGCAAGCCCTACCAATTTTAACAGAATCTATTCCTAGGTAAGTGTGTATAAAATTGGAGCCCAAGAGGCTTAACAAGCTTAAAAACAATTCAAGATCTGGAGTCTTATTTGGTTTCCAAAGCCATTTAAGCCAAAGCAACCTGGCTGGTTTATGCGGATATATTTTTTATAGTGTGGTTTTTTTTCCAACTTGTGCATCTAAAGCTACTAATATTTAAATTAATCCCCTACTGCTTCCAAAGTTATTTAGACTATAATTATTATGTCAGTCTTAAACAAGTTATTCCACAAAGAACTCACTCATAGCAAATCAATGCTGCTATCATCCTTGGCCATAAACACAATTTCCAATACTTCTATTTTGACTGGCCCAGAAAGCAAATCTTGTTTAAGAGGAATGAAAATCTTATGTCACCGTTGAAAAATACTTCAAAAAACAGGGAAAAGATTCAGTATCAACGTGCAGTTTTTAATGTGATAGAATGTAAGAACACAATTTTGAAACATTCCAATAGTTGCAGATAAAGCATCTGAGAAAAACTAGACATGGTTAATTTTAAAATGATACTGAAATCAAAGGGGACTTCACTTAGGGCGAATTGTGCCTAAAATGTGCGGTATATTCACACACAATATGGAATTTATAGACATCAGCTATGGAAAAGAGTCACAAATAAAATGGAATAAGGATGTCCAGATGTCCTCTTTTTCCAAGACATGTCCTACATTTCAAGACAGACATTGGGTGCCAGCATTAAGAGGGGCTGCCCGCATCACTGGCCTGTGTGTTTGCTCTTTCATTCCATGTACTGATGGGACATTCCATGTACCATGTATCTTAACAACTCCCAAAAAGGTCTTCTATATCATCTAAAAAAGGACACTTCTTTCTCCAATGTGCTTTGTGAAGGAAAACTAAATCAACTGGGCCTTAGTGCTGAGTTACTTGGAGACACCCCTTTAGTGGCTGTCCTCAAGCAAGTTAAGCAGAAACTGTGGGATAACCAGGCCTTGGAATTCTCAAGGGCTATTAATAACCTTCGCTTCCCACTACCGTGGCTTATGCCTGTTAGATTGGGCACAATTCCACTTTACTTCTCAGTGCTTTTGAACCATAATGTAAGACGTGTTTTTACCTTAGCCAGATGTAATGCACTGCCTTCTGAGGTATTATGGGGCAGGTTTCTGAATATCCCCTTTAATGAAAGAATATGCCCGTGTATGTCGGG
>JAJKFI010000010.1:6844360-6862952 GCA_029204185.1 Lerista edwardsae
CTCTGGAGAGGTAGCCAACTGTTTGTTGTTGTTTGTATTACGGTTACTTGCTGGTTGCTTTATGTTTTATATGCCAATAAAGGTTTGTGAATTGTACTGATGGGAAGAACTGTTCTGCTAGAAGAGAGGGGGGGAACAGAACCTGCTGCAGCAGCCATGTTACTTTACCCATTCATAAATGGAATAGAACAGTTTGAGAAGATGGAAACAAATGCGAGCAAGCTGCTGCTCTCACCCCACATGTAAATATTCACATATGTAAAGAGAACCCTCAGAACCAGTCATGTACAACTCTAATATTAGCATCATCTTTTGGGACCTTGCTTCCTGTTCCCTCATTCAACTAAAAAGTTAGTAACATCAGGATACATCCTGAGTAGAACATTTTTGCTCGGTCGACTATAACTATGATACTTCAGAAATTCACCTGATATCTGCTTATAGAATGGTAGCAAAGACTTGTTTGTTCTCCCAAGATTTTGGATTATAGTATTTCGATTTTTGGCTATGAATGAGCAGCTAGTGAGTGAATATACCTTAGGGACACTATTAGTTTAAGTCTTCTGATGTTTTTTAAAGCTATTTTGATAATCTGCATTGCTTTTTTGTAATCTACATTTTTTTTTTGCAAGTATGTTGGGAGCTAGTCTCAGAACATTAACATGAACAACCTTGAATCAGATGTTGAACAAGCAAACCAAGAAAGCAGAATCTGACTCCAACAAAGGCAGCCTGATGTAAACTATCCTGATAGCATGAATTCTAGGCTGCTGCACAACCTTTCTCAAGCTAGAAGTCAGTTCAAATACATTCGTTCCCCTTCACAGAAGTCTGCCTGACCTCTTCAGAGATCTGCACGGCAAGGCAGGTGAGCTACTTTGCATAAAAGGCATTCCATAATTCTCACACTATGTTTTCAATACCATTCCTCTATAGGAGAAGCTGTCTTTTATACTCCCTCTCTCTCCATGTTAAAATAAGAGACTATGGCCTGTCCATGCCCACTTTTTAATCTGTGTACCTGCCAACAACAGGTTGTTCTACATAACATTGTGGTACTGAAACACATTACCTAAATGTGTTACAGGACATTCGCAAAATTTGTTATTTTATCTTATTTCATTTCCACTTTCTCAGAAAAGTACCTGAAACCTCTACTTTTGCCAAACCCTTCAGTTTTAAGCAGATATGGGATGAAGAAATTCATGCTTATGCACACCACTGATTCATAAGCTCAGAATGAGGACGAAGCAAGTACACCGAGCTGCCCCACTTAAAGATTCCACAGTTGGAGATTAACTTGCATTATCTTTGTATTTAAAACAAATATAAACCCAGATGTATTTACAACATCTGTATTTACAATATAAACATGATGTATTTACAATCAGTCCACATCTTTTGCAAGGGTAAGTTTTCCAAGATTGGCACATAAAGTCAAAATTGTGTAAAGTTGAAACTCCCTTAAATCCAATGAATTCATACTGTCTGAAAACTAAAAGCACCGTATGAGACATATGCTGGGACAGCAGCTTCAATTTCTGGCATCATTTTCACCATAAATGTGAATAATAAGAAGCTAGGCAGGTGAAAACGCCACTGCCTCTTACACATATTAACTGAGGCAATCTATTTGCATCCAGTAGTACCATATTAACCAAAGTAATCAGGGAACATTCCTAACGAAAGGAAGCTAGCTGGGACATAATTATCCCAGTGTTCCATAACAGACTTTTTAAATTACACTTTTTGACATTACTGATGAGCTTGCATTGGTCACATTTCTGGCAGACAATATCTGAAAGCGGACGCAGTGTATAGCTGTTGATATGCAAAATGCCAGAATCCTCTGAGCCAAGAGGGAGGAGCTGCAGTGCTTGGTTGCAAAAGAAAACAATACCAAACCTGGTGGAATGGGGAGACCCCGTGCAATATGATTATTCCAGGAGTTGTAACAAGGCCTAACTAACATGAAAATGTATTCTGTGTTCCAACTCTACCCAGATCGTATTTGCCAGAACTGCTCATCTTTTTAAAAAGTGAACATCAAACAGTGAGGCGAGTTAAGTGTATAGCTCAAGTAGTTCTTATGCTACTAAACCATTTGTTGCAATGATGATGGGCAGCTACAGTGCTTCAAAGTGGCCATCTTCCTCCACTCCCATTTTAATAGACTTTGGCTGTGAAATTGGGATACCTTTCCACGTTTGAAAAACTAAAAGCTGCTTTTTGGTTTTCTCCAAGACTTTTCTCTTGTGCATCTTCCAAGCACCGGCCACTGGAAAACAAGATATAAGACCACTTGAGCTGCCTCATTATAGCAACCCTTGGGTTATGCTTTCATTAGACTGATACAGTTAGTTTATATTAGCCATTCTTAATCTTGTTTCGGATTAATGGAACAGAACATATTATTAATATTAACATATTATAACATATTATAATAATATGTTCAGTTCCATTAATCCCAACAAGTTAAAGAATGGCTAATATAAACTAACAGCATAACTGACTCGGAGCCAAAATACGTATTTCAAGGACATTCTCACTCTTGTAAAGACTATTGCTATGTAATGCTTCAGCAATTTTTCAAGATGAAAACTGAGAACAGGTAAACATGCCCAGCTTCTCCTTGATATCTAGAGCAAGGGCAATACTTTCTGCCCTCCCTGTGTGGTGCCGTAATTAAGGAAAACCCAACTGGCTACCCGGCATTTTTATACCACCACATTTATTGTGCAACTCCAAATTGGCTGAAATAGCTCAGACAGGAATTTGACAAAGTCATTGAGCAGAAGTAGCGAAGAGGAGGTACAACTAGCATGAACAAAATGTTCAAGGATAACATACATTGGCACGTTTTCTAGGAGACTATGCACAGAGCTCTCCTGCTGCCCATAAAATTTTCAGAGTACTTAGCAGCTGGGAAAACGACTTCCAATAATCAAGTGTTACCTTTGAGAGAATCAGTTTCCTTACTATGCTCTGGCTGAAGCCTTATGAAGCTCCACATTTTTAATAAATGTTTAATTTTAGACTGTGTTGCCTCCATCTCTTTCACCTCCTGGTTGGCAAACTCTCAGTTCTATCTATGTCATACAGGATGAATAAATCCTCAGGTTTTTTTTTTGCAAGCTGTTGGGCAGAAATGTCTATTAACACTTCTGATTTTTCCATCACCAGCATGACAGTTTGAGATAAGAGTTTTATTGCTCAATTGAGGGATTGGGAAGAAGTGTGAAAAAGGCAGCAGAAACAGGTGAGGAAAAAATTCAACAATGAATCCAGCACTTTCTGCCAAACAATCCACCATTATAACCTTTACACAGCTGACAGTAAAACTGGTCTTGAGACTGGCCAAGAGTCAACAGCATAACAATTCATCCAATGATTCCTGTAACACTTTAATCATCATGCCACAAAAAACCCAAAAACAACCCAAAACATGTACCCAGTGCAGTGCAAGTGTTTGAGTGAAATAGCTTTCCAATCCATGTAGTCACGGCAAACACAGACTCTTGCATCACTTTTCACATATACTGCTTTTTTTTTTCTTCCTATATGATGCTTATCAATATTTTTTGGGGGTGTGTGTGTGGAATCATGAAGGAAAAAAACTCTGAAGTGCTGCTGCTATTTCTTGACCAGGATGCAACGTAATACTTTAGCTGTGCATCCCGCAAATAACCACGCAAGACAATTAGATATGGATGAATGGGCCATTTTATTACACCTGACACAGAGGAAGGGTAGCCGAAGACCAGCAGCCTAATTAAGCTAAGGCAGGGAAATGGTGACAAGGCCTTGCTGAAGGTGGGGATCAGCCACCGGCCAACCCCAAGGCGGGCAAAACATCCTGACTTTTAGGGGGGTGGAATCACGCAGGAAAAAAACTCTGAAGTGCTGCTGCTATCTCTTGACCAGGATGCAAGATAATACTTAATGCCATTTAACTGAGTCTTTTCCTTTCAGTGGGATTTATTGCTCCCCAAACAATGGTAGGAAGGTTTATACTCACTGCTCCAAGATGCACCTCAGTTTCTACAGGTGTTTGCAATGTATGGAAACCCAACTCCTGCTTTTAAAGATAATTATCTATTTGCTATATTTTATATCAGTGTTTCGCAAACTGTGGGTCAGGACACACTTGGTGGGTCACAACCTGATGTCAGGTGGTCACGGAAAACTGGGAGCAGCCATCTTGGAAGCTGCAAACCTTACTTCTGCTATATTCGTTTTGTGAGTGTTAACAGTTTGAATTTTCAAGTACGGGTTTTTTAAATTGTGTTTTTAATTCTTTTACATAGTATTTTGTCCTAATCTTGCTTTCTGTCAGGGATGTTTCATGGTTGGGCAATTGCTGCAGTCCAAGAATGCCAGTTTGCATTCCAGGAGTGTCATTTTATTATGTCACAATGACAGCACTTCCTGCTTGATGATATCACTTCCAGGTTAATAACATTAGAACCAGTGGGTCCTAACACAAATGCCATTCTAAGAAGTGGGTCCCAGTCTAAAAAGTTTGAGAACCACTGTTTTATACCATTGCTTCTAGAAATTGAGGGCACTATATATAGTCCACTTCATATCTCAAGTAAATTAGGCCCAAATTCATTATGCAGTGAGCTACAGAGCAAATGGGGATTTGAATTCAGGTCTTTCTAGTCGGATACACCAATCACTATACCGCAGTTGCTCTCCAATTGCAAGCATTGCTATTTAGTTTCAATTGTAATGGATGACATGGCAGAATACATAATCCAGTATATGATTACGTAATTCTTAACCATGCCCCCTAGCCAATCAAGCTATGCTAAATAAAGGTAGAACACAATAGCAATATCTATGGCGAAAACCCATCAATTCCAATTTATTCAACAGAACTTCACACTTAATAGACATGAATAGGATTACAACCTTAGTTTTCGTGAGTGATATTCCATACTGATTAAAATCTGTCTTGTCACCAAGCAGCTATACATGTAGTTTGCATGAGTTAAGTCTTTGAATTATGCTCCTGGGTTGTATAAACTGGCTCCACTTAGTTGCAAACACTCAGTATAACTGTTATAGCCTCCTGTTAGTATTCACTGTTTTTCAGGAAATATATGGTTGTCAAATAAAATTATGCAGTCATTTTTTCCTGCATCGTCTATTACCCCAAGTCCTTAGAGAAGCTGATAAACCTGTAAAATTATATCACACAACAATAAAACTATTTTAGCACTGCATAAAATCCCTTACTGCAGGAATATTAAACAAGTACACACGAAAATTGAGATGCAGCAAAGATGTAAAACTTCATATAATGCTACAACAGACAGGCAATCACCACTGTCCATCTGAATATGCTGAACCTCCCAGAGTGAAGAACTTCACAGTCGGGCCAGTGGATCCTTAATGAGAAGGTCTAATCACACATCATCATGTCACATGTAACACTGTATTGTGTAAAACAGCCGTTCTCAATGGGAGCCGTGTGGCCCACACCCCTTGGGTGCCCTGGCATATTTGAAGGGGGCCACAGATTGCAAACTGAAAATAAATCATTTTATTTATCTGCATTGCATTATTGCTTGATAGGGAGCCCTGGGATTCCTAAGAACTCCTAAGGGTAGCCAAAAAAAATGTTGAGACTGGCTGGTGTAGAATACCCAATGTACCAACATCATAGTTGCGACTGCGACAGCAAAATCTGAAGGGGAAGATTCACAGTACTAGCTACATATGCCCAACTAATTTTAATACTACACACTTTCAGGGTGCAATCCTAAACACAAGGGACAATGTAGTATGTTTGGACCACTCTTGGAGTCAGAGAGGCCAGCACACCGACATGAACCATCCTCCCTGACTCCAAGAATAGTCCAAAAACATTTGTGCTGGCCAAACTTTGCTGGCTTAGTTTATGTCAGCCTAACTCCAGTTTAGGATTGCGCTCTCAGCAATTCCAGTACTGAAGATGCAAGAGATTTATCCAATATTAAACTTCAAGTCAGTGCCTCCAGCTTTTATTTTACTTCTCTGCTCTGCCTACGCTACTGCACCCAGAAGGCCCCTTAACATAGACCAAAAGACTCTTTCATCAATAATTTTCTTTCAATATTGTGCTCATGAACTACACCTTAAGGTTGGATCTGAGTCACTGGTGGGAGTGCGTGGGTTTAAAATAAAATGGAGCCTCAAACTCACCAGAAAGCTAGCACTTTCATAAGGATACCCTTTTACCATATAGCTACTGAAACAATTACTAAAACAATGTATTTCTACAGACACTTTAAATTCATTGCTAATTTAATTGAAAAGTTTCATTACAGAAAACTCAGGTCATTCATTGTAACATAAAGGCAATGAGATGGGCTAATAAATATTAATGGAAGTCAAAATTCTCAACATTAAATAGTACAGAATATATTCCTGGGTCTAACTGTTGGAAATTGAAACCCTTTGTGTTGAATTATTATGAGGTCAACAGGAAGCAGTAACTTAGGAAGTTAACTATTTCCTGTTAGAGTTTGATTAAGAGTGCAATCCTAAACTGGAGTTAGGCTGGCATAAACTAAGCCAGCAAAGTTTGGTCAGCACAAGGACCACCATAAAACATTTTTGGACTACTCGGACTCTTGGAGTCAGGAAGGATGGCTCACGTCTGTGTGCTGGCCTGTCTGACTCAGAGTGGTCCAAACATACTTTATGGTGTCCCTAGTGCTGTCCAAATTTTGCTGACTTGGCTTATGCCAGCCTAACTCAGTTTAGGATTGCGCCCTAAGTCTTTTCAAGCATCCACGTTGCCTGCATCCTGCCTGCACATGATTTTAAGCTTGCATGCTTATAGAGGCCTGTAAAAAGAAGAAACATTTTCTTAATGATAAGCAAATGAACAATGTTAATGGGCATGCCCCCTCCCAATCCACAGGTAAGTGGAACAGCAGATACCGGATCTGCAGAAATAAGGGGCACCTATACATTGTGGCGCAGCGAGTTAATCCGCTGCTGCTGGGCTTTTGACTGCAAGGTTGGGAGTTCAAGACTGTGCGACAGAGTGAGCTCCCGTTGCTTGTCCCAGCTCCTGCCAACCTAGCAGTTCAAAAGCACCTAAATGCAAGTAGAGAAATAGGGACCACTTTGGTGGGAAGGGAACAGCATTCTGTGCGCTACGGCGTAGAGTCATGCCGGCCACATGACCACGGAAGCTTGTCCTCCGACAAAAACGTCGGCTCTACAGGCTTTGAAACGGAGATGAGCACCGCCCCCTACAGTCGGTCACGACTAGACCATGCGGTCATGGGGAAACCTTTACCTTTATACATTATAAGCTTTCAAGACCTCTGTAGCCTTTAAAGTATGCTAACTGTCTGCAACAATTTCAATGATATTTATACCGCACCAAGCTTTGGTAAAAACTAATGTGACATAACTGAAATTAGAAAACATGACTGCATTTAATGATAGTTGGAACTATCTATCAGAGGCAACCCACTCCAGAGCAAGGTTCAAGCATTCCTTCTCACTTGCCAGTATGTAGGCTGTACAATACAGACCAGAAGGCATGCAGTTCCATAGCCACAGAAATTAGAGTAGCATATACCTTGGTCATATTATAGCACACTTTTTAATTCAACACACAAAGATGCAGTCTCACCACAAATATTCAGTTTAGGGCTATGAATGGCACAGTAGGCTGATTTGCTGAGAAAGTTGTAAACTACATGAACTATATTAAGTTGTACATTCATATTACTAGATCTGCCTCTGGCTCGTGAACAGCCTCATGTCTCAATGGCAAGTGAGAAGTCATGCAACAAAGCAGGAAGCCTTTCACCAGCAAGTTGAAGACAGGTGGGTCCCCCCCCCCTGCCCTTTTCAGGTGAGTATGGCAGGGAAGCAAGCTTTGTGGATTTAACAGCAAGGCTTATCTGGACAGTAATTATAACAATTAAACAGAAAATTCTTTACACTAAACTTAATTGTAAATACAATGAGTATCCCTTATCTGGATGGCTTGGAACAGGAAGATGTTTGGATTTGTCTGGAATTCAGAATAACTGCATAAATAATAATTAGAAATACTTCCTCTTGCTCTTTTCACTGTTACCCATACAGATGTCTGCTGACCGCTGTCATTTTTAAGCAATGTCTGGACAGATACACACCACAGAGAATAGAATTTACAGCCTGTATCTGTACTGTATGTAGGAATGAGCACAAGACCTTCTAGTGTTTACACTACAGAAAGTTAAAAAAAAAACCCTCTTGGATAACAAAGTCTGGATTTTGAAATAGTCTGGATTTTGGATGTCCGGATCAGAGGTAATCCACCTGTAGTAGCTCTTCAGCACATACAATTTTAAAGCCTGCATCAATTCAGTCACTACCCACCAATTTCAATATTGAGGAATATGACAGCTTCATAAGCTGAAACATATGGCATCTGCTTTCTACTGTAATCATTTTCATGTTTATTGCTTTCTTTTGCCTATAGTCATATCCAAGACCAATTCTGCATTTTACCAGGCTCCATACATATATTGAACGAAGGAAACATTGACGCTTTAGAAAGAAAGTCAGCAATAGCAAGTTTTAATAGATGGAACCAAGTGAATGGCTTACTTGTGTATTAAAATATGGAATGACAGAAAATATAAGAACTGTCTTTTCCAACAAATACACCAATTGATTGTTATACTGCAGGTTATCTTAGAAAATAGCCCATACTGAGGTTTCATAATATGGCATTTTATTTCTGTTTGAAACAATTAAAAGGCAGGTGATTAGTCAAGTAAAAATGTTTTAATATTCCAGAAGACCTATCCTGAAGTTCTTCTGTTCGGAAATGGAAAAATTTGCTGCACAAAGCAGCACAATGAATCCTTGTATGTGCTTTTTGTCACATGTTGTGGTATACAATGTCAGTCTCAATCACTAACATAGATTACAATCTACACTCCAGCAGTTGCAAGGAATTAAAAAGGGTGAACACTATCCTTCACCCGTTTTAAATGCTTAAAGCAAAACAGCTACAAGCATTCTGTGATCCCCACGTGATGTCAAAACCTCAATTATATATAGTAGTTGCAGATTACAGACTCTGTGCTTATAATGTAAAGGCAAATAGTTTAGAATTAATGTTGATGGATATTTTTTCTGTGTTTCTGCATGTAATTCTATAATTTTGATCAAATAAACCTGCAGTTAAGCTAGAACCCTTATCCCACAGCTGCATTAAGCCAAACATTTTTGAAGTTTGCATAACCGAGTAGCCGCCACCAACACCCCAAAAAAAAAAAAAACCTGAACTGAAAATAATCCTTCAACATAAGCACAGAAAAGGGAGTGGGGTAAGAGTTGCACTGTTTCACTCTTAATAGCCTAGAAGTAAAAAAGAATTACTCTCATATTGTTATGAGATATGTGTTATACATTGTGTTATACTTGTGAGATTTTAATGTACATTGAGAGATGTTATACTTGTGAGATTTTAATATACATTGAGAGATTTTAATGTAATTTTCCTACATATTTATCTAATTTTTGCCCACCCTCCCCTTTTTTTTCTTTCCTTCCCGTTCACACTTTATTTTTGCTTGTGTAGATTTAAATAAAGTCTGCCAAAATAGTGCAATCTGAGTTAAAATAGACAGCATTTCGTCCGGTGTGTTCAGTAATATAATTATGAGGAATTAAACCTTGGAATTGCATATTAAATCATAATAAGGTTACCAATGATGTTTCTACACGATCACACGTTTTTATTTTCGCAAGTTTTTATTTCAGGAGTAAACTATTCAGTCCTAAACAGTACCAGAAAAGCAATCTGAAATGCTTGGAATCAGGATTGTTTTGAGTATACCAACATGGCTGCTAAGCCCGCCCCCTGGCTTCATTTGGTTCCTATTGATTCTAAAGGCATGCCGCCTCTAGTGATCTTTCCTCTATGGGAGGTACCTATTTCAAAAGCTAGTTTAATGTTATATATAATTTGTTTGTTTTCCCTCAAGCCAGGGTGGGGAAGAACCCTCCTGGAGTCTTGTGTTATGAGAAATTCCATGTACAGATAGAGGGTGAGCAAAGGTCATTAGGTTCTTAGCTGGCTCTCAGAATGGTGCAATATGTAGCTGGATAAGCTGGCATGGAAGCCAAATCAATGCAAGAAATAGGGTTTTCAAAATATATAAAGAACAAACAAAGGTCAAGAAGAATTCTCACCCTAGCTCATTACAAGGCATGAAAGTTGGGAGATGCCAGTATTGCAAGCCGGCAATACATCTAATTGGCTGGTGCTGCAGTAAAAGCAATGCTAAAAATTTTTTCTCAAACAAATGATTTCAAACTCCAGAAAACCCAAGCTGGGATGGTCGTTCTGCAAGATCCTGGAGCAGCTAAACTTTGTGCTCAGAAAAAACATTTTTTTAAAAACTTTTCTGGGGTGAGGTCAGCTTTTTTTTTCAGGCTCTCTATAGGAAAATATAGTCAGCACCTAGGATAGTACCCCCCAAAAATGACCATGTTTCTGGCCATCGATGCACAAAGACATCCATCTTCAGGTACATGGGAACACCTTGACATTGTTCCAAAAACATGTTTCCTAAAGACAGTTCCCTTGAACATGTTGCAAAAGTGAAAATTCAAAAGTGTTGCGCAAACACAGCTAACATAGAAAATGGATGGTACTCACCATCTACAGTTAAATGCTTATGTTCAAAGTAATTTTTTTTGTTTTAAAAAGTCTGCTGCATGGTTGACTAAAAAATGTTACTGTTCATCTAATCAAACATGGCAGACCTGAACACTTTTTATATTAGCCATAGCAGAAATATTACTAAATAAAAGAAATATTGATTTGGTCCAAAAACCAGCTCTTTTTTCATACAGTAAGTTCAAGAGTTAAATACACATCAATCTGTATAAATACAGTAATTAAATGTTGGAAATTCATGATGTATTATCAGGTCATATCCTCAGTGGGATATATTGAACAGTACAAACTGCTGAATCCATTCAATAAACAGCTGAGGGGGGAAAATGCAATTTAGCATTTTCACATATCACTTGTTTTTTTCTATCAGCACTAATAGTGCTGCAAAACCGTTGCACTCCTTTTATCAATTTACAGAAAATATTGTACTGCTTGGAAAGCTCATCCAGAGCTTCTGCAAAACTACCAATGGAGCAGATCCATGGAGGCAAACTCTTATGAAATGCAGAGGAGTCCTGAATGTGTGTTTTTCTTAATGGCAGGTTCTAAATCCAAAAATGATGTACTTGTTTATTTATGCTGTATACCAGGAGCCTCTAAACTTTCCAGCATGAGGACCTCATCATATATCTGACACAGTGCTGAGAGCTGGTCAATAAATACATGGACCACCAGTATGCTTGTTTGATTTGAGAGTTTGATTACAGTAAGTAGGTGGGGTGGGTATATACCACACTGAAGGCGCAATCGAGCAATCCTAACCAACTTTCCAGCACTGACACAGCCATGCTGTGGCCAGAACAGTTAAGCTTCCTCACCATATGCCAAGGGCCAGATAAAATCCTCCGAAGGGCTGGATTTGGCCCTCAGGCTGAGGTTTGGAGACCCCGCTGTATAACTGTTATATTATGAAGGCAAGTAGAAGGCAAAGGTCAGAAGGCAAATAGAAAGTGAAGTACTGCATATACCTTTCAACAGTTCAAAATTAGGCAGAACCAATAAGTAGCCAAGAATGATTACCTGCATTAGTAGCACCTCAGCACAAGGTTAAGTTTTTATTTATATTGCAATGTGCTGAAAAAGGTAACCTAAAGCAAAGTTCTGCCATCCTGGTCCACAGGGCACATTAGCAGAAGAAAAATGGAAAGAGGAGAAATCAGAATGTACTACAGAGAAGCCAATAGACTTGACTAACTTGAATTGTATAACCGAAGAAATTAACTCAACCAGTAATGAATTCCTCTCACAGGGAACAGTCAGGAAAAGATGTGCAAGGCTGGAAAGGTGGCCAGAATGCTAGACAGCAACAGAACTTAAAACAGCAGACTGCAAGACCTTAGCAGCAGAACTGGAAACAGAGGTACAAGACTCTTCACAGAGAAAGAATATGAAGCTGGCAAAGAGTGCATGAACTGCTCTCTAGTTTAACAGAACATTCCTGCTATTTAGAACAAAATCCCCCTTGCAATACTTACGGCACAATCCTCTCTAACTTTCCAGAGCTGATGCAGCCGTGCACTGCATCCTGTGGTGGGAGGGTAGTCCCAGAGGCCTCTCAAGATAAGGGAACATGTGTTCCCTTACTTCAGGGATGCATTGCAGCTCCATTGGTGCTGGGAAGTTAGATAGGATTGGGCCCTTAGATGAACACATCAGTAGCAAATAGCAATCTTAACACACATACCTAGCAAGGCAGTCCTATAAGCATTTCCAAGAAAACCAAGGTAGAAAATGAATCTGCACCCTTCAAGAGGGAATCTCTTCACTTTTGCCAGACCACCTAAATACTACTTAGAAGTGCTTGTTTCTCCAAAATAAGCTGTCTTAATGTTTTTTTCTACAGATAAAAGCAAGAGCTAATGCAACACAGTAGACAGAACGTGCAACTGGGATGGGGTGACCTGGGTTCAAAACCAGTTATGGTCAGCCACTATCATCCCACTTCATGTATTTTACAGAGCTGTTGCGAGGAGGGGGAGAATCACATAGGTTATTTTCAGCTCCTTGAGAAAAGGAGAGAATATGAAAAAAAAATTTAAACACCAGTTCTGGAAAACTATTTTTTGCTTGTAATTAATTCACACCATTAAAATTTGTTCACCTTGTAGAAAAGTATCCCTTCAATATATCATGGGTTTATCATCCAAGGTCAAGCAGCAAAGAGGTTCTGGGAATTTTATGTATGTTACACCAAATCAGACAGCTTTGAGAAAATGTTTCACAGCGGCAAATATATGCTCAACTTTCAGACACAGTGCACTGAAAACAAGGACACCACCAGAAAGTGCAATGACTGTTTGGTTATATTAGGACAAACACAGGTAAAAATGCCATTTAAGTTTACTCAAAATGCTACACAATTATGAAATCAATGGATATTATGTATAATCCCAACTGTACACGTTAATGGACTGTTTCAAAGACACGCGATCATTTCCCCAAAGTGCCATTAGTTGTACCACGGGAATTATAAATCGGGACCTTTGAGTCAAGCTCAACCTTCCAGTACATCTTTCAAAGAGATATACAAGACTGCTGTCACTTTCAAGCCACTACATGAATAGAAGTTGGTCAAGGAGAATTAAAGAAGCCAGTACTATAAAAATGGAACTGGCAAGGAAGATGGATGCTTAAATACAGTTCCCACATTCCAAAGAGTAAATCTAAGGTCACTAGAACATGCTTAATTTTCTGTTGGCAGATGTTTAAAAAAGAAAACAGGTAAATCCTGTCTGTATGACAACGAAAACAAAACGTGCTTCCCAACTTCATTTGGCAGAGTCTAGTGCTGCACTTTTTAGTGGACAAAGAAATTCAGAGTTCAGGACAGGTCACAATTCCTACAGCGGTCCCCACTGGGCATTTGTGGTTTCATATCACACTACTGCAAAAGGGGAGATTAAAAAGGAAAATCGGATAAACCACTTTCAAGGCGTTCAAAATCAGTGGAAGCAAAAGGGAAGAGGAAAGGCAGAAGACCCAGTAGTAGCGGCTCACTCCGTATCTTACCTTTCCTGTTTAGGAGGGCTTGGAGGAAACAAGCTCCGTCCTTAAACCACAACCATCGAAAGATGCAAGCAAAGTTTACTGCATACAACAACAAACTCTCTCTACACAGATGCTCCCAGCGTGATTGCCTACAGAAGGGTGGAAGGGCAAGAGGAGAACTAAAAGCAAGGAAAAGGGGCGAGCAGGCAAGGAGAACCGGCGGCGGAGCAGCAGGAATAACGGGCGCCAAAAGTTTGAGGCGGCTGCAGGGCTGCCCTGGAAGCGTGCAAGCGCGCGAGAGAGCCCTGGGACCTACCTATGCCGAGCCCCACCACGATGCGCCCGCCGAGCAACGTCTCCTTGTTCTGGGCTGCAGCCAGCACGGCAGCCCCGACTGTGAAGACGAAGCTGGCCAGGAGGATGCAGGCTCGGCGCCCGCACCACCCGTTGAGCGCCCCTCCGAGCAGCGCCGAGAGGGCAGCGGCGGCCACCGTGCTGGAGACCAGCAGCTCCTGCCAGAAAGTGTCCAGGTGCAGCTCCTTCTTGAGCAGCAGCAGCGCCCCGGACACCACGCCCGTGTCATAGCCGAAGAGGAAGCCGCCCAGCGCCGAGAAGACCGACACCACGTACACGAAGCCGGGCGTCTCGTCCTGCTGGAACTGGCGCCGCGCCGCCCGCTCCAGCTCCGCGCAGCCGCCTCCTCCCGACGCTTGGCTGTTGAGGCTGGAGCAGGACTCGGCGGCGGCGATGAGGCTGCGCTCCCCGAGGCTCGCCGAGCCCTCAGGAGGCGCCTGCTGCTGCTGCCGCTGCCGGCGCTTCTCCCCCATCAGGTTGCTCAGGCTCCGGAGGGTATATTCCACATTGGCCTTGCGGGACATGGGGCAGCCGCTGCCACCTCCGCTTCAGCCACTGCCCCCTTCAGCGGCCTCTGTAGGCGGTGGCGGCGGCAGCACCACCACAGCTGTGGCTTAGGAGCGTGCGGGGCTGGCTGGGCTGCCGGCTCGCTGCAGCGCCTCGGAGCAGCCTCTCATCGCCGTGCCTGGCACGCCTGGACTGTGGCGGGGGAGCGCCGCGTCCCAGATCCGGCGCTCAACTACAGTAGCCCACACGGGCCCGTGAAAAGGAAAGCAAAAACCCGGAGCCAGCAGCAGCAGCCACCTCAGCCTGTGACTGGCCCAGGCGGGAAGCAGAGCTAAGCAGGCAAGAGGCGTGGCCACAGGGGGAGAATGGGCGGCGCGGGGCTGGCTTGCGCCCTCCTTTTTATTATTGTTACTCTTTTTTGAAACCTCCCTTTCTTGTCACTCCACAGAGCAGGCGCAGAGAGAGGCTTGCTTTGAGCAGGCGTACTGAGCAGCTGTTTTTCTCCTCGGGTTCCTTCCCTGCCTGCAAGAGTCAAAACTCAAGCAAAAGCTTAAAGCGCACGGTGTGCACCGATGTGGACCTGTCCTGTGTATAAACCTCTCACGCAGCGGGCTTGGTGAGCTGAACAGGCTTGCCACCGTTTTCGTGCCTCTGCTGCCTCAACACTTACGATCCCCAGACATTAGCAATGCAATCCTGGGCATGTTTGCTCGGAGGTAAAGTCCCACTGCGTTCAATGAATGGGGTTTCTTTCGTGCGTAGGATTGCAACCTGAGTAAGGCATTTTGCAAGGTTGCCATCTTAATCGCGCTTTTGCAGTCCAGCACTCTCAGACGAGTCCCAAACTATCTCAGAGATTTAAGCCTTTTTAGGAACTAAGGCCCATTTAATTGAGTAAAGCTTACTTCTGAGTAGCTACGTTTTGGCTGCACCGCAAGGCTATGCATATTAACTGACTCCATTAAGTTAACAGAGGAGGACTTAATTTTCGGTAAGCTATATATGTCAGGTGGCTTTTCTAGGCGTGGAGATAAGCGAGGGGGAAAACAAGCCGTTGTTTTAAGTGACAGTGACTTGATTTATAGTGAGGATTGTCAGCTGATTCCTGTACTTTTAAATGCAGTTTATTAATCCTATTCATATTTGCAGACAGTAGCAGGTGAAAATGCCTGTTTTAGGGTGCAATCGTAACCTGGAGTTAGGCCCGCCCAGTTAGGCCAGCAAAGTTTGGCTGGCACAAAGGCCACCGTAAAGTATGATTGGACCACTCCCGGAGTCAGAGAGGCCAGCACACAGATGTGCACCATCCTCCCTGACTCCAAGAGTGGTCCAAACACGCTTTACGATGGCCCTTGTGCTAGCCAAACTTTGCTGGCCTAACTGTGCCAGCCTCATACCAGGTTAGGATTGTGCTCTCAGTCAGCGCCATGAAAACCTGCTTTTGAAAGCACAGAAGAAGGCAGGGGTTGGTTTACAAACAGCAAACCCTATCTCTTAAGATCAGTGTGGCTGCCCCAGTATTCTGTCATCTGGAAACGGTTTTGTTTCACAAGGTCTTTAATGGGTTTGGAATTTAGGTTTCGTGTTGTTGTCTCCCCTTCTCCCCTTTTTTCCTATCCATTTGTATTTTGATTGTTTTCAGTGTGGTATCGTTTTATGATTGTTGGCCACTTTGGACATTTGCTGTTAAAAGCAGGATAAAGGCAGGATAATCATTTAGGGCTTCCAATGTTTAAGTACCTTGACACTTCAGAAGAAGAAGAAATGGGCTGTTCAGAGTAGCACTTACAGTTCTGGGGAAGCAGTGCTCCATTCCTAAGCAGGTTGGCTGGCAAAGACTCTCTGGGCAGTCGCATCTATGCCAGGCATCCTGCTGCACAGCCTTCTGGGATACCAGACATAGACAGTTCCCCAGAGCTGTAAGCACCATTCACATGAGGGAAGAGTTAATCCAAACTCCAGATCTGGCCCACGGGCTGGGATTTGGGGACCCCTGCTCTAGGAGATGGGCTTACCTTAGCAGCAGAGCCAAGAGCTGCTTAAAATGTTATTTGTAAGGCCCATAAATTTATTTTCCCAGTAAAGCAATGAACCTGTCCACAATGCTGTATCACGGTCATGTAATGATCATAGCATTGCATTATTGGTTAAATTAAAAGGACAACCACCACAGAGTGTTGCAAGCACTGAGAGCAGGCTTGCAACCAAGGTAAGCCTTCACAAGAGTTTGAGGAAGACGTACTTTGCCGATGGCAGATCAGAACATTTTTACTGCAAAAGGCACTGGACAGGGCCAAAGGACAGTAGCGTACTTAGAGGCGGACAAACATAAGTATTACAGGCGCCACAATGCACCGGTTAAGCAGCCCCTCCCATTCACTATCAGAGCCATTCCAGGCAGCAATGGCAACACGCAGGAGACGCCATTTGGTTTGGCAAGTGCCTGTACCTTGTGTCACTGCCCGGAATGGCTCCAACAGTGAGTGGGAGCGTTTGTTTGCAAACAGTGCATGGTGGCGCCTGCAGTATTTTTCACTTTGCCCCCTCTAGTTATGCTACTGCCACAGGATTCAGCTGTGGGCCTTTACATGGCCCTGTGCCCCAACCAGTATCCCACTTGGCTGATGCCAACCCTGCTCTCATCGATTGCCATAAAACAATGTGATGAGGCCATCTGACCAAGTGTTTCCCTGTCTGGTAAGTTGTCTTGTATTAAGATAAATTATCTCAATTTTTTTCTAGAGAATGTTTTATGCTGTTGTTCCAAATCCAGTCCACAGCCGTCTCTTGTTCCCAAGTGCGTGTTTTGGGATGAGCTCTTTGAATTTACAAGTCATTCTTTACCATGATGGTGCTGAAAATAACAGTCTCTTTGGGCAACACAATAAGGTGCCTGCAGGCCAATGGTACCCAACTGAGCCACTATTACAAGCCATGAGAGAGCTCTTGGCAAACAGAGAAGGTATTTCTGAATGCTTGCCCAAAAAACTCGTAATTGATTGCCAATTTCCAACTGTGTTGGGAGATGCTCATCCATTGCTCAACAAAACAACAGCTTTAAAGTGATTATGCAAAGAAAAATGGGAAGGACTGCAGGGAGTAGGAGTTCTGATCCTGTATTTAGCAGCATCCTCTTTGAAGTAGTTTAGGGCTTGTGTGGGTTTTCTTCTTGTACTGTATCACAAGAGACTTTTATTACCATAAAGTACTAGCATTGATTTGGAGCAGCGGTTCTCAACCTGGGGGTCGGGACCCCTTTGGGGGTCGATCAAGCGTTTCATAGGGGTCGCCGATCCAGCTAGGATCCAGCTGCAGCATCATAATGATAAAAGAGAGGAACAGCGGACTGCAGGCAGAGTTAACGTCATGCTTTCCAATGTTAAATTCTTGCGCAGGGCAGGAGGCGATGACGACGTGGGATCGCTCACGCGCTCAGATTGACAGGGCAAGGAAGGCGTGAGCGCTCACTTAGCCCCTCGCTTTGATCGCCTGCGCACGCGCACGCCTCCCGGACAGTGGGACCATACCATAGACGTGGGTAGAGACAGAACGGCCCAACTCATGTTTTACATCCGGATCCTGCGGCTCCTCCTCCAGGTGATGGGGTCCACTCCGAAGCCGGGAGCTGGCGGGGACCGGGTGTCCCTCTGAGAAGCTGGACCTGCGTGCCTGCCTGTCCCTTGACGCCCCGCGGTTCTTTTCGCGGGAGGATGCTGCCGTCCCTGGCCGCCCCACAGAGGGGGTGGGGCTGCCTGTATTAGCTCCATCTTCTGCTGCGGCGGGGCCAGTGCCAGCCAGCAGGGGTGTCGGTGGTCCGGGCAAGCTGCCACGGTGAGTGAGCTCAGAGGAAGGCGTGGTGGTGGGCGCTGCGCCAGGATCCCCTCCGCTTTCTCCTCCCCAGGCGCCCTCTCTCATGGTCATGAGGACTAGAACCTTGGGCTTCCTAAACCCGAAAAAATGTGCTGTTCTTCAGCAAAAAGTGGGGAAGGAAGGGAGTGCATTGCGTAGTACAGTACATACATCTAGACTAGAGTCTGTGCCTTAAGT
>JAJKFI010000010.1:6862962-6899718 GCA_029204185.1 Lerista edwardsae
GATATTTACATTACGATTCATAACAGTAGCAAAATTACAGTTATGAAATAGCTCTGAAAATAATTTTATGGTTGGGGGTCCCAACAGGCTGTCGTTATAAAAAGTGGGTCCCGGTGGAAAAAAGGTTGAGAACCACTGATTTGGAGGAAGAATTCTCCGGTTCCAAATCTGTGCCAAACAGCCATTTTTTTTTAAAGTTCCAATAAATGAGTTACAATAAGTTGAAACGCAGCAGAATGTCATTTGTATCCATTGTTGGCGCATATCTAGAAGCCACTTTAATAGGGTAAAGGTGGAGCCTGGAAAATGGTGTGTTGTGTTCCTATCTCACAATCTTTAAGCGTTCAGTGTAGGTGCCAGTTACTTCAGGGAAACTACAGCAACATGCATAAAAATGCATGGATAGCCAACTATATGTCTTTGCAGAAGCGAAGAGACAAATTCCGTTGACAAAATGTACATTTCAGCTGCACATGTAGCTTTTTGAAACACAAATAGAAGATTGTCAACTTTTAAGTGTTCCTGGGAATGACCATTGTGTCATATTTTTAGGTTATCTTTTTGATAGAGATGTATTTCCAGGGAAATATTTATTTGACACTCTAATTAGCGCTGAAATGAATTTGGGGAAGAATATAATAGCAGCAAAATATCAAACTTGTAATTTGAGATTACATCCGTTCTGCTGACATCCAGAGTTTTTCTGAAGTCTAAAGAGCAGTGTTTCTCAAACGTTTTAGCACTGGGACCCACTTTTTAGAATGACAGTCTGTCTGGGACCCACCAGATGTGATGTCATGACAGAAAGTGCCGACGTGGTAACATCAGAGCTGCTGCTTTCCTCAGAATGCAGCAATAAATTGGGTTATTTCTCAGCCATTTTCCAATAGCAAAGTGATTCTAAAAGAAAAAAGCCTATTTACAACCTTGACACGAGCAAAACAACCACACAGCCCTCCCCCTTTCTAGCATCCCATCTTCCCATCTTTTCAGTATGGCTGCTCTGCGTCCTCAACCCACCTGAAATTGGTGGGTCCTGACCCAGAGGTAGGGAACCACTGCTATAGAGGCTGTGTGTGGCCTCTATGGGCCTTAGAAAGGCTCCTGGACATGACCAAAGTATATATCGGGTCATATTTGGGAGCTGAGGTCTGGGAGTTCAGGTGAACTCTGTCTCCCCTGATCACACTTCCCTGCAGTACTGGTGGCACACATGTAGCCAATGTGCCATCACAATTTGGGCAGGAATGAGGTGGGGCCCAGTATATAGCTTTGCCTCAAGATCCCCAGCAGCCCGATGTTAGTACTGGTACTTTTCAATCAATCAATCAATCAATAGTATTTATATACTGCTTTTCAACACAAAGTTCACAAAGCGGTTTACAGGCAAATAATAACATTAAAGTTAAATGGCTCCCTGTCCCAAAAGGGCTCACAATCTAAAAGAATGGAGAACACCACCAGCAACAGCCACAAGAAAGATACTGTGCTGGGGTGAAGAGGGACAATTGCTCTCCCCCTGCTAAATATAATTTTGATTAGTAAACCCGCCTATGCATAAGAGATTAAGGAATTCCTCTCCATCACTGGTGCTCTGATCATGTTTACCCATTTGTGGTTGCATTTTAGGGGGAAAAATGGGTAATGAAACTGCTCTCATCTTATTTTTTTATTATTATTATTTTTTGGCTTTTAGAGAAGGTACAAGTCAATTCAGCATTCCCAAAATACGAGGCACTTCGGAGCTATGTTCTGGAAGAGTAACTGTGTTAAGTCTATATAGAAGCAGATATATCTGATGAAAAAAGGTTGCTGCCTACAAAAGCAAGTACTATGATAAATCTTTCCCCAGTACTTTTTTTTTTCTTGTCCAGACCGTTTTTGTGGCACAGAAGTGAAGCTCGACTGTTCTGAAATAGGACCCAGTACCATGAATCTGACAGTGCAGTCCTATAGTATATTTCCTAGGAGTAACACAAAAGGGCTAAAATGCCTAGCATTAATGTTACCTAGCTATGTATCCTTACCAGGAAATTGAACTCAGTGGGATTTTCACCCAGCTAAACATAGACAGGATCAGGCTGCAGGAACTTGAAATACAAGACAACCAGCACTTTGACTGCATATTTTCCACCTGACCATTTCTGAATTTTTCTTACAAGTACACAGATGCTTTTCCCCCCCTCCAAAACAAAAAGAAAGCTGATCAGTGTCTGAAATTCAAACACAGTTCTACCCTTTTCTTGAATAACAGATAAATGTTGTGAAGCTGGAGATATAGATGGCTGCTTCCCTAGGCAGGTGTAATGAGTCAGGAAGCTTTTTCACATATTTCCTCTCTGCAAAAAGGCAATATATGGTGGGAAGCTCTGAGAGAATGCCAGCAAGCCCTACTCTTTGCCCCCCTCTCTCCAAGGCCACTGCGATCATCTGTCCTTTTTCTTACAGATTATGCAAAAAACAAACATGGAATAGGGTAATATCAGCTGTGGGTTATTACCAATAAACCCCACTGATTTCAATGGGATTTACTCCCAAGGGTGCATGCATAACATTAAAGCACCACTTCACTCAAAATTATTATTATTATTATTATTAATAATTATATTAATAATATATTATATATTAATAATATATTATATATTAATATATATTAATTATTATATATTTTATAATTATATATTAATATTAATATCAATAATTAATAATATTATTAATAATATTAATAATAATAATTTGTCCCTTAGCAATAGTTCCCAAATTGGGGGTTGGGACCCATCAGCGGGTCATGAGCCAATTTCAGGAGGGTCATGAAGCTCCTAGAGCAGCCATACTGAAAATATGGGGATGCTGGAAAGAGAGAGGTTGTGTGATTGTTTTGCTTGAGTCAAGGATGTAAATAAGCTTTTTCCTTTCTGATTCACTTTGCTATTGGAAAATGGCTGAGAAATAACCCAATTTATTGCTGCATTCTCAGGAAGTCAGCAACTTTTGGTATCACAATGACAGCACTTCTGGCCATGACATCACTGTTGGTGGGTCCCAGATAAATTGTCATTCTAAAAAGTAGGTCCCGGTGCTAAAACATTTGTTCTATAGTTTTGAATGATCTCCATGGGACATAAGAAAAGCTCCACTGGATCAGGCCAAAGGCCCATCTAGTCCAGTTTCCTGCATCTCACAGCAGCCCACCAGATGCCTCAGGGAAAACACAAGACATGTGCATCTCGTTGCACAATTGAACCTAAACCTGAAATGTTGTTGTTATTAAGAGTACTTGTATACCACTTTTCAACAAGAAAAAGGTTCACAAAGTGATTTACAGACAAACTCAAACAATTAAATGTATCTTGCTATACAGATCAGGTTTTTACAACTCTGCTGGGAAGATTTTAATAGGTTGGCCCATTTTATTCTTGGAATAGGAATGTGATGCCTCCTAGTGGTTAGAAGCATTAGGGTTTTTTTGTTTTTACTAACGTACAACGGAATTCTTGGAAAAAATGCTACAGGTGGATTATCCGTTATCCGGATTGCTTGGGACAAGATGTCTGGATTTTTCTTAATTTTGGAATAATTGCATAAATATAATGAGAAATGGGCTTTTCACTGTTGCCTATTTGCGTGTCTGCTGGTATCGTTTACATTTTTCAACAAAGTCTGTATGCATTACATACACCAGAGAGCATAGAATAGAACTTACAGCCTGTATGTAGAAATGAGCACAAGACCTTCTTTCTACAGAAAGATTAAAAAAGTCTGGACAAAGATTTATGAATTTTAGGTATCCGGATAAGGAATCATCTACATGTAGAAAGATAGCCCTTCTATCATTCTTGCCACAGATAGTTTAAATTTATATTGCCCTTCTTACAGCACAATCCTAAGTGTGTCAACTCAGAAGTAAGTCTTATGTTCAATGTGGCTTACTCCCCTGAAAGCATAGGACTGCAGCGCTAGTTTTATTCTATGCCAAGGGGAAAATGTGAAAATGTGAAATGTCCTAATTTAGCACTACTGTAGTGTAATCATGGCAACTGACCACAAATACAAAATAGGTGAATGATAGACTGCATATACAAAAAGTTTGTTTTCTACATTATTCGACAAATCACAATTGATAGCTCAGTTATTTAGCTCAATAGTTGTATACTTTCCAGAACCAATGGAATGACCCTTTCCAAATGCTGAAAATGTAATATGAACATAACCTTTGTCTTTTATTTGGTTTGGCAGCTCTAGGAATTTGTCCATTCGAGACATCTATCTGATGATAGATAGATGAGAATATTATCTTGAGAATATCTCTCAAGATATTCTCATCATCTTGTCAAGATATTATTCTTCTCATTGTTGAAAATATCTATCCGAAAATTGCTGGCTTTTGAAATCAGAGGGATTTATTTATTTAAAAAATATGTTTAGCCTGTTTCTTCAAAACAGCTTTCAAACAGGACAGGAGAAATAAAAATAGAAATAAAAGTAAAATTATTATTAGCAGCAGCATTAAGAGTACTGTTTTTCAGCCTGAAAACCAATACCATAGAATTAGCAACACCCTGGCTACAATACAGGAAAATCAACTAGACATTTTTCAGAAAACATAGGCTTTGTATAATCTTCAAAGCAGCAAGAACAGAGGTTTGAACCACACTGGAAGTTGGGGCGGACACTATATTAGAGCTTCAGAGCAATTAAAGGAGCACAGTCCTTAGTATAATCAAGGATGTCCTTGGTGAAGATGGCTAAAGTGAAGTCAATATAAGCAATCTCTGATCCAATACACTTGCCTGGTGATCATGAGTGCTTGGCTCACAGAGAAATGAGTCATCAATTCAGAAGGTAGGAAGGCTGGAATCCACGTGACAGTTCAAGTCAATAATCACTTGTCTATATAAGTACCACAGTGCACTCATAGCAATATCCTTTGTAGTCTCCATGCCTGGCAACTTTCCCTGTTCATCCTCCAACAGACTTGCAGGCATGGTTGTTAGAGGGCCCTGCTTATGTAACTGTTGGACAAGCTGACTCTTTTTTGGGGGGGAGGGGCAGGGAACAGCAATATCTACAAGGCTTTTCTTTTTTTTCTGCACAGCCTCTCTCTGAATTATTGGCCAGTAGAGGGCAAGTGTTTTCAAGGATACTGTGTGCATTCAGTTCCTGTTTAGTGTGTGAGCAAGCGTTGCTAGCGCTGCAGGGTGTGGAGCCAAACACTCTGATTGGTATTATATGCTCTGTGTGCAGTTGTTGTGGGTGTTGCCCAAGGGAATGACTTTTTGCACAGCTAAGTAGTTCCTATGACTGCAGTGGTTGCTGTTCCTGCACTTACTCTTTCAGCATTTTGCTGGAGTGGGGATGGAATGCTAACTAGTAGAATTTGACTTCTATAAGTCATAGCCCACTCCTATGCTGCCGGGAACCTGTAGGAGCAGCGGTGCCAAAATGGCAAGCGCTGCCTCTTGCAGGAGCCACAGCAGTCACTGCACTCTCCTTGGGAGAATCAATCAATCAATCATCAGTATTTATATACCACTTTTCGGCACAAGTTCACAAAGCGGTTTACAGGCAAGTAACTAATGGGGACATTAGTCCCAATACCCCTGAGAAAGCCATGAGCTCTGCAATGAGGCTACTCCAGTCTCCGCCTGCTATTTTGCAGGCAGAGGCTGGAAAGCCCCATGCAGGCCCAACATGGAGTATTGGGAATGCAGCAGTGAGTGCCGCCATCAATCCCACTTCCCCCCTGGGATCGCTCCTACCTTCCCCTGTACAGTCCCGCCTTACTCCTGCCCCCCAAAACTGCACCGCTGGTAACACTGCAGCTCCTTGGGATTCAGCAAGCCATAGGAACAAGCAGGGCTAAAGAAAGCCCTGCTGGACCAAACCCTGCTCT
Source organism: Lerista edwardsae (assembly GCA_029204185.1). Lineage (NCBI taxonomy): Eukaryota > Metazoa > Chordata > Lepidosauria > Squamata > Scincidae > Lerista > Lerista edwardsae. Next base: position 6,868,856 of record JAJKFI010000010.1, read on the forward strand.
TGGTAAGACACTGCTGAGTTTCATTGCCATTTTACGATATGTAAAATGGAAACCATAGAAACAGATATGGGATCAAGAACAGACTAACTAGTAGAGGACATGATATCAGTGGATTAATACGCCAAATGTGGATGGGTGTGTGAGCGAATACATTTAAATAATGTTTCTTGAAAATGGGCTTTTACTGAATTATTCCAATTATCTCGGGAAATTTTTCCACACGGCTTTCTCTGTATTTGCCCTCCACAGCTACATGGAGAAGGAATATACATGTTTGCAAGAAAGGTGGCGCAGGAACCCCAATTTGTTTGCTTTTCTTTCCCTCTGAAAATATTTGTGATGTTGTCTTCAAACTACATCCAGTGGGAGACACACAAAGACAATTTCATCTGTATTGACTTGCAATTGTGACTCGACTTGCTTCTAGCCTTTTGTTATATTTTATGGGTGTGATTCAGTAATGTGATAAAATAGATTTAAGATTAGTGGCCTGGGGGTGGTATGGGTTTTATTTTTTTAACCAAAAAACTGTAATAACTGTACAGTCATATGTTTCAACCTGTTTTTATTTTCTTAATGTTAATCAACTTTAAAAAAAAAACCCCAATTGTTTCATAGCATTGTTGTGAGGTGAACACAAATGTGTTGTAACGTGTCTTCTGTAGTTTCAAACCAAATTGTAGTATTCTCCTGTCTTCTGATTTACAACTAGGTATACAAATTGTACTGGCAAAAAATAATGCAGTATTGAAGAGATATTGAAAGTATAGATCTGGACAGCTGTGCCCTATTTGCTTGACATAAGCTACAGCTCTAGCATTGAGGTACAGTCTTGATTATACCATATTCGTTATGAGGAGGAGTAGAATCAGGCCGTCTGCCTCACAGGTCCCCAGAGAAATATCACTTCTCCTAGAAAATATCAGAGAACAAGCATGTGTCAGAATGACCTTTCTGAGCTGTGTGTCAAACAGAAACCCCTTTCAATATAGCAAATAGGCTTAGCAGAAAGAACATGGAATTCTTCAGTGATCTCCGCTGTCTAAAGAAACAGCTATTTGTGAAGTTATCCTTTCAATAACTTCAAATACTGATAATCTTGCCTCCTAATGGTTACTAAGCACAGAATTTCAATTACAGTCTAGACCAGCGTTTCTCAGTGTGCTCCTAGGAGCTCTGGGGCTCACAAGGAGCCCCTGAAGGGGTTGAGCACACCGTAAGTGGCCGCCACCTGCCCGTTTGTGGCTCCCCTTCCTCTTTTTCCACTTTTTGCCAATATTTAGCACTGGGCTTAGCACTGTACCATTTCAGGCATGCGCCAGCACTCTGGAGCTCCCCATGACTCCATTCATGCATTGGCGGGGCTCCACAAAACTTCTTTTAGGAGCATAAAGGGCTCAGAGAATACGTTCGAGAACCACTGATCTTTGGCTACTACACCAATTGCTTTTTCAAAAAGTAATACATATTCAGTGTTTTAAGTGGTACTAGTTGGCCGCCTTTCACAACCTTTTGTTTTATGAAGTGTGCTGTGATCTTCAAATTAAAACCTCATTAGACAAAAAAATCAATCGACTGAGGATTTTAGCAGCAAGCAAAAAAAGTTGTCCTGCATTAGTTCTGTCAAATATACCTCTTATGAGTGACACATGGGTAAATGAAATTATTTAAGCTACATTTGAAATGAAAGAGAACATAGGCTGGAACAAATTGAGTACCTAATTGATTGAATCTGTCATATCTTCTGGATTTGACGGATATCGTCCCTGACAGAACTAAAGCCGAATTTCCCTTCATCACAAGGTGACCTTTCTTTATTTTAAATTTTCCCGTAATAAACTTTTCATTTGATTGCAGTTTCATGCAATAAGATCTTAGACTTTCCACGTCAGGGAGAATGTTAATTTTAGCAGGTGCAGAGCCATGGAAACCATAGGGGAGGATGGAACCTCCCCTGGGGCAAATGTGCCCGCCAGCCTCACCATTCCAGCGCAGCTTATGATTGCACTCTTATTGAGCTATAATTCATATGCATGCTATAATACATGTGATTCTCAAACTTCAGTGTTTCTTAAACTTTTTAGCACCGAGACCCACTTTTCAGAATGACAGTCTGTCCGGGACCCACCACAAGTGATGTCATGGTTGGAAATGCTGTCGTGACACTAGAGTCTGCTTTCCTGAGAATGCAGCAATAAGTTGAATTATTTCTCAGTCATTTTCCAATAGCAACATGAAACCGAAAACAAGAAAAAAAGCCTATTTACAACCTTGACACAAGCAAAATAACCACTCTGCCCTCGCCCTTTCCAGCATCCCATCTTCCCATATTGTCAGATGATCACTGCACTAGGTGCTATGTGACCCACCTGAAATTGGCTCATGACCCACCTAGTGGGTCCCAACCCACAGTTTGAGAAACACTACTATAATTCACATATACAGTACATATGGGGTACATAGAATGGCCCAGTAGGTCAAGGGAGCCACCAGTTGGGAACCGCTGCCTTAGGTGTTTTAGTGCTTCAGTAACTTTTTCGTGCGCTACGGCATATAGTCATACCGGCCACATGACCACGGCAGCTTGTCCTCGGACAAACGCCTGCTCTACAGGCTTAGAAATGGAGATGAGCACCTCCCCCTACAGTTGGTCATGACTAGACCGTTCGGTCTCGGGGAAACCTTTACCTAACTTTTCCGAGCATGCAAGGGCTGTGCCTGCACCTTCACCTGAACGATGGTCAATTCAGATTATTATCTGAGAACCAGACCATGAGGGATGTGTACTCCTTATCACCATGCCTACACCTGTTTATAAGAGATCCTAAGAAGAGTGAACGTAATTCATGGACTCAGCACTTAGATGCCTGAGAGTTGTGTTGGATATGACCAAGTTAAAGTGTATATACATTTGTTTTAGATGCTCTGCAGTTCTTCGTCAGGAAATTTTCAATTGCCAAAAGGCCATTCTTTTGGTGAAAGCAATCATCATAAAACTGGTATGTAATCAATTATAGATCTGTAATGAGGGTGCAGTTGTTAAGCCAAGGGAGACTGGGGGTGGTCCAACAGTTTGCCCTGCTTAACTAGGTTTCTGCACATTTTTTGTCTTCATCTCTGACTTGAAAGGGCCTCCATGTTCAGATGTCTACTTTACAGTGGCGTAGCTACTTATGGGGTGGGGGGCACAAGCTCCCGAGATGCCATCTTCGGGGGGGGTGTCATCACTGAACCCCAAATTCCGAAAATCATGAGTTTACAGCATAATATGGTCATGATGTATACTGTTGGATGTAGAATTCCATCCAGAATTCAATGAAAAAAAGCCGGAGTGTAATATCTCTATTCTATCAAAAGGTATAGACAAAAATGTAAAAACCAAAAATAAAACTTCTTTTGAACAAATTGCGATTTTTAAAATAGCGGTTTTAAGGAATAATACCATCATGCTGTATACTGTTGGATGTGGAATTTCACCAAGAACTCAGTGGAAAAAACGAAGTGTAATATCTCTATTCTAGAAAAAAGTTATGGCCAAAAAAGTAAAAACCGAAAATAAAACTTCTTTTGCAAAAATTGCGATTTTTAAAATTGCGGTTTTAAGGAATAATACCATCATGCTGTATACCGTTGGATGCAGATTTTCATGAGGAATCCAGTGAAACCCCCAGGAGTGTAATACCATAATGCTAGCAAACGTTACGGCCAAAAAAATAAAAACAAATTCGCTGTGGGGGTGTGTGTAAAAAAATTAAGTAGCCCTGGGTGCAAAATGCCCTAGCTATGCCCAGGGGCGTATCTAGGGTGTGGCAGGGGGTGGCACGAGCCATGGGCACCATCTTGCAGGGGGCGCCGTTCGCATGGCGCCCCCCCAAAAAATGGCACCCATGGCCCGCCCGCTCCCGCCCAGGCCCTGCGCAGTATTCTCCTAGCTCCGGCTGGCCTTAAAGAGCCAGCCGGAGCAAGGAGAATGCGCTGCCACCCGGCGCCCGTCCTGCTTCTCAAGGGGGCGGGGCGCGGGGCGCTGCCGTGTTCTGTTCGCTCCTGCCGGCTCTTTAAGGCCGGCATGAGCAAACAGAAAGAACTCGGCCGGGGTGCCGCGTTCTGTTCGCTCCTGCCGACTCTTTAAGGCCGGCATGAGCAAACAGAAAGAACGCAGCCGGGGCGCCGCGGTCTGTTCGCTGCGGAGCGAACAGAACGCGGCGCCCCGGCCGCGTTCTTTCTGTTTGCTCGTGCCGGCCTTAAAGAGCTGGCAGGACGGAGCGAACAGAATGTGGCTGGGGTGCTGCGTTCTGTTCGCTGCCGCCGGCCCTTTAAGGCCAACGGCAGTGAACAGAACACGGCGCCCCAGCCGCGTTCTTTTCACTGCCGCTGGCCTTAAAGGGCTGGCGGCAGTGAACAGAACTCGCCTCTTAGAAGGGGCGGGACGCTATGTCATGACGTCATGATGTGATGTCATGACGTTGCGTGCCCCTAGGGGCGCATTTTCAATATGGGTGCCATATTTATCTGGGAAATGTTACTAATGATCTAATCCTAATGGTGATGTAATGGGGTATTTCAACAGTTACATTATCCTCCTGTCTATGTTATCTAAGACATGTGCCAGACATTTTCCTGCTAATAGCTTTTTATGCAAAGGTACTACACCGGATGGATTTACTATCTATAATGATCCAAAGCTTGTAAATACTTCTCATTTCTGAGAATGTAAATTTACTGATGATACAGGTTTTTATGCTAGGGAACATTTAATTTGTAGAATTTAACCTAGTGTGGCACATCTAGTGCATATTAAAATCTATTATTTTATATTGGGTTTGTTTTATCTTTTATTATGGAAGAGAAAAACTTTTAGCTGTATCATCATTTTTCTCACCTGTTTAATTTCTGCATTATGCTACCATTCATCAATTTGTGTACTGCACATTTTTATGGAACCATATCTGTAACCAATTCTCTCCAAAAGAATTGAAAATCCAGTACTGGATTTGCATTTGTTTTTGGTTTACAGGCACATAATTGCAGCAAGCCATATTGCCTTTTTTGCTACACAACTGTATTTGCAATATAATATTGTCTATAGTTTTATCGGGTGATTTATGTGCATGAAATGTAGTTTAAATGTACTCTGGCCTTATGACAGCCAGTGAAGGAGTGGCTTGTGTGTGCCTGAAAACCAGCTCTTTCATTTCTATTGACCTCCTTTTGAGCCTTGTGTGTCACACTGTGTCTGTGGTGCATGATACGGAGAAAAATTGCTAATCAACAGAACAGACCACATCTCTTATAAAGCTGCCATCACATGACAATGACTGCTACTATAGGCTTATGTTGGACCAATATGTTTTTATAAAAATCATTGCTCCTAGGAGTGGGCTCTTGGAAAAAGAACTGTGTGTGGACAGAGGTAATAAAATATGCTTGGTTAAACAGACAGTTCCAAAGAACTTGCATGTCAGAAAATGATGTGTTGATTGCAATTTTAAATGAGTTCCTTTTCATTCCATTTGGCTAGATTTCCAATGGTACCCATGGTGTGTTAACGTAACTTCTACATTTGCACATTGTTCATCATAGCAAACCTATCCAGCACAAAGAGGGGGCGGGAAAACAAGGGTCTAGGCAACTTCACAATGATACAATTTTCCCAGTAATTATGGAAATAAAACCCAGACACAGCCTGCCAATCAACTGCATGCTCCTTACAGGCAGTCTAGCATGCTCTCCAGCCAGCAGCTTAGTCCCAGCTGACCCTCATCATCGGCCAGTGCAGGTTTTAATACCCGTTAAGATTTGCTCCACCCTTGTGTAGAGTCAACTCTTTCCTCCTCCATGCTTATTCTAAAGTTGGCCTCAGCTCCAAGCCATTTGGCTCTTTTCTCTTTCCTGGGGGTTGCTGAGGTCAGGGGCTTCTTGTCTGGGGCTTGCTTTTTGCCCCATGTTGCCCTGCCAGGATGTTGGTGTATGCAGCTGCCCCCTGGCTTGCGGCCTTTCATCTACAGGCACCAGATACGGTGCAGCAGTGGCATGCTTGGCCTCCCCATTGAGGGTGACACCTCGTCGGTGCCCACTTCCTCGACGGGGCTTGCTGAGTCGGGTGGCAGAGACCAGGTTGTGCAGTAGGCACCCTTCAGGTCCCTTGCTGAGCCACTTGCCAGGGATCGATTGGGGGTGGTGGTGTCAGCAGGTGTATCAGCTGCCAGAGGACTGCTGCCTCATTTGGCAGCTCAGGTGGCAGAGGTTTGTTCACTCCCGGTAAGTTGGGGCCTGGGGGAATCCCTGACAAAATGTAACAAATCATATTTTATATTTTAATTTAAATATATGTGTAATTTTTAATTACAACAAGGAAAAAAGAAGCAAGCAGATTAGTGTGGTAGTCATGCTCTATCAGTCATCTGTGACCTTTAAATGAAACACTCATGTAGGTGCATAGAATAAAGAGATGAACAACACACTTACTTTAAAAAATGACTACGCATCCATTAATGGCATTCACATCCATTATGGCATTCTCATATTTACAAATCTCTTTTAGAAATATTCCTTTATCCCCTGACATACCTCTGTCAGTCTCTTCTTAGGCGTAAATTTCATTTAATCTTTGAGTTCACTGTAATGCTTGCAGCTGTTTCAGCAAAGGCAGCAATGTTTCTATTATTATTATTATTATTATTATTATTATTATTATTATTAATTAAATTTCTACCCCGCCTTTCTGCCCGAAAGCACTCAAGGCGGCATTACAAAGTTAAAACACAATTAAAAAATTTCATCATAATTAAAAGACAAAATTAAAAACAATATTAAAAATAAAACGTACAATAGCCAATCCCATGGATCATAAAATGTACAAAAATATAAAAAGGATGCCAAAGAACCAGCCAGCCTGTCAGCAACTAAAAGCCTGCTGAAACAAAAAGGTCTTCAGCCCCCGCCGAAATACTGCCAAAGAGGGAGCAGTTCTTAACTCTAAAGGGAGGGTATTCCAAAGTTGGGGTGCCACCGCCGAGAAGGCTCTCCTACTGGCCGCCACCCCTCTCACCTCTCCTGGTGGCGGCACAGTCAAAAGGGCCCCCTTTTGATTACTGCAACAGTGACCATGAGGGCAGGAGTGGATTAAGATATATGCTTAGAGGATTTGAAAATGGTGTTTGTTTTTGCAGACTTTGTGATTTAAAAAGGCAAAAAGTGGTGGTGTGTTTTTATTCTAAGTTTCCATTCCAAGTTCTCATTCTTATTAATTTTAAATGCTTTAAAAGTGTACAAGGTAGGTGATTTAGTGTCAGCAGATACAGCCACAGTATTATTTCAGATTGGAATCTATTTTAATTTCTGGAAAATAGCTTAAATGCCAAAATGTGGTGTTTTGTGTTTTATTCAAATATTTTAACACAAAAGGTGGAAACATGTTCTAGTTGGTGATGCAGTCAGAAAAAAATATTTAGGGAGAAGAAGCAAAGTACATTCTGAGATCATTCTCTCTTCCTAAAAGCAAATATCTCTGTATTGCAAATTTAACACTCAGTTAAATCAGCTGAATAAGCAGCATTCATGTTAGCTTAGCAGATGGGTTTACTTAGATGTTATCTCCATTTATTATGGTAGGATTTACACTGACATTATGTTCATCATTGCAATCTTAACATTCTAATTCAAGATTTTGCTCTATTCAGTATACACCTGTCACCTTGGGGTCCCCGGGCCGGCCGAGGTGCCGGGGCTAGGCTAGTGAGGGTCCCTGGGCAAGGCCTCTCCCTGGGTTACCTGGATAGCCCATGAGGTCAGCCCTGGAGGCAGTCCCAGGGGAAGCCCCGCCCTCACTGGAAGGGGTGGGGCCTGGCTGGCTGGCTGGGCAGCTCATAAGGAGCCCAGCCAGGCTGGGGAGCGGTCGCTCTCTCCCTAGCTGGAAGGCCGAGGAGGGGGTGACCCAGGGAGGTTGCGGATCTCCCTCCCCTGATGGGCTACCATACCCAACCCTGGGAGGGGTCGAACAGACACCCTACTGCCCCGCAGGGGTACACGTCTGGGACCCGACACAGACCCAGGACCGAGGCTGAGACCCGGGAGTGCCTGCACCCGGGAGGATCCCGGGACCAACCTGGAGCACGGTAGGATGGACTCCAGCCCCCCAATCAACAACCCTGCTGTGGGTGACCCCGACCCCGTGGCGATGCCGAAGCCCAACAGAGGAGGCCCCCCCCAGGCAGCATAGGCCTAGGGCCTGCCCACCGGGCCGCCTCCGAGAGGACAACACCCCCTGGGACCACACCGTGGGCCAAGGAGATGGCCAGGAAAGACGGGGGTTTGGGGGGCGTGGGATACCAACGCCAATCTTTGTAAACTATACCAGGACCCTGTGAGGAAACAGGGCCCGATAAATGTGAAGGCATTGACCAGAATAAAGACAGCTGTAAAAAGACCCCCAAGGACTGCGAAGGATTATTTGCGCCGATTCAGACCGCCTCAGGACCCACAGGCCGCCCCCCCAGCCCTTCCCAGTCCAGGGCATCAGTCCGGCCCTCGAGACGGACGTGGCAACACCTTTTCCCAAGAGGTCCCGCAATATGGCTTTAGAAATCTAAACTCAGTGATTAATGTGGATAAAATATTTTCTCAGAATGCCATATTTTTCTAGTACTCAACGCATATCTCTTCTTGTCCATTTGTACAACTTCCTGCATTAGGGTTGTGTAGAGGAAACTGTGCTCTGGGGAGATGTGCTGCAGTAGTTCATTATCTCTGATTTTAAAAACAACCAATTGTCTTTGTTGAAAGACAGATCTTCAAGGTGGTGGATGAGTTCATGAATCACATGGTGACAGTTAAGCAGGTAAGAAACAAAGATAATGGCAAAAAAAAGCCATGTGTCAAGTCAACTCCTCTACACATCATTTTTCAAACACTGCTGACAAGAGAAGCTGATGTCAGATGGATACTTGTAACTTGAAAATGCCTTTCCAAATCCCAGTGGTGAAAACCTGCTCCAGTTCCTGCAAGACCTGCCAAACAAATCCAAGTTGCATAAACTTGAAACAAACGCTGTCTGGAAAAGCCTGAAGTCTAACGGAAAGCACTACGTGCTCACAAGCTGAAATGCACACAAAGAGTGTGAGAGAAATGCTTCCGCTCCAAAAGAGGTTAACATTTGGAGAAAAATAATAATCTAATCAGGAACTGGAGACAATCCAATCTAGGTTTTCTCCTCTTTCCATCAGACATATGAATAGCATTTAACGCTTGCCTGTAATGCACCGGCGTAGCTAATGAAAGTGTAGCCCAGTACAGAGGGCAAAATGATGCCCCAGAAGTGATGTCACAGCAGGAAGTGACATCACAGTTGTATTTTCATTTTCTTCTTTTTGGCCATAGCTTTTGATAGAATGAAGATCTAACACTCCAATTTGTTTCATTGCATTCTGCATTAAATTCCACATTGAATGGTGTATAACATGATGATATTATTCATACATACTAAGTTTTTCACCATTTTGGCCACTAGTGTCAAGCTCAGCTTGTTGCCCCCCTAACGCTTGTAGTCTAGTGCAATTGCACCCCCCTGCACTTCCTTAGCTACACCCCTGTTGTAATGCTTGCCTGTTCCTCCATTTTCACCACTCATTCACTGGTTAGCTATCTGCCATTACAAGGCTGGCACATCCATGAGGCCAACTGAACCATTCGCCTGAGACTGATGGAGACATTGATTTGCGTTCAGTGCTTCATTGCCTATTTGCGTTCAATGCTTTTCCTTCTGGATTAAACTCCCTGGATAAAAAAAGAAGAGGGGAACAGAAATGAATAAGAACTGTGGAGGAGTGGTTGAGCTAGAATATTGTGAATTTTGCAAACATTTTGTTTTCTATATAGTGGTGGATCGTGGAACTGACAAGACCTTCGAGGGGAGAAAAAATTGGGACCAACAACGATAGCTGTCTCAGCGCAGATTTTTGCTGCCGTTTCACCAATTAGTTATGCCATCCGCTCTATTCAGCAGTTGAACCGAACATTATACCAATGCATAATTGCACCAGGTTGACCAGCACCACACCATCCCTCAGTTTAAAGGTACAGTTTCTGTATGTACTTATCCTCTGAGCTTGCAAAACGCGAACTCTGCACTGAAAGGCACTGCACTGGTGTCAATAAGTTCTACAAAAATTTGCCACTTAGTGCCTTGTGGGAGAAGGGGAGTCCTATTTTTCTCCTCTTTGCCATTCACATGCCATTCTTTATTTTAATCCTAAACATGTAAAACAATCTTGAAAACCGGGTTAAAACAGAAGTGATTTTTTTTTCACTTTTCAAATCTGAGAATAGTTGACCTCAGACAAATCCATATAACTGTTCTAAAACAGTGTTCAAATTTAATCACAAAACAGGAGTTTGGCAACATCCTCTAAATTAGAGCAGAAAAGGTTACAGCATAAATGCTAAATGCCTTTCTACGTTCATTAAAAAAAATCTTTCAACATCCCCAAATTCTTCCATAACACAAATGCCCTTGAGATGTTCTCTAAGCTGTGTGGGAGCGGCTTATCTCCTGATAGCCACAAGTTTGTTTCAAGACCTAACCATGTGGGCCGGTTCCTCCACAAGGCTGACTGGAAAGAGTCAACATCTATATGTACTTCTCTCAAGTGTTGGATTGGCTGCATGAACCTGCCGTTTGCCTTGAATAGCCTGCCTTCACCTGCAACACTGGAATTTGCTTTATACTGAGAGAGGAATCCTGAACTGCACTGGATTAGCAAGGCCGGTGGGCCTGCGCCAAATCCAGTGCAGCTTCAGTGTGCTGGGGAGCCTCCCTGGGACAAGGGCACATCCACAGTATAGCAGGCGCAGAGCCGAGGAAGCTGTGAGGGTTGGGCTGCACAGCTCCTAAGATCAGCCCTAAAAACGGTAAAGGTTTCCCCATGACTGAATGGTCTAGTCGTGACCGACTGTAGGGGGCAGTGTTCATCTCCGTTTCTAAGCCTGTAGAGCCGGTGTTTGTCCGAGGACAATACAAGCTTTCACAGTCATGTGGCCGGCATGACTGTACACCGTAGCGCACGGAACGGCATTACCTTCCCACCGAAGTGGTACCTATTTATCTATTTGCATTTTTACGCGCTTTCGAACTGCTAAGTTGGCAGGAGCTGGGACAAGCAACAGGAGCTCACCCGGCAAGGGTTAATGGTATGGGTCTGTCAGCAGCCAGAGATACATGCACAAATCAGCTCCTGGTTGGTTGGATCATTTGAATTTTCTCTCCACCATGAGAGAGCTGCTCACTAACAAGAGGTTTCCACATAGTTTGGGGGGAAAGTCTTAAGGGTACCAGAGTGAGAGGCTGTTTTTCAGTGTTGCCATCTAGCTTTTGTACCATGAAAATATTGGGCTAGCTTTTAACTGAAGGGAACAGATCTTATTGTTTGGAGTTGCATTTTATTTTACTTTCCAGCATGTGAAATGGAAAAGTAGCCAAGGTTCTTCTAAGTACAGGAGCAGACAGTGATGGGAAGTGAGGTAGGCAGGGTATATTATTTCCTCTCATGTCTGGAAATCTTGGCAACGTCTTCAAACAAGAATTCATTTCTTTCTCCTAGAGAAAAGTTTTCCTAAAGAGTTTTACAGCTGTTGGAACAAAAGAGCACAGAGGAACTATAGCCCCACTGTGAGCATCTGTCAGAAGTTAGGATCCTCCAGAGCACTGAAAGATGTCTTCTAAAGTACAGTTGGACCAGAATATCAGAACAAATATAGCAGAATAAATGTTAAGAGAATCACCGGTACAAGGGCTCTTGGGTTCGGATAAGAGATGAAGCATTGCTTGAAGGAAATACTTCATTACATTTGCAGTCATTTCTTTCTTTCCAGCAAGAGGGTGGTGGTGGGGAAGATCAACAATTGTATTTGTGACACCTGGAGTTCCCCAGTGGGGGCTAGGCAAGCTGCCCAGTTAGCACAAAGTCAAAATTATACTGGAGTAAGCAGGAAGTTGCAGCCTGTTTTTCTGAACCAGATGATGACTCAGGCTGACTTGCTCCTTCCAAGAGCCGGATTTCAAACAGAAGGGTTTCATTTTCTATATGGGAGACTTGGGGAGATAAAAGGATACAAGATATGGCAGCATTTGCATAATTATTTAGACCAGTGGTTCTCAAAGGTTTTATACCAGGACCTACTTTTAAGAATGGCACTTGTATCGGGACTCACCGGAAGTGATGTCATTGACCTGGAAGTGATGTCCTAGCCGGAAGTGACATCATCAAGCAGGAAGTGTCATCGTTATGATGTAATCAAATGACACTCCTCGAATGCAAGCTGGCATGCTTGGACTGCTGCACTTGCACAACCATGAAACATCCCTGACAGAAAGCAAGTTTAGGACAAAATACTATGTAAAAGCACTGAACTAAAAACAAAATGTTAAAAAACCCTTACTTGAAAATTCAAACTGTTAACACTTACAAAAGGTATATAGCAAGAGTAAGGTCTGCAGCTTCCAAGATGGCTGCTTCCAGCTTTCCATGACCCACCTGACATCAGGTCATGACCCACCAAGTGGGTCCCAACCCACAGTTTGAGAAACACTGATTTAGACAAAACGACTGGAGTGTTAAGGCCAATGTAGCCTTATTTCTACATCCAGTAAACAACTATTTTATTGTTGCCTGAAGGTGCAACATCAGAGATTGGCCAGGACAGGCATTGGTCAAGAGTCCCTAGGGACCAATCATGAACCCCTCCCCATACAGGCCAAAGGTCCAATGACTAACATTCAAGAGAGCCTCCAGGTATCTACCAGCCACAAGCTTCAGTTAAAGAATCATCTTTCGAGCAGCTGATGTGGAGCACTACCAGTCCCAGATTGTGCTCTCTCCCCCGACCCTTCCCCCATCTTAGGAACCATCATGAATTTTGTGCCTGGCAGGACTGGAACCCCAAGCCTGCCACGTAAAACAGCCACTATGTGTGCTTAACAGAGAGCAGCTGAGCCTGTGGGTCACGAAATCAGTCGGCACACAAGGGGGGCAAGAGACTTACTCAAAAAGGGAAACACTCCATTTTGTGGATGGAAGGCTGTGAAGAAGGAAGACCAGATTACAACCTGTCTTCACCCCAGAAGAGATTAGAAGATCCATTCAGGAAACTGGGACCAGTGCCCAGGTCTCCCATGGAACTGTATATAGTCATCCTTTCTAATTCTTTCCATCTGTATCTCCCAACCTCCCTGCCTTGTTGAACTCTATATGCCTTTATTACCTTGTGTTCCTGTACCCTACTGTCTTTTGTATTTGCACTGATTGCTTTGTGGTTCACATCTGCATAGTCTGAACTTGGTGCATCCTACTCATTGCATTGTATGCTTTGTCCCCTGAATACCCTTCCCTATCCTGATATCACCCTGTCTCTGCTGTTTTGTCTCCTTAATTAACCCCTTATCACTGTGGCGCCATGCCTACATCCCAGTGATCACCCCTTGCTCAACCTCTCACCATGGATGGGGACCACCTGGACTGGGGGGGGGGCGGAATCAGTCAATAACCAACCAAATGTCATAATGCCCGAAAGAACCAATCAGATATCTGCAAAACCCCAGGTTCACCAATAATCAGTCATCAAACTGTTAAATGTATTTTATTGGTTGTTTATTTGTATCCCCATTTACATGCTACAAATATCATGTAATTATACAAATATCTGATACTAAATGCACATAAATTACACAAGTTCTGTGGTGACCATGGGAGTGTATTGCTCGTGTGCCTTTATTAATGCCCTATATTAATAAAGTGAATTTCTCTTACACAACAAATAGGCAGTCCAAATAATATATTCCCTTTTCCTGACATGCGGAGTCAGTAGAAAATCCTGGAAAATTATAGACCCAGAACTGTATCTGAAAAGTTACAAGTTTTCCAATAATAGGTCTCAAGATGCAGGAAATCTGTATTGGATGAAGTGAGTGACACCTTCCATATCTTAAAAATGGGACATACTTGGCTAATCATCAAACTGACTTTCATTTCAGTCAAAAGAGGTAAATCAATTGATTCCCCTGCATAATTACACAGTTCCATGCTGCGAGGCCTAACCCTGCCAACCACCCACTCCTCCAATCTGGTATAGAGTCCAAAGGCAACTGTTCTCTTCAAAAACCAGGCTAAGTGCCCAAAATTCAAAAAGGAAGGGAAAAAATGAAATAAAAATAGGATTTAAAAACATTAGTATGGAATAATAAAAGGAGAAAATAGCTGGGGGTGATATATGAGGACATTTTAAACGGCACATTACAGAAAGGACAAAAATTGAGCTTTCAGATATCAGTGAACATTAATTCACAAACAGATCCTGAAGTAATTTTTTTCCCCATAATGTTTTCTAACAAGAGAATGGATGCTCAGCAAAGCTTGAAAGTGAATGGTCTAAAGTGGGACTTATTTGGCAGTGGGGAACAGGTTCCAGTCATTGGGCAGGGGCGTGTTCTGGAGGACTTGGAAGAACTCCCAGGGAAGGTAGGCATTCATTCAGGGGCCATGGTCAAAAGCCAGCTGTGCTTTTAGGTAATGGTGCTGGCCTGTTGACTCCCTCCCTCAGTTGTTGTTTGAATTGGGCAGTGAATAATTCTCATGGAGCTGAATCCTCCACTCATGGCAAGGTTGTACTTGGATGATACAACTTTTACTAGCTGTCTTGCTCATGTTGACCAACATCACTACCACACTGTCAGATAACCCTTTGTTTTGCTTGGACCCAGCTACAGCAGAGAGCCCCCTCCTCCTAGCTGATACTTGTCATTTGTGATAAATATTAATTGCTATGAGTAGGGGCAGGGTTTTTTGTTGTTGTTGAAAACCGCTTTTTGGAGGTTAAGTGCTGTCTTTTGGGGGTTAAAATATCTGAATAAAAACACAAAATGCAGCAATTTGGTATTTAAGATATTTTCCAGAAATTAAAATAGATGACTTTTCCAATTAGAAATAATTCTACAAAAACAGAAAGCAAGATTAGGACAAAATATCATGTAAAAGCACTGAACTAAAAGCAATTTAAAAAATCCAGAAACCTTCACTTGATAACTGTTCACACACAAAAAAGGAATATAACAAAAGTAAGTTAGCAACTTCCAAGAAGGCTGCTCCCAGTGTCCCACAACCCACCTGACATCAGGTCATGACCCACCAAATGGGTCCCTACCCACAGTTTGAGAAACACCGATATAGAGCCTAAAGGGTAGCATGACAAATTAAAAAAAAAAAAGATCCTAAAGTTTCATTAGAATCCAATCCAATGATGGGATCAGCTAACGACTCGGGGGAACTTCTGGGCGGGACTTCCGGGTGATTGACAGCCCGTCTGTCCAGGTCCGCTGCCTGCCTGCCCGCCGCATGGGCTGCCCTGGCCTCGGAGGGGGCGCCCGCTTGCCAGGGGGGGACGTGGGGGAGCCCCTGGGTGCCAGGGCGCGCTGCAGCGGGGCGTGCCACCTGGGGGCAGCCCGTGCGGCGGGTGGGCAGCGGACCCGGACAGATGGGCTGTCAATCACCCGGAAGTCCCGCCCAGCCTTCCTGCTGCCCGCCCAGCACTCCCCCAAGTCGTTAGCTGATCCCATCACTGATCCAATCCATTGCATAGTGGAACTTTATTCCATTCCAGTTGTGTAACAAAAGCATCAAATCCTTTATCAGGAGAGACCGTTGTATATGAGGTTTTTTCAATCAATAATACAGTGTTATTAACAATAACACTAACAGTGGGGAAAAATATTGAAGAGGACTTGAGAAATGTTTTAGATACAAAAATATCCACCTTGATGAAACCTTAAGATTTGGTTGCAAGATCTTAAGATTCTCATGAAAGAATGTGCCACATCCATGCTGGTGTCTCACACATGTGGGTGACAATCTAAGTAAATTGTCCTACTAGTGCCTGGAAGAAAGTGTTAAAAAATTTAACTAGTGGGATGTATTAATCACTCTGCCTCTGTTTTTTTCCTCAGTGATGACTCAGGGAAGTGTTTTCCTTCCCTCAAGAGATGAAGTTCCATTTTAGAGAGGAAAAGTCACACATTTTAAATTGATGGACTCTTGATTTTTGAGCTTAAAGAGCAAAAATCTCAGCACATTCCAAACTGGTGAGATTCATAGCATAATCCTAACCTGGAGTTAGGCAGCCATGGTTAGGCCAGCAAAGTTTGGCTGATACAAGGACACCGTAAAGTGTGACTGGACCACTCTCGGAGTCAGAGAGGCCAGCACACAGACATGCGCCATCCTCCCTGACTCCAAGAGTAGTCAAAACATACTTTACGGTGTTATGTCCCTTGTGCCAGCCAAACTTTGCTGACCTAACTGTGCCTGCCTAACTTTAGGTTAGGATTGCAGCCTCACGCAGCTTTAGAAGACTGCAGGGGACTTTATGCACACCTCTGGAAAGACCATAGCTCAGTGGTATGAGGGTAGGGAGTCAACAGGCCAGCACCATTACTTATGACCAAGCAGAAACATTTTGAAACTTTATACCGAGGGTCAATTTACCACAACCCAACAGAAACAAGAGGGGAACCTAGAACAGGGCTTCTTATCTAAGCAACTGGGAGGTTGCATATAGGAGAAGGCAATGCTTAAGCTACCCAGGGTCCATGTTTTAAAGAAATAAAGCAGCTATTTTGAAGCCACTGCCCTATGGTGACATGAACATGATGTTTGTATTTCAACTTGATGCTTTTATCTGTACACACTGTTCCGACTTGAACATAGCTGTGGAATGTGAAAGCTGCTTAGTTGATGTAGCACAAACCGACAGCATTAATGTTGGCATCAAGATTGGTCATAGTTTAATTGTAACTTGTCACAGAGAAAGAGCTCTTAATAAGGGGGGGGGAAAGCTACTTACAAACAGCACTCTTTGTAAATACATAAGAAATAATTTAGAGATGACTTTTCCTACAATGTCAAAATGCTTTGTCATGCCAGATACATGACAAGAGATGTTCTCTTACTGGCACAAAATGGTTTACAATCCTGAAGCAAAGATTCAAGAATGGAATAGAGGAGGGGTGTCAAACTTGTTTCATACAGTGGGCCAAATAGCATTCATGGCGCCTGCTGAGGACCTGTACATTGTTAAGCAGGAAGTGACGTCATTAAGCAGATGGTGAGCACTTTGTTCTCACATAGGAATTAGTTGCAAATTACAGAAGAGGAAATATGCAAATATTGCTCATATTTTTGAAGTATGTGTCATGACATTTGCACTTGTTTCTGGTCCTACAAATTCATACTCAGCTCTTATTGGCTTCTACTTTGACCGCTCTGTGCAAACCCATGGTCCTCTTGCATTCTCCAACAAGCGCTTTACTTCATATACCACCATTGTACCTGGAGGGGTATCACTGTATCATTAGCGTTGACACAGCATGTTCTGTGGATCCCACCTTGTGACCCTGGGGGTCCACTCTGTTAAGTGGCTACCACAATATTGTTCATGCCTCTCCACACCTACCTATATGTCCTCAACTCTTTAGATTCAGAAGCATATTTTAGAGCTACGTATCCTGTCCCGTAAAACTAAAGGGACAGCAAAAACCAAGCAAAAGATTGACTGAGGGTATTTGATTGAAACTGTCTATAATCCAAAGATTGAGTTTGGATTTCAAAGGCAGAGCTTCTTCTTGTCTAATTGAATACGGAACCATCTCCTTGGTATTTGTTTAATACTTTATGTAGAGATGCTTCTGTTTATGGACTCTTGCTGCCTAGGCTGCAGTTCACTAGTGAAATATTTTAGAATTCCAATAGCATATTTGGTTTGTAGTGCTTCCAGAAGTAAAAGAATGGCTGGTGACTTGATTAATGATGCAGCAGGCCAAGCTAAACATGATACTGCCTTGAGAAAAGTGCTTGTAGACAGCAAGAGTTGAATGCATTCCATTTTAATGAAGGGAAGATGCAACACACCGAAACTAGGGTGAAGTACACAAGGTCATGTATTGATTTTCTAGGGGATTACACTTGATTAAAGCAAGGCTTCTGCAATAACTCAAAATGCCATCACTTGAAAACATTGCTCTAACCTATATATTGTCAATTCAGTTTTATTCATTGCTTTATTAGCAAGCATAGGAGAGAAATACATTTCCAAAGTGGAAAATGTGAATTATCATTCACAAAGTACTTATTATGCCTAATGAAATATGAATTCAGAAATGTAGAAGTTGTCTTGCTCCTCCCAAGCTTTTTTTCCTGTTTCTTTTAGCAATTCAGATTGTGCTAAGATCAAGAAGAGGAAATGTCAGGGTTAGGAGATTTTCTATTCTAATTATTTTTCTGTGACTGTAATTCCAGAAAGATAGGCTATCCAGGATCTTTAAAGTTACCATAGTCCATTTTTGCCAATAATTCTTTTAGTGTGATCTCATGTAATGCTAAACATACACGCCCTAGACAAGTGCTAAAATTTACATATCCCTGAGATCCAATAATATACTGCATTTATTTTCAAACTCAAAACCAGCTTTGAACAATCTGTTTCTATCACTTCCTTAGAATTTGTTGAGAATGAGAGTTAGACCTGGATTGTCATCGGCTTACTGATGATTCCTCAGGCCAAATTTCTGGATAATATCAATCAGCAGCTTCATGTAGGTGTTGAAATGTACAGAAGGGCAAGACAGCTCCTGTGAACTGCCATAGGGCAGAACAGAAGTCCGCAGCACCACCTTCAGTGATTTACCTGCCAACAAATATATTGCGAGTGCAATCCAGAGTTCTTGCTGAGCTGGTGCAGGCCCCCTGTACCAGTTCCAAGCATTGCAAATGTACCATAAAGCACATTCACATTTGCACTGATGTGCCAACTTCCATAGGCCAGATCCAGCCCCAATGCCTGCTGAAGAGGGCGAGTTTGTGCTGGCCCGGGCAGACCTACGCAGGGGGGTGGGGGGCAGGAAGGCATTACGGGGGAGGGGAGTTTTTGGACAGGAGATGGTGGTCTGGGAGGTGGCTTGGGCTTGAAAGGGCACCAAGCACAGCAGCCCATGCCAAATTCTAACTCTCATCCCTGGCTTGAGCAGCCTTACACAGGCTGCTCAGATCTGAGCCAGGAAATTCACTGGCACAGATCCAAGTAGCCCCATATGTAGCCAAGTAGCCAACATGAAGTAAGAGGAAAAATATCCCCTTACTCCAGGTTGCCCTCCAGCAACCTGTGCTGGATACAGTGCAGGACAGTTGGTCTGCCTGCTCCAACTCAGGTTAGGATTGGGCTATCAGCCACAAATATACTGTGCGCACTCCACTCCTCCTCAAGCACCCTAGAAGGACATCATAATCAATGGTATTGGAGACTGTTGAGTGATCCAGGAATATCAACAAGTTCACATTCATCTGACCCACCTCTGGCAGAAGTCAGCCACTTGGGGAACTGTGAAGGTTTCTATCCCAACATCAGTTCAAAAGATTGTCTGAGAAGTGTCTAGTGTGATGTTATCCAAAAACAAAAAACAAACCCTGGAGCTGTGATACCTCTACAGGTTTAAGCACATTGTTTAAGCACAGGTAAACTAAGATTAACAGGTAAAGTAAGGTAAACACAGGTAAACTGTTTTTATTTTAAGATTTAAGGTCTTCATAATTCTATATCTTTCAGTTGTTTGATGCCTGGATGAAAACAGATTCATACATTTTTATTATTTTATCTCTTGAACATAAAAGACAGGATTCAGGGCCCAATCCTAACCAACTCTTCAGCACCAGGGTAAGGGCAATACAGCTTCAAGGTAAGGGAAAAAAACACGGCCTTACCTTGAGGAGGCCTCTGTGATTACTACTCCACTGCAGGATGGAGCACATGCCCCATTGACACAGCTATATCACTGCTGGAAAGTTGGTTAGGACTGAACCTCAGTCTGTGCCCTGCGCTCACAGCTTCCCTGTACAGATGGCTCTCAAAGCACTCACTGGCATAGCTAGCGAAAGTGTAGCCCAATGCAGAGGGCAAAAAAATGCCCTGGAAGTGATGTCACAACAGGAAGTGACATCACAGTTGTATTTTCATCTTCTTGGTTTTTTGGCCATAGCTTTTGATAGAATGAAGATATTACACTCTGGTTTATTTCATTGCATTCTGCATTAAATTCAGCATTGAATGGTATATAACAAGATGGTATTATTCATACATACCAAGGTTTCACAATTTTGGCCACTAGTGTTAATGCTCAGCTTGTTGCCCTCCTAAAGCTTGTTGCCCCTCTAAAGCTTGTTGCCTGGTGCAATTGCACCCCCCCTGCACTTCTCTAGCTACACCCCTGGGGAGGCTAATGGAAGAGGGAGTCAGTGAGGGGCAGGTTTGCACATTTGAGCAGCTCATGGGAAAGGGGGCAAATTCAGGAGACAGCAATATGGGACAGCACTACGTCTGCCCTGATTTTTTTTTAACACTCCAAAAGTAGAAGGAAAATACTGATTGCTTGTTTCTCTTATAAGCATTCACTTACATGTTTTTCCTCACTAAATTGATCTCCAAAGCTCTTGTGAACTCCTCTAATGAAGTCATTCATTACTTCGAATGGTTATTACGTCTAATCTTCTGGCAACTGCACAGCAAAATAGATTTTCCTTGACTATTAATATATCAGGAGTTAATTTAATCTGAAGTTAGTTATTCAGAATGTTAATCCTTTGGGTAGCATGGTCATTTTAGATAAAACGAAATAAATGGTACATTTAAACAAAAAATCTGTGAAAATTGACATGACTAGAAGAAAAGCACATACTACCAAACTACGCAGGAATGCCTCCCACATGCAATAAATGTCCGGGCCAAAATCTGGGAGGCATCCATTTTGAAATGTATAGATATCATACCTATCTGATACGGGAACAGTTACCACCATCAAGCATCTTTCCCATCTACTTTACAAGCCTCAAAAGGAGATTTGCTACTCTGTGGAAGGAAGGTGACTATCCTTGTTTGGGCAATAGCTGAAGGATCAATGCTCAGGAAGATGTCAGGTGAGATCATGGATAGAGCCAGACCAGCCATGAGTCTGGTTCAGCCCCTTATCTCAGCTGGCAGAGGGGGTGGGGAAGAGATAGCAAGCTGATGGGAATCTCCTGCCCTGCACACCTGCCCATTACCTTCCCCAGCTTGCTGTTATCTGTGTGGGTGCTACACCTAAGTGCCCCATCCTCTTGTCACTTGAATACATTTTCTCCTGAGAGCAGTGAATGACCCCGATGGGATTTTTTTCTGGCGTGAAAGTCCCTTTAGAAAGAATAAGAACAGAGGGCAGCCAGAGATGTTTATCATGGTAAAAGATTAAACATATCCTTTTATGATCTCTTGTTCATACTTTTATTGCTTTAACTCATAGTTCAAAGTTTAGCTCATTTAGTTCTAAGGGTGATGCTGTTCTAGGAAGGGTGTCAGGCCCTCTAATTGTTTCAATATTGAACTGAGAGACAGATTTGGATATGGGACAGAAATGAACCAACTGGTTAATTACATTGGCGTATGACGAGGGTAGGATGTTGACAGGGTGCTTGGAGCAGTTTGGGCAATCACCTATATGTTCAATTCTTGCCCTTCTTGGCTACTAATATATTGCTATGGAAGAACAGCCAGTCGGGTCCAGGGGGTATTAACTACTGTACTTCCTTTTTGGAGTCACTTGAATCCTCCTTGGGAGGGATTTTGCAGAAAACAAACTGAATTCACTAATATGCTTATAAACCTTTTGTATCCAAACAGACGAAGTATAATAATATTGTAAAAATATTGCACACATAAAACACTAGGGGTCACTGTAAAGTAAGTCAACTTCTTAGATGTTAAAAAATGGCAATAGTTTTATAAAATATTTTTTAAAAACTTTTTTCCCCAAAATTATTTTTGGCAGGTACATTTCATATCCATTATTTATATTATTATATAAATTGAATTTTTCTACCCTCTTGAACTGCTGGTGTTTGAATCCAAAGGTGTACGTTGTGTGTGTTATCTCTCTTTCCAGTATCATGCAACATTTGGTCAATTAATTTCTTAAACCTAGACACCAGCCAGCCAGCCAGTAGAGGTATGGCGGGTCTGCAGTACAGTTGCATACTTTAGGGTTGGACAATCCATAGGATTTTTTCTTATCCTTTTCATCCAGTGCTCTTAATAAAAAGAGTGAAGGCCTAATCCTATCCAAAGTTGGCCTGTACAGCACAGGGATGTTGATGCAGCCTCTGAAGTCTCCTGTGGGCTGGCTGGGAGTAGGCCAGCTGGGAGAGGTAAGTGAAGAAAAAATTTACTTACCTACGCCAGTATGGGCCTACTCAGATCTAAACCACTGGAAGGGGAGTATCAGGCCTGGGATGGAAGCTCTGGATCCCATGGGCACAGCTACCACCGAGATCTGCCTCCTCACCCACAAATCTGCTCCCACCTCCAGCTTACACTGAGTGCTGGTCTGCAGGGCTTACCAATGACTGTGATATTGGCAGCGGGCTGCAGACTACTCTAGCTGCAGCAAGGGCAGCCTGCATGATCCACCAGTGTATCAAATGGATAGGACTGGGCACACAAAACATACCACCTCCTTTGTTAATTACTGCACCCCAGAATTTTGATATTTCACACATTGGTGGAATGCAGGGCATTGATCGGCTCTCTCTACTCCCAAAATCATGGTACCAAAGCACAGAGCACTAACGTCTAGTCTGAAGGTCAAACAACAATATGAGAAACATGTGATTTGGTTCTTATCTAGGCTTTTTGGTTTGTTTGTTTTTTAAATCATGGGGGCAGAGGAAATGGGGAAAACCCATGGTGGTGTAGGAGGGCTTTAGAATGTTGCCTCTGCTGTGCTTCCAACCTCGATCATTTGTGTCATGTCACACACACCCCGGGCATACTGTTTGTAAGATTAAAAAAAAGAACAGCTTCCATTGGCTGCCAATTGAGTTTCCCCCCCTGTAAATAGCATAGAGGAGTGCAATTGAGGTTGGCACTGCAGTGGGTATAAAGTTCTTAGTCTCTATATCATCTGCTAAAGATTGTCCAGTGCAAATTGAAACAATATATGCAGAATCTTGTGGTCAAATAATGCAGAGTTTGGCCCCTGCAGTCATAACAACATAAGAACAGTCTTGGAACTGTGGATGTCCCCCTTTCCCCCATCCCAGGGCACACATGGTACTCAGACCAGACACGTTTCCACATTCAGACCTCCCTTTTTGCATCAGAATGTGCTAGAATGTGAATCAAGCTTTTGATTAAAAAATAGGACAATTATTTAGGGATCATTTCATGAAAAGTGGCATGGCAGTATTCAGAACTTCACAGAACCATTTGACTTTTAATATTCTCCTGCGTGATTTGTCTGGTTTGCAAAATGGACCATGAAAGCAAATGCTATTTGCCAAACCTGACATTTTTAAGGTGACATCCTATTGTCCCCTGTGCACAATGCCTCTTATATGTCAAAGGAAGAACATTCATGGCTCACAAACAGGAGAAAAGACTACCGGATCCTTGTTTAAATTTTGAGTGCAAATATGTTTATTCTTGCTATATCATGATACAGCAAAATAAACAGAGCACCTTACGTGGGATTGTTCCAGAAAAAGAAAACCTTATGTTGTTGCCATCAAAAACATTCCACAGGACAGCACTGGAGTTCCATGCTTCAACATGCCATTTAATATAAATCATTGCCTAAGACTCAAGCACTGTGGAATCATGTTTGCCTTCCAGTACTTGGACACAAAACACATTTCAAATATCATGTCACGAACTTAGTCACAGTTTGAGACCGCTAATTGTGAACAAAGACAAGCGTCTCTTTGTGCATGAAGCCTCATAAAGAAGTGGTGATACAAGCAAAAGTGCCCCACTTTTCAGAAATTAGAGGATGCTGCTCATGCAATCATGTCGCAACCATTTGAGCAGTCATTAACCATTCCAGCTGAAAAGAAGCTCCAAATGTTTACATGTGAACATCACAGTGGCGTTCTCCTCTTGGACACTTCTAAAGAAAAAAGTTATGACTTGGGACAAGAATGCATTTTAGTGAAATAAGCCAGCATTGAAACAGGGGCGGGGGAGAAGGAATGGGGGTGGTGAGGCTGTGGGACGGGGTGGGTCCAGTGGCGATGGTGTGTGCCAGAACCAATTCCCACTGGCAGCACTCCAGTTGCTCCAATTGCTAGCTCAGGTCTGAAGAGACCCATTGTGGAGCAGGAAGCTTGTGCAGGGGTTAGGGGATTTAAATCTCCTCTCCTCTCCAGAGCCTCCCAAGCCCTCTGGATACAGCTTGCTTGTTTTTGGTACAGTTGCACCAGCAGAGGGAGGGAAAGAATAGGATTGGGCTTCTAAAGAGTCTTCTTACCAAATCAATATGGGAAGAGATCTTCCATTCATGCAGGGCACAAGACAGAGAAGCAAGACTCCACCAGAACTCCAATCAGTCCCTTTGTAAAGAGCCCCCAGAATAATAATAGGGCGCAATCCTAAATTAGGCTGGCACAGTTAAGCCAGCAAAGTTTGGCTGGCACAAGGGGCACCATAAAGTATGTTTGGACCACACTTGGAGTCAGAGTGGCCAGCACTCAGATGTGCGCCATCCTCCCTGACTCCAAGAATGGTCCAAACATGCGTTATGGTGGCCCTTGTGCTGGCCAAACTTTGCTGGCCAAACTGTGCTGACCTTGCTCCAGGTTAGGATTGTGCTCTTAATCTGAAGAACTGGAGGAGCAGGCCTCTGCCTCCTTATAAAGAATGTGCAAGGACTTTTTGATGCCCCATGAAACATGGCCTGTGAACTTTGATGACAAAAATCACATTTATGTAGCCATCTCCTTGAGCTAAAAGCTAACATTATTTTGTCAAAAACATTAGAATGAGGAACTGTCATTTTTTCATATATCGTTATTCTTTAAAAGATAGTATTATTTTGAAAGCAATAACTTCCTGTTTCGTTGTAAGTTCCTAATATATATTTCTGAGCGACAGTTTCACTACAATATGAAAAAAAGTATTCAAAATGGAAATGATCCTATTGAGAAATGGGTATGGAAATGTATTATATAGTAGTGGTCTTCAACCTTTTTCGTGTTACAATCCTAATAAACAAATATGAGACTAGGGACACACTGCTGATCCTGTCCCCCCTTCAGGACCCAATCTACCTGCCCCATTTCTCCCTACCTCTTGTGTCTTCCCAACAATCCTGGATCCATAACAACATCCCCGGCAGATGCCCAAAACTTGATTAAATGTTTTTAAAGGGACCAGGTATTTTTTAATGGCAATGGCCACCTGCTTTGAGTAAAAAAAAAAACAACCCTGGAACTTCTGGGTTGTGCTGGGGTTCTGGGTTGCTTCTGTGTTGTGCTTCTGTGTTGCGCTGGCTCTAGCAGCGGCAGGGCCCAATGTGGGGCATTCCTGCGGGGCCCCCAACCCTCCCTGCAGG
Source organism: Lerista edwardsae (assembly GCA_029204185.1). NCBI lineage: Eukaryota > Metazoa > Chordata > Lepidosauria > Squamata > Scincidae > Lerista > Lerista edwardsae. Next base: position 6,894,303 of record JAJKFI010000010.1, read on the forward strand.
GCCCCCACTCACCAAGAAGAGCTCTGTTCGTGCCACATGCAAAGCATGGCATGTGGAAATAGTTGGTGCTGATATCATAACATCACCGCCAACTGCTTCCAGGTGGCCCATTTTGGGCTGCTCAGAGGCAGAGGCAGGTGGGAGAGACCCAGGTAAAGCTGCTCTGCCCGCCCCACTGACTTACAGCCCATAGAGATCCCAACTGCAGCCACCGGCAATATGCTCACCCTGCTAGTGTAGGGCCCCCTGAAGCGCAGGGCCCGATTTGACGACATTGGTCACATTGGCTTAAAGCCGGCCCTGGCTGGGGCCTCCTCCCCTTCCCTCCCGCTCTGGGGTGAAGAAGGGCCAAGGGAGGGGGAGGGGCATTGGAGCGCCATAGATCACCAAGCGAAGGTAAGGGGAGCTTTTTCACTTTTAAAGATTTGTTTTAACTGTTTTTAAAGGACCTTTTTTGTAGTGACTTAATACGGATTCAAATATGAATTTGAAACGTCAAATTCATGGCATTGAGTAAAATTTGCAGATCCAAAATTCACGGATGAAAAGGGACAACCTGTACAGGATACATAGGATAAGGACTTAATCTGATGACTTCAGTATAAGCTAATTTCATCCATCATTTGCAGAGGTCCTTGTGTGACTATGGAAACCAGATTTCAGTCCATGTCACCAGCTTGTCAATGACTGATCACAGCCATGCCATGTTTAACCCAGTTTGTGCTCATGCCAGTTTAGTCATAGCAAACCAAAACAAGATCAAATACTATTTGGTCACTTCACCAACCCTGTGAACAGAAAATGTGATTCTTCTGGAGCTATGCAGAGAACAGGCTATCATCTTTTTGTACTTGGTGGAATTATGGTATATCACAGGTGATTTGAACCATCACTCTTTGTGGAGTATTTTGGACTTATGGGACCACAACAGCCATTATAAATATATTAAGGATATTTATATACCATATTTCAATAAGAACGTTTTCAAAGCAGTTTACATAGCAGAGAGAGAGAGAGAGAGAGAGAGAGAGAGAGAGAGAGAGAGAGAGAATGATTTCTAATCTAGAAAGGAAAACACAAGGGATACATTAGAAAAAGCTATTGAAAGACAGTTTCTCTCACCCTGTTCAATATAAGAGAACTACCACTCTAAAAGGTGTTTCTTTGCTCAGTGAACTGAGCATCGCAGCTGCTACAAGTCCCTGGAGGGAAACTTCTCAGAAAGGTTATTAAATGTGCCTATTCTAATGGTCCAACAGCCTTCCTGGCAGGCTTCCTGCTTTTGATGTATTTTAAAAGTTTTCATTGTTTACCTTAGAGTGCAATCCTAACCTGGAGTTAGGCTGGCACAGTTTGGCCAGCCAAGTTTGGCTGGCACAAGAGCCACCATAAAGCGCATTTGGACCACTCTCTGACTCTGAGAGTGGTCCAAACATACTTTACGGTGTTCCTTGTGCTGGCCAAACTTTGCTGGCCTAGCTGTGCCGGCCTAACGCCAGGTTAGGATTGCGCTCTTAATGTTTTTAGCCATGCCATTCTCTTAGAAAAGGCCCTCTCAGTGGTAGCCACCAACCTAACCTCTGTGGCTGAGGATGCCTGAAGACAGATCTCTAGTGATAATCACAGCTGCCGACCAGCTTTATACCAGAGCAGATGGTTCTTCATGGCTCAATCTCATAGCTCAATCCTAACCCTATGGTCTGCCTCCGGAATTTGCAGTATAATAAAACATGTTCCAGAAATGCATTGAGCTGGGCACTCACGGATCAGTGCCAGAGATGTTGCAGTTGCCCCAAGTGCAGCAGCATGGAGAAGTAGCCCCAAGTGCAGCAGGATAGGTGTAACGAGGGGAGAGGCAGGTCATGTCAGAGGCGAGAGGGGGTAGCATCTAGTGCAGGGGACTTGTGGCAGATGCTATCTCCTTCAGAGCCAGCTTTGTCTACTCAGACTTTGCCAGCTAAAGAACTGGTGCAGGTTTGAGGAGACCCATTGGCACCTGAGGGGCTTATGGAGGAGTAAGGAAAATTATTTTCACTTTCCCCTCGCAAGCCTCCTGTTTGTGCCCCCTCCCACCTCACCATAGCATGCAGCACAGCCTGTTTTGGATGCAATGTAGGGGAAAGCATAGGATTGAGCTGTGATCAAAATGTTTTAAAAGGTCAGACCCAATACAGTATTCCGAATTGTGCCCAGAAAAAAAAAAACTTGCATGCTCAGCCTACATAAAGTTCCTTTAAAAAAAATTATGTTTACTTTTATTGTAATTTACAAATGTACTGTATGTACTCTGGTGTACCTAGGAAGTCAGCAAGTATTTATAAGCCACTATTTTGCCTTGGGCTGGCCCCATTTTGCCTGCAATTTGAGAGCCATTCAATGACAGAAGTTCACTATATAGAGATGCTCACATCAGTAGACCCCTCCATCAACACATTGGTCAACAGCTGGGCTACCATGTAGCAGTTGAAGTTTTCAGAAACTTTTCACAGGCAGCCTGTGGACACTTCACCAACCCTGTGAACAGAAAATGAGAATTTTGCATCAAAACACATCTTAACTTTTGAAAGGCCCAAAAGAATATTATGTATTTAAATGTTAAATTACTCCTTTCATCACCAGATAAGTATAAGCAGGGACGTTCAGCCACTTTACTAGATCTCCTTCATAATGTTTTGGCTTCTGCCTTTACTGAATCCACTCATTGTCTACACAGCTCAGTTCTGATAATTGCATATAATCAAGTAAAATTAAGCAGCATCAGCAGGATAGAAACACTGGAACAGCCATGGGGGGGGGGGAGAGTGATAGTGAAGTTTACTGACCTATGGCATTTCTCACAGAAAAGTCCAAAACACCAGTTTACTGCATACTGTACTTTTATGTGGGAAGAAATAGCTGCTTTCCCCTTTGTATGAAGAGCTTAAAAAAAAATACTCAGCTCAACTGTTATATCGTCGTCGTCCCCCCAGTTAGAATCTGTGATTCTGGCAACCAGCTATGAGGACAACATTTTGACTTGTGATTTTTAAAACTTTTTTCCGCGGGGGCCCCCCCCCCCCCACATGAGTTAGCAGAATATATTCTGATCATTGGGTGCTTTACAAAGGCAGACAAGACACAAAAAGCAGGATCAAAGAAGAGGTAGCCTTGACATGTATAGATTTAAAGCCCAAGCCTATAGATACATACTCAGAAATAAGTCCTATTATAGTCAATGGGGCTTACTCCCAAGTAAGTGTGAATAGGATTGCAGCCTTAACTGTCAGCTCAGATAAATCTGGAAGAGCTACACTGAGGCTTTTCCTTCAGCCCTGAAACTCATGACCATGACTCGGAAACCCTGGGCTGTCCCTTTTCAAACATGGGAAAAATTCATTATTTCCCTAGAGTCTGTCTCAGAGAGGGAATATCTAAGCAAAGCTTAATGCACCACAGCCGTTTCCTCCTCCACCACCCCACTTCCCGCTCTCTATTGCCACCGGATCTAATCTGCGCCCTCTGCAGCGCTTTTTTTTATTATTTTTTTGAATGGGAGGCGGGGCAGAGACTATTCCTGGCAGAAGTCTGGGTAGGGAAACAAATCGAGCCCTGGGAGTGATTTCCCGCCCTCTCCAGTCTGGGCCGCCCAGGCGTGCACGTGGCAGCGCCATCTACGGCCTTTAGTGAGCATTGCATTCCTCTCCCACCCCCCCCCCCCCCCCAACCCCGGGCTCAAGACCGAGCGGGGAGCGGGACCAAATAGTTTGTCGCCTGCTCTGCTGCGAGGCCAGTCCAAGTGGCACTTAAAAGAGAGGCGAGTTCTCCAGCAGGGCAGTTGGGCATGAGCTGCTGCCGCCCTCTTCCTTCTTCCCTGGCGCCTGGGACGTGTTATTGGCCGCACTGCTATGGCCAGCAGCAGTAACCGAAGCAAGAGCTGCAGCTGCTACGGGGGCGAGGAGGAGGAGAGGAAAGAAGCAGCCCTCAAGAAACTGATCGTCCGGCTGAAGAATGTCCAGGAAGGGAAGCAGCTCGGGACCCTGATCCAAATCCTGGAAGACCTCCTCGCCTTCGCCTCCTCGCAAAGCGGTAAAGTTTGGCGTTTCTATTTCAAGTTTGCAGGCGGTGACGTCAGCAGTGTTTTCTAGCTCCTCCAATCTGCCAGTCCGGTAACGTGGCAAAAATGTTCTTGGTCCCTCTCAGGTCCCAAGTTGTTCCTTGGCAAAAAAACCCACGTGCCTGTGCTCCTGGTTTTGGTCTCTTACATGAGAGTGGCAAGTGTGCAACAGGTAAATAACGATTCCTTATATTAGTTCCACTCCTCTCTTCGCAGGATGTACTGAATTGAACTAAACAAGCTCACGTGGGTTAGAAATTATTACAGAGCCCGGGTTCCAAAATTCAGTACAGTTGGGGAGGTCTGAACTGCGCTTCTAAAGAGGTTACATTTCCATTCTCATGCTTACTACTCTGAAGTAATCCCATTAGTGTAAATATGGGTTACTAAAAAAAGTTTCCTTACAAAGTGGCTTGATTTTTGCAGCATAACCATCTTTACAATAGTTTTGTAACCTGAACTGGCCTTAAGTCATCTTAAGTCATAATAAGTCATCTTTTCTTTAGCAGGGCTCATGTGCCTTTAACAGTTGCGTGACAGGCAAACATTTAACAGATCAAGCTGTTGCCATAATAACTGCATTTCCATGCCAGGAAAAGGTGTATCTGTTAAATTTGTACTGCCTTAATGTACTTTAGACTGCTATAAGGAAGTGAGCTCAAAGCTAAACAGCTACTGTCCAATTTCGGTTAAGTGCATGTGGAGAAAAACCCACGAACCTCTCAATTACATATAAAAGGGCCTTGCTATTTTAGCAGACTAAGGTACTTAGAAAAACACATGCAAAGCATTATTTAAAGGAAAATTCTTCAGCTTGGCTTGATTTACATCTTTAAAAAAGGAAAGTACAAGTCCTTTCAAGCAAAGTTGCTAGAAAACAAATGCAAAATAATCTTTTGGCGTTCTGTCTGAAATGCACACACATGCTTCAGCTGGAGTGGTTCCAGATCCTGATTAAATGGCATCTGTTCCGAGAATATATTTCCATAACACATTGATTAAAGGTTATTGCACCTCAGGTAGTGATTTTAAATAGAGGAATAGTTTGAATGCAAACGGTCGGCTTTCAACTGAAAATGCAGTGGGTATATGGCTAGCATAATGACATGAAGATGTTTTCAGAGAGAAATAAGCAAGTAGGCACCCAATATCTACTGTATTCTTCAGACCTATATGGGTGTTCTCAGTGGTGTCAGCCTACCGGTTCGCTGGGCGGAGTTTTCGCGGTCGCTGGGCGGGTTTCCACGGTGATCGGCAGCGTGCTCGCTGCGTTCCATTGCGTAATGGCGAAAGCCTGCCCGCTGCAGCAGGCGGGCTTTCGCC
>JAJKFI010000010.1:6900118-6961264 GCA_029204185.1 Lerista edwardsae
CGCCGCGCCTCCTCGGGAGGGAGCCCCAGGCAGCCTACCTGCTCACGCTGTTGCCGCTGTCGGTCTCCCTCACTCTGCTGCCTGCCTGCCTGCCTGGCTCTGAGAATGTGCAGGCAATTCAAACGTTGCAGGGGGCGGGGCGGAGCGCCGACGGAGTCGATGAGTGGGTGGGTGAATGGGCAGGGCCAGCCCTAATCCTAGGAACGGGTACACTCGTACCCCCGCGTACCCGCTACATGACATGTCTTACCCATCAGCTCACTCTTGTTCTGAAATAAAACTGGAGTAATCACTGACTACTCCATCAAGACTGACTACTCCATCAAGACTAAAACCAGACAGTGCTGTCGGTGGGTGGGTGGGTGGGCTTTGCCTAGGAGATTCTCCTTCAAATATATTACAGGCATCCCATGTTCCCAGGGGGAAAGCAGATAGTCACATAGGGACAGCACTCTCTCCACTGGGTAAACCAGACCAAGCAGGTTAAAGATCAAGCTCTGAAGAAAGTATACTAGAACCACCTCTTGTCATGGTTTAAAAATCTTTTAATATCATCAGGAGTTCTAATATATTTTAGGGATGATTAAGATTTCTCTTTTTGAACTTGATGCAGGAAGCACTGAGTTGAAATGTAATGGGAAATTGAACTTGCAGGACTGTCAATTGTGACTCTCGGAAATAGAGGATCCTTTCCAGATGTCTTCATTTTTTATGCCCAGTTCTAAAACTGTTCAATACACCTGGCTACTTTAATGCATGTGGATCATTTATAATTGCATGAACCTTGCATGTAATTTGCAGTTTAAACAGAGATACTCCTGGCACTCTAGAGTGGTGTAGAAATTGCTTTCTCATAGCCTAGCCTTACCAGATGTTAATGCATGAATTGCCTGGGAACAAGTGAATCTGAAATACTCTTGATTCATATGGATGAGTTACCATGCTGAAGATGATTTGTGGAAAATTGCCTAACATTGGGAAATCTCTGTACCTGCAAATCTGAATGAACCCAGCTTCCTCGACATCATATGATGGAATGGCAGCAATCAGACCACAACTGATCCGTCAGTTGTCGATCTGAAAGAGAAGTCAAGAGTAGGAAAGTGCAGTTTATTGGTTGCAGAGGAAAGAGAGAGTAGAAAATGATGACATGGACCATGTTGCAGACTGATTAGATTGGGTGATGGCATAAGGTATCGTCTACCTTTGTGGTCCATGGATATGAGAATACAGGTTGGGCTATTACCTTAACATCTGGAAAAAATGGCAAAGTAACGGAATGAATTTAGCTTCTGGGAAACCAAATGTGTATATTAATTGTATTAGTTAATTAATTGATTAAACTTACATTAAGATTGATTGAATTTGTCAGTTGATTAAATTTGTATATAAAATAGTTTTGAAGCAAAACAAACAAACCCCATACTTTGTTTGTAGATTATGTATACCTGTATTGAACAGGAATCGTCTTGCAGAAGGGAATATCTTTTCTATGTGAGAGAAGGTGGTATGCCTCTTGTAAGACAGCTTGTTATCTACAGGTTTTATAAGTACTTGTAATATGAAACTTTATTTTAAAAATAAGTTGCCTCATTAATTGGTGCACTATTTTATTCAATATTTTTAATGTGATTAATCCAAGTAACTGTTTAAGCCCTAAAGGTAAGAGGTAAAATAAATATACTGTAATGAGTAGAAAGAAGCATTCTGTACAAAAGATCCATATGCCAGACCATCTTGTCCCAGCAAACTGGCAGCTGGGAATAGGATGCGATTATAAAGTGCTAGGTTGCACTGATACAATTCTTCACAAGTACCCATTGGGTTGGGCAGCTATTAGGTTTAAGCCAGGACAGGAACGTAAGTGCTTAGTGGATTGCTTCCTTAAACTAGTGATTGAAGGATTGTTTACTATGGTGTACTTCACTGAATTGATCCTTAAGGTTCTGATCAGTGATGTCATTCAGGGGGAACGGACCAGAACGGGCGTTCCGGATCCTAACGGGCTCCGTGGCTGCTTCCGGGTTTTTTTTGTTTTTCTTTTTCAACATTTGAATTTGAACTCAAAAATGAGTTCCTGTTCCTAAATCATTTGAATGACACCACTGGTTCTGATATATAGCTCTAGTCAGCCTGAGCCTGCTGGAGTTCCACCACCAAGTCCTCAAGTTTGTGAGAACGTATTCCACTCTAAAACTAAGCCAACCCTGAAAAGAGAATGAGGGTGCAATCCTAAAATGAATTAGGCCAGCATAAGCTAAGCCAACAAAGTTTGGCCAGCACAAGGGACACTGTAAAGCATGTTTGGACCACTCTTGGAGTCAGAGAGGCCAGCACACAGGCATGACCCATCCTCCCTGAATGCTTCCTAACTCCAGTTTAGGATTGTGATCTCAATGGAATAACTGAATGAGCAAGAGAAAGTAGAGGCACAGTTTGTAGGTCAATGATTCCGATCAAGGATATAGGACATAAAAAGGTTTTATGTGTATTTTGAGAATTAAGGGTGTTCTTTTGCTGCTAAGGTGGCCTGGTCGCTTCTTTGCAAGCTTATAGAAATTTGCCCAGACACTCTTCGTGATCTAGCAGCTCCTCAAGACGTTGGAAAGGATTGGGAAGTGCTTGGTGTTCACCAGTAAGTATGTTTAAATTATATTGTAAAACAATACTGTAGAATGTAGTTAGGTGTTTTTACAAAGTTGAAGTGAAAAGAGGTAGTCTAAATACTAGAGAAATCTTAATTTTTGATCTTCTGAACCTTTGTTATACAGTACTGTGCTGTCTAAATCAGTGCTTCCCAAACTGTGGGTCTGGACCCACCAGTGGGTCGCCAGCCAATTTCAGGTGGGTTGTGAAGCATCTAGAGCAGCCATATTGAAAATATGGGAAGATGGGATGCTGGAAAGGGGGAGGGCTGTGTGGTGGCTTGTGTCATGGCTATAAATAGGCCTTTTTCTTTCTGATTCACTTTGCTATAGGGAAATGGCTGAGCAGGCTTTGGCATCACAATGATGGCACTCCTGGCCATGACATTACTTCCAGTGGGTCCTGGACAGACTGTCCTTCCTGAATGCTGTCATTGTGGCACCAGAGCCTGCTGCTCTCCTGAGAATGCAGCAATAAGTTGGGTTATAACTAAGTGAATTAGAAAGGAAAAATGCCTATTTACAACCTTGACTACAAGCAAAACAAACACACCGCCGTTCCCCTTTCCAGCATCCCGTCTTCCCATATTTGGCGACCCACTGGTGGGTCCCGACCCACAGTTTGGGAACCACTGCTCTACAGGTTATTTCCTGTATGCCATTGTATCACTTAGGCTGAGTTATGGGGGTGCCAACACCAAAGAGTTGTGGCAAGGAAACCTAAAACATATTGTGTCAGTGTGAGGTTACGGAGTACTAATTTGGTGAGCAGCTGTGGCTTGGTAGGAAAGACCTGGATTGGGAGGTTCTGGAGAGGATTTTTTTCTGTATAGTGTGTGTTTTTTAATATGAGAGCATTACAACAATTTTCATCTTAAAAGAAGCTACATTTTTATTGTGGGGGTAAGACCATCTTTTTCATTTCCACACATAGAGTGGAAAAATAGATTGAAATGTTAGGTTTAAAGCCCCTTCCGTCTGTTTTGCATAATTTTTATCATATTTTAGCATAATTGTATCCAATATGAATCATGAATATACCAAACAGTAAAGGAAATGGGGGCGGGGGAGCACATGCACGCATTTGTGCTGTGTTGCTGTATGAGAGATTAAACTTGGAAAATATTCATTCACTTTTAGAGAACAGAAACGTCTGTTTTAGACTTGGAATTAATTTGCCTGATGCAGTCTACCCAATTCAAAAGCAGAATTACCATTCTTTGATATTGTAGTAAATAGTAACCACTTTCGAGAAGGGTACAAAGGAAATTCTCTTAGCATTTCCTGATTCTTACTGAACGTTGAGAAATATTTCCCCCTGTATTTGGTCATATAGTTCTTAGGAAGTAGGCGAGGTTATAGTGTTTCAGTTCCTTCTTTAACAGCTTTTAGGAAGGTAAAGTATGAGCAGGGGGCTTCCTCATTATGTTCTACTGCTACATGTTTCAGCCAAATGACCAACCCCTGTTCTGTTCTGCATATTGCTCTTGCGTTTTTTCTGTATGTTGCTTCCTACTTTTTGCTGTGCTTGTTTATAACAGTTCACATAAGCAACTCTTTGGCTCAGAGTTGAGCTGCTCCGGTTCAATTTTCACATTTAAAAATATTTGTTCCCATGCTAAACACAGAATATATTACAAGTTAAGATAAAAAGACATCTCTAGAATGCAAGGAGCCTATGTATTAATCAGTATATTTTGAATTTAAGAACATCTGCCAACCTGTGCAAATAGACCCACTGCAACCCTAGGAAGTTGGCACTTAACCTGCGAAACACAAAATAGATAATTGCTTGTATATTGTGATTTAGGGCACTAACCAGCTTTCCAGCACTGGGGTAAGGGCAATGCAGCTCTGAGGTAAGGTAACCTACCCTTACCTTGAGGAGGCCTCCATGTCTGTCCTCCAACTGCAGGTTGAAGCACATGCCCCACCGGCCCAGCTATGTCAATGCTGGAAAGTGGATTAGGATTGTGCCCTTAGTCAACCCCAATCTCTGTTCATTTCAAGAGAAATCATATTGCATATCGCATAACTCCTATGGCACCTTGTGTATCTGTGGCATTAGGATTTGAAGTTCTGCTACTATGCACATAAATAGGAAAAAATATCAGAAGGTCTGACCTGGAGGGATGAAAATATATATGTGTAAATGTTTGTATTTCACTGCAAAAATAAATAATTTCAAAAGTTTGATCAAGGCTGGCAACTCCACTTTTATTTAGAGCGCAATCCTAACCTAAGGCTGGCACAGTTAAGCCAGCAAAGTTTGCCTGGCACAAGGGACACCATAAAGTATGTTTGGACCATTCTCGGAGTCAGAGAGGCCAGCAAAGACATGCGCTATCTAATCCTCCCTAACTCTGAGAGTGTTCCAAACGCACTTTATGGTCGTCCTTGTGCCAGCCAAACTTTGCTGGCTTAACTGTGCTGGCCTAACTACAGGTTAGGATTGCATCCTCTATCTGTTGGGTATATATATGCTTCAAGTCGCAGACCCAAGATTGCAGTACACGATGCATGTTCAGCCAGTGTGGATAAACGTGGATTTATAGCTACATTGTGATTCTTTTTCAGATTCCACTGAACTGCCTTGCTGTGTATTTTGAAACATATAGACATGTGCATTTACATCTGGAGCTAGTAATGTTTGCACGCACATAGTTACTCAGAAGAGGCATCTGAATGTATTTAAATGACTGACTAGACTTTAGATCCTTAACATAGAAGAACATTATGTTTATCCATGTCTGTGCTTAACCAAGTCTACCTTTCTTGACAGTCTGGATTGTAAACTAAGTTTTTATTTTTGCATATTTTGAAGTGGCTTGAAGTTTGTTTTCCTCCCCCTTTCTATTCTAGGCAGATTCTTAAGATGCTTAAAATTCACAATGCGAATATATATCTGTCAACAGTTGGACTCAAAGCATTAAACATGCTTCTTTCATCAGGTACCATCTTTTCCTAAATAATTATAACTTATTTCTTTGGAATTTTGTTTATGGGTTTGTGTTTTTTGTTAAACCCCCACCACCTTGAAGGTTCTGGCAAAATTCTTGACTTTTGTTTATTTTTATTACTTAACATATAATCTGTCTTCTAAGACAAAAGTCTATTGCAGATTGACATAGATAATAGAAAATGTTGTCTCTCTCTTTCTCCTTTGTCTTACCCCTGGATTCAGTAAGATACTCTGGCAATTGGCTGTCCTTGTTCACTCTTGCCCAGTGTGGGGTAAATGCTTACTCACGGCCAGCCCATTGATGAAGAAGAAGATGCAGCTTGTGTTGAACAGTGGGGGTGGGGAGGAGCACCAAACAGACTCAAGATGCCATTCACCCTGTGTCTGTATATATTGGTTTGAAGCACTGGAAAACACTGCTTAATTTTTGTATCTCTTGATACCAGAAGTGAATTCTGCTGAAAAGTAAAGGCTAAGAAAAAAGGCTGTTTAGGTAAGACAGAGAGCCTTCCCTTCCAACAGAGAGAGCTACAGTCATAGCTATATCTGACTTTGTAAAACTGGAAGTTTAGCCTCAAGCTATGGGCCAGAGAACTATCAGTAAAGCTTTGTCAATAAAACATAAATCACTGAAGCTAGGCCTTCTGTAATTTTTTTTAATAAAAGAAGCATTTTTGAAAAAAAGCTACATAGCATTGTTATATAAAAATAACATTCTTCTTAGGCTGCAATTGCATGCACACTTGGTAGTAAGTTCTGTTGAATTCTGTGGCACTTACTTTTGAACAAGCACACATAGGATTTCTTGTAACTTAAAAGCTGAATGTGAGATGATGATGTATTTTTAAAAGGGGTTGTGATTTCAACAGGAAATCAACATTTATTAAACAAATGACCTGTAAATTTTCTCCTGTGTTTGTAGATGAAATAACACTTCTTCTCTTAGAAGAAGGGACCGATGTATTTTTATTGGTATTTGATGCCATGGATTCCTTTTCTGATAATGAAGAGATCCAGAAATACGGATGTCAAGCTTTGCACACGCTTTTAGAAAAAGGTACTTGGCTTGATCTATGTTTTTGCTTTTCAAGCTTTTGTGTGTATGGAGAGAGGAAAACATCAAACACAGCAGGAGTTTGTCTACTAAAGTTTCCAGGGAATTTGATAGCTTAATTTTCAGGTGACATCCCAATCCTAAACTGCGCTGGTATGGTGCAGTGGGGCCATGTGCCTCTGCTGCATCTAACACAGCGTGGGTTAGTCTGCAGGTCTCTGTGGGTTAGTAATATCCCAGCTTGCCCTGTGGAGCTACTTGGATCTGTGCCAGTTATTTAGGGCGCAATCCTAACCTGGAGTTAGGCCGGCACTGTTAGGTCAGCAAAGTTTAGGTGGCACAAGGGACACCATAAAGTAGGTTTGGACAACTTTTGGAGTCAGAGAGGCCAGCACACAGATGTGCCCCACCCTCCCTGACTCCAAGAGTGGTCCAAACTTACAAACTGGCCCTTGTGCCAGCCAAACTTTATTTTGCGTAACTGTGCCGGCCTAACTCCAGGTTAGGATTGCCCCCTTAGCTGGTGGAAGTCCCAGCTGCCCAATGTAATATCAGGGGCCAGGGGGCAGGAGATAGGATACAGAGGAAAATACTGATCCTGCCCTCCTCTCAGACCTGATCTGTCCCAATTCCACCCTCCCCGGGGCATACTAAGGAACAGATACAGGAAGAGCAGTGATCTCTAGCACTAGTGTGTTTCTGACTGGGAGGTTTTTTGTTTTTCATGGCTAGTTGGTAAAACCTCCCTGTCAGAGTAGTACCACTGGCAATTGCAAGCTTATGCAGCATGCACTATCAGGCTCCCAGATACTCCCTGGATGTGCAACAGAATGACTGGTTAATACCTTCTGCTCAATTGAATGCTCTTGTGAATTTCACCTTTTGCTCTTTTGCAAAGAAATTGAACTCCTTATGTTGAAAGATGTTTTAACTCTATTTTAGATATTGCAGCATGCAGGTTGTTTATTGCAAGCAGAGCCAAGTAAATGTAAGATGGCATTATACAAGATTCATTTTACAATTCATCATGTACAATAATTGCTTTAGAAAATATCTTAGCAGAGATTTTTAAAATCGAAACTTTCTTTTGCACTTCCTCTGTCAGAGAGCTGTTCTCTTGTTACATGGCAGTGTACTGGCTGGCAAGGAGAATATAACAAACAAGGGTAAAAGTCTTGTCTAAAGATTCTTTGCAGTTCAAAATAGTTTGTCTCACTCCTGAGTGCTGCTAAATGGCAAGCTACCTTTATTGTTATGGGTTTATTTTAATGGTGTCCCAGCAGGACTTAATTTGTGCCAGGATTCTTCTCAAAAGTGGTTTTCTCTATCAGGGCTGAATTCTTGAATATATTTAGCGCATTTGAAGCATTTCAAGTTCCTTTACCTCACTAATAAGTGGCTGACTATGGCTTTGAGGAGCAGCATTTCTTGTGAAAATTGAATGGCTTTTTGGCAGGTTTGAGCCTCAACAGCTCTCTTTTTGAAAAATCAATAATCTTGGGAGGAAGTCTTTAAGTAATTGAGAGTGCAATCCTAACCTGAAGTTAGGCCAGCAAAGTTTGGCCAGCATAAGGGATACCATAGTGAATGTTTGGACCACTCTCAGAGTCAGAGAGGCCAGCACACAGACAATGCACTATCCTTACTGACTCTGAGAGTGGTCCGAATGCACTTTACGGTGTCTCTTGTGCCAGCCAAACTTTGCTGGCCTAACAGTGCCGGCCTAACTTAAGGTTAGGATTGCGCCCTAAATCTATACAGTCATTTCTGGTTTTTTTTTCTCTTTCTGTGATGAAAGTGCAGTCTGTTCTAATGAAGACAAAGTTCTGGATAAATTTCATATTTTCATGCGGAGCACTGCTAAGTTGAAGCAACTTTGCTGCAACTCCCCTAAAAAGCCCCCCCCCTACTTGAGCAAAGAAAAAATGTGAAAGTGATAAATGGTATGTTTGAGGATTGTCCCTATTTTACAACACAAATAATGTGTTGCTAAAGTGTACATTCCTTGTGGTTCCATTAGTTTCCATCAGTTCCTTTCTCCTGCCTGTTTCATAATGCATTATTTTGTTTCCCACTTCACTTTGTAATGAGTACAGTCAAACTCACAAAGCAAACATGTAGTATTGGTTTAACTATGATGCATTGCAGATATTTTTTTCATCTACCATTATGTATTAGAGCCCAAGCATAATCCTTTACAGTGTTGTAGACCCAACTTGCATACTTAAGATTCTTGACAAATATTCCCTCCCGAGACAGAAAGTAACTTCATAATTGAGTAAATAGTTAGTAGCATGAAAGTTCTTGGCTTTGGTACTGCAATAACATTTCTGCAGAGAAACTTGAGTTTTGCACATTCTAATCTACGAGACAGCTGTTTAGTAGTAAAGGCCATATTGTCCAGGGAAATGGTAGGGAACTGAACTATTTGGTGGAAATATACAGTTCTTTGTATTGAGGGATGGAATATTTTATTTATTTTCCCCAAAGGCACCCAAAGCAGCAAGCTTGATTTTGAAAAGAATAAATAACATTTAAGCTAATGATTAGCTTTACTATTATGCTTCACTTTGATGGGTAGGTAGGCTGGTGCACTCATAACCAGCATAACAAAGGGATCAGCAGCAAGAAGCTGCAAGACTATATGCTCCAGGACCCTTCCTTCAAGGTGTCAGGAGTGTTACATTATGTTCTGTGCAGGAATTTGCTTGTATGTACTTGGGGCAAGCAGATAGAAGGAAGGGAGAGGAATTCCATCCAATCTATTCTGATAGTGGTATAAGTATTTTGCAGTACAGTGCTACAAAGCTGAACTGCATAATACTTGCAATTGCTGAAAAAAGGCAATGTTGAAATTGTAACTTGAAGTTCCCATAGTCCTAGCAATGGGCACCAAGAAAGCAGCAAGGGACACATTTTGCTTTAAAAGTATGTGTACCTAGTTGTAAAACTATGGGAAACCCACAGTGACAGGAAGAAAGAAAATGGAAATACTGAAAATAAAATTAATAAATCAGAGTGGCTTTATAATTCCCGAACAAGAGGGAAAGAAGTATACATATCTGCTGTTTTCAGTGGCTTAAGATGTAACGGCATGAACTGGAAGCACTAGGTCTTTCTGAACATTCTATTTTAGATGAGACAGGGAGTCTAATGCTTCATTTTTCCTATTTTTCCACACCTCTGTCCTGTAAAATAGATCAAATGGAAGTTGGCTTCTTCCCTGTCTAATCCAAGAGGTCTGCAAACTGACAGTTTGCGTAACTCCTGGATGGGGAAGATGCATTTCCTTTGCTGCCAAGTTGAGGTGTTACTGCAACCAGCTCATCCCCTTTTCCACAAACAACTGCTTGCGAAACTGGTCTGCCCCTGTGACAAGAATAAATTCACTTCAGATCACCTGTTTCAGGGAACTGAAACAGTGCAAGTAATTATTTTCCTATCTTCAAAAGAGGAACTGTCTTCACCACCTGAAAGATGTAGAGGAACAGGAATTCTGAAACTCAAATGTTGAGAAAAGTAGGAAGAAAATGCAGGGAAATGTGTGTGTGTGTGTGTGTGTGTGTGTGTGTGAATCTCACTTTGGTGTAAGGGGGAAATAGATGAATTAAATGGTGGGGGATTTGATATTAAGTAGCCACTTCTTTTAGAGCCATGCCTGTCTACTCAGAAGTAAGTCCCATTGTAGTCAATGGGGCTTACTCCCAGTAAAGTGTGGATAGGATTGCAGCCTTAATCTGTCTTTCGGTGAAGGGCCAAATAACACGTTACATCAAGCCTATTAGAGCTGATAGGATGAACTTTTCTTTCAAAAAAAAAAAAAATAGCAGTGGGTGAGGGGTTGAAATTCAGATTCAGACCATAGGGAGAACTTGAGAATCTTGGACTATTTGCCTATGCCATGTTCTGAATCCCACAACTCACAAAGTATCTTGATTATCTCTTGCCTACATGAGATATATGCTTCCATAAGGTTTATCAGTTATTGTTTTGTTTTTTTCATTAAGTTCCAGAGGAGCAACTGATCGAGTTTGTTGAAGACAAAGATCATATGATCATATTAAATGTATTTAAAAAGTTCCCAGAAAAAGAAAATGTGATACGCCTTGCACTTTTGTCTTTACATTCATTGGCTGGACCACGTAAGTATGGTACTATTAATATTTATAGGGGTGAGGGGGTGAATGTGCATTCATTCATTTATTCCTGGGATTTCTGAACTGTGGCTGATGAGCTCAGGTGACTTTTCAAATAAGATTTCATTGGTGTTTATCAACTACAGAGAAGCATTTGGTGTCTGAAAACGATGTTCAAGCATGGAGGCAATTTTTTGTTGACCAGGTTCCTATACCTTGACATGCAGCATGGCTTTCACAAAGTAAGCTGGAGAAACTTCTCTTGACATGGTGGGAAAAGCTTGACCTGCTAGGCTTCAGGTGTTAGGCTGCTAAAAAGGCACAGGAGTAGGACAAGTTGTGGTTTGTTTGTTTGCTTTAAAAAGGTATGGAATTGGGGGTGAGAGAGAAGATCTGGCTTGGGCAAGACTGGAGAATGGAAGAACCTTTTGAAGTCACACTCAGGGGCACAACTCTAGGGGTGTGCCCCCCATCTGCAGGTGCCGCCCTTGCGCAGCTCCCAAGCACCCGCCTGCCCACAAGACTCCTTCTGTCGGTGCGGAGGGCAGACGAGGAGCAAAGGCAAGGCCGCCCACCCGCCTCTGCTGTATTCCCCCACAATGCAGAGGGCAGATGAGGGGCCTGGTGCTAGCAGCAGAACAGGGTGAGCCTGCCACCCCCCCCATCTGCCAGCCTGCCTCTCCTGTATCCCCCCACAGTGTGGAGGGCAGACAAGGGGCCAGGACGAGGGGTCTCCTGCCACCTCTGTCACTGGGGAGCCTGATGATGCCAGCATTGGCAAGGTGGCCTGGTGTGGAGGGCGGACGAGGACGCCAAGCAGAGGCAGGCTGGCAGCAATGTTTGTGCCCCCCCAGGAATTCTTTTGTTAAAGACCAAGCCTTTGAAGCATGCGTTTGAAGGTACTACCTGCAGATTTACTGCAACTCAGAAACACGTCCAAAAATACAGAATTGGACTTGGATTTCTTATAGTAAGGCCAAGCCTCAGCTCTGATCTGCATTCATTGTTAGACCTTGAGTAAGACTCTTATTAACTTCTTCACTTGTAGTAGAGGCCTATTTTACAGGGTTATTAGGACTATGTGTACACATAAGGTTGTAAACCACTTTGACGGAGAGACAGTTTTCACACCATTGAGCTCATTGAAATCACGCTGCAATCCTGTCCATGTTTACCTGGGAGTAAGCCCCACTGAGCAAAGTGAGACTTGCTTCTGCAGAGACGTGCGTTGGATTGCAGTGCAAGTCCATGTTGGGTTGTGTCTAATACTGTCCTAGATAATTCTGAAATGCATAATTTCAGCAAAAGAACAACAAAGTAACCTTTGTCTTCTCCCTCATGTTTCCTTCGGAAAAAAACCTTTGTGCTTTCTTTTAAAATGAGCTACTTCAAAATCTGCTTGGCATGACTGAAAGTTAAATTTTGTTGACAGTTTAGATATTGGATAAACACACTAAAACGCTGCCTAATGGCACTCCTATGTAAAATGAGGAGAAGAACAACTTCTGTACTTAATAAGCAGTGATGCAGTATCTCATTGCTTGTTTAAACTATAGGCTAGCCATTACATTATGTACATTAGGGGAGTATGAAACAAAGCTTAACACAAATGCCTGATTCAGGATAGGACATTAACATTATATTATTTCTCAGGTGGGTGTGAGCCTTAGCAATGATGTCTGCTGGCACCATGTTCTGCCTGCCCACAGATGGCATACCATAGCCAAAATAGAAAACATTTGAAAATAAAAGTTTCTCAGAGTTTTGTTTGAATACTATAGCCATGCAACACAACAAGGAAGCTTTTAAGCAGATACTGTAAAGGTTCTGGACAGAATGTAAACTGGAGGCACAACCCTATGAATCTACTAGTAAAGATAAATAGGATGTCTGACTTTATGATTCACATGTCAGCCTAAGGATGAATTAAGAGTGATGCTGTTTGTATTTAATACTAGAAGTGAAAACTGCTTTATTCTTTCACTGTCTAAAAATGCCTTTTTGTAGATCAAAGTCCAGGAAAATCAGGAATGATAGCTGAAAATATTTCAGTGTTTATCCAAGACCAAGATACAGTTTAATATTAATGTATTTTACCATATAACTTCTTAATGCAGGGTGGATGGCCATAACTGCTTTTCTACTATAACAAGATGATTCTTTTTTCTTGATCTTGTCATGGTGATATTTGTGTGAAGGATTCATCTTCAGAAAACAGAAGTCCATTTCTCAGAATTCTGTTAGGATAATACAGCACTGTAGCAGAAGATTGGCAAACTTCAGAAAAATCAGTTTTACAAAGCGTGCAATTGTTTGTAACCAGAATGCACATTTGTAACTGAAACCACTGCAGTAGTTTATACCAGGGATATACACAAGCTACTTAATAAAATGACTAACTGGTGAAGAGTTACGGTGATCCCCTTCCCATATTTAACTGTAGAAATTGCCAGAGTAAGGAGCAAGGCAGGTCACCAGGTCGTGTTTTGTAGGGTGGGAGAACTTGTAAGGAAGTCCCCCACCCAGGATGCTCTGGGGAGAAGATGGGCTGTCCTTCACTTCCTGTCTTTTCCCTCGACGCTTTACCTGCTCTGTCTCTCAACATTGTGGAGAACCTACTTCTCCTGCTGCCCCGTCTGGTCGCAGTCATCAGTCCCGCTTCAAGAACCAACCTTCCAAGAGTACATGCCGGCCAGGAGCTTGTGAGTTCCAGGGCTTCAGAGTGGCAGCTGGAAAGGGAGGGGCTAGCTGGCTCTGTGCTCTCACCCTGTCCTTTTGGGCTGCTCAGCAGCTGCTGCTCTGAGCCAAAAAGGGCTGCAAGCTACCAGTAACTTGCGAGCCCCATGCTGTCTACCCAGACATGTCATGTAGTGGGTACGCGGGGGTACGCGTGTACCCGTTCCTAGGATTAGGGCTGGCCCCGCCCATTCGCCCGCCCACTCGTCGACTCCGTTGGCGCTCCGCTCTGCCCCCTGCAACGTTTGAATTGCCTGCACGTTTGAGTTGCCTGCACATTCTCAGAGCCAGGCAGGCAGGCAGGCAGCAGAGTGAGGGAGACCGACGGCAGCAGCAACGTGAGCAGGTAGGCTGCCTGGGGCTCCCTCCCGAGGAGGCGCGGCGGTTCCTGGGGGCAGGAATTGGTAGACCATGCGGTGGCCCCAGAGAAGGCCCTGGACTCCCGGCCTTCTCCCTGGCCGCCGCGCAGCCTACCGAGGAGGCGCGGCGGTTCCTGGAGGTGGTTCCTGGGTTCCGGCTATGACCTCACTTCCGGTGGGCGGGCCCCGACACAAGTGCCAATCAAAAGTGAGTACCTGTTGCTAAATCATTTAGATGCCATTACTGTGTCTACCCCTGGTTTATACCTTTACCTAACCTCACCAGTTCCGTTGCACTACTCTTGAGAACTATTTAAATAAAAAGCGGCCTTTTCTACACATTTAAAAGTAAAGAGAATGTAGTAAATTGGCCTTGCATTTTCGGAGCATGGGAGTAGCGTCTCTTTGGCTCAGGCTCCGCCAACTGTACTTGAGGGCCATTTTAAAAGGATCCCCTTCTCAGAAAGGGTGTGCCCATGTGGCTCGGGGAGGTTGAGTCAACGGAGCATGTATTGTTCCGCTGCGCTTTTTACTAGGGTATACGTGAGAAATATAGTATATCTTACCCCTAATTGGGAAAATGCTGGGTCTTATGGAAGTAGAAAGGGCTAAGCTGCTTTTCACAGGAATCAACCCACAGATTACGATGCAGTGTGCCAGCTTTTTGGCAGCAGCCTGTAAAACTTGTAAAGCAATCGTGAGTAATGAGGAAAGATTCCAAGGTTTATAGATTTCAAGTAGCGCTCAGAGTATAGTTCCTAGATTTTTAAGCCCAATTTGGTATCTAATAGTATTGTATTGGAGTATTTTTAATGTGTACCTTTGTATATTTTATTTGGTTATGCTGGTCTTTGACCGTAATGAATTTGATTCTGATACCTTTACCTACAGGACCATCACTAAAGGTACCAGGAAGGAAATATTTACTTTCATCCTTGTTTTCCACACCTCACCTATTTTAATTAAACTGAAGGTCACTTTGCCAATAATGTGAATTAATGAGTTGTTGCCATGTTTCTGTAGAAAGCAGACAAATAGGAACAGTTTTTATGTAGCATTATGTAACATTAACATCTGCATGCTAATGAAACACTCAGGCCACAAACTGCTGACAATAACGCAATCATGCTATTATTCCTCATTTATAGTGTTCCTTTTTTAATTTTGGGGATAGCATTAATTTATGTTTATGGTAGTAAACACTCAACTGGCAAACCATTCTTAACCAACTTTATTTGGAAGAAAGATTCCTTGATGTTGAGGCAGCACATTTTGGGAGCTTACTTAGATTCAGAGCGCAATCCTAACCTGGAGTTAGGTCAGCAAAGTTTGGCTGGTACGAGGACGATGGTAAAGCGTGTTTGGACCACTCTCGGAGTTAGGGAGTATGGCACACATCTGTGTGCTGGCCTCTCTAACTCTGAGAATGTTCCAAACTTATTTTATGGTGGCCTTTGTTCTGGCCAAATTTTTCTGGCTTTACTGTGCTGGCCTAACTCCAGGTTAGGATTGCGCCCTCAGCCTCTTGGAATCAATACGTGAAATGGAGCAAATATGACATTCATTAAAAATTATGACTGTGGCATGTAATAGCATAGTAAAATCATTTTAGCTATCCATCTCCTGATAAACTACAGCTTAGCTGAGAGAGAAACATACAAAACGAAGAATTTAGAAGATCTTTACTCTTTTTCAATGCATTGATACATGTTGCAATGTTGTGTTGGTTTTTATTATTTTTCATATTGTATAGTAGTTGCAGAATAAAGTTTTGTGATTTTTCTAGCTGCGTACCATCTATTAAAAATGTTGCTTTTTTCTCACCCACCCACCCCCATGTCTACAATATTCATGCTTGTTCAGTTTAAAAGCAAAACCAAAATTAGTTCATCGTAAAGTAACACGAACACTTTTCTATAGCATATTTTCTTTTTGGTTTGTCTTAGCCAGCAACGTGGAAGTTCTTATGTCTGGAAATGTGAGGTGTTACAATGTCATAGTTGAGATGATGAAAACCTTCCCCCAGAATGAAGCAATTCAGGAAGTGAGTTGCTGTTTGTTGCACAGACTTGCATTGGGTGAGTTCTGAAACCATATTATGACCTTTGTTTACCACTGGCAACATTTCCAGTGCAAATCTTATTGTACCTCTTCCAGCAATATAAACAAAAGGTTGAATAATTGAGCATCTGAAATTCCCTTTTTAAAAAATCCTTTCCTTGTGTGGTCTAACAATCCTTTTTTGAATCTCAAGAGGATTTGGGACACAGCTTCCAGTAAGTGTGAAGAGATGCAGTAGGAAAAATGTGGTAGGGAAATACCAGTGTGTGCAAAACTAAATGCACTCCTGTCTCCTGAGAGGCTCTTTGAGTCATGATCAAATATATTACTGCAGTGGTTCCCAAACTGGGACGAGACCCACCAGTAGGTCACAAGGCAATTTCAGGTGGTTTATGAAGCGCCTAGAGCAGGTATATTGAAAATATGTGAAGATGAGATGCTGGAAAGGGGGAGGGGCTATGTTGTTGTTTGCTTGTGTCAAGGTTGTAAATTGACTTTTTTGCTATTGAAAAATGACTGAGAAATAACCCTACTTACTGCTACGTTCTCAGGAAATCAGCAGGTTCTGGCATCACAATAACAGACGTTCTGGCCATGACATCACTTCTGGTGGGTCCTGGACAGATTGTCATTCTAAAAAGTGGGTCCCAGTGCTGAAAAGTTTGAGAACCACTGTATTACTGAGTTGTATTACCTTACTGTTGTGTAAGGTGGTTTGAATTTTTCAGATTAGTCAGGCATTTTTCCCAAGGTGAAATGAATCTTCTCATTTGCATGAGAAGAGAAGGTTGTAGAAGGAACTTACTCTTGTATTTTTGCTCAGTCATGCTGTTCCAGAAAGGGAACATTACTTAATGCCTCATTCATGTCACTCACAATTGCAAGAAAAGACCTTGGTTGCTTGTCTGTTTTTAAGTTATGAGTCTGTGGAATTGACCTGACCTCTACCAGGGACCTCATGAGTGGTATAGCAAAGCAGTTGGAGCTACAGGACTGAGAGGTTCAAGGAAGCAAGTGGATCCCGTGGAGTCCTAGCTTCAGCTGAGCCTCGTTATGTCACCTGGCTCTGACTGCCCTTGCCAGGCTCCTCCACTGCTGCAAAGTGAGGATCTTTAAAAGGGCAGCCTCTTCACAGTCTCTCACCCACCTTTCACCTGCTGTATGCCTTGTGTCAGTGGCTGGGCAGTGAAGAATGAGAAGTCCCCAGACTGTCAGAGTCCTGTCCTTTGGGTGAATCTGATGGGGAGACGTCTCTTGGAGGTTCAGGTTCCTGGGGCTTTTCACTGCCCGGTATGTCCTTGCACGTAAGGCCTGGATCCTGCACTTTGTCAGCAGGTACTGGTATCCACTTGTTTTGAGAGTAGAACTGAAACGTCATTTTCTGTCTCACACGCATAAAGTTGTGTGTCCTTTGCATTCAATTTATTATCTATATATATAAAAACGGACGTGTGTGTGTATGTATGTTCCTTATACACGTCTCCGTCCCTTGACCCATGGCCACGAAACTTGGCACACACGTACCTTGCAGCCTGGAAAGAATCACTGCGGGGGTCAGACCCCCCTACACCCCCCGGTTTTCAGGAAGGGGGCCCGGATCGTCGGGACCAAGAGGATAGCGTTGGGCTACAGGTCTGCTGCCACCCTGTGGTCACAGACGATTCTGCAGCTTATATGGGAGGGCTGCTGCACCAGAACAGAAAGCGAAACTAAATGCTTTGCCTGCGTTGCCTGACTGGCCCAGGGTGGAAAGAGCAGGATCCAGGGAGTTCCAGCACCCAGTCGGATCTGAGAGGGGCCTATGTCCAGGGAGCTAACTGGCCACCTGTCCTGCTACAGGACCTGCAGACAGTAAGTGGGACCTTCATATTGCTCTCTTAGGTTAGGGTGTCCCTTTTTCCTCATTCATTTCACAGTGATAGTGTGCGTTTTGGGTTCCACGTCAGCAATACTGTGCTATTTCAGGGACGAGTTCTATATGTCTATCTATCTATGGATCTCACTATGTCATACGTTTGAGGGAGGTTTGTATATTTGTGTGTATATTCCACCATTACTCTGGAACGCCTGGAACGATGTTCACCACACGTGGTGCACTCCTTCCTTACGATCTGGACAGATATACTGTGGGGGTAGGGCCCCCCATACGCCCCCAGAGGTGGGGGTGCACTGCAGAACAAACTCATTCCTCCTCCTAATAGAGCCTGGGGATAATTTCTTCCCCCGGGCAACGCCGGGTCACAAACATCTAGTCTTTTTATAAACTATAAATAGAGTGTGTGTGTGACATGGTGCCAAGTTGCTGGGGGCCCCAGGGCAAAAACCTGCCTCCTGGTGACCTGTTGGTTGCTACCACTATGATCACTACTGAGGGTTCAAGGATTGGCCCAACCAGGTGATGCCTTGTGATGGCTGTAGGTTCATGATCACTGACTGGCCTGGCTTACCCTTGTCACCGCCCTTATGAACACGAGATTCAATTATGTTTTGAATTTCCGCTCTCAACAGGAAACTTCTTCAATATCCTGGTATTAAATGATGTACATGAAGTCATTGTAAAGGCTGTGGAAAAGTACCCTGCAAATGCAAAGCTGCAGACTGCCGGCCTCAGTTGTTTGGCTCTTCTCAGTAAGTACCCCTATAATTGAAGTGCCTCTGGTTTCGCAACTCTTAATGCAGTTTGCTGCTCGGATCCTTTTTTTTTATAACTGCAGCAATTTTTTGAGGAAAAATAGCATATTGCTATTTGGAAATAATAGCTATTAATATTAATAATTTATTATTATTAATAATAATATTAGCAGCTATTTGGAAATACTAGCATAATGGCAGCCTTGCTGAATAGGGTGCGCTCTACACCAGTGGTTTCCAAACCAGGAATTGCAGTCCAAACAAGGGTTGTGTGAATGTCCCTGAGAGTCTTGGGAAGCAGTGTTCCCTGCTTCCAGGCAGGAAATCACGGTGTTCCTTGTAAGCCGGACAGCTGGAATTGAAGCCCCACACAGCTTCCCTCTCAGCACTCCAGAGCTCAGCGATCACCATGCACTCCAGAGTGTTCTTGTTGTTGTTGTTGTTGTTGTTAACATGTACAAACTCCGTGGGTCATCAAATAGAGAACTGTATTTAGGGTTGTGGTCAAAAACATTTGGGGAACACTTCCCTACTGGATCATGAACCCATTGCAAGACATGTTCCAGATAACTGCTACATAACCCCTTTCTTTTATTTGTCTTTCATTTTATTTCTTTTGTCTTCCAATGCATTGCCATTTCTTTAGTATGCTATTGGCATCTCACTAATTGCTTCTTGTTAGAGCTGGAGCACATCCTTGTGGGTTGCTGTAGGGATATGGCTGAAAGCAGTCTCTTCATGATGACTCATTTTTGTCCTGCCACATTGCGGAGGTTTGTGCAATGACTACTCCTATGATTTGCCATGGAGAATTTTTGGCAGCGTTCCTGTCATGCTCCATAATAAGTTGCCCAAATTTTGGGTCTCCTGCTGTCTTCTCAACTGCCTACCAGTGTCATAGTCTCTATACCAGCCTAGTTACCAAACAGGTTACTTTCATCCCATGATCTTTTATACAATCCTACTTAGTTGCCCTGCTACATTCACTGCAACCACTCTTGACAGTCTATCACCCTAGTCTTTCACTTCTGTATTGGCCTCACTAATCTCCATTGTCGGCATCCTAAAGTCACCACCAACCCATCTTTGAGTTCCTATATAGCCTGAAATTTCACTTTTTGTTAGTCTTTTTACCTGTTCCTGCACTTCTTTGCTTGGAGGATTTTTTTTCCTGGCATCCAAGATGCAGGCACCTGTTCTCCTATTCAGGTAGGCATGTACTGCACACATGCCAAAATCCTGGTATGTGCAAAGCATGGAAGTTTCTGTAAGAACAGATGGGTGAGAGTCCCAGATTGCTTTCACTTCTTGCAGGAAAGCCCCTTGACCTTAATTATACTCTATGGAGTTGTCCCTATTCTACTTCAATTGAATTTATGTTGTGATCCAGGAAGAGCAATGGCCAAATCAAAAATTGGATCAGGATAGAGGGGCAGATGCAGGGGGCTGAATGAGGAGATGGTGCTCATGAGCCTGAGGTTTCCTTTCCTCATGGCATTCAATCTGTACGTTGGAATGGGTGTGGATTTCTATCAAGACAATAGTACCACTTTTATTAAACACATCACCTCTGTTTGAGGAATACTCCTGTTGGTTAGTATCAAGACAGTCAATCAGCTATGGCTGGCTGACAGGCCAAGTGCATAGTTTTAATGCTTTTGATGTTAAAGTGTCTTACTTATGCCAATTAAAAATAATGCAAGCAATAGAAAATAGAAATGACTACAAATACGATATTTAGGGCATAATCCTAATCTGTGCGCGATAGGCTGGCCGGCTAGATAGGCTGGCTGTGCTGTATTCAGCACAGATTGGAAGGTCACTAGAGCCTTATCGTGGTTATGCTCCATCACCTTTGCTAATCTGTACTGTCATGTTAAATTAAGTGATTTACTTATTTTCAACTATAGATAAACCAATTATAATTTTTTCCCCAAGCGGAAACCATATTTTTAAACCAAGGTTTAGAAGAAAAAGAGGAGGAGGAAAAAGAAGAAAAAGCATTCTGGCTGGAAGCTTGTTACAGAGCACTAAAGTTGCATCGGAAAAAAATAGATGTGCAGGTAAGAAACTGCGAAACATGAGGAAGAAGTGATTGACACAGGGCTAGGATCCTGAGTTAATGGCCCAGTCCTAATCTCTGGTTCTGCTGCCAGAACTAGTATTCATGTGGTGGTGCATGCTTCATAGCATTGTAAATGCTGCTGCTGATGCCAAGGAGCATCCCATGTGTGGCAGTAGTGAGAAAAGCCCCTACGCTGATGGAACTTGGCCAGAAGAGGGGCAGCTTACCAGCCATTGTTGTTATCACAGCGCAAGTTGCGCTGATGCGCTTTACAGCACATTCACAACAGCGTTTGGCCAATGCAAGTGGCTTATGTCGGTTGAAGTGGGTGGTTGGATGGCCCAGCCCAGGAATTCTTAGCTAGCTAGGGAGTTTCTGTGAAATGAAATGAGTCAACGAGCTTGCATGTTTTGGAAATAAAGATTAGGTGATTTTTTGCAATTTGACCGTAAGTTTTTGTAGAGCATGATCCTAATGTGTATTCATACCATAGTATTTTGCTTTTATTGTGAGCCAGATAATTATTCTAGGGATGGTGATTCTAGGGATGAGTCTAGGGATGATGATTATTCTAGGGATAATTTGAAAACACAATATATTTTCAATATGGATCCTTTGTCGTTTTCTTTTAGGAGGCTGCATGTTGGGCTTTAAACAATCTTCTTATGTACCAGCGCAGTCTTCATGAGAAGATAGGAGATGAAGAGGAAAAGTAAGTAGCTTGAATTCAGTGTTTGGAAATGTGATTACCCCCCCCCCCCCGAATAGAAACTCAGGTTTTTTTCCCTTTCTCTTTGATAACAACTTTTATTTAATGGAGATACAATCAAGAGAAGGGGAATCCCTTGAGACAAATGGCCCTAGTAGTGTTTCTTCACATACCACATTTTTCTGGCATGATAGCTAATATTTGGGTAGCAGAAAACAGGAAAAAAATGTCCATGTGGCCTTTTCCTTTCCTCTGTGCTGAGGTATCCAGAAGCTAAAAGAACAGTTTTTCCCAAACTATGGGTCAGGATCCATCAGTGGGTCGCAAGCTGATTTTTGGTGGGTTGCAAAACATTTTTGAAATATTAAAAAAATGTTGCAAGCACCTTTGCCTGGTTTGCAGGAGAAAATTCTGAAGGACAGTCCTTGAACTCCATTTCTGGAAAAGTCTAGCACATGTCTACACATGCATACTATGTGTAAGTTCTCTAGCAGTCTTGGGAGCACAGGACCTAAATTACTATTAACTAATCTTATTTATTATAATAATAAACAAAATACTATTTCTTTCTAGATTTCTTTTTGACAAGTGGGTTGCTATAGATTGCCATTTTTTAAAAGTTGGTCCCAGTGCTAAAATTTTTTGGAAAGCACTGTAATAGTACAATTGTATGCATGTCTATGCATTTGTAATTACCATTGTGTCCAATGGGGCTTACTTTCGGGAAAGGATAGGATTTGAGCCTGAATGTGGGGTTTCCAGTGCTGGAGCAAAAAGGACCCTTTGGGTTTCTTGTACATCATATTTAGCGCTGAAGGAGCTGCTGCGTGGTAGCTCTTCCTCACAGCACTTGGGAGAGCAAGGTTACATGCTCAAAACCCATGCCACAGCTTTTTCATTTCTGGAATTGATGGTAATAATGTAGGAAGATGTATAGTATAGGCTCCTCCCATGTGACCTTGGACATCCAGTGTTGCCAGTAGAGGAGGAAGCCACCGTGCAGTCAATGCCTGTAGATGTATGTACCCTATTTCCCCCAAAATAAGACCTAACCAGAAAATGTTGTTGTTGTTGTTCAGTCGCTAAGTCGTGTCCGACTCTTCGCGACCCCATGGACCACAGCACGCCAGGCCTCCCTGTCCTCCACTAGCTTCCTGAGTTCGCCCAATTTCATATTCATTGCTTCGGTGACACTATCTAACCATCTCATCCTCTGTCGCCCCCTTCTCCTTTTGCCTTCAATCTTTCCCAGCATGAGGGTCTTTTCTAAAGAGTCCTCTCTTCTCATCAGGTGGCCAAAGTATTGGAGCTTCAGCTTCAGCATTTGTCCTTCCAGGGAGCAATCAGGCTTGACTTCCTGGAGAATTGACCGATTGGATCTCTTTGCAGTCCAGGGGACTCTCAAGAGTCTTCTCCAACACCATAATTCAAAAGCATCGATTCTTCGACGCTCTGCCTTTCTTATGGTCCAGCTCTCACAGCCATACATGGCTACTGGGAAAACATGGCTACTGGGAAAAACCAGAAAATAAGCCCCAGTTAAGATCGTCAGCCAGATGGATGCATTTATGTAGTACATTCATTGTAACACATGACGGGCATATTGAATTATAAAGTAATATTAATATATAATTAAATATAAATAAATATTATTGACAGTAATACTTAAAATAAATGATAATATAAATGATAATTAACTATTTGTAAGTACCCAAGCGGGCACCTTTGAAAGAGAGGTGTTTACAGTCTATGTAAACAGATGAACTCAAGACTCATTGCCGAATGACCAATTGGAGTACAGACAATGCCCGAATAACATGTGCACTTGTTAACGAATGGACGAATAACGTGCACACTTGTTAACGAATGCACTTGTTAACGAATGGACAGATGAACTTGAGACTTATTGCTGAATGACCAATTGGAGTACAGACGCAATTGTTGTACATGAAAAAAATAAGACATCCCCTGAAAATAAGCCCTAATGCATCTTTTGGAGCAAAAATTAATATAAGTCCCAGTTTTATTTTTGGGGAAATACAATAGTACTGGAAGGAACCTATAAGTCACCATGTATATATTAGTTGTTTTATATGCTTTTCACAACATTCATGTTGGTGACCAGGCCAGAAAAAGTAACAGAGAGAGCCCTTAAATTTGGGCTGGGGGGGAACAGCTTAAACCTTCTATAATTTATCACATAGCACATGTTTTTCATCATTGGGCTTTGGAATTGGGGAAGTCGTAGGAAGGAGATATGAAATCAAGCCTCGATTTTAGCAGCTAAACACGTGCATTACCCTTGCATTTTTTTTCAATTCCTGATTACAGTAGGCCCTTATTATCTGCAGAATAATTATATTATCTGCAGGGAACCTCTGCGGATGTTTAAATCCACAAATGTTTAAATCCGTGGATTTTGAGGCTTGTAAACCTTCCGAATGCGACTGAATCTACGCTCCAGGCCACATGCTGCCTCCCTGGCCCTCAGAGTACCCTCTGGACAGTCCCCGAGCACAGCTTCAGTCATGTCCCCAGGGGGTTCAGCAACCACAGATTCTCAAATTTGCAAATAATGCAAGTCTACTTGTATTTTGAATGCCGCTCATGCCCAAGATGGGCTGTGATTCCAGAAGGATAGAATTACTTTAGAGGCAGATATTTTTGGCCTCTGCTTTGGTTAGAATTTTTCATTGTTATCTTGGTTTGTGATTCTTTTAATGGTTTTGTTTTTAGGTTTCCAGCACACAAAGAAATGATGCTAGCTATGCTCATGCATTCTGCTTCAAAAGAAGTATTCCAAGCAGCAGCAAATGCCTTAGCAACTCTATTAGAGCAGAATGGTAAGGAAATTTTGGTAATGTTAAAAGTGAGGAGCCCAAAATTTATCCTGATGGTCCTCGTGTTCTGGCTGCCTCTGCCTTCTTCTGGTTCCTCACCCAGCCTTGTGCAGCCAAAACTTTAACCCTTCCTTCACCCCCAGCTCCTCTCTCTTGCCTGGAATTAACCTACCCTGCCGGCTGAATGCCGGCTTCCTGATCACTCCATGAGGTATTTTGCATGATGCAGAAGCTGCAAATAAAGTAAGCAGCACACCCAGGCACAAAAAAAATCATGGAGAAAATACACTTGCCTTGTGATTTGAGTTTTTCAAATTTTTGAGTCATTTCTGAGTCAGTAGACTTGAGTCAAGCTTGAGTCATTGACATGAATGACTTGAGTCAGTTAAAAACATGTGTTTTTGCAACTTGGAGCAGAGACACATGACTCGAGTTCCTGTCCCTGGGAGTTAATATAGTTACTCGTCCCTGGAGCTAGGAAGAAACATCCTCTATGAATACGAGTCTATATATGGGTTGACACAAATATTTCTACTCCGTTTGGGTAATAATTAAAAGTTGGATGCTTGCACTCATATGACTACATTTTTCTAATTGTAGCAAGCATTAGAACAATTATGTTGGCAAAAGGAATACACATGAATGTGCTCAACATAATGAAGAGGCACTCCAAATCCCCTGAAGTTGCAGAAAGTGCTTGCAAATTGCTGAATCGTGCTTTTGAAGGAAGGTAAATGTGTTTAGTTCTATGAGCAGTTATAGTTAAAAGCATAGTTTTGCTCATATACTGTAGTAGTATTCAAGGATTAATTATGACCAATTTACATTTTACAGTTGCTATGTGGATAATACCTTGTGTTGATTTTTAGTAGCATCACTCCTGGCTTGGGTACTGGGTTCCATGCAACTACACAGGTATTACAGAGCACGAAGGTGTAAAACCTCATTCTCGTGGAGAGCTGATCCACAGAAATGTCATGTGATAGCAGCCAATATATGGAGGAAATGTATAAAACATGTTTCCTGTAGTGCGCAATTTTTTTTCTTGCTCTGTGTATAGTACTTGCCCAAGCCTGCAGTGCAGAAGGATCTATTTTATGGTGAACTCAAGGGATTCCAATGGGAATTTTTGGGTTTTGTATGTATTTAACATATTGTACATACAAACAAACAAACAAACAAAATATAATTTGGGGGGATTTAAACCCTCTGTGCTTTATTTCCAGCAGTCTCTACAGCAGTGGTTCTCAAACTTCTTAGCAACCCAAAAAAAGTTTCATTTTACCAGTCTCTCAAGCCTCTGTGGCTATAATGGTGGTTGGGCAGCAGTGCTCCCCCCCCCCCAAGTAGCAGATTGTTTAACCCTTGTTGCACATTGTCAAGGCAGATTTGGCTGTTTTGCAACCTACCAAAGATTGAGTTGTGACCCTGACCCTCAGTTTGAGAACCACTACTCTACAGCTCTAAATGGCTTGCTATGCTGTGTGGGCCTGGAGTTCAAGAGATACAAAGCCAAGACCCCTTTGAGGACAGGAAACTAACTGAACTGATTCTTGGATCTGAGCTGGAACAAAAAAATGATATTGTACTCCCATAAAGGGTGAAAGTAGTATACTATTTGGGAGATAATATATTGAGATGTGCTGTTTTTTTAAACTACAATTTAATTCATAATAAAACCAAGAGTAATGCAAAATGGAATTTAATAAGCAAATGTGTAACTGAAGGATGTATGTAATGGCTGATTTGCTTTATCTTCCCAGTTTCCCCTCTCTGGATATAATGACAGTAGTTGCATCTAGAGTTGTGAAGGCCATGAAGAGCCATAAAACACTGCCATCTGTACAACTGGAGGCACTTCGTGTTATTTTACGTTTTATGACCCCGGGTAAGTAAACTCATGACGAATATTGGCATATACCATAACTGCTTTGAGAAAATATAAATAAGAAGTCTTTGAAATGTTTTCAATGGACTTAAAAAGGAAGAAACAAAATGATTGCAATTTAATGAGCCTGCAGCCTAGTTATTTTGCCATATGTCTTCTGGTTAATATGGAGAGGCAGATGAGAATTTGATCAGCCTCTGCTAATAGGAGAAGTTAGTTGCTCTGAAAATGAACTAGGAAATGTGGAAAATATTTTGCAAAGTTAAATACATACAAATCTCATTGATTTTTGTGGCAGAGAGTTAAACATACTCATAACCCACTGTAATTAATGACAGTCGCGGATTTAGGGGATGCTCAGGATGGCACAAGACATGTGCGCCGCCATCTTGGGTGGGTGCCATTAGCATGGTCGGCCACGCCCCCAAAATGGTGCCCCCAAAATGGTTCCCAGGTCCTGCGGGTTAAAGTGCCAGCCGAAGGAGCCTAGCCGAAGGAGGGTAAGAGAGTGGGAAGGGCTTTTTTTTTGCCTTCCTCTGCAGCTCTCACCAGAGCTCCGCCTCCCGCCTGCCTTACCTTAGACATTTGCCAAAGCAAAAGGCTCCTTTGATTGACGGGCAGGATGAGCTATGGCGGAGGCAGCTGCGGCTGGGAGCCGAGGAGGCGAAACTTAGCCAGGCAAAGGAGCAGCTGAGAGCCCCAGCATGGAGCGAACCGCCGCAGCAGTGCAGCAGCACCAGTGGCCATCATCACCATCTCCTCCTCCGCCTCCAGTTAGGGGCTTGCTGCCTGCCGCTTTCCCACTCACTTTTTCTTTCTCCTCTCCTTCGTGGCTGGGAGGAGGTAGCCGAGCACAGGGGAGGTGAGACTGTGTGTAGTATTTTCTCCCCCCCCCACTGGAGGACAGGCGGCACCCAGGAAAAACAGCAGCAGGAGCAGCCAAAGCCCAGTGCAGCAAATATGGCTGCGTGTGGGCTCCTGAAAGGAGGCGCTTGGAGGAGGTGAAGTCTCCCCCCCCTTTCCCACCATCACACTCCTTTGCCTCCCCCACCCCGCACAAAAACAAAGTCAGGGTAGAAGAGAAGTTAAGTCGAGCTTTACTTTTCAGGTGGGGGATGAAGCGGGGGGGTCCCTTGGCCGAGAGAGAGCCCGGGCCGAGCGGCCTGCCACTGAAAGCGGCCGTAGTAACTCTGTGCTTTGGCCGCGAAGAAACAAGGGGAAAACTATTGGGGGAGAAAGGGGGGAAATTATGGGAGGGGCGGGTGAGGATCGGACTCCTGAGGCAAAGAAGCCTTAGCAGTGCCTGATGCGGGGAGGTTTGGGGGAGAAGCGTATTCCAGGGCTCCTGTTTGAGTTGGAGTTTGGGGAGGCGGGGTGGGGGAGGGTCTGGGGTAGCCGGGAAAGAGCAACAGTTCTCTTTGTTTTGCATAACTTTGTCCCAACTCGATAGGGAGGAGGCAGAGGAGGTTGGGTGCGGCGCTTGTTACTCCTTCTGGTGTTCCAGCAGCTCGCCTGGGCTTTTCTGATGGCACGCCTAATTAGCCCTTTTTCGCTTGGCCTCTTCCGCAGCGGTGTGTTGTTACTGCCACGGCAAGCCCAAGAGAGCTCCCCTTCCTCCTCATCCTCCTGCCGCTGCTGCAGCGCCTAGCTTGAAAGGAGAAGAGGAAAGCAACCAGGCACCAGGGCGCATGTGCGCTCACCTAGCTTTCCACAGCCCCCTCCTCATTGTGAACGGGCTCCGGGTTGGGCGGAGCTGCCAGGGGAAAAACCAAGGGAAGGAGGAGGAGAGGAGAGTTGTCTTTCCTCAACGCCCGGCTTGGATAACGGGGATCACGTGGTCTGCCGGCTGTACAATGGGGCATTCTTTGACGCTGGGTCAAATCTCATCATCACCATCGCCACCCGGTTCCAAGGCACAGCCTGCCAGAGGGAAAGAGCAGAGTGGAGCGGGCGGTGGTTGCGCCCACCCAGAGACATCCTGGCAGCGAATGGGACAGGGCACGTTGAAGGCGTGGAGCAGCTGTGTCAGGGAAGGAGAGGGCTGTGCTGCACTGCCCTGCGCACGCAGTCTGGGAGCTCTTGCAAGGAGACCGAGGAAGAGCTTGTTAAACAGATCGGCTTGGCGGAAATTTGAAAAGTACGGCTGCTCTGCGGACATGGCGCCCCTCCAGCAACGTCACTTCCGGCTATGACGTCATTTCCAGTGGATCCCAACAAGGGGGCGCAATTTCATTGGGCGCCACCATGGGCGCCATTTTGTCTAGATCTGCCCCTGATTAATGATGTCAGTCAGCTCAAATTTGGAAGGAATGTCCCTGATTGATGTATGTAGTTGCAAACAGCCATAGACACATGCAGACTAATCCATGGATGCAAATTATTAATCCATGGCATGCCATCTTCCTGTTTTGCCTCTTAGTGTTCCTAAGACCCACAGTAAAAAACCTAAATATTAAGCCATACAGAATCCCTCATTCTACAACTCTGTTGTCTGTTTGGATTACTGTTTGAACAGACATGCAACCCTTCTATTACATGCAGCCCAATCTTATGCATGTTTACTTGTTCAAGGGACTTGCATCCCTAGTAAGGGCCAAGCTGGATGTGATATTGAAGATTGGTGAATTTATTTCTGATGTGGTGGTGGTGGTGAAAGTGATAGCCCTTACTTATTCTGCACTTATTCTCTTGAATTAATCAGTGGCAGACCTGGGGAGGGGCAAAGGGGTCAAATGCCCCGGGCACAAGCAGCAGGAAGGGGCAGCAGCACGTCACCTCCCCATCCCCTCACAGTGCCCCCAACCTCCCCCTCAAGCCAAATGGAGCCCGCAGCCACTGCTGGCTCCATTCGGCTTTAAGGAGTGAAGGAGTCTTGCATAGGCCCTCTGCTGTCCACCGTTCCATCCACTCTTTAAAGCTGCATGGAGCCGGCCCATTGCCAGCTCCATTTGGCTGGTGGATGGGCAGGCGGCAGATTTCCTCTGGTCGCCTGCCTGCCCACCCATCACTTTTTAAGCCAAAGGGGACCAGCTTGCTGCTGGCCCCAATCGGTTGTAAGAAGGGAAGGTGGTTGGGCAAGTGAGTTGCAGAGCTCTGCCGGCCACCTTCCCACCAGCTGAATGGAGCCAGCAGCTACTACTGGCCCAGTTCAGTTTCGAGAGAGGAGGGGAGTCGGAGTGCCTGCCTGCCTGCCTCTCCTCCACTCCTTCAAGCTGAATGGCTCCATTTGGCATGTGGGCGGGCAGCAGAGATCGTCCACCCGCCTTCCCTCCCTCCTTAAAGCCAAATGGGACTAGCAGTGAGCCAAGTTCAGCTTCAAAACGTGGAGGGTGGGCTGGGGATCTTTGCTGCCGGCAAGCCGAACAGAGCCAGCTGGCTGCCTGCTCCATTCAGCGTTTTTATTTTTAAGAAGGGATGGGTGGGTGGAAATAATTGATGTGATGATGTCATCATAATTCTGCATATCATGGGGCAACAATAGCGGTCCTGCCCCCTCTCCAACGCACAGAGAGAGCCAGGACCGCTACTGGAATTATTAGCAACAGGATTTTTCTATTGTAGTTATAGATACAACAAAGTTTTTCTCCCATGCCTAAAAATTTGTTTTTAAAGTACTGCACCCAAATTAGACAGCCGTTTGTTATTGGAGCAGCACCAGTTCGTTTCCAAAACATATCAATCTTTGCAGCCAAAAGAAAGTGAAGTATAATTTTCTTGTATGCCAGCCAGGCAAGGCCATTCTCTTTTCATTCCTTTTTCCAGATAAGGCACTCTTGAAGCATCATTTTGGAAACCTAACTTGCAGGCAAAAAGAAGATAAGGAAGGACAAAGCCCAGTTGATTTCTGTGTATAATGTCATTAAAGCTTTCCATCGATCTAATGGAAATGGCAAGTGAAACTATAGAGCTGGACTTCGAAGAAATAGAGCTGGACTTTCAGGATCATAGATATCAATAGCCTTGTCTGGGTTTAAAGCAGTATTTCTGTTTTCTGTATGTTTCAGGAGCAATGAAGGAACAGCAGAATAGTTCTTCAGGAGGTACTGAGCTAACACTAATGTTAAAAGTGATTAAAAACCAGTGTTTGTTGGAAGGGACTCACACACTAGTCCTTGATGCTCTCAACAGGGTATGGCTGGATATATCAATCTGTATGTATATATGTGTGTGTCTTCATATGTTTAAACTATCCTTCCTCCAAGGAGCTCAGGGTAATGTACATAGTTCCTCCCCTCCTTTTGTCCTCACAACAACCCTGTGAGGTAGGTGAGGCTGAGAGTGACTACCCAAGGTCACTCAGGAAGCTTCATGGCTGAGCAGGGATTTGAACCTGGATTTTACAACTCCCAAACCACTATACCACCCTGGCTCTCACCTGCAAGTATTTGAGCAGCATTGCAGAGTTTAGGACTGCTTTTCATACATCTGTTTTAATCTCTCAGGGTCATTCGAACTGCTTTGGTGTTTGTAATAGGTCTGACTACTACATATAGTTCCATAACACACAATGAGTCCAGAACAGTCTTCGGAATATAGGTCACATGGAGAAATATCTCTGTGAACTGGGGTGTATGTGAATAGAGCTGCAGCAGAACTGATGTTTGCCACAGTTGGAACAAATGATCATAGAAATTATTTCTGGCTGAATCAATTTATGGCCTGGTTTATATGAATTTCCTCCATTAAGTTGCAAGCATGTGCACAGCTCATAGATTTTCTGTGATGAACCTTTGAAAACAAAGACTGAAAACAGCAATGTTTTTACTGCCACTGCTTTTATTCTTTGTTTATTGTATGCTTTTGGTTAGAGTTCATTGATGTAAACTTTCTTGGAAATGTACAGTAACATTGAAGGACAGGATATACTTTTTTCAAATAAAACAAAACAAAAAGAGAATGAAGTATACAGAAGAGTATAAACCATACGTAGGGGTGTATGTTTTTTGATGATTTCCCCCCCCCCAAAATTTCTTGATTAAAATAGCAAATTGCGGTGTTTTGTGTTTTTGTGCTACTTTCTCAATACAAGTTCTCCTTTTTATTAATTTTAAATGCTTTAAAAGTGTACTAGATAGATGATGCAGGTGATATAGTATCAGCAGATGTAGCCATAGTAATATTTCTAATTGGACAAATAGTCTAAGGCATTTTCCAGAAATGAAAATAAACACCAAAATGTGGTGTTTTGTGTTTTTATTCAGATATTTTAACTGCCAAAAGGCAGTTGTTAACATCCAAAAGGCGGTTTTCAACAACAGCAGAAACCACCCCTAACCATAAGGTCTTAAAATAATCATTGACTTGGGGCTCAATCCTATCCAAATTTCCTGCCCTGATGCAGCCCCGAGATAAGGGAATGAATGTGACCTTATCTCTATGACTGCTCTCCCATAGCAGGATGCAGCCCATGCTTCATTGCGTGTATGTATCAGTGCTGGAAAACTGGAAAGGATTGGAAAAATCCAGTGCTGGAAAAAGGGCCTATGTGTGGGTGTGTAAGGGAGTACAAATTTGCTGTGTTGGAAGAGGAAAACTATAGAGGCCTTTGGATTATGCAGTATTCCAAACTCCAAGTTTTCCTGGCCAGTACTTGACTAACTCAACTGGTGTTGGAGAGAAAGCACAGCAGTGTAAAATTATAGATCACAGTCCAAGGGTTGAAGTATTGATTCTGAACAGTGAACATTTGGAAATGTAATGAATAATTGAAACAGAACGTTTTTCCAACTTTCCCTGTTTAATGATTATTTGTCCCTGCAAGAACTACTCACATCTGAAAACCTGAATAAAAATAACTTGCTTTGTCTTAGATATTTAATATTTGGTTATTTAATTATTTAATTCTTCATATAATTCTTTTTGTTTCTAGTTCATTGGAAATCTGAGTATTCAGAAATGTGGGTTTCAAATAATTTCCTCTATAGTGGAGTGTTCAGGTGCTTTGGAAATGTTATCACAGCAAGGAATTATGGATACTATTCTCCATTCACTACAGATGTATCCCGATGATCAAGGTACAAAAGAAAATAATTGTATTTGGATAGCAGTCATAGACCTGCAGAGCTGGAAAGAAATATACACATTGTCTAATTTTCCATTCCAGAGAAAAGCAGGGAATGAATAAATAAATTTATTTGTGCTCTAATGTAGGGCACCCAGTTTTCAAAAAATGAAATGAAGTTTTTCAAAAAATGGATGCTTGTCCATCCTTGTTATCAGGGCTTCCAAAAATGGTTAATAACGCCTCCTTTATTAGATGCAAGGAGAAATGATATAAAAGCCTAATCCTGAGCTGCCCTGGTCCCATTGGTGTAGCAGGAGCAAAATGGCTACTGCTGTATTCTGGGGGATCCACGGCAGCCACCAGGATCTCCTTGGAGAAAGGGCATCCCCTTCTTTTGGGGAAAGCCTCGGCCCCTACAATGAGAGTCCTTGAGTCTCCGCCGGCTATTTTGCCGATGCAGATTTGAGCAGCCTTGTGTTGGGCTGCCCGGCCCAAGGTGGGGCATAGGATCCAGTGGTGGAAGCACTGCCGGGTCACACCCCCTGCGCTGGCCTGATTTCCCCCCCCCCCATGTACCAGTTGTTCACTCGTGGTGCTGGAGCACCAGCGGCCCTTCCTTGCTGTTCTGAGGCCAGGTGCTAAGTAGTGCCGGCCCAGCACTCCTTCCTCCTTCAGTGAATCTGCTTTATGGTATGTTTGTGACACTTTTGGCTGGCGGTACACATGTACCACCAGTGATAATGAGCTTTTGGATTGGACCCTAGTCTTTAAGGTGCTACAATATTATTCATCGTTTTTGCTGCTGCAGACTAACACATTTGCTTTTGAGGCATCTAAACAAGTGGACTGTATGTTGAAATTTGTCTATGTTTTAAGGAGCTACAAGATTTCTTTTTTAATATTTCTTTCCATATATGATTAGAGATCTAATGACAACACACAAAGTGCATGGAAGAATAGTTGGGAACAAATAAAAAATACATTTTTAAAATTCCTTACATGTTTTTCTTCTTTCTAGAAATACAGTACATAGGTTTAAGTCTCCTGAGATACCTGATTACAAGGAAGAGCTTGTGTATTGCAACTATACATGTTCTGGCAACAGTTTTGGTTTCTACTCTACAACGATTTAAGGATGTTGTTGAAATACAGGAACATGTATGTAATGTGTATCTTGTAAAGTTGTAATTCTGTTGAACGGTGGGGCTTCTTTGGGGAAAGTTAAATTCAAAATAAGCGTTGTCCCAAAAATAAAAAGGCTGGTATCCTTTCTTTATTTGCTAGGGAGCCAAATTTCTAGCTCCTTTGCTGATCTAATCCATGGCACCAAGTTGTATCAAAGTCAGTTGAACAAAGTCAGTTAAAGTGATAGAAGTTTCTGGATGGAATTTTGACCAATTTGGGAGGTTGGCTGGATGAGGCCAAGGTCAGGTTTGTCCTATCTACAGAGGTGGTTGATATAGTGGAGAGAACGGCAGCTTTCTTAAGTGTGCATTGTTAATAGTCAGATTAATGAATACCAGAGATACTGTAGTTAAGGGGGGTTGGTAAGGAACATACACAATTTTCTGTGTATTGTGCATGACAATAATGGTTTTATCTATAATATCAGAAAGTCCAGTATTTCAGGTATCCTTGCTTCCCATTCCATTCCCGCCACTCTATACAGACATCCACCTGTATCCACAGTCTCTTTAACCGTGGTTTCACTTACCCGCAATTCTCAAATTCCCCCCACTTACCTCTCTTCATCTGCCATCTCTTTGCAAATGGCAGTATTTTATTCCTTTTGCTTTGGAATGGGAGGCAAACCATGAGAACCTAGACTCATACGCTACATGGGCTCAATTGCTGCAGAGGGCAATTGTGAGAGCGCTAACAAGAAGTTCTCCGATGTCCACTTCCTGTCAGCATTCTCACAATTGCCCCTAAAGTGATTGATTCTACGTAGTTTTTGAGTCTACGTTCTTGCTGTTTGCTTCCTGTTCTAAAAGGAAGAAAATGCTGCCCAATGTATAGGATTTGCAAAGGAAGAGAGGCAAATTGTTAGCGGGTTCAAGGAGTTTAGATAACTGGAGGCGGCATGACATCATTTTTTTGAAGCCACACGGGTATACCAATATGGTTGACTCAGATCATTGCCGCCAAGGAGGATTGCCGCAAATTCAGGAATGAAAATCTCCCTGCACGTGTGTAAAAGTTAACCTCAACCTCTTTAATCATGCCTGCGTGTTCTGCATACGGGTGTGCGAATCGCTGTCAGAAAAATGGGATTTAATTTCCACAGAAAGATTCATGTATTCACATTACATCGGTTCAATAAAACTACAGTTCACTGAAACAGAGTGCATTATTTTTGAAGCTGTGTAATTTCTTGTTGTTCCTAGCAATCTTATTCACCATTTTCTGACACCCACTGTTAATGGTCTAGAAGGTTAAAAAAAAAAATATTCCCCCCTCCTTTTTTCCCCCTTCCCGTTTACACGTTTTTTCCCACCTTCCATTTTCTACTGTAATATTTTCGAAATTCTGAACATTAACAGAATTTGTTTTATGGGGGGGGGGGTGAGTGTAGAAGTTTAAAAAAATACTCT
Organism: Lerista edwardsae; assembly: GCA_029204185.1. Taxonomy (NCBI): domain Eukaryota; kingdom Metazoa; phylum Chordata; class Lepidosauria; order Squamata; family Scincidae; genus Lerista; species Lerista edwardsae. Next base: position 6,934,803 of record JAJKFI010000010.1, read on the forward strand.
TAATAGTCTACAAGTAAAAAAGAATTACTCTCATATTGACAACCACTTGTGTTATGAAGAGATTTTAATGTAATTTTCCTATATATTTATCTAATTTTTGCCCACCCTCCCCTTTTTTTCCTTTCCTTCCTGTTCACACTTTATTTTTCCGCCTTTCATTTTCTACTGTAATATTTATGAAATTCTGAACATTATCAGAATTTTTTGTATGGGGCATGACCGTTTTATTTTTGCTTGTGTAGATTTCAAAAAAATCTGTCAAAATAGTGCAATCTGAGTTTAAATACACAGCAAGTAGCATTTCGTCAGGTATGTTCAGTAATATAATTATGAGGAATTTAACCTTGTAATTGCATATTAAATCATAATAAGGTTACCAATAATGTTTCTACATGATCACGTTTTTATTTTCGTAAGTTTTTATTTAAGGAATAAACTATTAAATCCTAAACAGTACGAGCAAAGCAATCTGAAATGCTTGGAATGAGGATTGTTTTGAGTATACTAACATGGCTGCTAAGCCCGCCCACTGGCTTCACTTCACCAGCATTCCCGCTTAAGGCAGGGCTCCTCCTGTTATCCTACCTCTATGAGCGGGTTGGTGGAGATTTGAGTAGGATTTGCCGTTTCCTTGGTTTCAAGTAACTTTGGTAGCAGCAGGAACATATCCCCATGAATAATGCACAAGTAGAACCTGCCTCCATTCATGATCCCCACCCATCTCTCCTAAGTAGTTAGTTAAGAAGCTCAGATGTTAGCAGTAGGTATGTGCATTTGCCTGCAATATGTGTACATTTTTAACATGCAAAAGCTCCATTCATGTGATGCTATCATTTCGTCTGTAACACTTTAACCTGTGGCTAACAGGTTAAACAGGTTCATCTGTAACATGTGAAATTAGGTATATGATTTGACCTTGGGCATTGAGTTATGGAAGCTTAGCTTTGCCTTTCAACTTGCCAGGCTCCTTGGACTTCAGGAGCTTTTTCAACATGCAGTATTACATTCTGTGGAAAGAAAGTTTGAAACTGTCTAGGTCTCCAGTATGTTCTAGCACAAATCTGCAAAGCTGAATATGACAAAATTTCCCTAAATAGTTTTGGTCCTTTGGCCTTAAATATGTATGGCTTTACAAGCTGAATGTTTTCAGCAAGATACTTTGGTTGCTGTTCTCACCATTTTGATATCATTTTATCTGTAGGGATTTCACGTGATTATAACAATACTTGACCTGTCGCCTTGTTTTGCGAAGCTGTTGATACAGGAGTCATTTGACACAGCTATTTTTTATCAGATGTCCATGTGCTTCAGTGAACGAAGAAACCAGCAGGTATCTCTTATCTTTCAGTCTTCCTTTTTTTTTTCTCTGAGCCCATTACTGCCCCCACCCCAACACATTTAATCTGACATGTTCTGGAAGATGTTGTCCCAGTTTCAATTGCCTGTCTTCCCAATTTAGTTTCAGAGTCTCTGTTGTAAATGCTTTGCCAGAATAGCTGACAATGATGATTTAAAAGACTTGATGTTGGAGAAAGCATGTGCTGAATACAACAGTGTTATGGCTGGGTGTTTGCTGTTGTTGGGAGCTGATGTGAACAAGAAGACTAAGGCAGACTCTTTAATTTTTCAGGTAAGTATGTTAGAATTTAATCACTGCATTCACTTGAAGTAATCTATGCCTTATTAAGCACCTGACAAATTTTGAATAGTAGGAGAAGAAAAGTTTTACATTTTTGATTGATAACTTCCCTTGAAAAAGGTCATTTGACCCAAAGTGTGCCAAACAAGTGCTCATTAATACTCATGTATTTTTTTAAAAAAGCAGTTCCAAATGTTCCGTTCTATTCTCCTAACATTTTGATAACACTCTGATGTAAGCCAGCATGAGGCAATGCAGACATTATTACTGGCTATTTGTGGCTGGTGTCACCAAAGGAACACCAGGTTAGCCCCTGACCTAACCTGTTAGGTGTTGCTTCTTTGTGTCTTTTTACTTTTCTTTTTGGCTGCCATTCATGTCCATTGGTAAAAGTAAAACAATGAATTTGAGAACTGGGATTATGGTGAAGGCAAAACTTGCCACTCCTCCCAGTGCTGATTGTTCAAGAGACCCTTGAACTGATAAGCCCTTCCTCTGTAAACATCCAGCTTTTCATAATTACAGACATTTTGCAAGTTGTTTAAAGATTTTGATTTTTTTTTTTCTGCAACCAGCTGCTTTAAATCTAGGTTTATATAACAAACCACTACTTCTGCAACTGAATTTACCCTTGGGGGTTTTTTCCCTGCAAGTTGTAGTAGTTTTATGTATTCATTTTTTCCCCAGTTGCTGTGTCCTAACAGTTCCAAAAAGAATCTGACTAGTCTGTTTAAATAAAAAAAAATCAACATGGACTCTTAGGGCTCAAAGTAACTTGAAATCACTTTTTGTTTGCGTTACCAACAGTGAATATTGGAATGGATGCCATTCAGAGAAATAAGGGGCTTGGCTTCCAAACCAGATACTTCATCTTATGGTTTCATTCCAAACCTAATAGGCCAGGCTGTTTTGTAGAATGTTCAAGGACTGCTCCATTAAAGACTCCATTGGCCATCTCATGAGTTCTGTTTGAAGGGGCTTTTTGAAGGAGCTGGAGCATTCTTGACATTTGACATTTCGTAATGACTTTGGCAGAGTGACACAAGGGTAGGAAGGAGCCTTGTTGTGTAACCTGTCTTAGGTAATATAGCTTTATTTATTTATTTATTTATTTATTTATTTATTTATTTATTTATTTGAAGAAGAATGAATACCCTGCCTTTTCCATACTGAAGCAAATGCACATGGCGGCTTACAGGGAATATAAAAGTACAATGTAACAACAGTAAATAAAACATAAAATTTTTTTAAAAAAACATTTAACATGAACACAGAGAATGTTCAAAAACAGGGTGAAACCCAATTCTTCTCATCATGCCATTGGAGGGGGGTGGGAAACAATTGTCCAGTGGAGTAATCAAACTATGACAGTATTCCAGAGGGACAGATAGCCAACCATCATCCAAAGGCCAGACTAAATAGGGTATGATTTGAGCCCTCTCCTAAAGGCCATGGGTGCTACATTTCCACTGACTATATCGATGACTCTCCCTGTGGTATCTTGGTGATCTATATTTTTTGACTATTTGTGTCTTGTCTACACAAGAGAATTTGTATCTTAAAGTTAAAAGAATTGGTTTGGTTTTTTGAAGCTTACATTCATGTCTATCATTCCCAATAGAGTGCTGGGGGCAGAATGGCCATTTGTATTTCTTTGATTCAATAATGCATCCATCCATATTTTTTTTCTGCTTAGGTGTGTGAGAAAGGAAGCAATCCTAAGTTGGTTGAACTGCTACTGAATAGTGGTGCTCGAGAACAGGATGTTCGGAATGCTCTAACAATCAGCATCAAGAAAGGAGATAGCCAGATCATTAGCTTGCTCTTAAAAAAGCTTAGTTTGGATGTAGCCAACAGCAGCATATGCCTTGGAGGATTCTGTATTGGTAGAATTGAACCGTCTTGGCTGATCCCCTTGTTTCCAGATAAGAGAACATCTTTCACGAAACAAATAAGTAAGTGATTGTAGAACAGATATTGATATTAAAGCATGTTATGATGTTAATACCTGAATGGCTAGGCTACTGGCAGCTTTCCTCAGGTTCAGAGCCAGTTTCTGAACAAATAGCTTGGATCAGGAGAAGATGGCCATTGAAGATAATGGAGAAGAATTAGGGCACGATCATAACCTGGAGTTAGGCCAGCAAAGTTTGGCTGGCAGAAGGGCAGTTTAGACCACTCTCAGAATCAGGGAGGATGGCGAACATCTGTGTGCTGGCCTCTCTGATTCTGAGAGTGGTCCAAATCTTCTTTACGGTGGCCCTTGTGCCAGCAAAACTGTGCTGGCCTAACAGTGCCAGCCTAACTCCAGTTTAGGATCGCGCCCTTAGTGTTTACATATTCCTGGAGCTCTAAAGCACTAGATTAGCTAATACAGCTAGTTCCCATTGCTTTTTATGTATAAGAGTTATCTTATGAAGTTATTTATGTATAAGAGTTACCACATGAAGATTTGTAACATTTAGCCATTCCTATCACAAGGCTTTGCTTCATGTTTTTCAAACCCCAAAAGTGTTATAAATTTGAAGCATTTAATAGCTTCATCAGCTTTTTAAAATCAGCTTTCAAAGTTCTAAAAAAATTCCTGGCATATTATGTTGTAATTACAAAAATAATTTCAGGTGTTTTCTTGTATTGTCTCTTTTTTGCATATTTTTACTCTGTACATGCGTATTGTTTCCCAGTATTTCAGAAAGTGGTAGTTCTTGATTTGTTATTAGTTGAAGGTTCTGCATTGGCAAGAATGGTGCTCAGATATCAAAGGCGAAGAAGCTATGAGGACCAGTCAAGATCCGTCTCTGATGTAATCTCCTCTGAAGATACAATGGAAAAGTCTGATGACTGGGCATTCCTGCCTGACCCTTTGGTTGACAGTGTTTTTCGCCACAGTAATGATGTTGACAGTGAAGGTACAAGTGCAAAGAAGCAATTTGCCATCAGTTGCAATGTTAGCCTGTTAGAAAGTACAGTCGATCCTCAGCATATGTAAATTTGCATATCCACAAGGAGCAAGATTGAGACCCACATTGTCTCTGCTGGCCAGCCAAGACCACAGAGGCAGCAGGGACATGGAAAACTGTGTCCGCCATCAAAGTGGAGCGCTTTGAAGTGGCTGGGGAAAGCCTTTTCCTGGCCGTTTCAAAGCACTCCACGCTGATTGCAGTGCTGCTTTAAATGTCTCTGCTAAATGCAGCAGGGTCATTTAAACAGTGCTTGCAATCAGTATGGCGCACATAGAAGTAGCCAGGGAAAGCCTGAGAGGCTTTCCCCAGCTATTTCAAAGCACTGATCACAGCACTTTGATCACAGGCACTCTGTTTGTAGCAGGACGTACATAATGGCACCCATGACCATTATTAAAAGCCGCATGGAATGCTTTTGGTGTCCCAGAGGCAGCAGGTAAGACGCTTCCTAAAGCCCCAATATGGACCCCATAGGATCAGTGGTTCTGTACCCAAGAATTTGCAACCCATTGGGTTTTTTTTTTGTTTTTTGTTTTTGCAAGAATCTCTCTTGCAGGTTGTGGGGATTGACTGCATACTGTAAATTTTCCTGTCTGGCTGTGCTAGTGATGTAGCAAGTTTCTTTTGAGACTGCACATACATGTCAGTTGGACCCAGAGTGAATGGTAATGATGTGGAACTAGAGTGAGAAGGGGACAAAGAAGGGATGTTGCTATTATTCAAAAGTCTCTGCAGAAGCATTATCAATTGAAGTTTGAAAATTGGCCATAACAGCTTCCTCTCTGCCACTGTTCATGATGTACACTGAATTATCATACACATCCTTTCCCCCTTTGTGCATGCATGCAGGTGCCATGCTTTGGTGCTGCCATGCTTTCTGTAATTGAGTATAGACAACACAGAACCTTCCCTAAGTCAGGTGTATGTAATCAAAGACAGAGACAACAAGAGCATGGGAAAACAAGTCAGGGAAGTGCAGAGAAATAACATGACAAGAGAGTCCTTCCACAAAATGGCATTTCCCCAATCTGGGTGACTACTTGGCACAACTAGGCCAATTTCTTCCTCTTTCCTCCTCTCTCAACAATATTCTGCTGTTGGTTTTGGATTTTTTCCCCAACTGATACCTCGACATTCAGTTGGCTCCTGGGGACTAATGAATGTGCTCAGTCTGTAGCAGGGCTTGTGGGGGTAGGGTTAATTTCTTATTTATTGTAAAGATACAGCACTTGTACTCAGTATTCCTTTTTCTATTTCAAGATGGCTCCTTTTCTTTTAATCTTGTCACCAGTATATTTATTTCTGAGTACCTGGGGAAGAATCCTGAGTTTGTAGAAACTGCTTCTTTGTCTCTGTGTGGCCCTGTTTCACATACGAGCTGATACTTGCTCAAAACCTCTGACTTTTCTATTAGTATATAGATTGTTACATATCCAACTTGGCGTGCAATCCTAACCCAGAGTTAGACCAGCACAGTTGGGCCAGCAAAGTTTGGCCGGTACTTTCGGACCATTCTCAGTCAGGCAGGATGGCGTATATCTGTGTGCTGGCCTCTTTCACTCGGAGGGTGGTCCAAACATATGTTACGGTGTCCCTTGTGCTGGCCTAACTGTGCTGGCCCGACTCCAGATTAGGTTTGCACCTCAGTCTTTATAGATGTTAATATTAGTTCCTGTTACTGTTTTTGTACGGGTACCATTTCTCACATGTAGGTTATTATCAGAATTTTTTTTGCTTCACTATTATGTAGGTCTTCTTGTAATCTTATTTAATCATAATTTTTTTTCTCTCTCTCTAGGGAGCGACAGCCCGTTTCTCATGAAGAAGAAATCCTACTCTGTGGCGGTTGCAGATCTCCACAAGGAAATGGCTTCTCCTGTTCTGGAAAGGCACTCCTATTCCGTGGTAAGACGGCTAAGTCAATGGATGTACAGAAAGTCCTCACTTAAATTTGTTTATAGGTTTTTGGAAACTGCAAAACATATACCGAAACCAATTTTACTGCATGCTGCTATCTGTAAAGAAGAGTTCCCACGGCATATGTCTAGTCACAAAAACATCACCCAACGTCTAAATAAAGAACCCAAACACTTCTAATATCAAACATTGAAGTAAATGTGAGCTTTCCAGGCTGGAAAAAACCCACGCAGACATGGGGAAAACATGCAAACCCCCTACAAACAGTGGTCCCCAGCTGGGAATCAGTTTTTTTCAACATTAAAACAAAACCACTTGAAGTGAGAACTTGCTGTATCTGTTAGTGGTAAAGGGAATAACTAAATGACTGAAGCTACAGTTCTGTATGTACTTATCTGAGAGTAAGCGCCACTGAACATGGTGGGACTTATTTCTGAGTAAATATACATAGGATTGAAATGTTAGTGGATCGCCTCTCTTTTTTAGTACCAGTAAAACTTCTACTGCATCAATGGATGCAATACTTTTGGATAACAAGGTATTTTTAAAACATCAGTCTTGTGGCACCTTAATGAGTAACACATTTATTTCAGCATAAGATTTGGAAATGCTATTTCCAGAAGAAATTTGTATTTCTTGAATACAATTTTGAATTTTGTATGAATAGTCAGTGTAGGAAATGGAGTCTGATCTATAGATACTTGTTTAAAGCAGCTGTGTGTGAGGTTCTGTGCACTAATATTCATGCATATAGAACAGCCAAATAATCTGCACTAAAATCTCAAAAGGCACATAGCTGAGGAAGCTCAATCCTATGCTTCCCTAGCATCCAGGGCTGCAGTGGCACTGAAATGGCTACCGCTATATCCTTTAAGGCCAGGGAAGCAGCTGAAAATGTTCCCTTACCCCCAAGCAGACCTACGGCGGCCCCAGTGGGTCTGCTTGAATTTATGCCCACGCTTGAGCAGGCGCAGACCCCGTGTTGGGTCTCCTGGCTCAAGAGGGACCCTAGGATATGGCAGTAGAATCTGCTTCCTCTCCACCTTGCTCCAGGGCCAGCCCTCCCCTTGGGCCACCCTCTCTCCGCCTAGTTGCACCCTCTTTCCGCCTACTACAAAAACCCACAACGCTGGTCAGTGGCAATACTTACTGCTGCCAGTACTTCAATGTCGTTCTCCTGGCGCTGTGGCTCGCCCACTGGCTGGCACTGCATCACCACTGGTGGCACACTGGTACCTCAATGGTAAAGTACCTTATGGCACTTTTACAACAGCTGGTGCCAGCGATACGTGCGTACTATCAGCGCTAGAGCCCTTAGGATTGGGCTTTTGGCCAGTTCTACTTGTTTGCTTGGAGGAAACCAATCCATTTAACTAGCTGAGGGATAAGGAACACATCTAAGGGCTAAGGGTGTCTCTGTGGTTATGCTGATCTTTTAGCACTGGTATTGATAATCAGTGAAGCAATTGGGCTGTAGCATTTTCAGCATACACGGTTTGTAAATGTGCTCAAATTTTCATAATTGTAATGTTTGAATTTTTGGTGTTGTTCAGGGACCTGGCTCACATTATGAACCCACAAGGAGGATAAGGAGGAAAATACTATCTTCTGATGAATCGCAGAGTAAGTGGAAAATTTGCAATATATTTTTTCAGGTCTAAATAGTTTTCATATTCCATATACAGTTAACATTCTATATGAATTCAACTCAACACGACTCAGATATGTGTTAGATGCGGGGCCATTTGCATGACATTCAGAAGGTCCTAAGTTCAGTACCAGCAGCTCCGACTAAAAGGATCAGGTAGCAGATAATGGGAATGCCTTAGTCTCTGGAGAGGCACTGCCAGTCATAATAGGCAAAACTGGACCGATTCTCTATGAGACATCTTCATCTGTATAAAGTATCTTCATCTATCTGGACAAAGAGGCACCTTTCAAAGTGGTGTCCTCTATTTACCTTGGAGAGAGCAACCATCCCTCTTCACCCCAGCATGCCATTTTTTTTCAGTTTCCTCTGTGCTAGTGTCTGTATTTTTTTCAGATAGAGCCCTTTGGAGACAGGGAACCATTTATTGATTAATTGTACTATGTAAACTGCATTGTGAATTATTCTTGTTGAAAATTGGATTATTATTGTTATTATGTCTTGTTTTTCTGATGTGAATTGCATTGATCAGTTGGACCATGAGCATGAATGAGCAAGACCATCTCCATATTGGGTTTTGGGACTTAAGTTAAATACTTGTGTATAACAACATGCTCTTGGCAGAACGAGGGCATTTAAAAGCCCTAAAACCAACTCTATTCCTTAATTAAAAACTAATCAGAGGGGAAAATGACAATATTGTTACAAATTTTTTATTATTGAGATTTTTGTGATATTCGTCTAGTAACCATCTATACTATGTTTTTGCAAGTACAACATTCTGCAAAATATTTTCTTGGTGCTTTCTCCCAAAATATTTATGTTTAGATTCTTACTGCCTGCATTTTAACACAGTTCTGAAATTTGAGGCTTTTCATTTTGTAAAAGGAAAAGAAAGTCCATAAGTATTTAAAACTGCAAGTAAGCAGTAGGTGAAATAATGCTATACCAGCGCTTTCCTGATAAAGGTGAATGCTTCTGTGATGTTTTTATTTTTTTTATTTTTTAAAGGAGTATCTAAATTTCAATCAAGCATAAAGCGGTCCAACAGTTTCTCTTCATCAGTTTCCGACAGGGAATATATTAAGTCACTAGACCTTTCATCAAATGAGCTGGAGAATATAGATAACATCAGTCAAAGCACTTCCTTAACTTCTCACTTGGAACATCTTGAGAAACTGGAGCTACATCAAAATACACTTTCACACATATCGGAACACCTGTGTGAGGTGAGTCTACATAGTGCTATTAAATACTGTGACATGTTACCTCAATCAGCTAAGTTGGCACAACATGGAGTAGAGAACATTGCGTGCCACTGTTTATACCTATTTAACATATAAAGTACTCATGCTTAGGAGGTTATATGAGGGACAAGTGAGTTGAGGGTTAGAGAATAGCTAGTGTGCTAGGTTCAGACCGGGGCGCATACTGTAGATCATTGTAGAAGGATAAGATAAAACATAATTTTTTCCCCTAGATATTTGTGTATTTCCAGTAAACAACGAGGATGTACTATGTGAAATACAGCACCATAAGCAACCTCTAAGACTTGACATAGGACAGGATCCAAAGTCACTTTATAATCTAAACTAACTGTATCCTTGAAATCCATGAGGGATCTGTTCCACAACATCACCACCCCCCACAGATACCCAAACCTGTTGATAATGAAATTCTTTGGGGGTCAAGGTTGCCGTGTCACAGGGAATCAGCTGTGCTGGGCCCTCCAAGGGTTGTATTGTTCTTCCCAGTGTCTTCAAAAGGCCTCCCAAATGTGACCAAAAGTCAGCTTCAGTTCACATCCACAACTTCCCAGTTGCGTCCGGGAGGCCTTGTGAGACCAAGGAAGTCCTGTGACCCACTCCACATCTGGGAGGCCCTCTGAGGTGGGGCTTGGCATCCGCAAATGCTCAAATCTGTGAATACTGTGAATACTGAGCACACAGATAAGGATAACATATGTATTATGTTAAATTATTTAGTGTATTCATTTAAAAACATACCCTCTCTTTTTCAGACTTTGAAGTGCTTGCGTTACCTGGATCTACACAGTAACCGTTTTTCATCTTTCCCTGCATACCTGTTGAAAATGCCTCGCATAGAACACCTTGATGTCTCGCGCAATGACGTTGGACCTTCCTTAGTTTTAGAGTTGAAGACTGTCTGTACTACTCTAAAATTACTGAACTTATCATACAACCAATTGTCATATTTTCCTGAGTTTCTTCCCAACGTTGCAGAAAACTTGGAACAACTTATATTAGAAGGGTGAGAATAGTGCATAATTGTGTTGGACAGATGCTTGTTAAGAGTTTCTGTTAGCCCTGGAACCGTATGCTAAAGTATGTTCTGTAGTCATGATTCTTTGACTTACATACTGCAATCTTTCCTCTGCTGGTCTGTGGCTACTTTAAAGGCTGTCCTGTAAGCACCTTCTCCTTCCCATTGAACAAGTATAACTTGCGTCATGCTTCTGTTCCTCCTCATAGATTTCCAGTAATGTAGCATTTCCCACAACTGAGACCACCCCTGCATTATATGTCAAAGGAAAACCTACCTATCACTAAGCTTTAGGGCATTTTATAGAGCAAAAAAGCAAGAAAATGTATCTCTGTATAGAGGCGCACATAAATAATAACAGTGCATCAAGACCCCCAATTTAACTGGGACTCTTCTGTAGCACACTTTTAGGGCACAATCCTGGAGTTAGGCCAGCAAAGTTTGGCCAGCATAAGGAGTCCCATGAAGTATGTTTGGAGCACTCTCGGAGTCAGAGAGGCTGGCACACAGACGTGTGCTATTCTGTTCTGTGTTTGCTTGTAGTATAAACAATGCATGTATCAGGGAGGAGGTACTGGAGGAAAGCAACACGAGAAAGAGAGCAGATGAAATGGGAGAAGTAGGTGATGAAAGAGAGGTCAGAAAGTGGCAGACACATGACTGGCCAGAAAGAAAAAAGATGGGCAAGAAGGTGGGAGGGAAAAAAAGACACGGGCAAGAACGTGGCATGTGAGATGGTTCTTCTTCAGTGGGTTCTCCACTAGCCTTTTGTTACCCGGCGTTGCCTAGGTAACATTATTGCAAGCTTTGAGGTGACCCTGGAAACTATTGACTTAACACTAATGTCGACCGTTTTCTAGTATTTTTACATGGCATCCCCTTCACACCCCCACCCCTAGGGGTGTCATACCCCCACAGTATTTGTCACCAGACCATAAGGCATGCGTGTGCCAAGTTTGGCGTCAATCGCTCCAGGCGTCCCAGCAGGGCATGGCAGATGTGTTGTTTCGCACCCCGGGGGGGGGCGAACCTGGACTCCAACGGCGTTGGGAGTGTCACTGCTCGCCTTGGCGACCCTGGAAACTACGGATTCGACGCCAATTTCGGCCGTTTTCGACCATTTTCACATGGGGCCCCCTGCCTACCCCCACCCCCGGGGGCGCCGGGGGGCTGACCCCCTGCAGTGTTTGTTGCCAGGCCACAAGGCATGCGCGTGCCAAGTTTGGTGCGCGTCGCTCCAGGCATTGCGGAGCCTATGTGGAACACACACATACACACACGTTCCAATCACGGGACTGACCCCCACAGTGTTTGTCACCAGGCCACATGGCATGCGCGTGCCGAGTTTGGTGCCAATCGCTCCAGGCATTCCAGCAGGGCATGGCGGACGTTTTGTTTAGCAACCCTTCTCGCCCCCCACGCCTAACCCAGACTCCAATGGCGTCGGGAGTGTTGCCGCTCGTCTCGGCGACGCGGAAAGTATGGACTCGATGCCGATTTCGGGCATTTTCGGTTGTCTTCATGTGGGGCCCCCTGTCCCCCCACCCCCGGGGGCGCTGTGGAGGGCTGACCCCTGCAGTGTACACCCAGAATCCAACAGTGTCGGGAGTGTTTCCGCTCATCCCAGCGACCCCCCGAAACTACAGATTCGACACCGATTTTGGCCACTTTCAACCGTTTTCACACGGGGGCCCCCGCGTGCCCCTGCCCCAGGGGTGTGAGGGAGGCCTGACCCCCGCAGTGTTTGTCGCCAGGCCACAAGGCATGTGTGTGCCGAGTTTGGCGCGCGTCGCTCGAGGCATTCCAGCAGGGCATGGCGAACATTTTGTTTCGCATCCCTTCTCACTCCCCACGCTGAGGGGGGGGCCAAACCCGGACTCCAGTGGCACCAGGAGCATCACTGCTTGTCCAGGTGTCCCCGGAAACTACAGATTTGACGCCGATATTGGCCATTTTCGACTGTTTTCACATGGGGCCCCCCGTGTACCCGCGTGTGACCCCACCCCCAGTGGCGCGAGGTGTCTGCGTGCCAAGTTTGGTGCCAATCGGTCCAGGCATTGCAGAGCCTATGCGGAACGAACACACACATACGTTCTTCTTTATATATATAGATGAACAGGTGCCTCATGAGGCGATGGGCATTGCCATAGCATTGACTGTAGTCCTCTAGTGTATATTTTTAAGCATATAGTTGTCTATTCATAACTCTTATTTTCCCTTTTCATTTAGTAACAAACTTGCAGGCATATCAGCACCTATATGTTGCAAGGAACTGAAAGTTTTAAACATTAGCAAGAATGCTGTAGCTTTCCTGGTTGAGAGTTGTCTGAAGGAATGTTCGAAACTGGAGGTGCTCAGTGCTGGGATGAATTTCCTTGGTATGTAATTGCTTCAAGGAAGAGTGGCAGTGATCGTAGGGAGAGAGAGAGCAAGTGAGAGGAATTAATTTGAAGGTGTAGTTTAGAAAAAGAAGGAAAATGCTGACTTTTTGACATTTTGTGATTTTTATTGTCTATGATACAATGAATTAATAATCTTCTGCTTTTTTATATTTTTAGTTTTAATTTAAATTGTGGATGTTTAATATTTTATGTCACCTTTGTCCTTTTGGACTGAGAGGTGATTGATAAACATTGTAAGTATGCAAGCAGGCATATTATTAAAATTTATTTTAATAATTAATATGGTGATATTGAAAGAAGCAGATCCCCACTGCCATGAATTTTACAAAAGGAAAGCTGTGATTTTGCAAATGTGCATGCATTATACTGGCACATGATCGGTTTCATGCTCTCAAATGTACACTTGGATACAAAATGTCTTATTACAAATGGCCCAGATTATGCTGCTTTGCAAACAGGGAACTGACTTAGATCAATGATGACTTGTACAATCCTGCCCGTTAATCCAGCTGTTCTGAAACTGTGGGTCCACAGCCCACCGGTTACAACCCAATTTTTGGTTGGCAACGAAACTGACAAGGCAGATTAGTCTATGTGCATCATTAAACAACCTGCAATTTAGGGGGAGCACTGCTGCCCAATAATCATTATAGCCACAGATGCTTGAGCAGCTCCAGTTGGAGACCCCTGATCTAGAAAAATGATGTGCTGTAGGAAGCATGCGATACATCCATATTCGATAACTGCCTTTCTATATTGTCATTATTTATATTTTACTTATTAAGATTATATAATTTATTATTCCTGTTTATCAGGTTGTTAGTCATAACAAACCCTTTAAGTCGTAACAGTCCTTTAAGTTTTACCTTTACTCTAGTGATATGTATTTCTTTTATGTTTTTAGATTCCGTACCTGATTTGCCATCTAACATAACTACATTAAAATTATGTCAGAATAATTTTTCTAGTATTCCGGAAGCAATCCTTCTCCTTCCACAGTAAGTTATAGCAAAATAAGAATTGCAACGCTAAATAAAAACCTGCGTGTCCCTTTTGCTAGGTGTTCATAATAGCATATAAGCTTTTAAATTGTATCAACTCAAACCATTGCATTTGCTTTTTGGAAAAAGTGGAAAATGGTGCTACAGAGTTTTTCAAATTGAGCATCATTCTTTAAATCAAAGATGTCGTCCAAGTTTCTTTATAAATAATTATTATCTTGAAGTGGTCCATTTTGCGGGGAGATCTATTACAGAGGACCTATTTTTGGTTTAATTTAATGTACCGTGTTACATTATTAAAACAGCACCATCTGTGTGGAAGAATTTTCTTGACTCATACAATAAAACTGATGAATAAGAGGGGTGTCCACAGCAGTTCATGAAAACATCCCAAACCCCTTTTTCAGGTGGTAGTTTTCTGAGTCAGGCACACCAGATACCTGCTGTTTTTCTGTCTTTCACACTTTTTTCTTCTGTTGAGCGTTTCCTTCTAAGTTCTCAGGAGAAAAATTCTTTTGGAACATAAGAGCCCTGCTGGATCAGGCCAAAGGCCCATCTGCTCCAGCTTCCTGTATCTCACAGTAGCCCACCAGATGCCTCTCAATTGGATGATTCATGCTGCTGTCACCCATCCCATCTGTTTGCAAACCAAATGATGCAGGACCTCTAGGGAAGCCTGTTGATGGGAGAGCAGGAAAGATGGCTGCTGCCCCTGGACACTCCTCCTGGGTGACACTGAAGCGTGTGCATGAGACTGCATCCCTTTATCTTCCTGACCATTCCGATTGCTTGTTCAGCAGCATTGCCAGTATGCTGAGAAACCTTACTGTCTGTTTGGGAAGGCAAAAGGAGCAGGTGGATCATCCTTTTTATCAGCACTGTTGGGCAGTAAGAAAAGAATGACTTTATCTGTTTCCCTTTTACTTTTCCAGATGCTCAGGAAGGTAAATGGGCAACCTGGCAGTGCTGGGAAGGGAGCTGTCAGATGGCAGAGGGAAGTGTGTGTGTGTGAGCGTGCGTGCTCACATGCCCAAGCATGTATATGCACCTGAGCATTGGGGTGGGGGGCTAGCTCAGGGCTTTATACAAGGGTCCATGCTGGATTGATCTCCCTCTTTAGCATCAAATTATTAGTGGCTGACTATTCATTGTTTCTTTGTCCCTTTTGTCTTCCTGTTCTTGTCTTGAACGTAGCTAATCATTGCAGAAATATTTTGGTAGTGCAGTATTGCTGTAATTTTCGTTTCTTAGATTCTAGTTGCTTTATTGGTTTGTAGCCACTGTATGAATGTTCTTTTTTTTTCTTTTATTTAGCTTGTGCTCAGTTGATTTAAGCAATAATAAAATTCTAAGCCTGCCTGGGCCAATGCGCTGGAAGTCCGCTAATTTAAGAGAGCTGTTGTTCAACCACAATCAAATAAGTATATTAGATTTGGGTGAAAATGCTCGCTCATGGTCTCGACTTGTAAAGCTACACTTATCCCACAATAAGTTAAAAGAGGTAAAGTATGGGCTTGACTATCAGTTTAACTGTCAAGGATAATAGCAGGTCATCCTCTGATGTCACTGCTGTCATTAATTCACAGAACAAGAATATTTAATATCTCTTGCAGCACAGACCCATATATGTTTACGCAGAAGTAAGTACCACTAATAGAACGTATTGCCAGGTGTAAGTTGTTTATTCATAGCTCTTTTCCCCCTGCTGCCTAAATTATTATTTCTCCATTCTTCATTTCTCCGTTCTCACAACTACTATTTTTTTAAATATACATAAATTATCTTTGAAGTAAATGAGAAACTAATAAGTTTGTTCTGATTTTGTCCGTACTATCTCTTGGTATGCATGTCTTGCACAGATTCATTTATGCCTTTTTGAAGAAAAGAAAATCACCAATAGTCTGCCTTTCTTTCTAGATTCCTCCTGAGATAGGATTCCTTGATAACCTGACATCCCTTGATGTAAGTTACAATTCAAACTTACGATCCTTTCCTGATGAAATGGGAAAGCTGTCCAAAATATGGGATCTTCCATTGGAAGGGTTAGATCTTAATCTGGACTTCAAACACAAGGAATGGAAAACCAGGGATATTATAAGGTCAGTAGCAGCTGTTTTTCCTTACGTATTCTGTGTGCGCGCGCTCATGTGCACTTCCAAAGGGAGTATTTAACTTAAAGCAAACGCATATTACAATATTGGTCTTGATTTGTTTTTCTTTTAATGTGATTTAATGGGAATTGGATATAATAGTGTTTTGTTTTTGTTTTTTGTTTTAAACAAAGTCCAAGACAATCAAGAGAAATGACACTCTGTAAGAAGAGATCTGGGTGCTTTGTTTTGGGGTTTTTCTGATTTCTGCAAGATGTGCCTTTTTAGAGCAATTTATGTTTGAAACGACTCCATATGCCGTTGCAGCTTAACAAGTTAGAGCTAAAATTCGTGTAGTTGTGTTGTACCCTATTCTGGTGACTATTTAGTATATGAAGTATCGGAGGAGGTCATGGGCTCCCTACTTTTCTGATACTCTTCATGTCCATTGGCTGTCATCAAAATGCAGCAAAATGAACTGAAATATTTAGGGTTTGTTTTTGTTTTTTTGGATCTTTCTTATTTTGAAACAAAATAGCCCTGACAGCAGTCTGGCTATGGTCTTGAACGTGGTTCATCTATTCTTTTAGAGGCAATGAAGTAAATTTTGTAAAAGTGCTTTGATTGTATAGATCAATAAATTTGATTGTATAGGTTGTATGTAGTCAATAAAGAGGCTGGGCCAGACGTCTGACTGTTCTATTGGGTTGAGAAAATGTTTTATAGAGAGTTGACTCACAGATACAGTCACCTTCTTTTTTGTCTTCTGACACAAAAGCAGACATGTATAACTGATGAAGAAGCAGAGTGTGGATTTGGTTTTTTCCCCTGAAATTAACCTTGTGCTGAGTTTAGTAGATTTTTCTAATCCTCCTTAAAGAGTTCACAATACATTCTATTTTCAATATGCTTCTGCAAATGAGAGCGCAATCCTAACCTGGAGTTAGGCCAGCAAAGTTTGGCTGGCACAAGGGACACTGTAAAGTATATTTGGATCACTCTCAAAGTCACAGAGACCAGCAAACAGATGTGCGCCATCCTCCCTGAGTGGTCCAAACTCACTTTATGGTATCCCTTGTGCCAGTCAAACTTTGTTGGCCTAACTGTGCCGGTCTAACTCCAGGTTAGGATTGCGCTCTGAGTCTCTGCATATCGCTTTAAAACATAATAAACATATACATGCAGAACTAATTATTGTTGTACTACGTAGTTTATTTTGAGCTATATTTCACTTTTAAAAAACAACCTTCTAGCACATCATTGTTTTTTTATTCCAGGTTTCTTCAACAGCGTTTAAAGAAAGCTGTTCCTTATAACCGAATGAAGCTCATGATCGTTGGCAATACTGGCAGTGGCAAAACAACACTGTTGCAACAACTAATGAAATGCAAACGACCAGAGCTGGGAATTGAGAAAGCTACAGTTGGCATCAATGTGAATGACTGGAGAGTTCAAGTGAAGGGCAAAGTAAACAAAGATCTGGTGTTGAATGTCTGGGATTTTGCAGGTATTTACATTTAACACAGGGCTAGACTTGCACAGATTCGTGTGTTTGTATTTGTGTGTGTGTGTAGTTTATGAATGGAAAATAGGATAACGACTGCTCACCTACCTACCAACCCATTCTCAAGCTTACCACCTATCACATTTGTTTTCAAAACACTGCAGTCATTTTCTGGGTATTATGTAGGTTAAGAACTGCATAGTTCAAGTCTAGGCAGGCATTCCATCAAATGTGTGATCTTGGGCAGGCCAATAGGCCTGGTATACTGGGATAGGTATACTTTTATGGCTAATGTGTACATAATCCCTTTACGTACTTGCATTGGGAGCAAATATTGGGTCACATATAGTAAATCTTGGTGGTCCTAGTCAGCATATGTGGACAACTACTATTGGAACAACTGTAATTAAAAAGAACTTGGGAATCTTAGTTGAGGTGTTAAATCTGGGTTAGTAGTCATTGAATGAAAAACAGTTTTCTTTTTAGAGTGCAATCCTAAACTGGAGTTATGCCGGCATAAACTAAACCAGCAAAATTTGGCCAGCACAAGGGCCACCATAAAGCGTGTTTGGACTACTTTTGGAGTCAGGGAGGATGGCTTACATCTTTCCTGGCCTCTCTGACTCGAAGAGTGGTCCAAACATACTTTACAGTGTCCCTTGTGCTGGCCAAACTTCGCTGGCCTAACTGTGCTGGCCTGACTCAGTTTAGGATTGCGCCCTTTGTTGAGGTATTAAATCTGGGTTAGTAGTCATTGAATGAAAAACAGTTTTCTTTTTAATGTGAGAGAAAATGTTATCCTGTAGCATGATTTCATGATACATAGAAGAAAGAGGAAAAGAAAGTATGTACTTTTAATGCATATTTATTATATTGTTACTTAGGACAAGAAGAATTCTACAGTGCTCACCCCCACTTTATGACTCAAAGAGCTCTGTACCTAGCAGTTTATGACCTTAGCAAAGGAGAGGCTGAAGTGGATGCTATGAAACCATGGTTATTCAACATCAAGGTAACACATCCATAGCCTATACACAGACCTACAAACTCTTTACTTATATCAGTAACATTGGTAACAACCAACTGCATATACAACGGTGTGCAGCTGTCCACCAGCTGTCGGCTTCTCCAGCTCTCCAGGGTACATTGGTGGATATCCTTGTCCCCCCCCCTTATGTATTTCTGCCTTCCCTTTCTCTGCCTGCTGATCTCCTCCCTCCATCTCCCTTCTCTTCCCTTCCCATTGAAGTTGGTAGTGCACTGGTTGAGCCTAGATCTTGCAGCCTTGGCTCCAGAGGCTGGAGCTCACCTGTCGTCGTTGAGCGGGGATGTCAGTTTTGATTCCACCAGTTTGGGCCCTCATCTGATAGGTGAACTCCAGCCTCCAGAGCCAAAGGTGCAAGATCCAGGCTCAACTAGCGCATTGCCAACTTTGAAGGAAGGAGGGAGAGTCTATCAGGCAGGTAAAGGGAAGACAGAGAGATGCAAAGAGGGACGGGGTGCGTTGGGCTGCATGTCAAACTGATCTCACTGCTGTTGCTGTGGATCGGGGTTGCAGCTTTTGACACATTGAACCATCCAAAAATACCTGTTTGCACAATGACAAAACTTACCTAACAATGGGATTCATGGAACGTATCCCTGTTGTTAAGCAATGCATACCTGTATTTCAAAATTGATCTCTGAGATTCTGCAAACATAATGCAAAAGCATTTCTTTGCACATGGTATTGGATTGCCCCAGGTATCTCCTTTTTATTTCTGTTTCCACTCAGTCTCTTTGGCTTCTCTGTGTTGAGTTTGATTAGCAGAGAGTCACATAGGAAAGACTTGCTCCCAAGCTTTGTACTGAGTAACAGCAACATCCAGGAGGCCTGAGTATAGGTCTCCACCATCCAAGGGGCCTGGCTGCTTGACAGTGCCATAGAATTTTCAGAAGACACCCCAGAATTTTCTGCAACATGCAGAAGATTACACAGTTGCCAAGCAATCTGTCCATAAGGTTTTTGTAGAAAGCATTCCTTGGGAGCAAGATACATGCAAATATACTTGAAGTAAATAGTGAAGGTCACATTTGCATGTTTACTGTGTGTTGCTACTGATAACCCCAGCTGCATGGAAAGCCCCTTTGTGTGAAGTAGCACCAAGGGTGGGATGTTGACCAAGCTAACAGAACTACTCAAGATATGAATAAGAGTCTAAGATATGAATAAGAGATATGAATAAGAGCACACTGTGATCAATTGTGTTTTACAGGCCCGAGCATCGTCATCTCCTGTGATTCTCATTGGTACTCATTTAGACATCTCTAATGAAAAACAGCATAAAGCTTGCTTCTGTAAAATTAAAAAGGAATTGATGAATCAGAGGGGGTTTCCAGCAATTCAGGAATTCCATTTTGTGAATGCTACGGAAGAATCTGATGCAATGATAGAACTTCGAAAAAGCATCATAAGGGAGAGTCTGAATTTCAAAGTAAGCTATGCAGCTCAAAAATGCATGTATAAGCAGGGTAGTAAGCTTTATTTCCCTTTCATGGATCACTGCCTTGTCGTGGCGAAGGGGCTTGAGTAGCTCAATGAAGCTGTGAGCTATGCCATGTAGGGCTACCCAAGATGGACAGGTCACAGCAGAGAGTTCTGACTAAACGTGGTCCGCTGGAGAAGGAAGTGGCAACCCACTCCAGTACTCTTGCCAAGAAAACCCCATGGATTACAGAACAAAAAGGCTAAACGATATGACACTGGAAGATGAGACCCTCAGGTCGGAAGGTGTCCATTATGCTACTGGGGAAGAGCAGAACACGAGTACTAGTAGCTCCAGAAAGAGTGAAGTAGCTGGGCCAAAACTGAAAGGAAGCTCAGCTGTGGATGTGTCTGGAAGTGAAAGGAAAGTGCGATGCTGCAAAGAACAATACTACATAGGAACCTGGAACGTCAGATCTATGAATCAAGGCAAGCTAGATGTGGTCAAACGTGAGATGTCAAGGCTGAACATCGACATCCTGGGAGTTAGTGAACTAAAGTGGACAGGAATGGGAGAATTTAATTCAGATGACCATTATATTTGCTACTGTGGGCAGGAATCCCTTAGAAGAAATGGAGTAGCCTTCATCGTGAACAAGAGAGTGAGAACAGCAGTACTGGGGTATAACCTCAAAAATGATAGAATGATTTCCATTCGGATCCAAGGCAAACCTTTCAACATCACAGTAATCCAAGTCTACGCCCCAACCACTGGTGCTGATGAGGAAGAAGTTGACCGCTTCTATGAAGACCTAGAACAGCTTCTAGAATTAACACCCAAAAAAGATGTCCTTCTCATCATAGGGGATTGGAATGCTAAAGTAGGCAGTCAAGAGGTAAGAGGAATAACAGGCAAATTTGGTCTTGGAGTACAAAATGAAGCAGGGCAAAGACTGATAGAGTTCTGTCAGGAGAACACATTAGTCATAGCAAACACCCTTTTCCAGCAACACAAACGGCGACTGTACACATGGACTTCACCAGATGGTGTACATCGAAATCAGATTGATTACATTCTTTGCAGCCAAAGATGGAAAAGTTCCATACAGGCAGTCAAAACAAGACCTGGAGCTGACTGTGGCTCAGATCATCAGCTTCTTCTTGCCAAATTCAGGCTTAAACTGAAAAAAGTAGGGAAAACTGCTAGGCCCTCCACGTATGACCTAAATCAGATCCCCTACGAATATACAGTGGAGGTGACAAATAGATTTAGGGGCTTAGATTTGGTAGACAGAGTGCCTGAAGAACTTTGGACGGAGGTCTGTAACATTGTACAGGAGGCAGCAACTAAAACCATCCCAAAGAGGAAGAAATGCAAGAAGGCAAAGTGGCTGTCTGACGAGGCTTTACAAATAGCTGAGGAAAGGAGAGAAGCCAAAAGCAAGGGAGAAAGGAAAAGATATACCCAACTGAATGCAGATTTCCAGAGAACAGCAAGGAGAGATAGGAAGGCCTTTCTAAATGAGCAATGCAAAGAAATAGAGGAAAACAACAGAATGGGGAGGACTAGAGATCTTTTCAAGAAAATTGGAGATGTCAAAGGACAATTTCATGCTAAGGTAGGCACAATAAAGGACAAAAATGGCAAGGACCTAACAGAAGCAGATGAGATTCAGAAGAGGTGGCAAGAATACACAGAGGAACTCTATAAGGCCGATCTAAATGTTCCTGATAACCACAGTGGTACAGTCACTGAGCTCGAACCTGACATCCTGGAGAGTGAAGTCAAGTGGGCTTTAGAAAGCCTCACTAACAACAAAGCTAGTGGAGGTGACAGCATTCCAGCGGAATTACTCAAAATCTTAAAAGATGATGCTGTCCAAGTGCTGCTCTCCATATGCCAGCAAATTTGGAAAACCCAACAGTGGCCACAAGATTGGAAAAGATCAGTCTACATTCCAATCCCAAAGAAGGGCAATGCCAAAGATTGCTCGAATTACCGCACCATTGCACTCATTTCACATGCTAGCAAGGTCATGCTCAAAATCCTACAAGCTCGGCTTCAGCAGTATGTGAATCGAGAACTACCAGATGTACAAGCTGGTTTCCGAAGAGGCAGAGGAACTAGAGATCAAATTGCCAACCTTCGCTGGATCATGGAGAAAGCAAGAGAGTTCCAGAAAAACATCTACCTCTGCTTCATTGATTATGCTAAAGCCTTTGATTGTGTGGATCACAACAAACTGTGGCAAGTTCTTGAAGAGATGGGAGTTCCAGACCACCTGATCTGCCTTCTGAGAAACCTTTATGCGGGTCAGGAAGCAACAGTTAGAACTGGACATGGAACAACCGACTGGTTTAAAATTGGGAAAGGAGTACGACAAGGCTGTATATTGTCACCCTGCTTATTTAACTTATACGCAGAGTACATCATGAGGAAGGCAGGGCTGGATGACTCACAAGCTGGAATCAAGATTGCTGGGAGAAACATCAACAACCTCAGATATGCAGACGATACCACTCTACTGGCAGAAAGTGAGGAAGACCTAAAGAACCTTTTGATGAGGGTGAAAGAGGAAAGTGCCAAAATTGGCTTGAAGCTCAACATTAAAAAGACTAAGATCATGGCAACCACTCCCATCACTTCCTGGCAAACAGAAGGGGAAGAAATGGAAGCAGTGACAGACTTTATTTTCCTGGGCTCCAAGATCACCGCAGATGGTGACTGCAGCCATGAAATTAAAAGACGTTTACTTCTTGGGAAGAAAGCTATGGTGAACCTAGATAGCTTAATCAAAAGCCGAGACATCACCCTGCCAACAAAGGTTCGCATAGTCAAAGCGATGGTTTTCCCAGTAGCCATGTATGGCTGTGAGAGCTGGACCATAAGAAAGGCAGAGCGTCGAAGAATCGATGCTTTTGAATTATGGTGTTGGAGAAGACTCTTGAGAGTCCCCTGGACTGCAAAGAGATCCAATCGGTCAATTCTCCAGGAAGTCAAGCCTGATTGCTCCCTGGAAGGACAAATGCTGAAGCTGAAGTTCCAATACTTTGGCCACCTGATGAGAAGAGAGGACTCTTTAGAAAAGACCCTCATGCTGGGAAAGATTGAAGGCAAAAGGAGAAGGGGGCGACAGAGGATGAGATGGTTAGATAGTGTCACCGAAGCAATGAATATGAAATTGGGTGAACTCAGGAAGCTAGTGGAGGACAGGGAGGCCTGGCGTGCTGTGGTCCATGGGGTCGCGAAGAGTCGGACACGACTTAGCGACTGAACAACAAGCTTTATTTGATCAGTTCGGTTCATGGCCCTTGAGAGGGGTGTAGGTGGTACATTGTATCTCGGCCTGGGGACAAAAAGGGGGCCCAGGAACCAAAGGAAGAGAACCAGAAATGTCCTGGGATCTCAGAACACGGTTGCATATATTGTGTGACTAAAATATATTCACATTTTGTGTAAGCCTCTGTATGTTTGTTCAAGAGAGGGCGCTTGAGTGAGCACACAAGCTCATGGTCTACTTGTTACAGCTAATACTTCCAAATGTGTTCATAAAATTGTCTGAACAAAACATGCTTGTACATAACAAAATTTTGCAGATTAGAGACCAGCCAGTTGTTGGGCAGCTAATCCCAGACAGCTATTTGGAACTTGAGAAGAGAATCTTGGAAGAACGTACATGTGTTCCAACAGAATTTCCTGTGATAGACCAGAAGCGATTATTAGAACTGGTGGAAGAAAGAAAGTTGCAATTGGATGAAAATGAGCTCCCTCATGCTGTTCACTTTTTGAATGAATCAGGTAACATGCATCTTGGAAGGATGTAGTTGCTTAGCCCTATAGTCAACACGCAGAATGAGTTCATGTTTGAGGTTTTATGTTGAGCAAAAATTATCAACTCTCGGATTTATTCAGGCAACCAAGTGTTTCCCATGGTGTTGACTTTAGCAATTTTTGCCCTGGAATTAAGTTGCCTCAAGGGATTTACTGTGTTACAGATTTCAGGATAACTAAGCTAGGATTTTTGTTGTTGTTGCACTTCCAAAGTGATGTATATGGGTATTGAGTCATTTCTGAAATCTAGTTCAGCTAGGGCTGGAAAATTGCCATGTTGTGGGTGGAAGGGAAGAGAAAGTATAAATATTCTAGAATTAAGTGTCACATAATATAACAGGCAGAAGATTATTCCGTTAATAATTTATGGATGGAACTAATGAATCTTTCCCAGCCTAAAAAGTAGGCCCAACTGAGTTACATTTTAAATCAACGGTTGTCAAGTACCTCTTTCATTAGCTTAAATGCTCTCATTTGCTCTTAATTTGACTATTTATTTCTACATGAGTATGATATACTTCCTAGGTAAAGACAGCTTGATAGAGACTAAGACCAGAATCCTTCATTTATTTTGTCATTGCAAATTATAGCCTACCTGTTAGTGAGTATATTCTAGGAGGCATATATAAAACCAAAAATGCAGAAACATGCATACAAAAATGCTAATAAAACCTGTTATGGCAAAAAGGTCAATATCAGGACCATGGGCGAACACATACAGTTAAAGTATTGCAAAGATGTTTTAAAGATGTTCAAATTAATGTAAATACAATCTTTGTATTTTCCTCCTGAAATTGTAGGCTGTTGAATGACTGGACTTGAAAAATTAAAATGCCAATTATTGTATAATGTGGGAAGATAAGAGTAAAATAATAAACATTAGTTTACCTAGTGAAATCAATATTTTGCAAATAGTAGACTGGGCTTATAAAGTCAGTATTGTTTATATGGTGGTTGCAAGGAAAACAAACAGGTACAAAAAATAATAAATATTGAAGCACGACAATAAGCCACACCTTCCCAACCTTACACACATTCAGTCTACCACCAAACAGAACTCTACATACATGTCGATCTTCGGCATCAAATCCTTGGTCCAATCCATAGAGAGCCTCCCGGACGCAGCCTAAGATTGTGTCCAGAAGGCTTTGAGTTGTCGGGAGGCTGCATGCAGCTCAGAATGCCTGCCAGAGCAGTTTAGCTGGCACTTCCACTCCCAAGAGAAGATCTCTTGGACCTCCCACCTAGTGGTTCCTCCAGCTGTGGGTTCAGAACCCACAGTGGGTTAAGTCTGCGGATTCCAAATCTGTGGATAAAAAAAGATCTGCTATATTTATTTGAAATATTTATAGCCCGCCTTTCTTCCCCTAAAATGTAGTATAGGCTGGGGTGAAGTTGCTGCTGTGTTTCCCTTCCCCATCATGCGTACATGTGATGGTACATGTGATCATTTGTGTGAATATCGCTTTTGAACTCTTTAAAAATACAATACAAAGGTTTTGCAGTAGGGACCTGAAACAGAACCTCTTATTATTATTATTTATCTATTCAATTTCTATCCCGCCTTTTTGCCCGAAGGCACCCAAGGTGGCTTACTACATTAAAAGGCAGTACAGCAACCACAATATGTACAATTAAAACAATATTAAAACAGTTAAAATTTAAAAAAACAGCAAACCCCATGGATCCCACAATTTTAAAAAATAGAATGTAAAAAATCCTGTCCTTCATTGTTCTTCATTGAACAATAATGAAGCAATACTATTATATATGTGCACAATGTGTAATCATAATCTAACAATATTATTCTTTGCCCAGGTGTACTGCTCCATTTTCAAGACCCAGCACTTCAGCTAAGAGACTTGTATTTTGTTGACCCTAAATGGCTATGTAAAATCATGGCACAGGTCAGTTTAAGATATTTTTCCAGTACTATCCTTTTCTGTTCCAGCTTATTTTCACATCTCCTTTTTCCCTAGATTTATCCTTAGTTTCTGTCATTTCTCTCTCTTCTATCTTCATTCCCTACTTGCTTGTTTGGAGCACGTGCAGAGAAAGGGGCAAGATGAGGAGGGTATAATCCTGGGGTCCCTGACATATACACACAGTCACACCTATGCACATAATGATTCAAGGCCTTCGTGCCAGCTCATTAATTCTTATGCACAGTTTCATCCCTCTACGTGGATATGTGTAAAGAAAGCACCGTGTGAATTGGCAAATATGCACATAGGCTTTGCAGCAATTCTGTAAGGGTCAAACAGTACAGAACAGAAATATGAACACAAAGTATAACCACTTATTTCCCCTTTTGACACTGATATAGAAATAATGTGGTTGATGGTTATTATGTGGAGAAAACATAATAAACTACACTGGAGGAACTTTTTTTCTTCCTAATATTATGCAAATGTGCAAACTAATGGTGAAGCAGAACTACTGTGAAAAAGGTTCATGGCACATGGTACATTATGTGGAACTGTAAGGTGAGCCCAGTTTTGCAACTGGCAGATAGATGCATACGCACCAGAAATTAAATGCTTGTTCAGGAGTGAGGGCACAATCCTAACCTGGAGTTAGGCTGGCGCAGTTGTGCTGGCCAAACTTTGCTGGCCTAAGGGTAAAGAATGTTTGGACTGCTGCTCTGAGAACGCAATCCTAAACTGGAGTTACTGTTGTGTATTTGTGTAAATAGTAGCAGAGTTGGGGGCTTGGAGAC
>JAJKFI010000010.1:6961274-6972578 GCA_029204185.1 Lerista edwardsae
ATGCCAGTTTCAGCCAGTTCTGGACTGTGAGATGTGAAACTGCAACAGTTACGCCATCTTAAATTAAGCCAGCAATGTTTGGCCAGCACAAGGGCCAACATAAAGCATTTTGGACTACTCTCGGAGTCTCACTGGCATTATAGATGCCAGTCAGTCAGGGCCATGCATAACTGACGTGCATGACAAACTTGCATGATCTGTGTTTTTCAGAGCTCAGTTCTGAAGATGAAAAACGTTTGGATTAGTAGCTGGGGTACTTCCAGAGCAGCCACATGGCTCTAAAAATGTGCTTGCACTAGAAAAATTGACTGTGTCTATGTGTGTTTTTTTCCACAGATCTTGACAGTGAAGGTTGAAGGCTTTCCAAAGTACCCAAAAGGAATTATAAAGCGTTCTGATGTAGAAAAATTCCTTTTAACAAAGAGCAAGTTTCCTAAGACATACATGTCTCAATACTTCAGGCTTCTAGAGAAGTTCCAGATTGCACTGCCCCTAGGAGAAGATCAGCTCCTTGTTCCAAGCAGGTAAACAAAGCTTTAAAAGCTTTGGCATTAAGAGGTGTATAACTGTGGTGCTTTTCTAAGAATTGTCCTGTAGACACAATTGTGCACCCGGAGGGAAATCCCCTTTGTCCATTCCGGCTGCTGCCAACTCTGCTGCCATCTGTGTTATTTGTGGACCAATCCTGAGGGCCTGCTATGCCACACTGGGCCTGCAATGCAGCACGCTTTATGGTGATCATAAAACACAATGCACCATAGAGCAGTGGTCTTCCACCTTTTTCATGCTATGACCCCAATATATTAATAAACTGTGAGGCTAGGGACCCCACTGTTGACCCTTCCCCTTCCCAGGGCCTTATGTGTCAACCCCATCACCACTCACCCCCTGCTTCTACTACTGTTCACTGTAACTAAATATTCTTATTAGAGAGAACAGAAAAAAGAAAAACCATGAAGCCTGGGAAGACTGAAAGCTATTTTAGCACAATTCTAAGAACCTGAGCAGATTCAGGACATAATCCCTGTTACCTGAAGGGGTACACCAGATTCTTCCCTTCTTTATCTGGTGGTGCTCTAGTCCAGTGTTCTTCAACCTTTTTCATTCCCATAAGTTGCTGTGACCCCACAACTGAGGCTTCATGACCCCATTGGGGTCCTGACCTCAAGGTTGAAAAACAGTGCCATAGAGCATACCTGACCACTGGCACAAACAATGTGACAGCTATTTGACATCACTTCCCCACTCCCCAGAACCCCTGGCACCACCTTAATCAGCAGTAGGGGTAGGCCTGTGTGTGTGTGTGTGTGTGTGTGTGTGTGTGTGTGTGTGAGCATTTCTGGGCAGGAAGGAACAAGAGTTGGGTAAGAGGTGAGAGGGGATGGATCCCATTTTCCGTTTTAGAAAAGCCCTCCCTGCACCTTTCTTTTTCTTTGCCACCTATTTTGGCTACATGTATCTGAGGAGATCCATTGGTGATCGGGCAGCCTTTCAGGGTAATTGCAACCTCCTGCAGGCTGTCCAATTTTTCCCTCCCTCCCGATGCAGCATGTTCCTTTTTAGCATGGCTCCATCAGTGCTGGAGACGGGGATAGGATTGGGCTGTTAGTCATGATAGGAGAAGCAAATTCAGAGAGCTTAAAAATAACATTCCTTTTTCTTCCAGCTTGTCAGATCACAGGCCTGTGATAGAATTACCCCACTGTGAAAACTCGGAAATTATCATTCGGCTGTATGAGATGCCATATTTCCCTATGGGTTTCTGGTCCAGGCTAATCAACAGATTGCTTGAAGTGTCTCCTTATATGCTTACAGGAAGAGGTACTTGCATTTCATTTCAGATTTTCACCATGAAAATGATCAGAATTATTTCATATCACTTCATATCAAAGTGTGGGAATCTAAAATGTTAAATACGTCTGTTTCTTCCTGTTCCTTTTAAAAAAGAAGTTTGACTATAAAGTTTTCGTATCTTTTATGTGCAATGTGGGAGTAGCAAAATCTTAACCATTGTTAATTTTTGCTACAAATGCAAGGCCTAAGTATTTCTCTGCTTTCTTCTGCAGACCATTGTGTCAATATCCATGCCCAAAATTTGGGCCTCAAATACATCTGCCAAATGCACACTGTGAACTATGGGTGACATACTTCTTTTGTACATAAAATTGCATTGCTGTCTATATAAAAACTAGGTTAATTGTGGTGTTCCCAGTTACTGCTGCTATTAATTGGGTCTGAGCTTGTCTTGTATACCTTTTAAGCTGTATAGAATTCCATTTCATAGCTGTGTGTGTATGTGTGCATGTGTAAGAGAGAGAGAAGATGCCTGCCAGTTGAGGCAGACACTTGATGCATCTAATCAAGTAGAGTCTAGTCTGTGAAAACTGATGTTAAAATAAATGTGTTGTTTAGGTGCCATGAGACTCTTTTTTATTTAGGGCATTGGTGCCTTTGCCTTGGGTAGGCACCTGCCAGCCCTATGGGCTACTCGGATCCGAGTTCCCCACACAGCCAGATATATAATTTGCATATACAAGGAGTTGTAGATTTTTAAATTACAGCAGTCCAGTGGCATTAAAGCATTTCTTTTTCTCTCTCCCTCTCCTTAGAACGAGCTCTTCGTCCTAACAGAATGTATTGGAGGCAAGGCATATACCTGAACTGGTCACCTGAAGCCTACTGTCTGGTGGAATCAGCAGTTTTTGAAAATAATCCGAACAGTTTTTTAAAAATCACTGTTCCTTCATGCAGAAAAGGTGAGCCTGACGTCCCAGCCTATTTGGGGTGGTGGGATGCTGCTGTTTGGTCTATACTTAAACCAACACCTGTAGTTTTATCATTGCAGCACTTGACAGTTCTCCTAACATTTTCTTGGCTTTCTCAAGGTTGTATCCTCTTGGGGCAAGTTGTAGATCACATTGATTCTCTTATGGAAGAATGGTTTCCTGGTTTACTCGATGTGGATGTAAGTGGTGAAGGAGAAACACTCTTGAAAAAATGGGCTTTGTATAGTTTTGAGGATGGTGAAGAGCATCGGAAAATATTACTTGATGACCTACTTAAAAAAGCAGAAGAAGGTATCTAGTGTTTTAATAAACTACTTAATAAACCAGTATGTTGTATTTTTAATATTGTTTTTATTGTCTTTTAATACTGTTTTTAATTGTTTTTTACTGTGTTTTTAACCTTGTAAATGCCGCCTTGAGGGCCTTGTGGCAGAAAGGCGGGATACAAATCAAATAAATAAATAAATAAATAATACTTTGCAGTGTGACTACATTCATCTCTATTATCAATAGTCTAGCATTCTAAATTGCAGAATAGCACCCTAATTAATTATATCTATCACACACAATGCAGTGCATGTTTACTCCAAAGTAAGACTTACTCAAAGTAAGTGTGTACAGGACTGCAGTTTTAATAAAGCATATAGTAAGAGTTGATGATAAATTATGTCATGCTACCACTTTCCAAGAATTCAGGATCCGTCTGCAGTACTATGTCTTTCAGAGTATTCAAGCCAAACTTCCATTGCTCTTAACACATATGTTTTCAAAAATATTTGCGTGTCTCTGAGAACAATATTTTTGGCCCCACTCTGGACATCATCAACCTTCAGTTTTGTTTATTGCCAGGGCAGATGCTGCATTTGTAGCTGTCATTCAGGGGAACTTCAGCAGTATCCATTTTGCATGGCTTAATTCCCTTGGCAGAGAAGCTTCCAAATTGTAGAATGTACCGTATATATCCTGTGTACTCTAAGCCAAAATCTTGCAAAAACTAAACTGAACCCAAGTTATAAACCAAGTTTCATAATTTAAGCAGGTTTGGTTGTATGTTGACGTTATGCAAGATCTCTCCCACAGGATCTTTGAAGAAGGTCAGCCTCTTTCTTCTATGCCTGGAATAATGCAGTCAATTGACATTTTGGACATTATTCTTAGGGACACATGTGCAAAACTAGACCATCAGAAATTGTGTGGAGTCATGCTATGCTGTTGAATCCTTAAATCTCTCTCTTCCTTTCTCCATAGGTGACCTCTTAATAAATCCAGATCAGCCGAAATCTACTATTCCAATAGCCCAAATTGCTCCTGACTTGATACTAGCTGATTTGCCTAGAAACATAATGTTGAACAGTGATGAACTGGAATTTTATCAAACCCCAGAATTTCTTCTGGGTAATACAGTTTTTGTCCTGTTTCCTATGGCTAATAAGTGTTTGTGCCAAAGTTTTATGTTTATTTAAATTACATTGTCAAATCTACCAAAATTTGGGCAGAAAAAAAAATATTAAAATGGCATTTCTATGCTGGCAAGCACTTAACATTTTTATGCAATGTTCTTGTTTTTAGTTGTTTAATCTCTGACAATTACTATTGCAGTATCTCAATACAAATGGTGTTGTTGGAGTACTTAGTACTTATAAATCCTATCTTCATTAAGAGTTAAAGTGCAATTCAGAACAATTAAGCATTTTAAGGTCCCAAACATATTCCCTGCCAGCCACACCAAAAAGATATTTGCTGTATCCAACAGTGCATGGGGAGAGCGGCTCAAGGAAAAACAAGAAATAAGTAAAAGACAATTTTTACTTACCTCCCACTAAGCCCTGGGGCCACCTATGGGTCACCACAGAGAGAAAAGGGGCAGGGGGCTCCTGGGCAGAGGGGATAGGGCTCAGCATGTGCCATTGCCACTGGATCCATCACTGCTTTCTTGCCCCCCCCCAGTTTTTCCCCAGTCTGTCCCTTCCCCATCCCATTGCTGCCTTACCTGGTTGGCAGTCACAGCAGTGTCCAGCAGTGGTGACCCCAGAGAAGGGGCAAAGTGCTAAGTTTTTCAGGCACCTTGAATGCACATGGTAAAATAGTCCTTCGCCTTCAGAGCTGTTTGTGGCTTTGCTCTCACAGCCCTGAATGGCTCTGAAGACACTCGGTTTAGCACTAGGACACCAAGCTATGGTGCTGCCGCCTCTTGTGGCAGCCCAAACCTGGATAGGATTAGGCTGTGTCTCATTCATTTCAGTGGCCCTAAACCCTACTTCTCATAACTCTTTGTGTATGTGGCTGCAGCTCCTCAACTCAGCATGGTGCATGTGTTTGAATGAAAGTCAAATCGCACCAGGCACTGCTCAGATTTCTTTGGGACGATTGGGTCCCAATTAAGGAGAGATCAATCCACATGTTTCTAAATTTACATTCTGTTTTCCATTTGGAAAGGTGATGGTGGATTTGGATCTGTTTACCGTGCTTCTTATGGTGGAGAAGAAGTAGCTGTAAAGATTTTTAACAAGCATACAACTCTTCGGCTTCTGAGACAGGTAAATAACACACCCAACATGTCACCAGTGTGAAGGTTTCAGCAGGCTAAAAGACAAAAATCAATTTTTTGAAAAATTGGTATTCTTGGCTTGTAGACAAAACATTGCAAGGTACATAATTTGATGTATAGCACTGTGAGATGGGGAGAGGAAATAGGCTCATCTCTGTCTCTCTGCTTCCCAACTGCAGAACAATAATTTTTATAACACATTTATGTGCTGAGTAGATTTTTGCCCTCCATAATCTACTTTGCTTCTTTTGTATCTAACCACAGGATAAAAATGCCAATGAAAAACCATTTTACTTTGATTTCACTCTCTTTAGGAACTTGCAGTACTGTGCCACCTTCATCACCCAAGCTTAGTGTTCTTGCTGGGTGCAACTGTGCGTCCTCGGATGCTTGTCATGGAATTGGCCCCAAAGGGATCTCTGGATCGACTACTGCAGCAAGACAGTGCAAGTTTAACGAGGACCCTCCAGCACAGGATTGCTCTACATGTGGCTGACGGCTTAAGGTAACATGATGCCTGTTTCAGCACAAACAAAAAAACACCTTTTCATAGTTTTTTCTCTAATCCTTCAGTCTATTTTATTGAATATGCAGCTTTAATGATGAATTTCTTACCATGTACCTAAAAGGCTTCTGCTAAGAATGTTTTCATAACTCATACCTGCAGAACCTCTGTCCATTATCTCTGATAAGCTTTCAACTACCATGTTCTGAATTTGGATATGCTTGCAAGTGCTGAGAGTCTGTGAATGGAGAAATAGCATCCACTGCCTGTACCTATCTAAAGCAGTGGCATTCAACCTTTTTCACACCAGGACACCCAATACATGAAAAACAAATACAGTATGAGACTGGGGACTCACAGTTGATCCCTCTCCCCTCCTGCAATCCTATCCACCCATTCCCTGCTCCCATTGCGGACCATTCCTCGCCCCTGTTACACCTTCCCAGCACTGTTCACTGTAACCAAATATTCTTATTAGAGAGGGCAGAAAAAGTAACAATGAAGCTTGGCACTAGTGAAAGTTATTTTAGCACTTTGGCTAAGACCTTGAGCAGGACTGGGGCACAATCTCCTGGTACCTGAAGGGGCACACCAGATGCCTCCCCCTTTACCAGGTGGTGCTCTACAGTGGTCTGCAATCTTTTTCATACCTGTAAGTTGCCGCAATCCCACAATTTAGGCTTTGTGGCCCCATTGGGGTCCCTAACCCAAGGTTGAAGAACACTGATCTAAAGGAGTGCTTCTAGATCAGTGTAGATCAGTCTAAGCACTATTGAGTGCGCTATTCAGAGACGCAGAGTCAAATCCGAACCCCATGCTAGCTTACATGCGGTATCCCCCTGTAAGGCTAATTATACATCACTGGTTTGCCAAATCAACAAGACTTAGGGTCCATTTTAGAAGAAGTTTTTTTTTTTTTTTGAGGACCGAGAGTTCGAATACTGTATTGTTGCTGTATTAATGTTGTACTATGTTAGTTGTACTTTGTATTTTGTTTTTTGCCTATTAAAGGTTCCTGAACTTACAGATCAACACAGAAGGGAAAGGGGATCATCAGGGGCTGAAGCCTCCAAGATACTGAAATCTCCAAGCTTCTTGTGCACATTGGGGGCTAAACTAATTTATAGGTCTGTTGCATGAATCAGATTGGAGGCCAAGGGGTAAACTCTCTTTCCTCCTCCTCACACAGGCCTGATTTGGAATCCTGGGCTCCATGCAGTCTATTCATGTTTAAAAAAAAAAAAAAAAACACAAACAAATGAGCACACTGGCCCTAATTATGCAATAGGTGTATTGCCTCATTTAGCCCCAAGACTTGGGAACTAGCTCTGCTATTATGCCCTTATTTGATTTTCAGTGTTTCTAATGTATATCTTTTTCTGATAGGTATCTACATTCAGCAATGATCATCTACCGCGATTTAAAGCCCCACAATGTGCTGCTGTTTACACTGTATCCTAATGCAGCCATAATTGCAAAGATTGCCGATTATGGTATTGCACAGTATTGTTGCAGAATGGGAATAAAAACATCAGAAGGCACACCAGGTAGGAAAATTTAATCAATTTGGAGTACCATAGGCATCTCTGTGTTACTGAGATTACACAGATGACGTGTGCAATAAGCGTAATTTGTAAGAGACATGAATTCCTAGCCTGACTCCATCCTTCTGTTTTGGAGAGCTCGCTGTCAAGTAAATGATTATTACTCCCGCACAAGCAAACCTGAATAACATTTATTTTCTAGATTCCTGCCAGTTGGACCCCTAGGTCCACTACAATGATTCTATTTAAATCTTTAGCTGATAATCTATTTAACGGTTGATTGGGGAATTGACCGTTAAATACACTTACAGTGCTCCCCATGCCCTTGTAGGAGTTTGGGAAGCACTGGTTAAGAGAAGATGCCTCTATTGAACAAGCTGTCCTACATACCATTTTCTTATGAACTATCTATACTAGTGGGATTCAAAGTGGTGGGTCGTGACCCACCATTGAAAGATAAAAGGGCAATTCCCCCTTAAGGAGAGTGGCCGAGGGATGGGTGCCCCAATGGTGCCACAGCAATCGTGGGGACCCAAGGGCATGGTGACATACCTGGGGGCT
Organism: Lerista edwardsae; assembly: GCA_029204185.1. Lineage (NCBI taxonomy): Eukaryota > Metazoa > Chordata > Lepidosauria > Squamata > Scincidae > Lerista > Lerista edwardsae. The sequence goes on from JAJKFI010000010.1 coordinate 6,969,219, forward strand.
GCGTGAAGCCTTCCAGAGGGTCCTGGAGGCTCACAGCCCCCCTGTGTGACCCTCCTCTTGCTGCAATAAACTCCATTTTGTTGTCAGAGCTCACTTCTGGTTTGCAGTCGATCACAAACCAGAAATGAGCTTTGACAACAAAACGGAGTTCACTGCAGGAAGAGGAGGGTCGCGCAGGAGGCTGTGAGCCTCCAGGACCCTCTGGAAGACTTCATGCAACCCCCAGGTATTTTGTCATGTCCTTGGGTTCCCATGACACCGCAATCACTGCAGCACCCCTCCAGCCCCAGTCCCCACCCCCGCAAACACAGTGGCTTTGATGTCTAAGTAGGACTTTGAAGACCACTGATCTACACCCATCACTTACTCATTTGCACTGTGTGTACCTGCACAAAGGCCACAAAGAAGAATGACATGTTACCTACCTGTAATGTGATGTCCTTTGAGTGGTCACCTGCGTAGACACACAACTTATCCATTTGCTTCCTTTGTAGTTCTGGCTTCAAATTGTTCAAAATGGTTGGGTACATTCTCAGAAGAACTGAGGGAGTGGGTATTCTTCCCACCCTTGGGGCATTCACTGTACACGAGGCCCCCCACATGGGAGCAGGGGTAGAACAAAGCTGTGGAAGCTTCTGAGATTAGTTGTTCACATGAGCGGACTATGTGTGCCTGTGCAGCTGACCATTCAAATAATGTAAAATTACGAGTAAGCAACTTCTCTTTCCATGTGCTACTTTTGTGTAGTTGTTTGTGGATTCATAACCACTCCATATATTAGGGCATGGAATAAATGAGAGCCATTGTTCCAGGACTTTCTTGATTTCCATGTGCAGTCATGCATTATGCGTATACTTAGCGAGCGAGCGAGCGAGTGAGTGAGCGAATGGAGGGGGCATGTTTACTCTTCTTGACCAATTTATATTTTTATAGTTACGTCCTGAGAAGCTTGTGTCCCTTCTAGGCCATAAATAATGTATTGGCTTTTTGTGGCATGTAACATTATTTAAGGTACTTAAAGTATTTCTCTGGCATACAATTAATGACTCTTTTTTTAAAAAAAGGATTTAGGGCACCAGAAGTCGCAAGAGGAAATGTTATTTACAATCAACAAGCTGATGTTTATTCATTTGGCTTGCTCCTGTATGACATTTTAACAGCTGGTGGGAGAATATTAGAGGGCATGAAATTTCCAAATGAATTTGATGAATTAGCCATCCTTGGAAAATTGCGAGGTATGTTTCATTTTTCTAATGTTTAACACACAGACCTTGGGGTTGCTTGAAGAGCAGTGAATTCTACCTTCGAAGTGGTTTTCCCCTTATGAACAGTCCCACATAGAGAAAACAAACAAAAATCATAATGGACTTCAATTTTCAAGCAGCCAGTGTTGAGGTGTTTCCAGCATTCAGTACAATCCTCCCCACCCCAGTTAAATGTGTTAACCTCTTTTAAAACCCAGTTGGACTTGTTAATATCATCTGGATTTTGCCCACCAGGCTTTTATTGAGGCCATTTCAAAGAGCACATGTTTCGTGTATAAGGAAACTGGACAAGATTCTTATTCATCCTAAGGAGCCATTTATTCTCCACTCATGTTGACTCTTTCAAGTTGGTAAACTTGAGTTTAAACATATTTAGTGGAAAACCTGAGTAATTTTTCTTTTAGTTCTATATTTATACACCTGAAATTAATAAATGCCCAGTGATACAGAAAAATAAGATAAACCAGGGGTTCCCAAACTGGTATTGGGACCCATCAATGGATTACGAGCCAATTTCAGGTGGGTTGTGAAGCACCTAGAGCACCCATATTGAAAATATGGGAAGATGCTGGAAGGGGGGAGGACTGTGTGACTATTTTGCTTCTTGTTAAATAGGCTTTTTTTCTGATTCACTTTGTGATTGGAAAATGACTGAGATATAACCCAACTTATTGCTGCATTCTCAAGAAAGCAGCAGCTCAGGTGTCACAATGATGGCACTTCCAGTCATGACATCACTTCTGGTGGATCCCGGACAGACTGTCATTCTAAAAAGTGGGCCCCGTTGCTACAAAGTTTGAGAACTATAGTACTGAAATAAACTATATTTTAAACTGTTCATCAGCCAATAGTACATTATCCTTACAGTTTCTGTACAAGACCTTAATTTGTTAATTAGAAAGCTTGCAAGTTCCTCTAGGTTTTTTTTTTAAAGAAAACAATGTAAGCCCACTAAATATAGGGTGCCTACTACTGTGAAAGAGAAGGTAGAATTCCATTGAGGGAATAGTTTTGGCAGCCTCTTTTAGACAAGGATCTAAAATTTCCAATTGATGGGTTTTTGGTTATGTTTGTTTTTCTTGTATCCACATTGTTTTTCTCAACTTGTGCAGAGTCTGGCCTCATAAGGACGTTGAGGTTGTAACTTTACCATTTGGGTTTACACAGTAAACAGACTATCCATAGTTCTGTTGATCATATTCATCTTGTTCACTGGTAGTTTATTTTTCCTTGTTTAATGTCCCTCTCAGATAAGATGATATGAGGGACATAATGTGTATTTTGGAGAACAGAAGATAAAGTGTCACTCCTGATGTGTCACCAGTGTTCATGCAGTGTTCAGTGTTCAGGCTCCATTGTGTACACAGACCTTTGCGTGAGTGGGAGCCAGCCATTCTGACTTAAAGGAAAGTTCTGTGTATATGCAATGCGTCTAGTCGTGCAGTGACGCTATTGTAGTTAAGCCCAGCTGAGGAAAAAAAAACTTTCACCATTAGAAATCCTGGATATTCTATCATTCATAAAATCCAAAAATGCTTCTCCAAACTTCTTCAAATTTGGCACAGAAAAGCTAGGTCTTCGGCACCTTATCAGTTTTGGTGTAATCCCATGGACAAATGGGGATTGAAAATAGTTTTAAGTCTTAACTTGTTTTCTGACCATGTATGAGGTGTGTGACTCTTCCCTTAAGGTTTATATCACTGAAGCTTATTTCAAAATTTACCTTTTTTTAAAAAAGATACTTTATAATTTGAAGTATGTCCATTAAGTAATTGCTGTTTACTGGTTGTAATTCCCCATTGTTTCTAGCAGGGAGTTGTATGGGTGAACATGTTGCATGATTGAAGTTTGAGGGCTTTCTCTTGTCCTCAACAAACATGGCTGCCTCTTGTTCACCAGAGAACAACCAGAGTTAAAAATCATTACTCCTAATAAAATCAAACTTTTTTTTACCAGTCTTGACATTATGAATGAACTAGAGGTTGGGATTCACTCCCTCCCGAAATGTAATCCTGATTCATGGACACGTGAGAGAGAACTTATTTATTTATTTATTTATTTATTTATTTATTTATTTATTTATTTATTTATTTAT
>JAJKFI010000010.1:6972588-7037037 GCA_029204185.1 Lerista edwardsae
TATTTATTTATTTATTTATTTATTTATTTATTTATTTATTTATTTATAGCGGTATTTATATACTGCCTTTCTCTTTTTTTTAGACAGTGGTTTACATGGGGCAAGATAGTCTAAACCACCGTTTTTCAGTGGTGCTTTTACACATATATTAATAATAATAATAATAATAATAACAACAACAACAACAACAACAACAACAACAATACTTGGATTTATATACCGCCCTTCTTAGGTCACCAGATTTCTCTAATAACTATAACTCAAGGCGGTTTACATAGGCAGACTTTATTCAGAAACCCGAAGGTTTTTACAATTTTTACAGGTATCTTTCAAGAACTACACACATACAGATGGATCTTTCTGGATTTAGTCCTTCTTTCTGGCCACCTGTTTGTCTTCTTGCTGGCTGATAAACGGCTTCCCTGCTCCCACCAGAGAAGCAGCTGAACTTCTCAACTATTCTGTGTTTCTCAGAATCCTCAGTCCCAGACGCTGCTTTCACAGGGCCCAGTCCTATCCAACTTTCCAGCACTGATGCTAGTGAGGCCTGCAGTGTGGGGGCAGTCACAGAGGCTTCCTCAAGGTACGGGAAGATTTGCTGCCTGACCTCAGGGCTGAAGTGTGGCTGCTCCAGCACTGGAAAGCTGGATAAGATTGGACCTACAATGTGGTTATCTTCTCTGGCTGCATGCCTTTGAGAGTTTTCACAGCTGTTCTTGTAGTTCTGTGTCTCCAAGGACTGAAGCGCAACCTCTTAATTCTAGATCCCGTCAAAGGATATGGCTGTGTCCCCTGGCCAGAAGTTGAAGAACTGATTAAGAAATGTTTAAAAGAAAATCCTCAGGAAAGACCTACGTCTGCCCAGGTACCTTTTCTGTCCCTTGTGTATTTCTAGGCTGCCATCAGTTACAATAGCATCACATGGGTTAGAATGGTGTACTAATCTATTGTAAATATAAACTAATGAATTAAATAAGTGAGCCCCAACCCCAGTGAGTGGGAATCAGTGTTCCCTAGTCTAAGGGGTCTCTGCCACTGTGCAGACTCCTTCTGTAGCTGCATAGTGGCATCTCTAGATGCTCAGCAATGATGTCATATTGCCAGATATGCCAAGTTCTGAGCTGCGGAGAGCTCAGTTTTGATTTGCACCATTGTGCAGCTATGCAGTTTTGAGAGAACATTGGTAGAAGTTCCTTTTGATGAACTTGTCTGCTGAGAAGTGAGCCCCACTAAATTAAATGGGCCTGACTCCCAAGTACAGTGTACAGGCATGTCCATCTCCTGGGGTTTCGTTCTTAACCCACCCTCCGAATGAATACCTGAAACCGTGGATCCTGGGATGCCTTTTTAAAGATAGGGGAACATCAGTGGTTTTACTGCAACAAGGGAAGAAACGCTATTTGTTTCATATTCCCCTATCTTTTTATTAGGTGTCCCAGTATCCATGGTATCCGTAGATAACTGAAACCGTGGATACCGAATCAATGGACACTCAGGCATGCCGGTATAGGATTTGAGTGAACAATGAATAAGAACTGCTCTGGTTTCAATCTGCCTCTGCCCATGAACTCACTAGATGACCTTAGGCAGGCAAGTAACTCTCAACCACAACTCCCCATTTACAATACGTGGATAATAAAGCTTAAGCAGAAGTCCTATACACACTTACATGAAAGTAAGTCCCATGAAACTCAGTGGGGGCTATTTCTGTGTAGGCATGCACTGGATTGCACTGTTCATTTTATATAATAGGATTATTGCAAGGATTACATAAAATAATATATTGACTTTGCTTACTCGAAACACTCTACAAGTATAATTATTAGTGTATTTCAGAAGAATGCAACTGAACTCTACATGCTGTTATGTTAAGAATATTGAGTAAAGGAATTTTTCAGGAGACATTACCCACTCACAGTACTACTAATGTGGTTTTTCTGTAGGTTTATGAGATCTTGAACTCTGCAGAACTTGTCTGCCTGATGAGATATATATCAGTACCCTGTGCTTCTGCATCAGAGTGCCTGATTGCTACGAATCAAAGTTGTAAGACGACAGGAGTCTGGCTAGGTAGTGGGAACACAGAAGCAGCACAGCTCTCATTCATTGATTTGAATACAGACAAACAAACCTGTCGGGTAAGTGTGAAAGATGGCATTTTCTATTCTTGGTTCAGTATAGGTGGATATATTACGTTGGTGTACATACTTACAATATTGGTTACAATATTACTCTAAGGCAAATATTATTACCCACATAGTGCAGCTGAGGAACTGAAGCTGAAAAGAAGTGGCTTATTTGAGGGTTACCTTATTCAGGACGCAATCCTTCTTTCCTCCTGGGCCGGCGCATGTCGCTTGCGTCGGCCAAGCACTGTGACGAATGTGACGCAAGGCGCATCTACAGCAGCTCAAGAGTTGCTGGGCCAGTGCAGGCAGTTGTGCCACCCTAGGAACGCTGTGGAGACCTGTTCGGCCAGCCTGGGGGCTTTGGCCCGTTCGGCCAGCCCGGTTCAGGCAGCATGGGGGCTTGAGGAAGGCGGTAGCAGACAGGTGGAGGAATGGAAGGCTAGTAGGCAGGGCAGCCTGTGAATAGGGGTGGAGTGCGGATCTGGCCATTAGACTGTCCCTGGGCTGCGAAGGCCCAATCCGGGCACTCGGGTTTTGCGCCAGCGATTTTGCTGGAACAGTTCTGAGCAGTCCCATAGGGCTGCCTGGGACTTACCCCAGGGTAAGGGGACAAAAGTGAGTTCTTGCATCCTATCCTGTGTAGGATACTGTGCAGGCTAGCCCTGCCTACTCCAATCCAGGTTCGGATTGGACTGCCTGTGAGTTTGTGGCAGAGGCAATATTCAAACTGGGGGATTCCTGCTTTGCAGCTCAGCCTCCTAGGGTCCAGTCTTATCCAGCCTTCCAGCACCATCCTGTGGTAGTAGGGGCAGTCACAGAGGCCTCCTTAAGGTAAGGGAAGATTTGTTCCTTTGCCTCAGGGCTGCATCTGCACTGCAAAATTGGATAGGATTGGGCTGCCTGTGTCTACACTATAATAGTTATACACGTTAGCCTGCTCATTTTGGAAAAAATAAAAGCCATTCAGATGAATTGTTTGAAGGTTTTAGTTAAAGGTGCTGAGGTGAGGGAGAGGCAGTAAAGGCCTAGAAAGTTTGCCATTTGTGTGTGTTCATGAATTCTCTCTTTTTTGACAGGATATTGCAGACACTAGGATATTGTGTTTGGCCTTGGTAACTCTTCCGGCAGAGAAGGATAACTGGATTGTAGCAGGAACACAGTCTGGTTCTCTGTGGGCCTTTCACACACAAGATGAGAAGCACAGACACCAACTTCAGAAGATGTCAGATTCTGTCACATGTCTGTACTGCAGCTCCCTTGCAAAACCGAGGTATGGATGACTTGAAATGTCAATTAAATATTTTTCTGTAGGATACCTTTTCAGAAAAATACAAAAATCTGTCAGCCAGAGAATTTTACAAGCCTGTGAATGTGTTCCACGCAATAGCAGTGGATGTTGCAGAAATTCTTACCCTCCTGGTTAAAGGTTAAAAGGATTTTACACACGCACGCGCGCACACACACACGCGCGCACACACCCTTTGGGTTGCATGGCCTATTGCCAGGCTGCTTTTGAGTAGCTTGCAAAATGAGAAGTAATATACACTTGCTGTGCACATGCAGTTACATTATTTTGTACACTGACTCCCAGGCCTACAAATAACTGAGGGCGCAATCCTAACCTGGAATTGGGCGGCACAGTTAGGCCAGCAAAGTTTGGCTGGCACAAGGGAAACTGTAAAGTGTGTTTGGATCACTCTCTGAGTCAGAGAGGCCAGCACACAGACGTGCGCCATCCTCCCTGGCTCCGCCAGTGGTCCAAATGTGCTTTACGGTGGCCCTTGTGCCAGCCAAATTTTGCTGGCCTAACTTCAGATTAGGATTGCACTCTGAGTTATGGATGACTGTATTGAAGCTTTCATTGCAGGCACTGTATGTCCCTTGTGCTTTCGCACAGGCGTGAAAGTGCTGGGCCAATAAGAGCTGACTGTATTCAGCTATGTATTTTCTGACTTCCAGACAGACCTCTGGAACGGAGCTGGTGTGCATGTTGGGGACTTAGTGTACAGGTATATTCATGCCCTAAAAATGATTTGGCAAGTTATTTGTTTTAGAATGCAGTAAAACACTGTCTGTAAAACTTCTGCGTTTAGTGTAAAACATGATAAGCTTTTTTGCAGTGATATGTTTTTACACTTTCCTGTTTCATTTCAGCAAGCAGAAGAATTTCTTTTTAGTTGGTACAGCTGATGGGCAGCTAGCAGTTTTTGAAGACCGAGCAATAAAGGTACACGTACAGCATTTTAAAAGATTATGTCACAACGAAATGCCCACATAACCTTTTCCCTTTTCATTTCCCTTCTCAGCATAGTTGTCTCTCTAAAAATTTGCTTAAATCAATAGAGTACATATTAATTTATAACTAAGGTGGCATACATATGGTGTCCAAGTACATTTAAAAAAATTTTGGGATTATCAGAAACTTTAGGATTATGAGTAAATTCTGTGTTACCTTTGTTCAGTGTTATCTCTCTCACACACACACTAAAGTGTTCAGTTAATGATTGAGTTTCCCCCCACTGTTGTGCTGTGTATCATTTCAGTTCAAAGGTGCTGCACCTTTGAAGATCTTAACAATTGGGAGCATCAGCACTCCACTTACATGCTTAAGTGAATCCAGCTGTTCATCTGAAAAAAACACTATCTGGGGAGGTTGTGGAACAAAGATTGTATCCTTCTCCAGTGACTTCTCTGTCCAAAAGCTCATTGAAACAAAGACAAGCCAACTGTAAGTTACTTCCTTAAATATTACAATCTGATTTTGTCTGTTGCAATCCCTGCCAACAAAGGTTCGCATAGTCAAAGCTATGGTTTTCCCAGTAGTAATGTGTGGCTGTGAGATCTGGACCATAAGGAAGGCGGAGCGCCAAAGAATAGATGCTTTTGAATTATGGTGTAGGAGAAGACTCTTGAGAGTCCCCTGGACTGCAAGGAGATCCAATCGGGCAATCCTACAGGAAGTCAAGCCTGATTGCTCCCTGGAAGGACAAATACTGAAGCTGAAGCTCCAATACTTTGGCCACCTCATGAGAAGAGAGGACTGTTTAGAAAAGACACTCATGCTGGGAAAGACTGAAGGCAAAAGGAGAAGGGGACAGCAGAGGATGGGATGGTTAGATAGTATCACCAAAGCAATGAATGTGAAGTTGGGCGAACTCCAGAAGCTAATGGAGGACAGGGAGGCCTGGCGTGCTGTGGTCCATGGGGTCGCGAAGAGTCAGACACGACTTAGTGACTGAGCAACAGTTGCAATCCCTTACTTAAATGATACTTTTTAGAGAATCTTGCTTTGGTTTTATGTTGCTGGTTCTTACAATTTACTGCGTATTTCCGGCATAATAGTTATTCTGGCAGAATTGGCCTTATTATTTGTAAGTTAATTGTTCTTTTAGTTGTTTTCAGCTACCAACTGGAACATATGCCTCTTTGGATCTTTGCCATTCAATAAAAGACAATTGAGCTTTGTCACAGGTGTTCATGGGTTCACAGGTTTACCATTTATGTGCTGAGCCATACACGGTCTCTGTCATTATGTATATATTTTCATATATGTCATAATATATCTATTTACTATTATAATAAAAATGTCATAATAAATCTGTTTTCTCCAACAGATTGTGCCATAAAGCTTATAGTGATGCCAATATTATTTCAATAGCAGTTGACAAATGCATCTACTTGGCAAAGAAGAATAGCTATTTTGTGGAAATCTGGGATAAAAAGATGGAGAAGCTTTGTGAACTCGTTGACTGTGCGCATTTTCTAAAGTGAGTGTTACGCTTTGCATGGCAGCATCAGGATATCTCTGGTAGCCAAGCTATCTTTTAAAAATAAAATGCTGGTTTCCAAGATATCAAGGTAGGCTGAAAACTGCTGTCCTACCTGGAATAAGGCTATTGTCACTAAAACAAGTAGGCTTATGAACAACACAACAAAGCATGTTGTCATTTTGTCAGAATCTTTCTTTTTCTTTTTGTTATATAGCTGTTTGTTTCTTTGCCCTCTCTTTCTTGCCTAGCTCTTTGAGTTCATAACGGAACTCAATTTTAGGGCACAATCCTAACCTGGAGTTAGGCCAGCAAAGTTTGGCTGGCACAAGGGACACTGTAAATATGTTTGGACCACTCTTAGAGAGGCCAGCATACAGGCATGCACCATCCTCCCTGACTTTGAGAGTGGTCCAAACTCGCTTTATGGTTGCCCTTGTGCCAGCCAAATTTGCTGGCCTAACTCCAGGTTAGGATTGCACCCTTAGTTGCATTAATTCCTTTAGTGTTTAAAAAAATAGAAGACTTTCTGGTTTGTTAAACCACAGTTTTCCATGACAGTGCAACCAGGAAACTGTGTTTGGACAGTTGTGACAAATGAGGATTGCCAGCTTGATATGAAATCTTTGTAGTTAACCCATAAATAAATAGGTTCCAAAGAGCATGGTTTGTTTGGTTTTGGGGGCACTAAACCAGAAGTGCCAGATGGAGAAGCAGAGCAAGTATATTGAAAATATGACTTCTGCAGACAATGTGGCCTCTACCCTCATCTCTGTTGTAGTTCTCTTGGGGAATCCACAGCAGATGATTGAAATGTCCAAATGTTGGTCACCCTTCAAAAGTGCCATGACACCATGCATTTGCATTAAAAAAGTAGAGGGAAAGAAGAAAAAGAGACACTATAAAGCTGATGTTCTTGCAATATCACAGTGGTTCTCAAACATTTAGATAGAGACCCACTTTTTAGAATGGCACTCATATTGGGACCCACTAGAAGTGATGTCATTAACCAGGAAGTGATGTCATAGCCAGAAGTGACATAATCAGACAGGAAGTGTCATTACGACATAATAAAATGACACTCTTGGACTACAGACTAGTATTCCCGGACTGCAGCAATTGCACAACCATGAAACATTCCTGACAGAAAACAAGAATAGCACAAAATATTATATGAAAGCACCGAACTAAAAACAATTAAAAAACTCATTTGAACATTCAAATAACATTCACAAAACGAATATAGCAAGAGTAAGGTCTGCAGCTTCCAAGATGGCCAGCTTTCTGCAACTCACATGACATCAGGTCGCGACATCTTTTACCTGGTTTGTGGAACCTATTTCTAAAGGTGTAACTTAATCAAATCTGATTAGGAACACAGGGCTGATTTTTTTTTTAAAATTGTTTTTAGTGCCATTCTAAAAGTGGGTCCCATTTTTAAAAGTTTGAGAACCACTAAATTAGACAAGTGTCAAGTACCAAATGCTTACAAGAGAGAATTATGGGAAGCAAAAGGAAATGCATGGCTCTGTATAATTTTTTAAAACACAGTAGCTACATATATAATTGTTTGTTTGTTGAAGAGAGGAGGTGCCAAAGTTGAACAAAGAAACAAAACAAAAACTTGCTTATTCTGCAAGAGTGAAGAGCATCTGCCTGCAGAAGAATACAGCTGTCTGGATAGGCACAGGGGGAGGGCATGTCATACTACTGGATCTCGCCACACGACGCCCCATACGAATAATCGGTGATTTCTGCAGTTCTGTTAGATTTATGACGACAGCTCAACTAGGTAAGTGAGGTATTCACTCATTACTAATAAGTCATCAATAAGTGGGTCACTTATTAATTTTTGTTGCTTGCTTTATTTGTTGAATTTATATCTTACACTTCATTCCAGGGCCTCAAAGCAATATTTTAAACTTGCAGAAATCCTGTGAGGCAAATCGAGCAAAAACATGGTCATTGTACTCACTTTCACTTTTACAGCTGGTAGGTGTGCAGTTGCAAAAATGTGAAAAACATACACAAGTTTTAGCAGATGATTAGAACTGCCTTCGGGCAGAAAGGCGGGATAGAAATCCAATAAAATAATAATAATAAAAATAATAATAAACTGGAGACATAAAACAGTTAATGCTCACTTTCTCCGCATATTTGTTTGAATTTTCCAAACAACAAAACATTCTGGGATAAAGCCTTAAAGTAATAGGATCATCTTAAACAGCGCAACATTGTTGTATAACAATCTTTAATTTAGTACTTTGTAAATCAAATTATTACTGGATTTATTATTTGCAGTTAAGGCAACATAATCTCTGGGGAAAAAATTTTTCCACAATACTGAATGGTTCAAAAAGTGTTGCATACAGCATTTGTAATAAGATTGGCAGTATACTGAGTAACACCATATGAAAGATATCCATTAGAATATTCTCTAAATCAGTGCTCTTGAAATGGTGGGTCACAACCCACCATAGAGACCAAAACAAGGGCCATTTCCCCTTAAGGGGGGTGGCCCAAGAAAGCAATTCCTGGCAGCACCACAGCTATTGCAGTGCTGCCGGCATTTAGGGATATTTGCCCTTACCTGGGCTGCCACCTCCTTGATCCTCCCTGATGCTTAAAATAGCTCCGTGGTACAGTTAGAGCTCACTTCCTGTTTTCACACGAATATTGCTTGACATACAGGCATACCTTGACTTTCATTCCTTTCTCTTTCAACCACTTTCAATCATAACAGCACTTCAAATTGTGTCCACGTGCTTTCTTCTTTTGTCCAGTTCCATCCAACTTTCCACAACATTTGTCAATGTTTTTATGTTTATTTTTCTTTCTGTTTAGGTTTTGCATGTATTTGCATATGTAATATAGTTATGTTTTTCACTGGCCAAAATAACTTAGCAGCTAAATAAAGCTATGCTTTGACATTCATCTATTTTTTGACTTTTATCCATGCTCTGGTTCCTAACCAGATACAAGTGTAAGGTATTCTGGTACTGAACACTGTTTTGAATGTGTGTTTTTAATATCATGTTGAACTGAATTAAATAAGAATAGCAGGTTTGACTTTACTTTTTTTTCTCATTGTGACAGAAGGCAGCCTCAAGAATGTTGTTGTGATTTTGGGCTATTGTCATAAAGATGATTGTGAAGACAACAGGTATGCTAAAGGTAAGGACTCGTGACTTGCATTACTTATTGTAAAAAGTATTTGAAAAGGCCTTATGCGATAATACAAAATGTTTCAGAGTTCAGTAATAATACACAACAAAAGAACTATCATTCAGTTTCCCGCCCCCCAATGTATTGAAAGAAAACTCAGATTAGCAAGTTTGCTACATGGCATGTAAATCAAACTTTCATTGCTGCTTAAAATATTCTGACTTCTGTAGCTGACAATAGGAAATATTATTTTGGTGTGTAAAAGTTTCCTTTTACTGAATCAGACCATTGGCTCATTAAGCTTAGTACTGCCTACCTTGGTGAGCGGCAGAGGTCTTTTCCAGTCTAGTTACCTGAGAATTCTGCAGATGCTGGGATTTGTATCTGGGACCTGAAACATTCAAGCCATATAATCTTCTACTAAACTAATTGCCAAATCTTAAAAGGCTGCTTCTATGTTCAGTGGAGCTTACTCCCAGGTAATTATATATATATAGGATTGCAGCCTATATACAGACCTTCAACTGATGCCCCGAATATTATAGTTCTTGAGCAAATGAAAATACTGCACAATAAGCAATACTGGGTAATATAGTCAACTATTTTTGTTTTCCAATTCTTTTACAGGAATCCAGTCATGTGTGTCAATTTGGGATATTAACCTGCCACATGAAGTGCAAAATTTGAGAAAACATATTGAGATAAGGCGAGAATTAGCTGAAAAAATGAGGAGTTTTTCATTGGATTAACTAAGGGTGCATGTGGAAGGATTCTGCACCGGTTTCATGGAAATAAGCAGAAGAAATCTGTATTAAAATACAATGACTGGTTTTGTTTAAAATACACAAAAAGAACAGTGACAGGGCAATATTATAATACTTCAGTGCCACAAATTACTTGGAAGAATACTAAATAACTCCATAATATTGATATTGAAGTTTTTTCATTTTGTTTCTGTTGCTAGTTATAGCACTCCATCTAGAATAATCCCATTATCCCTTTTTAAAATATTGTATTCATGTGTATATGTATAATTTATATATATAATATAAAAACCAGCAGCACATTATATTTTTGTTGTAACTTTTTTGAAATATTACATTATTAATGAAAGTGTTATAGAACTGTACAGCTGTTAAAACACAAATTATCTCCTATTTTCTTGTAAAACAGAAGCTTTGATATGTTACAGTCTTGCATTGAATGTTTTTTTCCCTTGAATTTGGGAAGATATGCTTCTGTGAAGCATTTGCACTATAGTTTGGGTAAAGAAACCATATATCAGCAGTAACCAGGCTTACAAATATATAATTTTATTGTTCATTTTTCACAGATAAATGCTAGATACCAGATACTGTACTCCAGTCAAATAATAAGAAACTACACTCCAATTCTGCAACAAAACTTCTAGCTGTTCGTTTTTCCTAAATATAGTCTATATAATACAGTTTTGAGAACTTTCCATCACTTTTTTTCACAATAATAATTTGGTCACCAATGGCATGTCTCTAGCATAACCCTGCCAATATGTTCTTCCCCCTTTGCCACTCTTAATTATCCTTTCTTTAATTCTGAGGGTGCAATCCTAACCTGGAGTTAGGCTGGGACAGTTAGGCCAACAAAGTTAGGCCAGCACAAGGTCAAACATACTTTACGGTGTCCCTTGTGCCAGCCAAACTTTGCTAGCCTAACTGTGCTGGTCTAACTCCAGGTTGGGTTTGTGCCCTGAGTCTCACAAAACAGAGAGATGTTTTATGCTATTGCACATAAATTCATGCTATATTCATTTTTCCTTAATAAGCTAGAATTTCAAGAGCAAGGGGAGGATCTAAAGCTATCAACCACTACCATTCTTTGATGGTATTATTGTCTGTTTGTAATGTAATACAGGTTCGTTATTGTGGAGCTTCCATTTAACACATTATTTTTGTTTGTCATTATACTACGAATTATCTATTTATTTGGGAATTTATAAGTTAAAAATGTACATGACTATTATGTTAAAAAATAAATCTTTTATATTTTTCACACAGGACAGTTCTTTTTATAAATCATTTGTGATGTAGCTTTTTTAGATTAATTTTTAAAATAATTTAAAACTGAATGACCCCTTTCATCGCTATGTATAATCCTTATCAACACGGGTCACAAACTAGTACAGAATAATAAATTGTCTTCACGTTGTCTCAGACTTTCATCAGCTGTGCAATCTAAGTGATGATGGCATTCTCTTTCTGGGTTCAGATGGATTGTAGGTGTGATTCCACACTGGATAAATTTTGAATGATAAATGGAAATACCTACTTTAAACGTTAAATGAACTTTAAACGTTTAACTTTAAACATTAAATGAATAGTAGTACTGTGTGAACCTTCTGATGAGGGTGAAAGAGGAAAGTGCCAAAATTGGCTTGAAGTTCAACATTTAAAAAAACTAAGATCATGGCAACCATTCTCATCACTTCCTGGCAAATAGAAGGGGAAGAAATGGAAGCAGTGACAGACTTTACTTTCCTGGGCTCCAAGATCACCGCAGACGGTGACTGCAGCCATGAAACTAAAAGACATTTACTTCTTGGGAGGAAAGCTATGGTGAACCTAGACAACTTAATAAAAAGCCGAGACATCACCCTGCCAACAAAGGTTCGCATAGTCAAAGCGATGGTTTTCCCAGTAGCAATGTATGGCTGTGAGAGCTGGACCATAAGAAAGGCAGAGCGCCGAAGAATAGATGCTTTTGAATTATGGTGTTGGAGAAGACTCTTGCGAGTCCCATGGACTGCAAGGAGATCCAGTCGGTCAATACTCCAGGAAGTCAAGCCTGATTGCTCCCTGGAAGGACAAATCCTGAAGCTGAAGTTCCAATACTTTGGCCACCTCATGAGAGGACTCTTTAGAAAAGACCCTCATGCTGGGAAAGGTTGAAGGCAAAAGGAGAAGGTGGCGGCAGAGGATGAGATGGTTAGATAGTGTCACCGAAGCAATGAATGTGAAGTTGGGCGAACTCCGGAAGCTAGTGGAGGACAGGGAGGCCTGGTGTGCCGTGGTCCATGGGGTCGTGAAGAGTTGGACACGACTTAGCGACTGAACAACAACAACAACTGTGTGAATCTCCAAAGAGGCACTATACAGTATTAGGCATAGGGGCGTGTTTGGCCTGAGCAGTCTGATAGAACTCCATCTTTTATGAAACGTCCTTGCTTGTACAGCCATAGATATAGCCACAACTCACTCAGTAGGCCATCTCTAGCATTTTGTAAGTGTGACTTATTTGGCACAATTGCATGTTCCCAAATCTTCAGTCATTCCCAAAGTAGCTCAAACGAGAGAGAAACAGTGAGTCTTTAAATGTGTGTGTGTGGGGGGGGGGGGAGAATGGAACAAAGTGGTTTTCCCCTGTCTGTGCATAGGATTGCAGCCTTAGTCCTCATTCTGTGCAATAGAGGAGGACTTGCTTTGAAATAAACATCCAGGGGAAGCAGGCTGTAGTGATTACTTCTCCTGTCTGATCTCTAATAAGTGATAGCCTTTCAATTGTTATCCAGTTGACCTACCAGATAACAGCTGTGTTCTCTCATTTTGACCTTTATAATTCTCACACATTCACTATGACTAAATTTATAACTCAAGGACTTTTTATAAGCAAGACAACTGATAAACTTGATTGCCCAAATTTAAAAAGTGACAAGGAATATAGAACACAATTTGTGGACCACGTTTGGGTGAACCAAGTTGGGGGTTTAAGGAGAGGAAGCAGGTTTAGTTTTCGGGCAAAGTTTCAAAAGCAAATATCCCCTCAGATATGAAAGGAAGCTTGATCAAAGACCTAAGATATGAACCAAGCAGGGCCTGTATAAAAAAGTAAAAGAGGATGGATCAATCTTGGGGGTGTTGTAAAGGAGGGCAGTACAAAACATTTAAGAATGGCCCCCAAGGGCTCAGTTGAGTAACCCCTGAAGCCCCCCAATTGCAGCAGATAACATTTCTGTGACTCTTATCAACCCAGTTATTTGTGTCTTTTTCCTATATTTGTCAAATTCCCTTGACTTCCATTTGTCAATGGCCTGGGTATGGTGGGCACAGAAGGGGTTAAGCACCCCTTTCTTCTTCTTGCCCATCATTCCCTGTAAATGATATAAACACATGTTTTGCATGCCAAAGATCCCATATTTATAACCCTAGCAGAAACTAAGGTCTGCAGTCACTCCTAGTAGTAGACCATACTAAGAGCACAGTTCTAACCAACCTTCCAGGATCAGTGTAAGAGCAATGCAGCTCCAAGGAAAGGGAACAAACATTCCCTTACCTTCAGGAGGCCACTGTGACTACTTCACTGCCCCAGAATGCAGAACATGCCCCAGCCATAGATATAGCCACAACTCACTCAGTAGGCCATCTCTAGCATTTTGTAAGTGTGACTTGTTTGGCACAATTGCATGTTCCCAACTCCTCAGTCATTCCCAAAGTAGATCAAGCTAGAGAGAAACAGTGAGTCTTTAAATGTGTGGGGGGGGGGAGGGGAATGGAACAAAGTGGTTTTCCCCTGTGTGTGCATAGGATTGCAGCGTTAGTCTTCATTCTGTGCAGTCCAGAGTATACAATTGTGTGAACAGAGAGCTGGAAAGTTGGTTAGGATTGCACCCTTAGCTACATAGCCCAATACTCTAATGTGGGATGAGAGAAACATACATATTCACACAAGCAGTAGTATAGTCAATGGGTGCTGGCACAGTAAGGACTGCAGGCATGTCAATACACTGTGGAATAAAGGTAGACCCACATGTGTGTGTGTGCATTTCCTAGGTTGTTGATACCTGGATAATGACTGGACTAAAGGCACACTGTGACAAGAACATTATGCCAACTTTTGACAAGAGAAATGATGAATCAGGAGTGGCTGTACATTTCCTGAGGCAGACCCAGGAAACAGCATCAAACTTCCAGGTGCTAATTGAACTTGACATTTATTTTGCTTTGGGCAAATTAGCTATTTACTCATGTATCGTGGATTCAGCATCATCAAGCAAACAGAAGGGTTGTAGCTTATAAAAAGCCAATGGACAGAAGAAAAATTTCAATCCTGTGTGCTAACAAACCCACTTTTGTTCCCGAGTGACCACTATGAAATGGTCAGTATTGTTCCTAGTTCTCTTGTTCAATGTGTACGTAAAAGGTAAGGAAATTTCATTTTTTTAAAATGGTTATACTTTTAGTGGTTTGATAGAGATTCACAGTACTTCAGGTGCTGATGCCTATAGCTTGTAGGATTAAACGCAAACCTGATCAGTACCCTTAATTTTGGTTGTAAAGGAGAGTCTGCTTCCCATTATCAGAAACTGTTCATTGTAAACTATATGGCAAAGTATGTTGTGAAAAAAGCAGGGTACAAGTTTTAAACATTAATTAAATTAAGCAAGACTTTGCCATAAGCAAAACTGTTATTTTTTATCTGTATTCTGTGGCTCAGCTGGCTCTAGAGAAGTTTTTGTCCATTCACAAAATCAGGATTTGTGCTTATGACAAAACATGCAAATGATAGGTTTAACTCAAGCACATTTTGAGGCTAGTTAAAGTGAGAACAGGGAAGAAAATCTGATTATATATAACTGCGCCATACTTAACTGTTCATTACAATTTTTCCTCCCCCCTTCCAGTATATAAATTGCATCAGAAACAAGGGTGGTGGCTACAAAGAGCAGAACCTTCTCAGTGGTGGCACCCATTGTTTTTACTATAATTAATGCCATACACAGTTTGGGCAAGTTTCTTCACTTCAAATGCACTGTCAAACCATATTTGATTGGTCAGGCTCTTGGGCTGCAGTCCTATGCACACTTTCCTGGAAGTAAGCCCATCTTAACACGATGGGACTTACTTTGAGTAGACACACATAGGCTTGCACTATTGGACAAGTTTTAATTGTCTTTTTCATAACAGCATATAAAGGCATACCTGCAGTTCTTTCTTGCTTTCAATCGTTAGTTAATTCTCTTCCTTTCTGTTCCTATTCCAATCTTACCAAGTCCCTATATTTATTTCAACCCAATCCTGTGGGGACCTTGTGCTGATAGAACTAGGGTTCCAGCAGCACAGGATTCTTTACGGCTTTCACATAAAGCGACACCGTTTTGCACAGGGAGAGGAATGAGGCAGAGAATGGGACAAAGATGATATTGGCAATAGCAACACCACCAATATCCTATCTGCCTTCCTGGATTGATTTGGACTTGTGCCAGTTTTTATTTTTGTTTTATTATCAATATCAATATTATCAATTATCAAATGGAAATGCCATTTGCAATAAGGAACGCAATCTACAGGCACATCAAATCCTTGTTTTATATCCTGCTTTGCAAACCACAGTTCCTGGGTTTAGAAGACATATCAAGCTCCAGTATAACAAACCGGGATTTCTTCGCACATGAAGAGAAACGGAAAGCAGGAATATAGAGGCTTTGCAATCCTTCAGGTTCCAACCCTTTATTGTCATTAATCAGTATGACAATATCATCAGGAAGAAATTCTTAACAGTAAGAACAGTTTGACAGTGCAACTTGTTATCAAGAGAAGCGGTAGATTCTCTTGCTGGAGATCTTCGAGCAGAAGCTTGACATATTTAACTTTATCATTATTATTTGCCTATAAACCACTTTGTGAACTTTGTGTAGAAAAGCGGTATATAAATACGGTTGATTGACTGCCCCGAGCAGACACCTTTTAGAGATGCTGTATATGAGGCTGCAATCCTATCCACACTTACCTGGGAATAAGCCTCATTGACTATCATTGGACTTACGTCTGAGTAGACATGCATAGTATTGGGCATCCTGCTTCTAGAAGGGGGTTTGATTAGATCGCCTTGAAAGTCCCTTCCAACTCTATGATTCTATGATTTAATTTCTATTTGTGGCAGCCATAATTGCTGGATGATATAGCAACCAGATCCACATGTATAAAACCTTCTTATTCAGGGCAGATCAGAAAGCTTCCCATTTACCATTCAGAAAACAAGAGGTTTGTTTCTTTTTCGGGTCTCGAAATTAAACAAAATTTAGCATCAGAATTTTAATATTTGTATTTCTGCAGCATTAAACAAGATTGGTGATGTCAATCTGAAAACAACTCAAGAAGCTAATCAAATAGCTGTGAGCAAGCCTGAGCCAAAAAAAGCAGGTAAGTTTACCTGGTACAGGCATGCCCTGGTATCTGTGGGGGGATAGGTTCCTGCCCCTGCCCCTGGGGATATAATACCTGAAACTGTGGATAAGAGGGAACCTAATGTTAAGTACAGGGTTTTCCTCTACCCCACCCCCGAGCAAGAAGCTACACTGATATGTGCACCAAGTGTATATATAAGTACCTGAGAGTACTGTATATCGAATCAGCAGCCCCCTTACATGGCGTTTGAAATGGATAAGTCCCTTAGGAAACCAAAAGGGGAAGTATGGTTTGACTATACAACTCTCCTCTATTTGCCACAGTAAACTCATGAGGCAGTAAAATAAACTTTTGCACTGCTAAAGCAACATGAGGTGATTGCTAAGCTAACAAGAATAGATGCATCTGTGAATTCATTAGTATATTGTCTCCTTAGACATGTTGATGACTTGCTGGAGCACTTCCACTTTAAAATGTCACATAGGAAGTGACCTTTTTCTTTTCCTTTCTGTGGCATTATATTTTACATTCTCTGGTCCTAGATGGCTCATTCATGCTATGGGAATAACGTGCCTTATGCTTCATATTTCATTGTCAATTTATGTCATTGTACAGATAAACCACAGCATGTTCCAGATAGCACACCACATTACGCCAAAACTGAATCTGACTACCGTCCAGGTAAAATCAGAATGCTTTGCACAGTCCTGTATATAGCCTTAAAATGGTCCACCCAGGGGTGACATCAGAGATTGCCCAGGTTTGGCAGTAGCTGAGTAGCTTCCCTGGCTTGCTGAGTGGCAAAACTGCCAGCAGTACTGAGGACTCAGCCTGAACCCTCAGGACCAGTGGCAGTGTTGCCACCCAACATGTCAACAGGAGGCAGGTGGGGTGCCATAGGAAACCCACTGGAGGACTTTTGCCATTGATATTGGTTCACCAAGTGTTACCAAGTTTGGATGTATCAAAAGAGTATAATCCTAGCCTGGAGTTGGGCCGGCACAGTTTGGCTGGCACAAGGGCCACTGTATAATACATTTGGACCACTCTCGGAGTCAGGGAGGATGGTGCACGTCTGTGTGCTGGCCGCTCTGACTCTGAGAGTGATACAAACTATGGTGTCCCTTGTGCCAGCCAAACTGTGCTGGCCTAACTGTGCTGGCCTAACTCTAGGATAGGATTGCACCCTGAGATTTCTGAGGCAAGGCTTGGCAATTGCCAACCATTGAAAAATGAGAAATAAAATGAGTATTAGAACAGTGAAGGGGTGAAGCCCACCTGCAGCCCCTAAATTGCCTGAGATTGGCACCCATCTGTCTGAGGGGGGAAAAGCAAAAAGCTGTAGAAACAGGTCCATTGTTGGCACAGTCCATTTCTATCATCAGGCTGTGCTGCCAGAACTTATGTTTCAGCAATGCAGCCTGACTGACAGCATTTCAAAATGTGCTGTGTAGCGCACTGCTGGGCTGCTGCTGGGAAGGCCCTTCCTGGACCTCCCCCCCACCAGGCTAGTAGGTCAGAGTTGGGGTGGATTGTGGGCAGGAAGAGGGAGGATCAGACATTTGTGGGAGAAACCGGGGCAGGGAAGGGGATTCGGTGGCATAGTGCATGCAGGATCTGATCCCCTCTTTTTAAAAGGTCCTTGCCTCCTTTACCTTCTTGGACATACGCCACCAGAATAGGTGGTGCATGTCCAAGGGCTTACATGAAGCGACATAAAAAATGTTTTAACTTACTGCCTTTTGCCTTTGGGTTGTACCACCACCACCACCACCACCACAGGTTTCAGCGTACACCTTTTGGTATGGCTCCATCATCACTGGATAGGATAGCAGGGGTTAGGATTGGAGCCCTAGTCCTGCCATACACAGCCCTCCTAATTTTCTCCCTCCATCCTCCTGCCCTGCCCATTCCTCTCTTTTCACTAACTGTGTTGTCATAGTTGTGTACAGTCTGTTTCTTGACCTTAAAGGGCCAGGTCACCACTTTATTACAAAAGGTACAGGGATTTTTTGTACATCTCTGTTTCGGCAGCAGGCACTGGAACTTTTTGTCCTGAGAGCCCAGATGGCCCCTTCCTCAATGGCATTCCACTGTTTGGTAAAAATGCTCATGAAATATTGCTTTTCTTCCAACTGTTAATATTTTTCATGTTCATTAAGTATAAAGCAGTCTGAAAGTTAAGTGTTTCAAAATACATTTTTACCCCCATTCATTGTTCCAATTGCATTATTTAAAAATGAAAATGGAGAAATCTAAGAAATCATTTCTTAATGTCCAAGAACACACATAGGAAATAAATAAGGGCTCGATTCTAACCTGGAGTTAGGCTGGCACAGTTAGGCCAGCAAAGTTTGGCTAGTACAAGGGACACCAAAAGTGCACTTGGACCATTCTCTGAGTCAGGGAGGATGGCATCCGTCTTATCTGTGTTCTGGCCTCTCTGACTCCGAGAGTGGTCCAAACATACTTTATGGTGTCAAACTTTGCTAGCCTAACTGTGCTGGACTAAGTCCAGGTTAGTATTGCCCTCTAAGTTTTATCTCCTCTTATCAGGTGAGGCTTCCACATGGGGCAAAGGGATCTACAAGACCTTTAACAATCGTATATTCACTTTCAAGTCCACCTGCAACTTTACGTTCTGTCGTCATTGTGTTGAGGAGGGAAGAGAGTTCAACATTGAAATGAACCGTAACAAAGAAGGAAAGATCGATCAAATATCTGTTGTGATAGATGGCAATGACATCTCAGTGAGAGGCGGCAGAATTGCTATCAACAGCAAATAGTAAGTGAAGCTTTACTCAAATGAAATTATTGATTGATCATGCAGCAGGGGTTTTTGTCCTAACATTTCACGATCATTTCTTACACTCTCATTGCCCTGAATTATATCAACTGCACGCAGGTTATATTCAGGTATCCACAGGGGAGTTCGGAACAGAACCTCAGAGGATATCAGGGCATGCCTGTATTCCCCTGCCAGCTTTTCCAGGACTGTACTGTTGTCTATTCTCTGTCTCAGTAGAAAAAAAATTAACCCTTTTCCCCCAAGGCCACATGCGTGTTTTCATGCATGTGCAGTAGAGTGGTACTCTCATACTTTGGACTTAATGTGTGAACTATGTGAAGGTTCCACATGGTCCAGCTTGATTACTTGAACACGCGTATGGTCAGGATGTATGAATGTCATCCTAATTAAGATCACTTAGGGCCCAATCCTGTCCAATTTTCCAGTGCTGATGCAGCAATGATAATGGGGTGTGCACTGCACCTGCAAGAGGGGTGTCACAGAGGCCTCCGCAAGGTAAGGGAATTTTTGTTCCCTTACCTTGCATTGTGGCTGCATCTGTGCTGGAAAGTTGGATGGGAAATCTCACTGAAATCAGCGGGCATTACTGTAGAAATGACAAGCTTCGAATAGGGGTGTCACTGTGAAAGCTGCATTTTATAATATTCTCCTAAATTTGAAAAAAAAAATTATTTACAGCGTGCAAGTCCCGTTTGACAATAAAATGATCCGTTTAAAGAAATATGGAGGCTATACCAAGCTGGAAAGCCGCAGAGGTTTTCTGAAGTTAATCTGGAATGGGGATGATAAACTCTTGGTAAGTCTATCTCATTTGCCTTCTGCAAGAGGTTCACCAGCACACTGAAATGGCTTCTACATCATAGCAAGCACAGAAAATTTCTGCACTATTTTCATATATTTTAGCTTCTTCACCAGAGTAAGTATGCCTGCAAAATAGGTAAAAACTGCTACAGGTTGAACCTAATTATCTGCAGATTTTTAATCCACAGATTTGGCTCAATATGTTTCTCCCAGACCCACATTGAACTAAATTTGGCTGAACACGAAGCCTCAAAGGGCAGCTAGAGCCTCCGGTTGCTTCCAGAGGCTCTTCTGAGGCCTGCCGAAGCCGCTCATGGCCTCAGTGGGCCTCAGAATGGCTGTTTAGGCCCCCCAAACCTCCTGTAACTTCCAATTTTTGGGTCAAACCAGAAGTAGCATTTTAATGCCTTATATTTTTGACCCAGTTCAAACTGGGTCAAACCGGAATTTGCTGCTTTTATGGCTGAAATGGCCATTCTGAGGCCCCCCAAGGCACCTCGGCAGCAGGTGGTTTTGGCAGGCCTCAGAAATCCTCCAGACCTGACCCAGGTCTGGAGGGTGGGGGTGGAGGAAATCCTGAGCCCCACTGACGCTGTATGCAAACTGCAATGAGGATGAGGATGATTAAGCATTACACATCAAGGACACATTTAAATTAAAGTTAAAATTTCTTATTTGTGTTTGTGTGCATTTAAAGCTCACTCTACATAAATCATATGACACCTGTGGCCTTTGTGGAGGCATCCATGCTACTATAGGTAAGTATAGGTAAATGTATAGGTAAGTATAGGTAAATGCATTTACCATATATAAAAGAGAGACATTGGCGAACAGGTATGGAATACAAGATTGGTTGGTTCATATTCTTCCAAAATGTGGATATGAAATATTAGTAAGCAACTTTCAAAATATAGTCTAGTACAGTATAATCACAATGTGTAAGTTCATATAGAATATTTGTATAAGAAATTTTAACTATTTTAAATGCAAATTTTAACCATTTTAATATCTTTTACTACAAATTAGTAATTAAAGCTATATGTACATTAATATGATGTAAAGGAAGAAATGTCCTTGCACTACATAACAGACTCTTGTGAACCTGTCATCTTAAACTCACTTGCCATGGAGTAAGGCCCATTGAACTCAGTGGGACTCACTTCTGAGTTGCCCTAAGATACTATGAGAATCTTCAAAACCTGTAATTGTTCGCTGTGTTTTGAATGCAAAATAGTCGATGAGGCTACATTGGAATCAAAATTCTAGTCTCACATACAGTATATGCAAATCTGATGCCTCTAAACTATTGACAACTGCATTTTTTTTTAACACAGCAAGCATCATGAGCTAAAAACAATAAAAAATGCCAGTACCTTCTTTTCTCCCCTTGATGCCATGTAGCAGAGCATATCTATTGATTTAGGTAAATCATTGTTCTTTTGGGTTATACTGTATTTCTGATGTGTCTTCAGTTGAAATGCACATACTTTAGAAAGCACAACAGAATTCTTTGAAGAACACATATTAGCCACATTCCAAGGCATTTGTTTTGCAGGCAGAGAATGTGTGATTAATCAGAATGTTTATCTGCCTTCACCCTTTTTTGAGTAACCTTTGAATTTGTTAATATAAATTCTTTAATATATTTAACTTGCTAAAAAAAAAAGCAGGCACAATAATTGTATGTACGAATGATGTTTGACATTTTATGGATCCTTACTAATTTTTTTTTATTTCTTAGCCACAGACATCACACAGCTTATTACGGATAGCAAAATCCCAGACAGTACTTGTCCTGAACCTGTTATTGATCAGGGTCAGCATTGTGATGAGGGGAGGATGGTAAGAAACAGTTGTATATTCTTTGTAGCTTACATCGGCATTTTTTCAACATAAAATCCCACTAAATCTAAAATACGCTCCTAGAATGAAGTACCACATAGACACCTTAGAGCAGAGATCTTCAACCTTTTTCATCTCATGGCACACTGGCACTAAAATGGTCAAGGCACACCATCAGCTTTTTGACAATTGACAAGGCACACCATGCGCTGGTGGGGAGCTCTCCTTCCCAATGGCCCTACTAATAAAATACGCTTCCCCAAATTTCCATGACACACCTGCAAACCATTCGCTGCACACCAACGTGCCACGACACTGTGGTTGAAAATGGCTGCCTTAGAGGTCTACTTCTCCCTATAGTCTTTGGTATGAGTCATTTAATTCCTTTGTTGTGTGTTTGCCAGCACAAAGATGATCCATATGGATGTTGAGATTGTAGGGTAACAACCAAACTAGACATGATAGGCAAAACTGATGCCATTTTTGGAATCAGCACCCATCAGGAACCAGCAAATCAGCACCCATCAGGAAGACAGCAAAATGTGTGTTGGCCTGTGGAATTTAAGCACTGCTCACAAGCAGGGTGTTTGTTGTTGTTGTTGTTGTTGTTCAGTCGCTAAGTCGTGTCCGACTCTTCGCGACCCCATGGACCACAGCACGCCAGGCCTCCCTGTCCTCCACTAGCTTCCTGAGTTCGCCCAATTTCATATTCATTGCTTCGGTGACACTATCTAACCATCTCATCCTCTGTCGCCCCCTTCTCCTTTTGCCTTCAATCTTTCCCAGCATGATGGTCTTTTCTAAAGAGTCCTCTCTTCTCATCAGGTGGCCAAAGTATTGGAACTTCAGCTTCAGCATTTGTCCTTCCAGGGAGCAATCAGGCTTGACCTCCTGGAGAATTGACCGATTGGATCTCTTTGCAGTCCAGGGGACTCTCAAGAGTCTTCTCCAACACCATAATTCAAAAGCATCGATTCTTCGACGCTCTGCCTTTCTTATGGTCCAGCTCTCACAGCCATACATGGCTACTGGGAAAACCATCGCTTTGACCATGCGGACCTTTGTTGGCAGGGTGATGTCTCGGCAGGGTGTAGCTTTCTCTAATCCCCCAGAGTCTGGTATGCTGAGGAATATAGTTTCTGTACATGGGGATTGCATTTAGCTACCATAGCTAAATAGCTATACTTATTTGGTTCCATGTTTCCTGATATAACATTAAAATTTGCAGTAAATTACAACAAGTAATCAAGTAATAAAGAGCATACACTTTGCATTGGGTAGGAGAAGAGGTCGCATATACAGGCTATTGAAATGTATCTGGTTCATGAGATGTGTCCCATTACACGAGATGTTACTGTTTGTTCAATCATGCAATACAAAATGTCTCTGACTTGATGTTTTCAGAGCTCTCTGTGTAATGTGCTGTTTTTCAGTATTGCAGTAAGGTCATTTCAAAGCACTTCAAATCATGTCAAAATGTCCACGACTTGTACAAGGAATATGAAAGGGTATGCACTGAAGAATACTGCAGAACTGGGAACCGAACAGATGCGTGCCCTACATTTTCTGAATTAGCCCAGGAATGTGCAATGAAAGGTCCTGGTCCATATGAAAAATGGAGAAGTGATCCTGATGTCGTTTGTGGTATGTCTTCCCTAGTTTATCACTGTGTTTCATTCTGGGTACTGCTGATTAGGGGGAAATAGCTACTGGGAGATGAGATCTTTCAGAAATGTCTATAAGATAATTTTCAAAACAATTTCCAGTGCATTTAGTGCATTTTCAAGTTGGATAAGACAATCCAGAAGACAGCGCAATCTTGTTTTCCTAAGATAGACGTGTCAAGACTTTCAGTCACCTTTGCACACTGTAAAGGAGTGATACCAAGACTGCTGGCAGTTTGGTGGGCATATACAGTCTATTTTTGGAAATAGCAAGCTGGAACTACGTGGTGGTGGTGATGCTCCGAATTTGAAAATCATGATCCCTAACCTAAGCTGTGCATGGAGAGGCTGTTCTTACTGATGGGTAAACAAAACAGGAAGTGCAGGATGTCCTTCCTTGGTTTGTTTAAAGAGACCATGAAGAAGGAGAAAGGTAAGGCGGCAGGCTTGCCTCTTTGCACACGGTAAGTCATGCAGTGTCAGATCACCCACAGAAGTCACCCACCACCACCCCTGCCTGTGACCATTTGGAACCTTTTGCCAGCAAGGATTACAGAACTGCTAATTTTAAAGGCAAATTTGAATCGGGCACAAAAATATAAAATCTACCAAATTACATTTAATTAAGAGCACAATCCTAACCTGGAGTTTGGCTGGCATAAGGGCCACTGTAGGGCATTTGGACCACTCTCTGAGTCAGGGAGGATGGTGCATGCCTGTGTGCTGGCCTCTCTGTCTCTGAGAGTGGTCCAAAAATACTTTACAGAGGCCCTTTTGCTGGCCAAACGTTGCTGGCCAAAATGTGTCGACCTAACTCCAAGTTAGGATTGCTCCCTAAATTCTGATTCTAAGGCTGCAATCCTAACCTGGAGTTAGGCCGGCACAGTTAGACCAGCAAAATTTGGCTGGCATTAAGGCACCAGCATGTAAAGCACGTTTGGACCACTCTTGAAGTCAGGGAGGATAGTGCATGTCTGTGATTTAAACATACTTTATGGTGTCCCTTGTGCCGGCCAAACTTTGCTGGCCTAACTGTGCAGGCCTAACTCCAGGTTAGGATTGCGCTCTAAATTGCCTTCTCTTGCAAGGTATTCAAAACAAAACTAAGACTGAACTGGGCCAATACAGATTTTTAAGGAGTTAAAAAATAAACATTCTCCTTGCATTCTCTAAAATCTTCTTTTCCAGCTCCACCTACATGTCCGGAATCTGAAATTTACCAAGACTGTAGCCCTCCCAAGCAGGCAACATGTTCTATTATGTCTCCTCTCCAAGATGCAGGATGTGTGAGTGGCTGTGGATGCCCAGAAGGTAATGGACAACATACTCAGAATTCATGGGCTGCTGCTGGTGATCAGAATGTCAATGGACTAGTCCAATGTTTCCCAAACCATTGGGACCGTCTATTTAAAACAATATTCTGTCAGGACCCATCTAGCTTTATGAGACTTTAAAAGAAAAAATGTTTCACTTTACTAGCCATTCAAGTTTCTGTTTTTATTTTTATTTTTTATTATGCCTTCTGGAGCGTTGGTGAGCTCCATGTTCACTGATTGGGGTCATTCTTGTAGCCTTGCATTCAAAAGAGCTAAGGTACAATCAACTACTTATGAGTAAAATCATCTGCTTTCTAGTGAGAGAGACTTCCTTCTCAAGAGTTCGTTGGGGCCTGCATTCATTGAATCGGGACCATTCTGGTGGCGTTGTTTCCCCTTGGAACATAATGCCACCAGAATGTGTTGCGTTCACCCTCTGAAGCAGCACTGTCACCTACTTGTGAGTAAACACGCATGTACTACTCAGATCCATTTTCCATAGGACTCAATACATTTTCCTTGTTGACTATCAACTTGTCAGTTTCATGACCCACCAAAAACTGGGTCCCCACTCACTGGTGGCTCACAACCCACAGTTTGAGAACTTCTGGACAAGTTGCTTTTCTCTGGTCTGTACCAAAATATATTTTTAAAAAGGTGATAACAGTAAGCTCTATAGGTCTTTCCTGGTACTTAGCATTGCAATACAATTAGATGAAGAACATGCCATCTCTGCTTTTTCTCCAGTAAGTACTTGGAATCTGCTGCGGTAACAACTTCCCTTAATGAAAAAATCCCTTTGGGAAATGTATGCGGTGTGTGTGTGTGTGTGTGTGTGTGTGTGTGTGTGTGTGTGTGTGTACATCAATCAATACATCTGCCCAGAGTCTTCGTTTTCATGGCCTTTATCTATTCCTTTCCCCTGTTCTTGCCCTTCCTTCCCCCACTTCTATCTAAAATTTAGGCTGTGAGTGTAAGATGACGGTGAGCTAGTACAGTCCTATGAATTTAGGATTGGTGGCAAATGTTGATCTCGGAATTAGCAGCCTGTCTGGGTTCACACTGATACCTGGCTAATAATAGCAGAAAGATTAATGAGGCAGGTAAGAAGGGAAATAGGCAGTTTCCTGGGGCTGGGACATGAGAACAGAATCCATAAAGGATAGTAAACTGAGTCTACAACCAAGCCTCTGTGGCTGCCAATTCCTCAGTAGGTTTCACAGGTGCAGAACCATACCAGGCACCTATTCTCCAGGCTTCCCCAGCACAGCTTGTGCAACAACCAACTCAGTCTATCTTTGCTTCTTCCCAAGGATCATCCACTGTGCCTTCACCGGCTCTCCACAAGCCTGCTCTTAACTTCCTGCTTCTTCTTCTATCCTTCAGATTCCCTCCTGTTTCTAACAACCTCTCCAGCCCTCCGGCAGCCCCTCCCTCACCCTTTCCAGGACAATGCAGGGGCTGGTGGGAAGTGCAGCCCCATTGCAAGAGCTTTGAAAGTCCAACACTTGTATTTAAAGCTCGTTCTCGGCATCCGATCCAGCCAAATGAATGTACATTTATTTTAGTAACAGCCCAATTCAGAAGAGAACACTAGGTTCCTTTTTCCAGACTTTTGTACCTGCAACATTAGGAACATAGAAAGCTGCCTTCTGCCAAGTCAAACCATTGGTCCATCTTGCTCGGTATTGTCTGCCATGGCTGGCAGTGATTCTCCAAGGTTTCAAACAGGATCTTTCCCAGCCCTTCCTGGAGGTACCATGGGTTGGAACACAGATCTTGTAATTCAGACTGAATTACAGCCTGATGCTGTTGAAATGCTATGCCTTGATATTTTAAATTAAATACAAATGGTTCACCATTGTTGTCTGTCCTTGTTTTAGGCTATGCGTATGATGATATTGAAGGAAGCGGGAAATGCATTCCAATAGCAAATTGTGCCTGTAAGTTTAAAGGGAAAGTATATAAACCTGGTGAAGTAAGAAAACGTACCTGTAATTCACAATGGTAAGTATTCACCATATTATGGTACATTATTCTTCAACAGTTTTCTTCATGTGCATTCCTTAGAATCTGTTCCATAAATGGAATATGATTGAATATTTGGCAATGCTGGCACAACAAGGAATATTAAAATGTTTCATTATTAAATTTAAATATTTAAAATTTAAATAAAATATTTTAATATTTTATGCATTGAGATGTTATTGGCATCTCGCAGCATGAAACTAAAACTGCCATATTGCCCTTTTGATGGAGAAACAATCATGTGCTATTCAAATGATGCAGCTTCAATATACAGTGGTATGAAATCAAACCATAATTTCTCTTAATTGTGTTAGACTCTTTGCTTTTGCCAGGCCAATTCAGTTTTAATGGACAGACCAAAATTGAGCAGGAAAATTCTAGCATAGTTTCAACACAGTACCTGACAGCCTCAACTGTCACTGAGCTTTTGCTTCAACATTTACCTGAGCCATCATGGGATATGTACATCTATAAAATCATTACACAACAGAGTTTGGTGTGAGAACTTCAGTTTCCAGACATGCATGCTCATTTTTATGCTTATACACTCCTGATAGTGGAACCATGCTGTTAGGCCGCCAATTCCATTTGAGGCTTTATAGAACATCCATTGAAGTTAAAAAATACGTTCAATTCACATTTTTGAAGTAGAAAACCAAAGCTTTTCAGGATGGAACAAATAATAATATTGCTGTGGAGGCCTACTTACCAGGAGGAGGAGCTAGTGATGATGGTGGGCCTAGGTGTGCCACAAATGATCTGCAGGAGTTTGGGTGAGGGTGATTTATTAATGGGGTCATTGAGGGATGTGAGCCTCCCAACGACAGGGTGGTGTGCCTTGTTAATTGTCAAAAAATGGATGGTTTGCCTTGATAGTGTTAGGGCCTTGTCAGTGTGCTGTCAGATGAAGAAGATTGAAAATTGCTGGCCAAGACAGATGAGGCCTGGTAGCATGGCTTAATTAGTGGTGACTTTTCTACTTCAGAAATTAAAATCAATGGGGTCTGTATAATACCAATGGGGTCGGTAAGGAAATATTTATTTGTACTTGTTGGGTTCTTGTGCGTTGTTGTTTTTCTTGTTGAGTCTGGTGAGGCTCTGCCTTCCCTCACTGCATGTCACTGTTTTCTAGATAATACCCTTTCTTCACACCAACCTTCAGAACTTCTTGGTATAATAAGATGATGTGAAATGGATATAATTCAAATAAAATATATTTAGAATGCATTTAGAAGATAGCTCTCTCTTGCAAGCTGTTTTACCTGAAACAATAGGAAAATTAGTCCTAACACCAGATAATTTGTTAGCAGACAAAATGAAATGCTATGCATTTCCTTTACAGGTGTGCCCCAGTATCCACTGATTTGGTATCCATGGTTTCAGTTATCCACGGATACTGGGACACCTATTAAAAGGGTAGGGAAACAAACATCTGGTTTTTTTACCTTGTTGCAGCGAAACCACTGATGGTCCCCTATCTTTAACAAGGCATTCCCAGTATCCATGATGAGGTCCAGAATGGAACCTCAGCAGATACCAGGGCATGCCTGTATATAAATTAACAAAAGAGGAACATTTATCATCGCTAAAAGTGCACTGTGTTTTAAGCTTTTAAAACGCTCACTCAGATGTTTATCTCAGATTAACTTTAGCCTTACACCAGTTTACTTGTACAAAAGGTGCTGACTCAAAACAGGATAATTTACCTCAAGATTAATGTAAATGTTCCAGTACTGATTCAGCAATTAAGGGAAGTCAATAGGGGAAGCTCAAATGAGAAGCAAATTCTACCTTTAAGAGACACCAAACGTGAAGACATGTGGCAAAACCTTGGATATTTTCGTAATATAAAAACAACCTCTGCAGACTTAATGGTCTTTTTCTGTATGTTTGACCTTTTCTGCAGCGTGTTCTGGGATTGTATTTTATTATTTTCCATTCCTCTCATTTCTGAAGCTATCTGAAGCTAAAGATGTGTAAAATCTTGCTTTTCCCAACAGTAAGCAGTCTTTTTTTTTCTTTCATAAGCAAACAAGGCTTGAAGGTGTTTAATTAGAAGAGAAATGCATAGAAAACAAGGGTAATAGCAACAGGCTTCTCATTCTAACCTTGAGTCTCCCTAATTAAAACGGTGTCTCTCCTGCTTTCACTGGAGCAGGATAATGGCTTCACAAGAGGGATTTCTCATAAAACAAGAACCGTGTGACATATGATAACACCATGGCAACACTGTTTCAGTTACCTGCTGTGCCTCATCCAGACTGCAGTGCAGGCAGATGCCAGGTAGATTCACATACAGAGTAGAGATTCATCTTCATCCACAATTGCATTGATCTATGGAACAATCTTGCATCAAGGGGGTGAAGATTTCTTCATGCTTTCGACTCCCCCCTTTTAAGTTGAATCATTGGTACTTCTTATACTGGCAAACTATATGCCATCACAATTGTTTGATATTCTCTCTTGTTTCATTTCAATAGCACTTGCCAAGGTGCAGAGTGGTCATGCACTGAATCATTCTGTCCAGGAAAGTGCGCAGTGGAAGGACCTTTCATCACAACCTTTGATGGCAAGTCTTACAGCTACCCCGGAGACTGTCACTATGCAGCAATCCAGGTTATTAGCTCTTTGCTTATATAAAGCTTGCTTGCTGCAATAAACACACTACTTTGACTTTCCATAAGGAAATCCTGAACTCATGAGTTTCTCAGGTGAATATTTTCCAAGGCACATTGAAAGTCATTTTCCCATATTGTCTCTTTGCAATATCAAAGACTGAGGATAAACTGAAATTTCACAACTGCTTTAGGGCCCAATCCTATGCACCTTGCCGCCAGCGGTACATTTGTACCGTCAGCTCTGGGTGTCGTAAACGTGCCATAAAGCACATGGCACCCAGAGAATAAGCACTACCCTGCTGGACCAGTGCCAGTCGGTGCTGTGCCTCAGCATGGACAGGATGACCGGCCAGTGCTCCGACAGCGCTGGCCAGTGGTAAGGGGTTTTGGGAGGGGGGAGGGGGATCTGGAGGGAGGGAGGGGAAGATCGGCATCACAAGCAGGGCGGGGACGGCGGCAGCTCAAACACAGGCGCAGAGCTCCTATTGGCATCACTGCAGCATTACTTGGGTTTTTGTTCAGTCGCTAAGTCGTGTCTGAACTCTTCACGACCCCATGGACCACAGCACGCCAGGCCTCTCTGTCCTCCACTAGCTTCCAGAGTTCGCCCAATTTCATGTTCATCGCTGCAGTGACACTATCTAACCATCTCATCCTCTGCCACCCCCTTCTCCTTTTGCCTTCAATCTTTCCCAGCATGAGGGTCTTTTCTAAAGAGTCCTCTCTTCTCATGAGGTGGCCAAAGTATTTGAGCTTCAGCTTCAGTATTTGACCTTCCAGGGAGCAATAAGGCAGTGGTCCAAACGTGCTTTACAGTGTCCCTTATGCCAGCCAAACTTTTCTGGCTTAACTGTGCCAGCCTAACTCCTGGTTAGTATGGTGCCCTGTGTCTGAGATTTTTTTCCTAACTAGGACAAAGGTTGGTCTCTGAGTGTGGAACTACGCCCATGTCCCACCGGTCTATCTGGGACATGTTTGAAGAGTGTGACTTTGACTCTGGGCTTCGTAAGTATGAAGATACTTCAAGCAGTGTGTAATAGTTCAAGTTATTAGGAAACTGCATTTATCCTATGCATGCTTACCCAGAAGTAAGTGCCATTGATTTCAGTGGAAAGTTCTCCCTAGTAATTATGCATATGATTCTAGCATTAGTTGCTTGAATTAACACTTTAGAACCAATAACTAACCGCTTTAGAACAAATTGGGGCCAATCTGAATCAGGGAAGACACATTTTAATGAGTGGGTGGTAAGTTACAGACACATTCATTTATTTGGTTTTGGTTAGTAAAAATGGATGGGAGCTGGTTTGTATATATTGTACAGAATACTGCATTGTACTTTCCTATATACAAATATTTTAAAAAATTGCTGTTTTCTTCTTTATTGCATTAGAAGCTATGTATGCTTCTGTATTCTGCAGTTTGAAAGGCATGTATATTGAGATTTTGTAACTTGCAAATTTAATTTCATAAATTGCTTAGAAGTCAAATCAATTGATAAAAAACTAAACATTCTTTAACCAGTTGACTATCTTACAAACTATGCAATTTCCTTTGCAACGTCCTTGGCTAATGCTGGAAGACCTGAATAATTAAAGCTTAAATGGATGTATATTGTTATTAATGCAATTTATTAACATGTGGATATTAGTCTGTTTCAGCAGACAGATATGTATTCCATAGCAATGGCAGTTTCTACAATGATAAGATAAAGCATCACGATTATTACTTCTCAGGTAAGATGAGGTTCTTCCTCTGCACACAAAATGGTAAGAAGAGAAAGTGGTATCCAAATGTAGTCATTTTGCTCAAATGTGGCTTTATACAGATACAATCATCATCTTCAGGCAGTCATCATCCTACATTGGAGCAGAATTATATTTTGGACTGAAATTACAGATCCAGATTGCTCCCATCATGCAGCTCTATGCTTCACTGCCAGCAAATTCTTTTTCAAATACAGCAGGTAAGTCAGCAAATGGCAGAAATAGTTGTCATTGTGGCTTAATTGTGGCTGGAGATTGCATTTCTACCAGTGTTGCTCTAACGCATCATTGGTAGAAAAGAGTTTAACAGCGTTGTTCCCCCCCCCAGTGTGGGAGTGTGCATGTAGGTATTTGTTGGGGATAGTCAGGATTTTAAGAGTTATACTTCTGTTGCTCCCACTCACCGTGGCTGAATATGAACACAACTGCAGATAGGAGTGGAGATACTTATTGTCGAGAGTCCCATACCCTAGTTGGTGTCAGAGAGATTTTACCCTGCAGACTAGGAGCCGGAATACAAGTGTCATGAGTGCAGTGGCAGCCCCTGAATATGATAACAAAATCTGAATGATTCTGTTACACATGAGTATACCAGAACGATGCTACAGTATGTGTAAATTTCACTTGTCAGTTGATCAAAGTCAACCTAGAAAAAGGAGGACAGATTGATGTGAGATAGATTCTCTCTCAGACAGGAACTAGAACTGACTCTGCATTTCCTAAGCCTCCTTCTCCATACTTCCCAGACCAGAGTAATGGCATTATCTGAGCCAGTTGTTTAGTGGAGGTTCATGTCAGTTTCAATCCACAACAAACAATATGCTTGTTGTGCACTCATCTGTGGTTCAGTACAAGGTAGTCAGCACAAGTACTAGGTTGTCCCGATGATGCAGTGCACCAATGCTGTACTGCATCATCAATGCTAAGGTATGTGATGCAACAATTTTCTGGAGGCCATCTATTGCCTTTCTGTCCCTGAAGAGCCCTCCAAAGTGTGGTCTTGCTAAATAGTCGTTTAGTGAGCTGAGAGTGCATCCTCCTCCAAGAAAGATAGCCCAAAATAGAAGAATTCCTGATTCTGGTAGGGAGTTGGACTTCCTTTCCCATGGAAGGCTCATCCCGCTTTGGGTTTCTATGACAGGAAATATGAAGTAACAATAATACAAGATCTGCTAATCAACAGGGCTCTGTGGATCTTTCAACAACCACGCAGAGGATGATTTTATGTCCAGTCAGCACATCTTGGAGGTGAACTCAGAGGCATTTGCAAAGTCCTGGGAAATGATGACATGTCCTAAAGTGAGGCATCCTTCATGCACCAGCATAGAAGAAGGTAACAGTTTGAGGAATGTGGCTCTGTCTAAATCAGCGGTCTCTAAATCTGCCATCATAAGGACCCCATAGGATAAGGCCATAAGTCTCATTGAAATTAGGGGACTTAGGTTAGTTGTGATGACTAACTTGTCTTACTCTTTTCAATAGCGCTTAACTTACAGAGCAATCCCATATTGCGCTGGAATGGCGAGGCCAGCTGGCCAACACCATATCCCAACGCAGTATAGTGGAGGCTGGAGCCTCCCCATGGCAAGGGAAAGTGCGCTTCTTTACCGTAGGAAAGGCTCCAGCCTCCCCTATGCGCTCCTCGGATCTGCACCTGCTAAATAGCAGGCGCAGATCCAAGGAGACCATGCAGCCTGAATCGGGGCCACGCAGCCTCCCAATCGAGCTTAGGATGTGGTCTTACGGCCACCTCCCAAGCCTGCCCACGTCCCGCCCTCCCCCCACCCACAATCTCCCCCCCCCACCAATCCATGTCCCAGAACAGGACAGATCCTCCCTTGTGCCGACCAGCTTCAGTTGGCGCGAGGGAGACTCAGGGAGGGTGTAGCAGGACTGATCGGCGCCTTAACACTATGACGTAGTTTGGCGCAATGGGCAGTGCAGGATTGCACTGTAACTTCCTTAGCTAGTCTATTGATTGTACTTACATTTATGATTTTATTTGCAATTTGGAGTATGAAATGTAACGTCAATTTTAACAAACCTGAAATGGTTTCTCATTC
Source organism: Lerista edwardsae (assembly GCA_029204185.1). Lineage (NCBI taxonomy): Eukaryota > Metazoa > Chordata > Lepidosauria > Squamata > Scincidae > Lerista > Lerista edwardsae. Next base: position 7,005,714 of record JAJKFI010000010.1, read on the forward strand.
TAAATAAAAGCAACAAACAATACTGTTCTTCTTTATAACCTTCTTCCAAATCCACATCCAGTACAATGCAGTTGTAAGACCAATGGTGGCACCTAGTGACTTGTAAAGCAAATGACAACAATCACTAGGAAACTACTATATGTACCAGTTTTTCAGAGATTATTGTAATGTTTCCAAACCTGCCATACTTGCCAAATACCATGTAGTTGTGTTTCATGCAGATCATGTAAGCCTTGATTTTATTAATATTTACAGAAAGATTTGCAATGGAAAACTGTGCTGTACTCAATGATCCCAATGGAGTGTTTGGTTCTGGCCATTCTATTGTGGACCACAGGTCTTACTTTGAGGTATGAAAATATTGATCACAGCTGAGTGTTAAGAGACAGGCAAAAGTTAAGATGCTTCAATCTAATGGTTTCTTATGGCTTCAGGAATGCTAGCGAATATTCAGCGCTTTCGCATCCACACTCATTCTAGCAGCATAAGGCCTGCATAAGATGGCAGCTTCAGTCAATTCATTTTTCAGTCATTCTTTTTTCTTGCACAACAAGAAACTTTGCTTTACATCAAAGATACACAAGCAATGCCCAATATAACCTCCTTGGAAATGACGATCAAGTGGAAATCGTCCATATGATGGGGTGGTGGTGGTGATTGCTGAGACTGTGATGGGTCGATCTGTCTCCCTAAACCTCACCCTCCACATTTACTGCATTAGTCAATGCTGTACTGAGGAAGACATTTCTGGTTGCCCAGCATCCTGGGCTCATGGGCAGAAAGTCTGCCTGGCTGCAGTGTGAGGGTGAGGGAGGGGCACGCAGCCTACTAATACAACAGACTATCAAGTCACATGAAGCTGGATAAAAGCTCTGATCAACCTGATCATTGTTGATGCCTGTTGTTGACGCCTGTTAATGCATCCTGGTTTGATTTGGTTTTTGTCTTGCAGAAATGTCTACGTTCAATATGTATGTGTGAAAGAGTCCAGGACTGCTTGTGCACAGCACTGGGAAACTATGTCAAAGCATGCGCTAAACACGGAATATACATCACTGGTTGGAGAAAGGGTGTTTGTGGTAAGACGAGAGATGTATATCTAAGTTTAAAGAAAACACTTTTTGGAGTGGTACTTTGAAGTAACCAGCTGCACAATATTTTGGGCAAGATTCCACCTTATCCTTTTTGGCTTCATTAGAGAGAGAGAGAGGAGTGTACAGATGTCATGGAAATGGTGCCAGTGAGAGGCCTGTTTAATGTGTGTATAACAGCTTCTGTCTGGTTGATTTGGGAGCTTGGCTAGAGTCAATTAGCCTGGAACACTTGGCTGGCATCAAGTAACAGGCACAAGGGGATTGCTGCAAATTGATCCATTCCGCAAGAGCCAAATAGAGCTCTCACTGAACAAGTTTCATACCGACTGAGAGTCATAGAAGTTAGGGGCAGTTCACAGGGCAAGTTCATGTGACAACCATTATTGTTAGTAAGTCTGCACTGGCATTTATTATTATTAATAAAAATATTGCTATACCACCTTTCAACAGAAAAGTTCACAAAGCGGTTTACAGAGAAAAATCAAATAACGAAATGGTTCCCTGTCCCAAAAGGGATCACAATGCAAAAAGATAAAAAAGAAACACCAGCACACAGACATGTAAACAATCCAACGTTCATTTTCAATGTGGCCTAAGACATTCGTTTCCAACCCTTTTTAGCACTGGAACCCACTTTTCAGGTACAGCAATCTGTTGGGACTGGACGTGATGCTGTTAAGCAGGAATTAACATCATTGTGCCTGTAAAAAGCATCAGTGTAGACTACCATAGGGAGGGGTATTTGAAAATGGTAGGATTTTTTTTCTTTGTTTCTGCAGATTTTGTGATTTGGAAGTTTGTGGATGACCTTATGACATAATCACATCACCCCCCCCCCCGTCCTTCTGGGTGTGGATTAAATGTAAAAGCCTTCCCCAGGACCACCTTTTTTGGTGATCTTCATCCCTTTCTGTGGCCGGTCGCTTCATGTTTTGGCCAGTGAACGGCAAAAACGTGATTGTCAGAAAGAGCACGAGGCAGCTGCACCCAGAAAATGCCAAAGATTGCTGATAGGTGTGGTGTACCTGGTCACCTGCCAATGTGGCATGCACCAGGGTGGTCTGCACCAGCTGCACCCCTGTAATGATGCCACTGGCTAGTGTTAATTACTGGGATTAGTGAATCTTGAAAGAACATCATCATCATCATCATCAAGCAACCTAGTTTGCTGCAGAAAAATCAGCCTGTGCTTAGTAAGAATCAAAAATCAACTTGATTTTCCAGTCTGCTGCATTCCAAGCATTCCAAGAATGTTCATTTCTGCTTGAAACTAGAAACTACCAATTGTTAGTAAGGATGAAAGTTTATATAGCCACTGTTTCTACACAAAACAGATTATATACAAAGCCCTCTAGACAATTCTATAGTTTTATTTTATGTCTAGTTTAAAAAAAAACCTTCTACAGAATGCATTTTACAAGCATTTAATAAGAGATTTCTCACTATTTTTTTAAGAGGAACACTGTGACTCAGGCAAGGTCTTCCAGTATAATGCAAGTGCCTGCAATGTCTCTTGCCGTTCCTTCTCGGAGATGGATGTGACTTGTGACGTGCAAGATACCCCAGTGGATGGATGTGTTTGTCGTGAAGGCCAATATTCAAATAGCAAAGGAATATGTGTTGGGCGAGATCATTGCGATTGTTACATGAATGATGAGATTCTGAATGCTGGGCAAATAATTAAGCTGGATAATTATACATGGTATGTATATAGGCACGCACCACATATTTAATATTGGGCACAAAACATTTGCTTCCCCATGGAAGGCTGTCAAAAAATAAATCCAGTAATTAAATTGAGAGCGCAATCCTAACCTTGAGTTAGGCCAGCGCAGTTAAGCCAGAAAAGTTTGGCTGGCACAAAGGTCACCATAAAGTATGTTTGGACCACTCTCTGAGGGCTCAATCCTAACCTGGAGTTAGGCTGGCACAGTTAGGCCAGGAAAGTTTGGCTGGCACACAGGACACCATAAAGTATGTTGCCATCCTCCCTGACTCCAAGAATGGTCCAAACGCACTTTATGGTGGCCCTTGTGCTGGCCTAACTGTGACGGCATAATTCCAGGTTAGGATTGCGCTCTGAGTTATAGAACTCAACTGACTACGAAGGCAAAAAACATAGCCAAGTATTTTTAGGAAATCCTGAGCTGGGCTATGTAGGAGAAGGTGCTTTTAAGACAGTTTCAGATGTGGTGTTGTTCTTTTCATTTTGCAGTGTTTGTAGGAATGGGCAGGTACATTGCCATCGTACTTCTGACTTCACACCTGGTAAGTGTTCATGTACCAGAGAATGCATTTATTTTCATGATAATGTTATGTGATTGTCAAACTGTTCCCAAATTCCATGAGGGGATAGGATTCTGGTGCACATGAAGCCTGCAAGGTCCACTGAATGCCCCCTAACAATTGACCTTTCCAGATTCACAAAAGATTTGTACGGTGGACTGCATCCTTACATCATGTCAACATTACTTGGGAAGAAGGAAATTCAAAGGAGTTGCTGCTTCTCCTATGGGTCAATGATAGCCTGCTGCATTCCTCTTCTGACACCAGTTTGGGGTTACTACCCTAGTCTACAGATCCTTGCACACAGTGATTGTGCTCAGTCACTTGTGGAACAGAAGACTGGTGCTGAGCTGACAGATCTCAGACATTGCATAGATTTATAAAGAGGGTTTGAGTTCAATCTGTTTGAAAACACAATACAGTCAGCCTGTATCTTAATTGAGGGTAACGTTCCCAAGTGAGCATGTAAAGCTAAAATTGCATATGCTCCAAACTAACTTGAAAAACCCTTGCATCCAAAAGTACATACTGCCTCTTTAAAAACTACAAGAGGTACACAGGAACTGAGACTGAGGGCACAATCCTAACCTGGAGTTAGGCTGGCACACTTAAGCCAGCAAAGTTTGGCCGGCACAAGGGTCACCGTAAAGAGCCAAACTACTCTTGGAATCAGGGAGAATGGTGCATGTCTGTGTGCTGACCTCCCTGACACCGAGAGTGGTCCAAACATACTTTATGGTGTCCCTTGTGCTGGCCAAACTTTGCTGACCTAACTGTGCCAGCCTAACTCCAGGTTAGGATTGCGCCCTCACTGATGGAACAGCAGCTGCTTCATCCTCTGATCTCAGGCTCACTCCAGGGCATGTATTTAGTACTGGAATGATGAGCAAAATTGCCTGCACTATTTAAATTGATGGTTATCTCTACTTTTTGTTTGTGTGTTTGCTTGCTGAGCATGTGTTGTTGAATGTGTGCATTCACATTCATATGGGCTGACTGTATTGTAAAAAGATAGCTTTAAAAAAGGAAATGCACAAACTCAATAACATAATCCAGCATTGCCTTCTTCTTTAGTAACATGTCCAGGTGGAGCTGAATTTATCACTTGCTCTGAACCAAAAGCAACGAGAAGAGTTGACAAAACTTGCAGTGCTCTGAACATGCCTTCTTTATCTGTAAGTTGAATGCCCAGGAGATGCCTGAGGGCCCATGATGCTAAGACATTGTTAAAATCTGTGTTGTGTGCCTCAGCCTGGCTGGCAACTGAGTGAGAAGCAGCCTAAAAGCACTATGGCAATGGTTCCCAACCTGGGGGGGGCTGATTTTCAGAGGGATCACAAAGCCCATTTACCACTGTAGTTGCGTTTGCATACCATTTTTAAAGTTGCATTTTTGCAACATTTTCCGGAAACCCCCAAACAGAGAAATATGTTTTTGAAAAAATTTCAAGGTGTTTCCACATACCTGAAAACAACTGTTGCATTTGGTAACCTATGGTAGTCTACATATATTTTAAAGGCACTGTCCCAGATGCTGAGTATTAATTCCTATCCGACCGCCGCAGGTTCCCGAGTTCCGTGTTGAGACTTGTAGCCTGCAATGGAGGCCTTCACCTCTGCACTGGCAAAATAGCCAGTGCAAAATAGCCAGCGCAGAGGCAAGGAGACACATTGCCCACCCTACGCCCTTACTGCCCTGCGCCCTACGAATGTCCCCTTCTGCCCATGAGCCTCCTGCGGCTGCCTGGCTGCTGCAGGATGCAGTGGTAGCCGTTTGGCCAGCACTGAATCTGCAGCACCAGGCAGTTCAGGATTGGGCTGCTGATCTGAATTTAAAATCCTTGCAGATCACTTGCAATGCAATGCCTAGGACCAGTGAGCAAAGCCAGCTGTGAAGGGAAATTGGGATTAGCATTTATCCATCCACTCAAGTTATTTTCCATGCATCATGCTTCTATGCACATTGTGTATATCTTCCATTATGATCACATTTTGATATACATTTCCCACTTTTCTAGGAGATTACTAAAAATCAAGAATCAGGGGACTCTGATGATTAGGTCTTCAAAAATCAAGGACAGCTTTCTAGAGTTCCCTTATGAAGCAAGTTCAGGAAGGTTTTGTCTGTTACAAATGTGAATCAACAAAGGAACCACAACTGGCATTTGCTTCCTCTTTTTGCACTTCTTACACGTAATGTTGAAAGCAAGGAATTCTGCATTTCCCCACAGTGAGATACATTGTCTCTCTGTTAGGAAAATGCTAATGTTCCTGCTTCACACATCACACAGACAATACAAAATAGGAAGCAGGGTGGTTTATGCCTCTTCGTCTACCAATACATAGTCACAATAGACAAAGCAAAGCAGGACCGGCTTTAAGCCAACGTGACCAATGTCGTCACATCGGGCCCTGCGCTTCAGGGGTCCCCGCACTAGCAGGGTGAGCATATTGCCTGTGGCTGCAGCTGGGATCTCTATGGGCTGTAAGCCAGTGGGGTGTGCAGAGCTGCTTTATCTTAGTCTCTCCCACCTGCCTCTGCCTCTGAACAGCCCAAGATGGTCCACCTGGAAGCAGTTGGCTGTGATGTTATGATATCACCACCAACTACTTCCACATGCCATGCTTTTCACGTGGCACAAACAGTGCTCTTCTTGGTGAGTGGGGCCCCCGCAGGGGGTGCCCCACAGGAATGCCCCACACTGAGTCCCGCTCAGTGGTGTCATCTAAATGATTTAAGAACAGGTACTCACTTTTGATTGGCATGTGTCGGGACCCGCCCACCAGAAGTGACGTCATAAGCCGGAAGTGAGGTCGTGGCAGGAAGTGACATGAAAAAAGCCCTTTTTGAGGCCTCAGACAATTTTAAACTGACCCAACAGTTGCAACAGTATTCCACAGCACCCCCATAACATATTAAGGAGGCCTGGCATCATGTTAAAGTGACCCAACAGTTCCAAAACCCCAGAGCAGCTCATTTTTCAGTGGCAAGGCAAGGCAAGGCTCCGCTCGCTGCCTGCCTGCCTACCTGCCTGGCTCTGAGAACGTGCAGGCAACTCAAACATGCAGGAAATTCAAATGTTGCAGGGGGCGGAGTCGACGAGTGAGCGGGCGAATGGGCGGGGCCAGCCATAATCCTAGAAACCGGTACTCGCGTACCCCTGGGTACCCCCTGCATGACATCACTGGTCCCGCTGCTGCTAGAGCCGGCCCTGAAGCAAAGTTGCCCCTTCCAAGTGCCAATCATGGGGTCCTGCATGATGGTCAGAACCAGGGCCAGTCTCTCCACAAAGCAATATAAAACTATGGTGAGGAGTGGCAAACTGAGGGAGCCCCCAGTGCATCCTCTGGCTTGCTGAGAATGAGTTGGGAAAGGATCATAGCAGTGGCAGGCAGCCCCCTTCCGCCTCCAGTGCTGCAGGAAGAAGGGAATTTTTTTTAAGCTGATGCATTTCCAGATCATCTCTTCTAACCCACCATGTTTACAAAGGACAGGTGTGTGGGGGTTATCTGGCACCCCCTTCCACTCCATTAACTTACCTGGTGCTCAGCATGCACCCTCCCTCCTCCAGCCCACTCCTTTTTTGAATGAACAGGAGCAGAGCATGCTGGGAAGCTATTCAAAACAGGTGCAGCATGGGGGAGGAAGGTGTGTACCAAGGTCCAGGTAAGTGAAGGGAAATGGAGGGCACCGCTCTTCCCATCCTTAATGATGGGGACATGTGCATGTGTGCTTCCTCACTCTTCTCTTTATCCACTGGGGTGGGCAGGGTGTGCACTCATACTTGCACACAGGTAGGTGGGAAAATGGGAGAGATTTGAGCAGCAGGGAAGCATGAGCCACCCTTAATCAGAATGCTGTCGTTTGGAATAACTGTCTCCTAATGGATTCACAGGAGATGTGCAGGAGAATAACCCGGGCCCTGGATATCTGCATTTTCTTTACAGATGGACTTGCCCTGCAGGCGTGGATGCTTTTGTCCAATAGGCACAGTTCGAAACTCTCAGGGCAACTGTATTCCGCCGTTTCTCTGTCCGTGCTCCTACAGTGGTCGACAATATGAACAAGGAAGTGTAATAAAAGTTGAATGCAATGTCTGGTAACCTTGACTTTTCACGTTATGGCTATGACTTTTTTATCGTTAACATTTAATGTATGCTTATTTTAAGTGCCTTGAGAAGAAACCTGCCACAAATATTACATGCTTGCTGATTTAGTATTGTGGTGATTTTGAAACCATTTTTTGCTACAGGCCCTGGCTGTCTTGTTCACTCAGGGCCAAGAGCCTCTGAGGAGAATTTTATCAGAGGATACACTAGGTACAATCCTAACCTGGAGTTAGGCTGGCACAGTTAGGTCAGCAAATTGTAAAGCGTGTTTGAACCACTCTCAGAATCAGGGAGGATGGTGCACATTTGTGTGCTAACCTCGCTGACTCAGAATGGTCCAACCATACTTTATGGTGGCCCTTGTGCCGGCCAAACTTTGCTGGCTTAACTGTGTTGGCATAATTCCACGTTAGGCTTGGCTCACAGTTTCATTTGGACCCCTTCCCAAAGCAGGAGGGGTGTAACAGAGCAGGAGAGGGTGGCGATGGGGCAGGTGGAATGGGGATGGGGAGGGGAGAAACAGGGCAGGAGAGAATGGTGACAGCTGGAATAGTCTTTAGAGCCCAGGTCTAGCAGGCTTTCTAATGTGGAGCCTCAGTCTATTTGCCCACGTGATGTCAGCAGCTAGATACAGTGACACAGACAACCAAACATATTCCTATCTAAAATATTTTAAATATGGAAAATCATTGCAGAAAATTAGCATCATTGTATTTAGGCTCATACTAGAATGGAAAGAGTCGTGTTTACCAAAACTTCCTTCTGCAGCAGCCGTAGTCTCTCAGCTGTGTCCTTGAGCTCCTATATTCCTTCATGATAAGTGAATCCACAAGCTAAAGAGCTGCTATAGTGATCAGTTTCCTCCCAGATGTGGCAGATCATGTTAATCTCAAAATCATGTAGAGATCAATACACGAGTGGATTATTTATGAAAATCTCACCTCAGAAACACCTTTGTCTCACTTCTGTCTCACATTCTCTCACCTTTGAACAATGTAAGCTGATTTTAAGAGTGCTTAATACATCATTCTGATGTCATTTCCTGTCTTAGCTCATGTGTCCAAGGAATTTGGAAGTGTTCCGAAAACAAATGCCGAAGTTCTTGCCATATCTATGGAGATGGTCAAGTTCACACATTTGATAAAAAGTGGTACAGTTATGATGGTCTCTGTCAGTATGTTCTTGCTGAGGTAAGCTCTGGTGACCCATTGCAGTCCACTGTGGGGAAGCATATTTTAAACACCAAAAGCTTGGTAGATTTGCTTCTGCAGGAAGGGAAAATGTTCACTTCCTGCTGCAGGAAGGGAAAATCAAAAGAAACCTTGGCAGCCTTCCTCACCCTACGTTAAGTCCCAGAAGGCTGCGGTTTCCTCAACATGACAGCTGGTTGCTAGAGGGGAGGAAGTCAACTGACTGGGCCCACGCTACTCCTCTGCCCCCTCACACTGTGGCCTGGGTGGTGGTAGCCCCGTAGAAAGATAGCTCTTGCCTCTGAACAGACAGGATAAGCAGAACTTATCTGCTTGAAAAAGAATTTTTTGCTGGATCAATGGTAGTTTAAGGTCTATAGATATTTGTTTGGTAAGGCTACTTTCCATTGGTTATGTAAAATGGGACATTCCAACGAGGGACATAGCTAATGAAAATGTAGCCCAGTGCAGAGGGCAAAATGTTGCCTGGAAGTGACATCACAGCTGTAGTTTCTTTTTTCAGGTATTTTAGCCAAAACTTTTGATAAAGATATTACACTCTGGTTTGTCTCATTGCATTCTGCATTACATTACAATGATATATAACATGATGGAATCATTCATACATACCATGGTTTTCAAAATTTTGGCACACTAGTGTCAAGCTCAGCTTGTTGCCCGGTGCAATTGCACCCCCTGCACTTATTTGGCTAGGCTCCTGGTTCCAACTCTTTACTCCACATATCTCTGAGACAACATGTCATATTTATTAAATGACTAAGTATGTATATAGTGATATTATATTGATACAGAAATGCACATCTGTCTTACTTCTAGGACTACTGTGGCAAAGAAAAAGGGTCATTCAGAATCTTGACAGAGAGTGTCCCATGTTGTGATGATGGAATTACATGCTCTAGAAAAATCACAGTGGTTTCTGAGGTAGGAGTGCTCATTAAGCTTTCTGTCAATCATTTGTACAGATATGAAGATTCTAATATCACAAGCATATATATTAAATATACTTTCAGAATGGCAGCCTTGTTCTGGAAGACGGAAAATACATGTTTGAAAAAAATACTGGAAGCACTGTATGTGAAACGGACAAGCAACTATACACTGTTAACTCTGTTGGACTCTATTTGATAATCAAATATATTCATGGAATAACTTTGATCTGGGACAAGAATACAAGAATATCTGTTATAAAGGAGCCAAATTGGAATGTAAGCACATTGTGGGCACTTTAAAAAATAATAATGCATTATTTTTTCTCATCTTTTTCTGTATGTGATGCATACAGAAGTCTGTATTTTCTTATGGTAAGCTACGTCTTACTGAAACGCTTAGTTGGAAGAAACTTTTTCCAAAGGCATTTCCTTAATCAATTGTTTTTAAATATAGAGGAACATAATAAGATAACACCTGAAGAGCTCAAGGTCGTGAGCTCGGGACTGCCGGAAGTCTCTGCGAGCAGCAGACCTTGGAAACTGCAGCTGATTAAACGCTGAGTTTCAGCTGCCTCGTGGGAGGAGGAGTGTGCTGAAATCAGCTGCATCTCTGGTGGCAGCAGGGAAGCCTCATCAGCCAGCAGACGACAGACGGGTGGCTGAAGAAAGAAGGCTAAATCCAGAAAGAAAGATCTGTAGGAGTGTTGATCTTGGAAGATAGAACATTCTGTAAATTGTAAAAACCTTCGGGTTTGTGAGAAAGTCTGCCTATGTAAACCGCCTTGAGTTCAATCATTAGAGAAATCTAGTGATCTTAAGAAAGGCGGTATATAAATAAATGTATTATTATTATTATTATTAATAAGAGGAGCATAATTTAGGAACTTGAGAGCAGTGGTGTCATCTAAATGATTTAAGAACAGGAACTCACTTTTGATTGGCACGTGTCAGGACCCGCCCACCGGAAGTGACGTCATAAACCGGAGGCTGGCGGAGTGCAGGTCTACCTGGGGCTGGTTCCTATGGGTAGACCTGGGCTGCCTCTGGGCCAGCTAAATAGCCAGTGTAGAGGTGAGTAGACTGCTTGTCTGCCTGCGCCCTTATCATGGGAAAAGGAGACGAATGTCCCTGTCTCGTGCAGAGCCTCCTGCAGCTGCCTGACTGCTGCGAGGTGCATCAATAGCCACTTGCCTACTGCTGCTCACACAGGTGGGGTCACGCAGTTCTGGACTGGGCTGTTAGACTGCATTCCTATACATATAATACTTACCTAACAGTAAGTCCCATTGATCTCAACAGGGCTTACTTCTGAATAGACATTTATAGGATTGCACTGCTAGAGGCATTGTGAACATCTAATAGGAATCCATGAGGATTCAGGAAAAAAAATAGGGCTGTTTCCTTTTCTGAGTATATGTCATCCACTTCTGTAGACTGGATTCTGGGAAAAATCAAGGGGAAGCGCTCGGTACGCTTCCTGCGCTGCTTGTAGGCTTCCCTGTAGCATCTGGCAGACAACTGTTAGAACAGAATGCTGGACTAGATGGACTCCTGTTTTTTCTGTTCTTAACAGTCCTTGAGAGGACTGTATAATCAAATGCCTTGAGTACAGAAGGGAGTATTGCTTACATGATGGATGGTGCAACCTCCTTACATTAATAGTAGGCTACTTCAGAATGCCAGGTGCAAGGTGCAACAGGTGCAAGGGAGTGGCAACAGGATGCAAGCAGCTTGTTGTCTACTGAAGCTCCCTTAGGCACCTGGTGGGCCACTGTGGGAAGCTGGACTAAATGGGCCTTTGGCCTGATCCAGCAGGGCTCTTCCTATGTTCTTACATAGAGTTGTTGATATGAGGCCCATATTGCATTTTAGTAACAAGGAAATATAAAACAGCAACATCTACTTCATGGGCATTGGGCCATATGAGGAAGTGATAACTTCACAGCATTGTTCCGTTTTCTTATAGAGGCAAATATGTGGCCTTTGTGGAAATCACAATGGCAATCTTCAGGATGAATTTACCACCAGACAAGGGTCACTGGCTGCAGGACCAGTGGAGTTTGGCAATAGCTGGAAGACTGACCCCACATGTTCGGACACAATTGCGGAGGCTTTCCCATGTGATGCAAATGCCTACTGTAAAGATTGGGCCTTGCGGAAGTGTGAAATAATAACAGACTATCGGTTCAAATCCTGCCACAACAAGGTAAGTCTTTTGAGAGAAGCCATGTTTAATGGGTGTCCCCCCCCCCACAAAGTTCTCTATATGTCTCTGGACAGTTCAGGCACTTGACCCATCAATTAAAGCTCTGTGTCTAGAATAGAGTAGACTCACACCTTGGAAACTGTGCAAGTGATGTCACATATGAGCTTAGCATGTGTGTGTTTGAACTCTAGTTCTGTACATGATTATACAGATCATGGGGAATCTGATCAGGCAAATAACTTATATGTTTGTATATGTGAATGCCCAGCTTGCTCCAAATTTGTTTTAATAATAGCATGTAGACATGTTCATAGGCTCTAGGTTCAACCCATACCACAAAGGAAGTGGAATACAGTTTATTACGAGGCAGCAACATGTCTGATTTGGCCCATAGACATGCACATTTATTGAAATGGATGCCCGTTTAATGTGTTCTTCTTAGGTTGACCCCACACCGTATCACAAAGCTTGTGTTGAAGAAGCTTGTGCATGCACAATGGAAGGGAACTTTCTTGGGTTCTGTACGGCTGTATCGATGTATGCAGAAGCATGTGCTGCAGCAGGAATCTGTATACAATGGCGTACTCCAGAACTTTGCCGTAAGTTACGTGTACTATGGTGAATTAATTCACGTAAACTGGTGCAAGAAGCAATCAAGAGCACCCAGTAGAAGCAGCCAGTTACCCATGAATCATCTCACTGCCTCATCCCCCAAATGTGTAATATATAATAGCCTATAATGAATTGTTTATAAGGCATGCAGAGTGAAATATATATTATATAGGCACTCTATAAATACAAAAATGTATGTTTAATCTGCTTGGTTGCTATTATTGGTTGCTATTGTTATTAGCCAGGCTGGTTTATCCATGAGGCCAACTGATGTCCTTGCTTTAGGCAGGTTGGCAGGTTTCTCCTCCTTCCCCCCTTCCTGAATTGGAAAAAGTAGAGGAGGATAGATAGGAAGAGGAAGTGAGGATCAGGGATGCTCTAGCCCACTACTCTCCTCTCTTCATGCTTCATCTTCTTCACTTTCCTCCTCTTTCTTTTCAAATCCAGGGAGTAGAGGAAGCAGAGACTGTCAGAGATAAAATATAGAGAACTTCAGATAGTTGTATATTGCTTAATGACTATTGTGCTTATTAACAATATTTATATTCACTTTGTGACACAAAGCAGTTCACAAAACTGTTGAGATAGGAAAATCAATCAACCAATATGTATGGTTTACACACAGAGGTGTAACTAGACAAAAAAGCTCCTGGGGCAAGGAAGTAAACACGGTGCCCCTGGGCAAAGGGAGGGGCCTCCATGAAACCTGGAAGTGGTAGCAGGGACCTCAGAAACTGCCTGGAGAGCACTCCAAATTTAGCAGTTTTGCTGCACAACAGTAGGGGAAGCTATCTGGGGTTTTTTTTTCTTTACTTTTTAACATTTTTAAAGTGGATCTGTAGGAAAAATTGCGCCCCCCTTGGTGTAGCGCCCTGGGGTAGGCTCCACCCTTGTTACGTCTCTGTTTACACAGCAGGCCCCATGGTTTTATTGGTGGGCTCTCATGTGGGTGTCAGTTCTCACTCCCATGCCCAATGAGGCTACACCTGTGATGCTGCCCTTGGCCATAGGTCACAATGACCAGTGTAGCTGCATTACATTTTGTACAGTTGATGTGGCTGTTGAATAAAATGGCTGCTCTGATGTGACACACAAGCATAAACCAGCCTATCAATCTATTTGTGAGAACAATTATGATTATGGCGTTTATCAAAGGTGGGTCAAAGGTTAGTAAGAATTATAATGTGGAACTCATTCCTGAAATAAATGTATGTTTTAGCTGTCTTCTGTGATTACTACAATGCACCTGGGGAATGCAGCTGGCATTATGAGCCCTGTGGAACATTAACATCCAAAACATGTAAGGATCATGTGATTGGGAGGATTCTTCCCTCTGTCTTGGAAGGTGAGGCATAGTTCAATGTGGTGGACGTAAAATCCTGATAGCAGGGTGTCATTTACGGGTTCTATCTGGAATGCAATCATAATGTTGTGCTCAACTGGTATAAGTCTATTACACCGACCCAGGAGTATCATGAATGTGCCGTGAAGCATGTTCGCTCAGCCATGGCAGCACATGGCTGCCTCCATGCTGCTGAAACCAGGTAAGGTTGAGCTGGCCAAGTAGGTAGGGCAGGCTGGTGGGCAGACTGGGCCCAGGAGGGGGGGTGGAACTAGCCTGGGCGACTTGGGCTGGGTCCTAATCCCCATCCCTGGCTCAGTTGGCCTTACTTGGGCCTCTCAGATTTGTGTCAGTTATTTCACTGGCTCAGATCTGAGCAGCTCCATAAGGGTGGCTGGTGCACAACTGGGGTAAGGGGATAATATCCAGCCAGTTTACCCGCCTGTTCCAGCGCAGGTTAGAATTGGGCTGTTAATTGCTTAACACCAGGGCGGTTTCATTGTTGGGTCCACAGCAACATTCAGCTCATAGATGGCCCATTAAGTTATTGTTTAAAGGTGTGATCGTGGTTGTGCGTGCTGCTGCATAGACATTCAAACAGTGATGCTCTTTCCCCCTGTTATCGCTTTGATTTTGAAATCAACTTTTGTATTTGAAACGTAGGTTGTTATGCGAAGTGCCCTGACAATGCGCCTTACCTAGATGAAAACACCATGAAATGTGTTCGGTTGTCAGACTGCACATGTTTTCATAATGACATCGTCCTTGCTGGACAAATCATTTATGACAATTGTGGAAGAGTATGGTATGTCTTTTTTTAATTTCTCACAATACCACTTGTATTTGCCTTGTTGTATTTGCCTTGTCATCTGCTGTCCTATATGGGAAATTTCATAAGATGCCCCATGCAGATAGATGAGACTATTGAGACTATTGCCCATCTCTACTGCCCCTTTTATGCTGAAATCCATGGACCCCATCCTGAGAACAAGATGGGGACTTTCTGATGGGCCAAAATTATGTAACCTCTTAACCGATTCTTTGGTTGAAACAACGGAAAGGATGACAACCTTCCTGTATCAGTTAGCTGAGCTGTGCAATCAAGAAGCTAAACTATATCCTGGCAGATTAAATGTGTTTAGATTCTGCTTGTTATATGCCAATACAAAAAAATATATGTTTTTACTGCCAATAGGAAGTAAAAACAGTACCTCCAGGTGAACAGGCAGGGATGTTTTAATAATAAGGAAGAGTTCTTTTGTTCTTGACATTCCATTGATGTATCAGGAACGTCTAATTCAGACATATGCTAGGAGACAGCCTAGTACAGTGGTGCATTATGACATATTTTGAAAGTTTGTTGAAGCCTTTTAAACATATGTTTGGGCACGCTGAGTAGTATGGTGCTGCCCTCTTAGGTTTGCCAGTTTTGAACTGAGCTGGCAGGTTATTTCCCTGTTTCTTGGTCATTCCTTACATTTCTGATAAGTTTGAGATTTGGGGTGTTTTTATTTCAGCTTCAGAGTTTCATAGGACATTTTAATCAATGTCCCATGTCCCCTTTTTAAGAATATTGATGATAACAGAAGTTGGTGCTTTTAGTTCGTTCAATGGAATATTTAAATCAATCATTTGACTATTTGTCTTCTTTTTCTGTCCTATTTTCTCCTTTTTATTTTGGCAAACTATAAACTACTCACAAGTCTGGAATAGGTCTTCCGAGTCAAAATTAATAGCCGATTCTCTCTGGATTTACATAAGTTATGTTTGCTTTTGTGAATATCTTCCCAGTGACTTCATGTGGTGGATGAATTGGGGACATTTTTTTTTTTTTGTAAATGTAATTTTGTGAAACTCTGAGATGTTTAACATGTGAATATTTTTAAATTTCATATATAGTGTCTGCAATGCTGGAAAGCTGGATTGCTCTGGTGAGTACCCTAGCTGACATATAATTTCAATTAATGGTACACAATGTAATTTAAATTAGTGGTACACAATTTTTTTCACCATTGCTAGTCAGAATTCTTTTTTTGAAATCATTATTGAGTTTCAGCCACATTGTCTCCTCCTCTTACATAGGACAATTTAAAGGTTTCTATCTGGTGTTCAGGGAAAGAATTAGCTAGAAACCTATTTCATTGAATAAGTCCTGAAACCTAAGTATTGGAGTCATATGATTCCCCCCCAAAAAAAAAAAAATTAAATGACAACATAAAATGGCTAAAACTTGGCTAAATTTTGAAGTGACATGATTTAAAGCAGTGATTCCCAACCTGCGGGGCGGGAGCCCTAAGGGGGCACAACTAAGGGCGCCCCTGCGGGGGCAGGGAAGACGGCAAAACAGAGCGATACGCAATGGGTGGGCTGCCGCTCACCCATTCCTCCTGCCCAGCGTTCCAGCTGCATGACGCCACTGGGGCACAAACCAATTTTCAGGGGGTTGTAAAGAGTTTGGGGCAGCCATCTTAAAACGCTGGGCCACACCATCCTGGAAGCTTCGTCTTGGCTAGGGGAGAGGCTTCCCCATTAAACTGCCATGTCCTCAATTAAATGCTTGTGGCAGCGAGGGAAATTAGCCTTGCTATGGGCTCGTCTTGGTGTGTGAGTATGCGTGTGATGAAGTCTCTCCCGGGTCTCTTTCCGAGTGGGCATGTCATACCTTCCATGTGCAGGCCTAGGTAAGTCTCAGCACACATGGAAGAGAAATGTAAATACTCTGAAGACTAAAATGTGGCTTTACCACCGTGATCAGCAATGGCATAGAGAAGCCACAATTTGTTCTGTGCAATGTTGATCTCATGGCTGAAACAATCATTGAACTCAAATGTCCCTTAAAACGTAGCATTCTGAACATTCTAAAAAGAATGTAGAGTTTTTTAAATATTCAATAAGTATGATTAATTAAAACAATGACTTCAATTCCTGCTTAATGACATCAATTCTGGCCCTAGGTCTTAGGGAGGGTCCCAACAGGCTGTTGCACCTATAAAGGGGTCCCAGTGCAAAAAAGGTTGGGAACCACTGATTTAAAACTATTGTGTTGCTAGTACAATTATAATTAGCTTGGGGTTTTGCGTGTGTGTGCATGCGCACGTGCGTGCGTGTGTGTTATAGCATTTGCCAAGGAATCATTTTATTCCTCACTTTTGCCCATTTTCTTCTGGGTTCTTTCTGCCTGATTTGCAATCCCTTTTAGTCCAGTTCCTTACCAGCGCACTTACCATATCAAATCAAAAGAATTCAAACGAAAGCCCTCTCAACTGGATTCGACAGTACTAGGTGTGCATATTGCCAGGATGAAACCCCGGGAAACTCCGAGTACCAGAAGTGGGCCATTTACAAGATGCCATTCTGAGAATAGGCCAAAATGCATTGAAAAGTCCTATACGTAAACTGCGCCAGTCCCAAGCTCGGACACAGTCCAACCACAGGTATGACTGCAGTTTTTCTCAGAGCTGGGTGTGCACATTGCAGGAAAGACAGTCCGGGAACTTTGGAGTACCCGGGGTGGGCCATTTCCACCAGGTCCCAATCTGTAAATGGGCCAAAATGCATGCAAAATCCTAAAACCTCAGACTGGAACCTGGTGGAAATGGCCCACCCCGGGTACTCCAAAGTTCCCGGACTGCCTTTCCTGCAATGTGCACACCCAGCTCTGAGAAAAACTGCAGTCATACCTGTGGTTGGACTGTGTCCGAGCTTGGGACTGGCGCAGTTTACGTATAGGACTTTTCAATGCATTTTGGCCTATTCTCAGAATGGCATCTTGTAAATGGCCCACTTCTGGTACTCGGGATTTCCCGGGGTTTCTTCCCGGCAATATGCACACCTAGTACTGTCGAATCCAGTTGAGAGGGCTTTCGTTTGAATTCTTTTGATTTGATATGGTAAGTGCGCTGGACTATTTTCATTCTTGCAAACTATATTTTTGTGCATTAAAAAAAATAATGTGTTGATGCATTTATGTCCTTGTCTTTCTTTCAGCTCAGTGTGTGGCTTGGCTGACATGATGCATTTTCATTTGATCCAGATATTCCAGGCGTTCCAAGAATAGGTGTGGTGCCACGCTTGAAAACAACAACAACAGCAACAACAACAAGCAGCACACGATTTAGTTCATCACCGCAAACCGAAAAGGTCACCGAAGATACAAAAGGCAGCACTCCTGGTTGGACCATCACAAGCAGCAGCAGCAGCAGCCTCGGTTGGACTGTTGAAACGACAGGAGTTGGAAG
Organism: Lerista edwardsae; assembly: GCA_029204185.1. Classification (NCBI taxonomy): domain Eukaryota; kingdom Metazoa; phylum Chordata; class Lepidosauria; order Squamata; family Scincidae; genus Lerista; species Lerista edwardsae. The sequence continues at coordinate 7,023,741 of JAJKFI010000010.1, forward strand.
TTCGGCAGGCAGCCCAATCCCAAGTAAGGCCAACATAGTAGGGCTGTATCCAAAAGCCCATTAGGAGGCGGCAGCAGCAAAGTGCAGGCCAAGGGGAGGTTTTCCCCTTACACCTGCATAAGCCCCAGTCATCCCTATGGGGCCCCAGTCATCCCTATGGGGCTGCTCGGATCTGCGTCTGCTGTTTTGCAGGCGCAGGGCAATGTGCGCAGGAGTGGCCCGAATCGGGGCCGCCCTAGCCGGGGATGGGGTTTAAGATTTGGCACTACGGCGAACCTGTGTCACCGTCCCCATCCTGCGTCACTGCCCCCATTGCCGCCCACTGCACCGCCCAGTTACGCCCCCGGGACGCCTCTGGAATGCCCTCGGCAAGGCCCTGCGCTGACTGAGCACCACTGACGGTTGCGCCGGCACTGCTTGCTTATGCTGGCCCAGCCCCATACTGCTGATGCTGATGCGCTTGACGGCATGTTTGCGACAGTGCTGGGCCGACATTAGAGCATAGCGCCGGCGCAACGAGGGTATAGGATTGCTCTCTGAATCTGGGAGACCCTCCACTCTGGAAGAGACTGAATACAGCAGGCAACATACTGACAGCTCTCAGGGGACCACTGGAAGCAGCTGTGTCGCTGGGAAGACAGAAAGTGGTGAAGAAGGCCAGCCTTTATCTACCACAGGTATCTCTGGGGGCAGAAGTAGATTCCTCTGGACTACTGGTATTGAGGCTGTGACCAAAAATATTGGAGGACATATCACTGAGCGCACTATAGGTGTCCCAGAAGGCCTGGCTACCCCTACTCTAAGCACTACAGGGTAAAGAGCAGGAGGTAAAGTACATATTGGGTAGTTCAGGTGCAGGAAGTCGCCCTGAAGTCTGGAGGGAAACATGGAAAGTCTCACCAGAGATTCAGGAAGCATTGGTAGGTACAGCAGAAGAGATGGAGGACGACCTCTGGAAGGCACTGGAAGGGATGGTATGGAGGCCTTACAGTTTTTCTGCATATAGTCTTATAAGATTCAAATGTATATTTTTTTAATCTGCCTTCATCTTTTAAAACCTTTATTCCGAATTTATTTCTAATGTCCCTGTGATATGTAACAATTTGCAAGTTATGTTTAAAAAAGTATGTATCTGCTTTTCCATCTTAAGTTTGACTTGCTTATTCCCCTTCCCATTCTTTTTAGTTCTTATTTACTTTTGAGATGTAAAGCCATTTTTTTCCTTGCTTCATGCTCCTGTATGCCAGTTCCCAGTCATATTCTCCCTCTTTGCTTTGCTCCACTTCCCACATTCTGTCACTCTTGTCCCATATTTGGTCGTGTTATATAGATGCTTCTCTGGTCCCATAAATATGTAAATGAGCTCTGATTCGAAACACAGGCAAAAGAAGGCAAAACCTACTACTCACGTCAGACACTGGGGTCACTGGAGCAAATGGCGGGTTAAAGTGGTGTTCCCAAAGGGGAGCAAAGCGCTAGGTTTTTCAGGGTGCCTCAATGCACCCTGTAGGCTGCTCCTTCCCCTTGCTGTCGAAGCCATTTCCTGCAGCGAGAGCAATGCGGAGGCATCTCCTCCACATCGCTCTTGCCACCAGGAAAGCCTCCAATGGCAAGGGGAAGGGATAGAGGAGCAGCCTACAAGGCTCATTGAGGCACCCTGTAAAACCTAGCCTTTGCTTCCTCTGGGAAGGCCACTGCAGGTTTGTCTAGCAATGCACTGTGTTTGCCTAACTTTAAGACAAAAATGGAGTCAGGTACACAAAAGTAGTTAAAGTTTATGCAGATTGTTCTCATCTGTTATGACTTCTAGCAATGCTTCTTTATTCACAACACACATTTTTCCTGAAAATTATGGCTAAAGTATGGCTATGGACATTTATATTGTCTTTTTTTTTCTATACAGAGTGTCCTACAGTACCAGGTACGTTTTATCTATGTTAACAAGTAACATGAAACAAGAAATACTGTTTTAAATTACAGTATATCAGAGGGTGGCAGTGCAGAAAATTTGAATAGAGAATGCTTTTTTAAGGAGGCTGGCTGGGTCATCTCAGGACTGTTTTAGAAGCCTAGAATAATAATTCTTGGAAGCCAAGGCCCAAAGTCCACTTTAGAGCAGCCACACGCAGGAGTTGCTTGCACAGGGCAACTTTTATGCCAGCAAAAGCATGATGCTTGTATCGCAAAATCCCATTGATTGCTTTGTAAATAAAATGAGCATTTTTATTATTTTTTTGCCAACCCATTTCAGAAACCAAGAAGCTATGGTTTTTCTCTGATGTATTATATAAAGTAGAATAGTCCTGGGCCCAAGTCAATTTGCTTCAGCAGAAACCAAACCACAGAAAAAGTGAAGACATCTCTTTGGCGGTGGTGTTATTAATGGGGGGCTGGGAGACAATTGCCCTGGGCTCCATGCTCAGAAGAGCTCCAGAAGCCTTTAAATAGGGACTTCCAGTTTTTGCGAAGTTTTCAGCAGGCAATCGTAAGTGAAGCCTGGACAGGTCTTCAAGGTTGTACTCCGTTCTTTTGCTGGCTGGTCTTCTCACACAATCTCCCCACAATTCTCACTTGCAGTGACTACTCAGTTCATCAGCGCCTCTGTCCTGCCACAAGGGGCACAGCAGCTTGTCACAGCCTGCATTCCATCTCCCATCCAAAAACAGACCATAGATTCTTAGCTTCAGGCAGTCCTGGCAGCTCAACTATCACTCCACACATCCTGCCTTCCTGCAGATCCCTGCAGCCTCTTCTGGATCATGCAGAGGCCCCTCCCTTCGCCTAAGCTCACCCCAGAATGCATCAGAATGCAAGCCTGGGTGAAGATAAGGGTACCCACATGGCCCAGAAGATGCTGCAGGGAGCGCAGAAGAGTTCCTGGAGCCCTCAAAGCAATTTCGCTGCATAATGATAGGGAAAGCTATTTGGGGCCTTTTTTCATGTTCTGAACATTTTAAAAGTGGATCACCGGTATCGATAGATTTGTTGTATCCCCTGAGGGTGGGAGTTTGGACTGGAACACCTGCAGATACAGGGGGCCTGCATGTACTAGCAAAAGAAACGAGAGCAGTCAATTTCAATAATCTTAGTGGGACAGGCATGTTTTCACTTGCTATTGAAAGGAAGGGAATGAAAGGGGGAAATGGGCACATCTAAAGAAAGCATTCCAGGGTTCCTGGGCCACCACAGAAAGACGCAGCTTCTTGTAGATGATAACTGGGCACCTGTAAAGGACAGAACTTGGAGCAGGGCATTCTTGGTTGATCTCAACATCCATGGGGGGGATTGTATGGGTGAAGAATGAAAGCTTGTCCTTCCAGCGTTTTTCAGATTTGCAGACCCAATAAAAAGTATCGCCTCTCTTGCTTTTATGTGAGTCTTATCTCGTTGTGGGCAAATAGCAAGGTCCTTAGTGTATCAACAATATCAGTCCTGCTGAGAATGTGCAATAGACGCATGGCATCTGAATCCTTATTACAATGAAATCCTATATTTATTCTTTCAGAATCAAGTTCATGTCACTTTAAGAACAAGTACTACGAGGTGAGCTTCATAAACATATGGAGAGAATTGCAACAGATGAGGTGCTTCACAATGATACAATATCATTGCTGACTCTTTCCAATACATTCATATTTAGGAAAGTGGATCACAACTGCCTGGGTTTTTTTTTTTTTCAGGGGTGGGCAGTGGTGATCTGCTTCCCTCCCACTCACTTTGCTCCTTTGTGCTTAAAAAAACACACACATTTAAATAGTCAAACAGATCAACATATAATTGTACTTGGAGGTGACTCAAAGTTCCTGCCTTTAATTCTTTTCTAGATTGGAGAAACCTTTCATGACCCTGACAATCCCTGCCTCAAGTACACGTGCACCATGGAAGGCTTTGCAACAGAAGTGGAAGAATGCCCAGGGCAGAATTGGTGCAGCAACGTATGTTGTGAAGCAGGTTCAGAAATACATTGGGGCTGTTCCAATTCAGAGTGTTGAGGACAGTGTGGCCATCCCAGGGGAGATTTAACTGCAGGGAAATCTCTCCACCCAGTGGCTGCTCAGGGGTGAAGGAAAGAGGAGAGTTTCCTTTCCCTCTGAAGGGACAAGGAGAAATGGGAGGAACTTGGATTCAGTTTCCTTCTACCCGGTGGCAGCTGCTTGGAGGAGAGGGATTTGGGCTCATAGATAGCATGCCAAAAGGCACGTTGTCTCTGAGCTCAAGCCTTTCTCTTTCCTATGCTCCACAGCCCTTCAGGTGGCTAGAGGGCACTTTTCTTCCACAGCAAGGAGTGTGTGAGGGTGTGCGATTTACAACTCATCCCTCTCAGCCTCCATAGTTAATCCCAACTGCAGCTCAGGTTTAGCATTTTCACGCTGCCCTCTGCCACTGAGAGTATTCTTTGGTGGCAAAGGGAAGTATGTGAGCATGACATGGCAATGCCAGAGCATGCCGTTTTTAAACAACCACTGCACTCTCCCTCCCTCCACTATTACCATAGTGCAGAGGGTGCTGCACCCTCTCTCCCAGTTACCGCCCTTTTTGTTTCCTCCAAGCCTCAAGTTGCACCATTTTCCCATCTGTTGTCCTTCTTTTCCTCTGTTTTGTTTATGTCACAGGTCTTTGTGGCCCCGTAGTTTCCTTTGCATGTCAGCACTTCCTTTCTTCCCTCTGCTCTGCCACAGTTCTCCCTGCACTGCTATCTCTGTCTCCTCTCATTTTCTCTTTTTTTTTACCACATGGATCGCTCTGCCCTCCCATCTCTCAGTCCCCTCCTTTTTTCCCTTCATTCTCTTTTCTATTTGTGCTCTGTTTCTGTGCAACCCCTCTGGCCTCCCCACTTCTACTTTTTTTACTCCCCCCCCAAAAAATGAGGTAATCTCAGCCTGCAATCCTGTACACACTTTCCTGGGGGGTAAACTCCATTGAGCACAATAGTATGTACTTTGAGTAGACATGCATATAATAGGATTGTGCTGCCATTGCCAGTGGACCACTCACACCAGGTGGCTGTCGGGAACACTGGCACCAACTTCACCATGTACCCAGTGATGTCATTCAAATGATTTAGGAACAGGAACTCACTTTTGATTGGCACTTGTCGGGAACCCAGAACCAGCCACGGAGCCTGTTAGGATCCGGACCGCCCGTTCTGGTGCGTTCCCCCTGAATGACATCACTGCCTTCGCCCCCCTTGGAATCTGGAGTCACTCCCTTTAACCCTCTGAGTGCCGGCCAACCAAGAAGAAAAGCTCTTTGCAGAGGAATTGGGAGGGGGGAAGAGGGAGAGTGAAGTGGGTGGAGTCAGCCCTAATTTTAACTAGTGGAACTGAGTTCCCCCGCGTTCCCCCTGCATGACATCACTGCATGTACCCCTATCACGTTACCAGTGACAACCCCTCAAAGGAAAAAGGAGGTGAGCAATTAAGGCACAATGAGGCAGGGTATTCTCTCTCCCCACAGAGCTTCAGTAGGACTTCTGTTTCAAAAAATGTAGAAACGTCAAAAAAATCTCAAGCAATTTGCATTTCACGTTTCTGGGGTGGGGAACCAGCCTGTGACCCTTATTTTGTGTATTCTTTATATAGTAATAGTCTAATTGGACATTCTTCTTCTTTCTAAAAACAGGAATCCAGAATATATCATCAGGACAAATGCTGCTATGATTGTATGTATATCATTCTCATTATAAACAAAGAACAATAGTATGTTATTTGCAGTATATAGGTAGTACAGCAGATCCTGCTTTCGAGGGTAATCTGATGTCTCTGGAGACACCATTATATTGTGAAAATATTGTGATGTGAACCCAATAACACATTTTTTTTGGGTAGTTTGTTCCAAGATCTCAAAATTCAAAGTCTGTACCACAGAACTAAGTTCTTTCTCTCTCTCTCTCTAAAAGGTTTAAGACATGTCTATTGTGTGCTATTGGCTGAGGCACTATCAAGCACTTGCATTCACATTACTGATTGGCTTATCTATCACCTACGAGGTCTTGTTGGTGGCAATTGTGAACCCATCATAAAGTGCATAGTGAAACTTGTTTTATTATGGGAAGTCCATTGTAAAGCAATTTGATCATAAAGTGAACCCATTGTAAAGTGGGGGTCCAATGTAATGGTAGAATACCAATAGTAAATGATGTTTATTTATAGTGAGCAGTTAAGGTTTATCCTGAATGCCCTAATTTTGCCATCTTAAAGCTAGAAACAGGGAAGCTCAATGGGAGGTGGGTTGCAGAGCTTTTAGAGGGCTATCCTCACACAGCAGATCTTTCCTGTGGCTACAATCAAGCTGCCCTTTGGGTGGACTGCTTTGTGCTATAAAAACTATTGTTTGTACACAGAGACCCATGAACATTTGCTACAACAAATTGGGAGAATGGGCCACTCTATTGCCTGATATTTACAAGCAGGAGAAATGGAAACTTGAGATCTGCAACTCTTGCAGCATCTTGATGCCGCAAAGCATAGATGCCGCAGAACATATGTTCTGGCCAGGAATACAAGGGGCACCAGGAAACCTGCCCCTGGCCAGGCATTACAATACCTGGCTCCAAGCCACTTCCCTATTCAGGTGATGCCTGCTTATCTCTGCCAACCCCGCAAGGGGGCCAGGGCAGTTGAACTGCATAGGGGCGCTCTGTGCTGCTGAGCTTTTGAGGAAGCCCTTGCAATCCAGGCAGGCAGCCTCTTGGGCTCTAAAAAGTTTGAGAACCACTGGTTTTTATTAAGACAAAAGAGTGTAGGTTGAAATCTTATACACTTACCTGGGAGTAAGTTCAGTGGGACTGATTTCATAGTAGACATGCATAGGATTGTGCTGTTAGAGAACACACTGTTTGAAAAACTCTTATTCAAAGTCTGCCACATAAACTGTGAAGTCCATGGGGTTTGATAGACATGAGAGATGAGATGAAAAATTCCAGGCCTTCTAATATAGAATCATAGAGATGGAAGGGACCTACAAGGTCATCTAGTCCAGCCCCCTGCCTGTACCAGGAAATCCTGCTAGAGCATCTCCAGCAGGTCCTGTTGACCCTCTGCTTGAAGGTCTCTAGTGAGGGAGAATCCATCACCGCCCTTGGCAATCTGTTGCACTGTCGAACCACTCTTACCCTCAGGAATTTCTTCCTGATGACCGGAATCTCCTATTAATGTCCTCTTGCATTGTGCTTCTTTGGTATTCCTTCCAGGTGTAAAGGTATGTCAACCAACTCCTGTGAGCATACAAGTTACTGCGAATGATTGTAAAGGTTTTGTCACGATGCCAAGGTGTACTGGGACCTGTAAAAAAGACACTTTGTAAGTTAATGTTTTATCTACAGCTTAAAGAAGGCCCATGCGAGGCATTAAATTGGGGGAGGTAGCAGTAATTATGGGAAATGACTTGGCAACATGCAAGGTGTGTGTAGAAATTTTCCAGCCATTTGAATTACACAATCATCTTAATCCAGTGTGAAAAATGGCCACACACATGATGTGGATTCAGATTATGGTGTTTATCTGGGCACCACTGAACAATACAGTTGCATCCACTGATGAACAGTGCCAGCCCCAAGAGCAGCTCTACCCCCCCCCCCCCATTTACCACACAGCCGTGGCTAAAGGCCAGCTCTGTTGATGAGGGTGCATATCCGCCACTCAAAATCAGCAGCTGCATGCTTGATTCAACTTGAGCTGAATTGCAGTCAGTCTTGGACCCTCTGTGCATTTTCCATCTGGGGTATGTGTACAGATATGCAGCTAAAAGCATTTAAACCCTACTTCCAGGTTTGACAATTCAGCCCTGGATTCTGAATTATTGAAATCATTCTGCCTATGTCATTAGAGTCACCACTTAACAATTGTGTTCCCCATTTCAGGTTTGACGATATAGAGCATGAAGTGGTGGACCAGTGTGTTTGCTGCAAGGCGACAGAATATGTGTTCAAAAATGCCACAATTTTCTGCCCTGGAGGAAAATTGGAGTTATACCAATACAAGTATCCTGTCTCCTGTAGCTGTGAGGCTTGTGGAGGCCCCTAACATAATTATAGATGCCAAATAGTTTAGAGGAAAAAAAAGCTATCTCCAAAATGTGGTTTTGACATTTGCCCTGTAGTGCCCTGATTCAAATCACCATTGTAATAAGGTAATAGCTGAGTTTTAAGCAAAATTCAAAACCTATTTTTTGCAGTATCTATCCAATTCATAAATCACAACAGGAAAAAATAAACAGTATTTTGCAACAGTATTCTGCTCTCAGTCATTTATTCATTCAAAACATGGTTGAAAATGTTACTCGAGTCTATAAGCCATGGATTAAATCATAGAAAATTCTTTGTAACCCTCTGTAGATGCTTTCCACAGGTGAAAGTGAAATGTTGGGACTAAATCCCACCATGTGTTTTAGAGTGCAATATTTAAGTGTTTGATCCTGTTGAGGGATTGGGTGGAAGGAAGTAGGTCTTGCAAGCATCAGCTCACAGAACCTCTTTTCTGCTCTCGCTTTCTCTTGGGTCCACGTGAAGGAGAAGTGTTGTAAAAGATGGCAGGCACGAGCTGCTGTCAGTTCCACGAGAGGCAGGAAAAGAAACTCTTCCCAGCAAGGAGAGGAGTGTGGCTCTTCCTGCTCAGAGCAGAAACCAATAAAGCACCTTCTTCATTCGCAAGCACTCAGAGTCTGCCCACACGTGCTAGAATCCCACCCTTCTTCAATACCTTGGGTGGGTGGGAGTGTTCCTTTGGGGCTTCAGGGGTCTGTTTGAACAGTTAAGGCTACAGTCGAGTCGTGCGTACTTGGAAGGAGGTTCCATAGCAAGTAGCTCACATATATGCGCCGCAGTTTGTTCAGCAAGCCTGGTCTTCACAGGCCTGTAAACCAGAACTTTGCAAAAATGTAAATAAAATAATGCCACTCTTCACACTGACAATAAAATGTGCTTTGTTTTGGAAAAAAACAACACATAAATGTAATGCTTAACAAGTAATGGTGTTATTTATCAAGTTTTCACTTCTAATGAGGTAGAAATCAACAGGTAGCAATTACATTAAAATTTAAAAAGCTCTTTGGAGCTTTGCAATAGTTTTTAGACGTGTAAAGGGCTTCAAAGGCCTAATGATTAAGAACCACTGCCCTAGATTATTCCATGTGTACAAATCCCCTATATGAGATTATACAGAGATGATAAAAGAAATTAACTTATCTGACACGGTCATAAATGGATTCTGATGCATCCTGCTTTTGGAACCAGCATGCTTAGCCACAGCCAACTAATAAAACATGGTGTGACCATTTTGGAATTACTTTCAGGGCAGTGGGAAGCATAATTGCAAGTTAGAAATAGAGGGGAGAAATTTCTTAAGCAGTGATATGGAAGCACTTTATACAGCCGCAGGTATAATGTTCAGCTTTTAGGCACTGAACCGCTTTGAAAAGGGTCTAAAAATGGATAATGAAAGGAAAAGATTGCTTCTCAGGGGAGAGGAAAGCTGGGAGGCTTTGATTAGCAGTGTAGCTAGAAACAGTGGGCAGAGCTAGTCTTGTTGCTTCAGCTCTGCAGACTATAATTCACTAGCTCTTTGGGGGGGGGAGAACAATTTTCATCATATGCATAAGCATATGTAATGCAAGGGACTTCTTTATACTTCAGATCACAAATTGAGGCTTTTTAAACATGTTCTTACATCTGAAGTAGATAGAAAGTAGGGTGGTTTCCAGCCCCTGCTGCATTTCTTCACCCACAGTAGCCTCTGAACCTTGGATGACTTGATTCTGCTGCCTACATAGATGGAATGACCACCTCCAAAGTGAGGGGTCAGTGGGGGTACTGCAGTGCCCAGCTCCTATCTATTATAGGAGTAGTACAGGGTCATGCATCATAGTATCCTCCCAAATGATGGGCAAGCCCAGATGCACTGCCCAGTGCAGCTGGTGGTGCCTTGATCTGCCTAGGGGCTGCAGGCAAGGAGTCATCCAGTCCATAGGGGGACTCTGCTTGGACCCACTTGGCCTGGGGGGATCTGCAGGTTCACCTTCCTCTTCCATTCATCCTAATTCCTCTGGTGCTGCCTTTTTCCCAACCTCCACCTACTTATTGACATTGAATTGCTTTTGCTATTTGGTTGCTCATTGGTCCAATTTGGAGAAATATTATTCATAGTTTGGGTTTTACCAAATTTGAATAGTTTGGTGTCACCGGCAAACTTGGTCATCTTGCTGTTTGCCCCTATCTTATGAACAAATTAGAAAGCATTGGTCCAGAGAGGGACCCACTTATTCCTACTCTCTGCTCCCCGTTCTTTAACTAGTTACCAATCCATAAAAGGACCTGACCTTTTATCCCTTGACCACTAAGTTTAGGCAAAAAGTCTTTGGTGAAGGACTTTGTCAAACTTTTTCAATGACTTTGTCAAATGACTTTTTCAAGCATTTTGAAATTCTAAGTATACACAGTGACAAGTGGATCACCTCGATCCCCTGTGCCTTTGACATCCTCAAAATAGAAGGTTGGTGAGGCAGGACTTACCTTGGCAGATGCCATGTTGATTCTCATGTAGCTTCTAGGTGCATCATAATTTTATCTTTATGCTTTATTGCCACTGAATAACCTGGAACAGAAGTTACGCTAACAGGCCTGTAATTTCTTGCATCGTCTTACATTGGCTACTTTTCAGTCCAATGGCACAGAGGGTGACTTAAAGAATAGGTTACATCTTTTTAAAGAGATCAGCAATTTCACAATTGAGTTCCTCAATAAGACTTGGGAGCAGGGTACAACCTGGACACAGTTAACTGCTAATGCTTAATTTTTCAATTCTGTTCTGGAAAGCCATCCCTTGTCACTTCTTTGAATAATTCGTAATTGCCTTTAAATTTTGCCATCCAGAAAACAGTCTATTTCCCCGAGAGCGTTTCCATACCTGAAGTAAATGGAGCAGTCAGAATCCCTAGGCAAAAACAAAGGCTGGAATCGCATGACTCAACGTAACTGATTGCTGGAAAACTGTTCACTAAAATATAATCTGGATTTCTCACAGACTCACTTTCTTGCACACTCAAAGCAGGCAATGTAGGAGTTGCTGCTTAAATGTCATTTTTAGTCAGTCGATGAATACATAAGCTACTTTGTACACACACAAAAGCCCACTGATACAGCAGCACCAGTACAGGCTACGCAGCATGCCATTACATGGAATTTCCCAGGGAGGAATTTTCGGCTGCTGGAGGTCTTCTTGGGGTAATGGAACATTTGTCCCTTTGCTTTTGGGTAAGCTCAAGCAACCACAACAAGTCAACTTGGACCTGAGCCAGCTCTGTGGCTGGCACAAGTCCACTTTGATCCCTGTTGAGAGATCATGCCTGGGAAGGGGGATAGGATACAGCAGGTGTCAACACCATCCAATCCTGCCCCCCTTCTGGGCCTGATCAACCCTCCTCCACCTCATTCCCTCCCTCCCCACCCTTCGCTCTTTCCCATGCTTGGATATACCTGCTCCAGCAAGCGTATATATGGCCTCTGGCAGGGGTGAGAAGACGCTTGTATTCCTGCTTGTGCAGGTGCTGCAGGCCCTTGTGCTGTAGGGAAGAACTGTATGGCACAAGTAGCGGTTGGGATTGGGCCATAAGTTACTATGGATAAAGCCTATACTTTTGTAATATTTTGAAGTGCAGCTATAAGAAAATAATTTCACCCACTGCTTCCCTACACCCACACAGGGAAACTCCCAGCTGAACAGTCCTATTACCTGGATTCTCTACATGGCAACCCCATTTTTCAGAACATTTTGGATATCACCAAGTGGGTATTGGCTCAGTTAGGTTAATAAAGAGGAAACAAAGAATAATACCACCCTATTAGGAAGGCAACAAAGTCCTTTCTTTTAACTTCTGCAGTTCGTGCTTTGTCCTGTTTGAAATGCCAGTATATAACACACTGCATTGCTAGATTGTTGCTGTGAACTTCCACCCAGCTGCTCTGCTTTCTCCTGGTTGCTTTACAATTTAACATTTTTGTCCTGCATGTCTGTCACTTTGCATGTTACAGACATTTATGTAAAGACAGGTTGCTAAAACTTTTATGTAAAGACAGGTTGCTAAAAGTAAAGACAGGTAAAAACTTCTGTCCCCAAGTGTATTAATTCAGAGGGTCAAGGAAGTCTTCTGGAGGTAGGAAAGAAAACCAGAGGAAGTCCTTTCACGGATTTCCCCTTGCAGGAAAACATAACCACTAGGGGAGGACAGAGCTGCAGCTTCTGTGAAACTGCAGGGGAGCAGAAGAAGCAGCTTTCCAGACAATCAGCGTTCCACAACCAGCAGTTTGGTTTTAACAAGCTTTATATATACACAGATGTGAATACTGTGAAACAAAGCAAAACTTGTGTACCCAAAACGTTATCAAATTCCACATTAGTGTCCACGGTTGTGTTGCACCTTCAAAAATATGGTGACAACAACTAGTACATCCTTTAGAACAGACGATTGGGCCCAATTTATCCTGTGTGTTCCAATGCATGTTTTTGTATTCTATACCTTCATTTTGGAAATCTGAGAAGACACAAGGGGCAAACATTCCATTTGCCAGCAAGTATGCCACCCCAATGTGAGCTGGCCAATATCGCTGGGCACTAGAAAGATGAGCTGCCATCAGTCGTCAACAGTAATACGAACACACTGGACCAATGGTTATGACTTTCCTGAGAATGAGACTCCAAAATTATTGAAGGACAAAACAAGGCATTGCTCCCCTTTCCTAAGCGGACAGCATTGCTGGTCCTGAATCTTGCTTTCCATCCCTATTCAGCCATTTATTCATCATGCAGTCTTCTGCAAGATGTTCCTCTAAACCACCCCACTATTGGTATAGGAGCTGGAGAAGACATGGTGTTTGCCACAGGAATGCTGCCAACAGCCATCTCGATTCCCCCCAACACCACCCCCAAATTGCAACTGATCCCTCACTCACCATAACTTTGGAAGGCTCTTCAGGCAGATCAAGATCATTATTTTGTGAATCTCAATGCCCCTTCTCCACATTCACGAAAACAAGAAGTATGGCAATTCAGTACAGGCCACCCTGGCCCTGATCTATGCAAGAAGTACTTCCAAGCACGATGACAGAGAGAAGGATCAGGCACAAGAGGAAGCTTCACTATGACAGATGCCACATATGCTCCGGACCTTATTCATTCATTTATGCTTGAGTAAGTCACTTTATTATTTTGTAGCCTTTTTAATCTGTCAACTCTTTTCTTATTCAAAACTTGTAAAAACTTATTCATCCTCATATCCTTTTCTTATTCATCCTCATATCCTTTTC